>CM076584.1:983188890-983795440 GCA_034641835.2 Pinus albicaulis | reverse complement strand
CCAACAACTTATTTATTAATATAACGTGGACCCATGCGGGGGTGGCAGGGGTGGCAGCCCCCCACCCCTATATTTTTATATTTTTTTCGTTATTTAAAACCGATTGATCATTTTTAAATTGAACGAAAACAAGGGTTATTGGGATTTTTAAAGAGGCCACAATTTCTCCCATTTTCAGGAGATAAGTTCCCTGCCAGTTGACGATGAATTTGTGTGACACGTAAACTTGGCCCACTGCCCAACTTTGACCAAAATTTTGACTCACTCTAACTTCTCCATACGGGCTCGGATTGGAGATCCGTTCGCACCCTTGGAATCAGGGTGACGAGTACTTCAATCTGAACCTAGTTCGAGATCAATTCAACCACTTTGAATTTTGACCATAATTGAGCCCTCTTGATCCCCTGAGGGTGTCTGGAGCCACGTAGATCAATGATGCATCATTAATTGTGTAGGATATCCGTGAAGAATCTAACATGGTATGCATGGTTTAGATGGTTAGCTTGATAGAGTTGGTCTACAAAATGTTGAAGGAGGTGATGTTGGGCCTCCATGGAGTTGAACAGAGCCAGAAAGTAGACACTCATTAGAGATTTTCCCCCTCAGCATCACTAGTTCACCCTCCTTGGCCCGATTTTTCCTCGTGGGGTTGCCTCCCCCCCTTTGTGGATGCCCGCAGAGGTGAAGCATCCTGCTAGTCCCCGAGAACCGGCCTCATGCCATTGCAGAGATTACACCCAGGGGCCAACCATGAACCCACCATCATAAAGCATCGAAATGATACCGAATCTTACCGCCCACGAAAATTGAAAAAACAATTTTGCATCCCTATTGTGCTTTCCCATTCCCACCAACATGCACTTGCCCAAGCGATCCACTCTTTCAAAGATGGAAAAAGCAGGGAGAGGAATCAATAGCGAGCCAAAGAATCCCACTTACATTAATACACAGAAAGATAGAGGTGGTAGTTATGAACCAAAAAACCTTCAATGAACACCTGGTAGACTTTTTTCCACTTTCTGTCTTGAGCGTCCACCACCAACTTTGCCATAGAGACAGGATGCATGGACACCAAATGACCAATTCAATTTGACACAGGGTGGTTACCAAATTGGAGTCCCATGTGCAAAGAAATCGATTGTTGGTCTCATTGAAAGATGTCAAACTGAATTTCCTTATGCTCAGAGCCTCCTCCTCCCCAAAGAACCTGATGGTGGTTCTAAGGAGACTCTCTATGAATTCAGACCGGTTTCTAGTTCTCCCGCTACTCATTGCTTGACTTGTGAGTGCCATTGTTTCTACCATATCCAACCATTATACCCCTCCGCCTTCCCAGAGACTTTTGCAGGTCGATTCCCTAGGCCACTCTACTGCCCTCCATCTGCATTTAACTTACAACGTGGGGAGGGTTAGATCCCCCCATCCTTTGGTTATCATTGGGGATCACCCCCATCCGGGAATTTATGTATTGTTAATTAATACTTCAATACAAATAAATAATTGTCAATTATTTTTAAACATTTGAAAATAAAGACACATTTCACATATAGTATAATTAAAAAAAATACACATTTCGGGCCCTTTTCGTTAAAAATGACATGCTAATTACATGATTTTATGGAAAAAATTAGCCATAAAAAGTTGAAAAAAATAACAAATTTTATGTCCAAAGATGATTATATTTGAAGGTTTTTTTCCAAAAAATATGATTCACATAAAAATTTAAGGAAAAATAACAAAAGAAAAAAATATATATTAAAAACATATATAATTAAAATCAGCGTTAACAAAAAAAATCAAAATAACAAAATTAAATTAAATTGCTTTAAAAAATTACAATATTCTAAACCAATTAAAATCAAAATTTATTTAAAATATATATATATATACTAAAATGAATTAAAAAGATAAAAACAAAAATGTTTAGAAAATTGAAAAAAAAATTAAAAGGATTAAAATGTTATTAAAAAATTAAAAATAAAATCAAGATAAATAAACTAAACAAATGGAAAATGAAATAACATACAATTTTTTTTTAATATTAAAAAAAATATTCTAAGAAAGTTATTCAATTAATAATAATAATAATAATAAACTATAATTAAAAATAATAATAATAAATAAAACATATTATAAAGTAATTTAAAAACAATAAAAAAATAAACATTATTTTTTTAATATTAAAAAAATATGAAAAAAAATGGTGTCCAAAGAATTGTGGCGTTCCTCTCCCCACACATCTACCCACTTTCACCGTCTTACCCAAGGTAAACATGAGATGAGGGGCCGCTATGAAAATACTCAACCTCCTAGGTGACCTTGAGGAAATAAATTCGACAAACAAACCTTACTGGCTTCCCTCAGGTGCCACAGGACCCTCCAAGTGTCCATCCCCTGATCCACCCTAAATTTTCCATGATTTTTACCCCTAGTCACTCCCTTTCCAAGGCATCAGTGCAACTAGAAACCCCCATTCGCTCCCACAGGCCTGCATTAGTGTGACTGTGTATGTTTTTACTCAGTGTTGTGCCAACGAATGTCAATTTTAATGCTAGATTCCAAGGTTGGGGCTAGACCTCTACCCCTAAATGCATGTAACTTTCATAATTCATAAATTACACAAGGACAATGCTCGTAAACCAAAAACTAACACCAATACTATGCCTGACCATCCCCAACCGGGACAGACATTCTGTCAAACACTTGGCAACAGTGAAATACATAGGTCATGAATACAAGACTGAGCATAAGGGACTAGAAATTCATATGAAACTTATCAAGAAGGATCACCACCCTCTCCCATTAGTTGTCTTAACATTAATTAGGTCTTGCATCCATTATTCTTTCAGTTACAAGTAAAAACATGAAATGGACCATGACTAGAGCCAGTCACATAACCATCCTTATAACCATCATATAACCACAGAAATAACCATAAGATAACAACCATTAAAGCCACATAAATAAAAGTACAAAGCAAGAGAACTTAGCCTTCATTAAACATAGGCAAGAGCCAACTAGGTTCGAGACTTCCACGTACCTCCCAACCATAGAAATGGCTTAACCAAATATTTGTTTTATCCAGTAACTCTGCTGCCATATTCCAAGCATGAACGTGGGATCTCATAGATAAACAAATAAAAAAAACCAATGGAATCGAAAGGTTAAATCACCTCCACCCTCACCATACCTTGATCACACCTAAACCAACATCGAGATCACAAAACTGAATCGAGCTTGGAATGCCTCTAGATCTCATCACTATCCTTGAGGAATTTTTTGTCTCCTTGTCTCTAGGCTTTACCGCAAACCACACCAGATCAGTAGGCACTTACCAAGACATCACTTTCATGATTTACTGTGTATCCCACCAAAATCGGTCAAGGGATTCCTAGGCATTTGGGAATATTCCTGAGACCACCTCCTCCCCATATTCTGAAACCATATGCAAAATCCAAAGCTAAAAAATGAGAGCAATCCCATCACACCATGGATATCCAGAAAAAAGCAAGGAAAGGCAGAAAACCACTGTCAAAACCCAACAAAACCATGCCACCGAAAAAAAAAAAAAAAAACCAAATACCAACATGCACATACTATGCATTTCAAGACCAATTAGGAAATCATACATGCGATCTGTTACCTGCAAGTATTCCTGGGCAAGTTGCTTGATCCTGCTCTTCCTTGCTTGATATTTGTTTTCCTTTCCCTTCCTTATCCTTCCTTTGGTTGCTTTTCCTTCCTTTGCTTACTTTATCTCTTTCTCCTCTTGGTTCTCTTCTCCTCTATGAGTGTAATTTTGAAAATGAGCTGACAAAAGGTTAACTAGAAGCTTGTGAACTGATTCTCATAAGCCTTTTTATCAATGAGGCCTTTATTTTCTTAGTTTTCCATTATTTTCCTTCATTTTCCTCCTCACATGAAAATTGTGACCTTTCACCTTCCTTTTCTCCCAATTTCCATTATTTTCATAAATAAAATACCAATAAATGCTCATGCCTTTCCAAAGCCTTTGCCAATTTCCTTATCCATAATAACTGAAATGAACACCCACTAGGATGTTTTGCCCAACATTCATCTTGGAATAAGTAACCCTTAACTATGATCTTATCTTTTCCTTTATTAACTTTTAATACATGAACTTTTAGCCCAAGTCTATTACAAAACCCTCCCCCTTAGTGAACACCGTCCTCAATGTTAAACCACACCTATACCTCAAAAAAACCATCGAAAAGCAACCATACTTCCCATTGAGCTTTATAACTTAGCTCAATGCAGTATTTACAGTGAATAACATGCTCAAAAGAAAAAACCATCATGAAAACATGACAATATAACATCCATATCGCTTATTGGAGCTTTATAACTTAGCTCATGGCGATATTTACGATAGCAACCATACATAAATATGTACAAATATAAAAATTGTTTTTCCTCAACCAACAAATAATGAAGGATACGATTCCTACATCTGCAACAAGGGAGTCTAGAGGCTCACACCTCCACCCTTAAAAGTAGTACCAGGATTCACCTCCTTCCCAGGAAGTCCAGAATCCACTACCAAAGTCCAACCTACATCGAATGTCCAACGCTATAATCTTGTGCTATAGTCCTCTCAGTGAACAATTACTAGATCATTGTTCTAGGGAACACTCCCAATGTGCATTTGATTCCATCTAGAAATGCTAATGACAAAAAAAAATGCATTCCCCTACCTTCCCTTCTTTTCTACACAGTCCCTCAGGCAATCCAATCACTCGTTCCATGCAGTCACTCACCTTTCAAGTTCCCTGGCATCCCCTATCCTGAGCGATCCATCCCTTGGAAAGACTTCATCGCATTAGAAGTTCCAAAAACTAATGCATATACCTTCCTCAATAACCATCATACCAGTCATAGCTTGCTCATGGGAATCAATGGAAACTATTGGGTACTAGTGTCCCACAATGGCCCTATTCCTAAATTCTTTATCAACATACTTCTGCTTGTTTCAATTCATTTTTCTATTGCTAATCCTTGCAGTTAGTTTTAACCACCCCAAACTAGGAACTTTCATGCTTTCCTATACCAAGCACATAATTTCCATTAGACTGAAAAGGAATTGAAATAAATTCAAATCATACCTCATTGGTGGCTCGGAAATAAGGTATACTTGCAATTCTACTTACTTCCTGTCAAAACAAGTCAAACCAGATCCTTGACCAAATCATCATGTATAAACATATAAACATATCACATCCGTTTGACTCAAACACAACCAACATAATCAAAATCATAGATCACATGCATAATTAAAAATTGAAGTAAAATAATCATACTTATCTTTCCATGATTCTTTGATTTTTCCTTTGTTCTTTATCATTTCCGTACACACACTAAATTGGTTTCCAAACCTGGAAAGCTCCCAGTGCATTCTCTTTAAGGAACAAGGCAATCTGGAGACTAAAGTGCCTCCTCCCTCAATATTAGCACCAAGGGTATCCCAGGACTAAACTTCCTCAAACCTCAATATCAACAACAAGGGAATCTAGAGACTAAACTGCCTCAACCCTCAATAGCAACAACAAGGGAATCCAGAGACTAAACCACCTCAACCCTCAATAACAAAAACAAGGGCAAGACAATACCATATTTTTCCATCCCATCACATTGTACAACACACACATACACAATGTACAACACAACACATACACCTAGTGTACAACACAACACATACACTTACACCAGTGTACAACACAACATATACACCTACATCCAGTGTACAATGCTACACATACACCTACACTCTTTGTACAACACAATATATATATATATATATATATATATACGTACACACTGTACAATGCCATGAATACACATGTCGCAATAAAATGGCTACATAATACATGTAGCACCATACCAAATATACCCAACGCAACATGTACAACATGTACACAATACCACATGTACAACAATACCACTTGTAACACAACACCATCTTTACAATGTGTGTGCCTCACCACACGTGCACGAAACCACGTGCACAACATGTGTACGACACCACATGTACACCGTACCACCTGCACAACGTGTACACAACACCAATTGTATGACATGTACATAGCACCACATCTACACAATACCATTTGCATAATGTGTACACAACACCACATGTACCACATGTACATAGCACCACATGCACGCAACACCACATGTAATATCATGCACACTGCACCATATGTACACAAAACCACATGTACAACCTATACACTGCACCACATTCACAACATGTACATAGCACCATATGTACATAACAGTACATATACGACATGTACTTAGCACCATCGTACCAAACACTGCATATGAAATCATGCACACAACACTATATATGCAACATGCACACAACATCATATGTGCAACATGAACACAACATCATACATACACAATACTGCATATACTACATGTACACAACACCTTTTCTGCACATCGTAAGACCGCACTGTCCTTACCAAGCAACCTTGTTTCTAGTGTTTTATCCATGCTTGTCCCAACATGCTACAATCACACTACTTTCATTTTGCTGATGTATCCCTCAGCATAGCCTATACATATCATAAACATATACATAGTATAATCACATAATATCAATTCATAACCAAATCATACTGACCTCGTAGATTTTTCAAGACTACTCTTCCCACTTGATTTCTCATGAACCAGGAATCTCTTCATGCCATTCACCTGCATAAGAAACCATTCCTCCACAAGAACGATTCCTGATGACCCTAGCAGACAATGACATACATACATATATATAATCATTATCATAATACCATCATAATCCTCCCAGAAAACGACATGTATATATATATATATATATATATATACACACACACACATTAACATAAAAACAACCATGATCCATGATGACACTGTCACATAACAACATACGTAGATACATATATATACATCATCATAATCATAATCACAACATAATTACCAGATATCATAAGGTCTAGATTAAGATAATTCCCTTTGTTAATTTTGAGTTAACATGTTATTTTCTTAGGTTAGTTACATCATTATCCCATTAATCCATTAGCAAACTCATTAATCATAATTGTAATTAATGAAAGAACATAAATAATAAGAGTTTAAGACAAGATAATACAAAATAAAACATGAATATGGCTCAAGCCAAGGAACCCGAAGATGGGGAAAACCCTTGATCAACTCTTCTTATTACTATTATCAGATTTCCAACAGAGAAATAGATAGAGAATACACTTGTTAATATGTTGAGCACTACTAATACTCAATCATTTTAGCATTATATGTTCCATGATCTCATTAGAGGTACATAAGAGATAAAGTAGTTGCATAAGATATTTCAAAAGCAACTCAAACCAAGATGCATATATGCAGCCTTCTTTACTAGAGATGAGCAACCTGAATCTGGCCTGAAAGCATTTTTTATTAGGGCATACATCTGCCCTAACTTACAACAACAAAATCATGATACAACCCTTAGAAACCTTCGATCTTCTAATCATTTAAGGCAGTTGAGGCTAGGTTAATATCTTAGCCTTTTTTCTTGCTTACATAGGGGTTAGATCCGCCCATACTCCACAGAGGTTCTGCAACCATCTAGGGCAAGTAGAATATAGCTAAGATATCCATCAATCTAGACCAGGTTTTCCACTATATTCTTCGGTCTTCTGCCTGAGATACTCGGCTTGTTCTAAGGAAGAGTTTGACCCCCTGAAACTAGCCCATAAATGCTCTAATACTTGTGGCCTTTCCAACAAAATATACCTGACCCAATGATGGAAGAGAAAAACCCAAGACATAATACTCATGTTTCCTCCTTATTAGGTTGGTTTCCACAGACATGATTCAACCTTCTAGATGATACACTGCCTCAGAGTGTAGAATAAATTCCAATTTGTCAAATGGGATGAGAAGAGTTTCCTTATATACAATTTAGACATTATGATTTGCCATAACATTTGGAGGCAAACTCAAAATTCAAATTTTCAGTTTTTTTTGCCTAAACAAAATCATGACTTATAACATTCCTTTTTGAATAAACAAATATTTTCCTTGTCCAAATTTGGATATCTTTAGATCGATTTTGGTCCTCTCAAAAAGAGGAATTCAATGGGGTTATTATCTCCAAAACCTAAGCAGACCAAAGTGTAATTTTCCCTAGTTTCTAATTTTAATAACCCCCTCTCAAATAGGGAGAATTCCACCTACCAATCCATCTTCTGCCATAGATCATCATGCCATCCTACCATCATCAACCATCTCTTTTCTACTAAACACTGATGTGAATAATAAAGAAGAATTGATCGAGAGTGAGTCACAATACCTTGCCACTCTCCACTGACAAAAGTCACTATGGAGGTAGAACCTCAAATGATCCCAGATCAAGTAGATAAACATCATGCATCTTAGCATAGGGAGTATGGCATTATGCGATGCATCCATCGATAGCTCTATGGTACCTAACAAATTTTCCCAACTCATTGGACAGATGAGAGTTACTTCCCATGTGTCCCAGACTACATGGGTAGGATGATGCAGAAACACCAAAAAGGAAAGAATATATCACATCCTTCTCATAATCACATGTAAGGAAAGGAGAAACGACATCCTACAAATAGACATCACAATCACATGTAGGGAAAGGATAAACCACATCCTACAAACTTGATAATAACCATATGTAGGGAAAGGATGAACCACCTCCTACAAGCATGTAGAAACCATCAATGGTAGGAATAATCCTACATGTGTGGAAAGGATGAACCACATCCCATTGACATTTCAACAGATGCCTATATGCATCTCTCATTGGGGTACCCATAGGAGAAGGTGAACCACTCATCCTGCACACATGTGTGCGCAAAAGTAGGGGAAGGTGAACCACTCACCCTATACACAACACACCACTAGGGGGAGGTGAACCACTTACCCTATGGTCACTTATAGCTCAAAGAGTACCCCAAGCCCCCCTGGGAGATACCAGAGTTCAATCATCAATAATCCCTTCATATAGGGACTAGTGCCAAACTGCTTTCTGAAACACAAGACTATATCAATGGGAGCCCTGTAGCTCCATTCAATAGCATACAGATGTATGTATATAGCAAGCATATTGATTTTTATAGTACATATCTTTTGAAAACACTTAGTCATTCTCTTCTTCTTGCACCTATAGATAAAGAGAATATTTGACTGATCTTACTCCCTCTTACTCAGCGATACCATAAGCTAGTCAATTTTGTCCAAGGTGACTAGTGTCTATTAGACATCCTCATCATTGTCTCCAAGGTACATACTCCACTCGAGTGTTCACCAAGTATGACCTCCTATGACTATTCTTATCGAGATAGCTAATCCTCAAATAATATATGTCCTTTCATGACTACTCATTCCATGGATGCCCTAATACATCCCAAAAGAGTATTAGATACCAGATGATTTACCCATCCTCCATTTTGTCTTCCCAGGTAAAGACCTGAATGACATGTCTATCCATTTCTCCTCATGGACTTCACAATGACTTGCAGTTGTTAGTCCTGGTCTAGTACATGACACATGAATTAGAGATTCATATATGTAACTTCCTTTTAATTCGGGAAGGACATACTCCAAGTTTCTCCCAAGTAAGAAACTCATTACTAAGCTCCCTCTTAACCAAGGACCTGTAGTAGAAATTATGAAAACACCCAGTTGCTTATGAAGAACTCCTTCCTTTGATGTCATGAATTGAGGGGCCTTCATATTTGGGATCTCTTTATTAGGGCACATATCATCCATCACTTTCATCCATGAATCATGTATTCATAAAGTGATCCATCAATCTTTTAATCTATTCTAGCTTCATGCCATATTTCTCTCCTGCGGACCATACTTCTTTCAAGGATCTTTCATCCTACCATATGGTTATCAATTGTGGAATACATATGCAGCCCTGCATAAGATCATTAGATATTTTTCAATTATAAATATGAATACTTTAAACAAAAGTTACCTTAATGATGATATTTCACCATGACATCCTTTTGGTAGTCATCGACATCCTTTGTACAGTTTGACACATCTCAAAATATATGTATTATCAAGGGTCTCCATATTTTCTAGACTTCTTATCAGATTCTACATATCTTCCCAAGAGGTCTTCCAGTCAAGTCTTCTTAGCTTCCTTGGATGTTGACTGCCTCTGACCATGGTTGCATTTCTCGCGATCTCTTCCTTTCTTTCTCCACACAATTTTATTCCCAAGAATTTCCAATGTGCAGCTCCTTGATAATATAAAATCACCTCATATTCCATATGAGTACATATTATGTTGATTTCATCTAGTGTGGCAACCTATGCATCGGAAGAGTTTCTACTTTCTTTGATCATAGTTCTAAAAATAGAAGTATATTTTCTGCAACCATATGACTACATAGCATCTTGTGTTAGCATAAATATATATATACATAATTTCCTTCTTTTGAGTTATCCTGCAACATTTTTTCTTGGAGTGGAGAATTTCATTCCCTTGACCTACTTTATCAATATGTCATCAAATCCTAGTCCCATAATTATTAGTATTATTGATGAAACATTTTTCTTACTTTCTAACCATTAAATCCCAAAAGGATTTCATCAGAAAAATTTCAGCACCTATTTCCATATTGATTAATAAATAGTAAACCATGATCTAGATAACTGCCTTTTTATAAATACAATGAGGTTCAAGGAGTCATCATAGCATATATGTTATACCAATGTTTTCAAACATCCTCTTATGACCAGTAATCCTTACATTTAATGCTTCTATGATGCTAATTTTAAAACCGATGCATCTATATAGTATACAATGTTTCCTAACATACTATTTTACAACCAACAGATACCTTTCAAATAGGAAGAATCATCTCAATCATAATAGAGATCTTTCACTTCTTCTTTCTTAGGCTTCTTTAAATCAGGTTCTTCTATTTCTCTAACAACATGGGTTTCCTCCTTTTTCCTCTTGTCCTTGTTATATTTGGGACAGTCCTTTTTATAGTTCCCAAGCTCATTACATACATAACATCAGATCTTATCCATGTTCCTTCTTTTCTTTTGAGGACCAAACCTACCAAATTTTCCTTTTCTCCTTGACATGGCAACATAGGCTTGATTTTCTTCATTTGTTCTAGTATCAATTTTGGCTTTTAGTATAGTCTCCTCTATCATACATAAAGACCATAGATATTGGAATGGTGTTGCTTATTTCTTCCCATAAATACTATAAGTGAAGTTTCTCCATCCCTCTAATAGAGCATTCAGCACCGTTGTAGTCATTTCTATGTCAGACATCACTTCTCCCATTTCCTGCAGTTGATCTCGCATTTCAGAAATCTTCATAAAATATGAATTTATTCCTTCCTCTCTTGAAATATTCAACTTGTATAGTTCTTGTCTTAGATATATTACTTCTCCTGCAGTACTTACTGAGAATAGCTCCACCAATTTCTCATATATTTCTATTGAAGATTCTAATTTAGATACATAGGGGATAAGAGAGTCCTTTATGGATTCTATAAGAATCCTATGGGTTCTTATGTCTCCCTTCATGTATTTGGCATAAGCTTGAGTGTCTTCCTTTGAAGGTTTAGTCACTGACCCTTTAATGAAATCCATAACTTCATTTTCAATCAAATTTAAATTTGTCCTTTTCTTCCATGTAAGAAAGTTTGTAGTCCCAGACAATTTGTTGCTTTCTTTGCAAAAATCCATTTTGACAGATTCAAATGGATACATTAAGGTACTTACTTGAGTATATGTTTTATTCTTCTATCAGCTTCCTTGTTAATGATTATGTATAAGGCAATAGGAGATCCCTCTTAGATTGGCTTCTTCAAGAGAGCTAAATCACCTTGAATCCTTTATGATGATGATGGCTTGATGGTGAATCCAACAATGTTGATTTGATTTCAACACCAAATAATTGTTGATGGTGATGGCTTCTACATGGTGTATTTGGTATTCTTGAGATGGCTTTCCAATTTCAACAAACTGCCTCTTTAGAATCTAAAGATTGACTCTTCAATGTAGATATCTCACTTTTTCCTTCTAAAAAATTGATCCTTGATCTTCTTGGTACTTGAGTGTCTTCTTTCCAAATAGCCCTTTAGCACCTTAGCTCTGATACCATGTTGAGAATTTAGTAGGGAAGAGTTTAATTCAATTCTCTTACTTGATAATTGCTTGTGTTATAAATGTTATGCTTCTATTACTTAGATCTTATCTCCATTAGCTTATTATGTCTTTCATCAATCAAATATCAAAACACAAGAGACAGAATTTTGGCTCTTCAATCCAGGGCCAAAACCTCTCCCTCTTCGAGAGGAAAAACCAAAATTAATTCTTCTTCTAGATCTTCAATTGACAAGTACCATGACCATTACACGAACCCTTGACACCAATATGCCTACACGACCTTGTCACTACTCTTTCTTGGCTCCTTATGTTGATCTCCTTTTTTGCACTGTACTGCACCAGTACTACATTGGCACTAGGAACTGAGCTCGGCCTCTAGTGGATTCTTCCTCGAACTTCTTCTCTTTGATACTCTAGACCAAGACCCCTTTATTTTTTGTAGAAACTTCTTCCTCACACTTCATTTCATCACTTGATGGCACTATCTCTTCCTCAAGTGATATTCGGCCTTCCTTAGATGAGCGAGGTGGGTACAAACTTTAAAACAAAGATATAATATCCTTTACTTCTTTTGCTGGACAACCTTCATAACTGCGGTATATTCCTCCTCCTTTATGTATTATAATCCACGCACTTATTACATAATTTGACCCAATAATAATAAATTGTATTTATGCGCTTATATAGAGATCCTTCTCCGCTGAATTTGCTTCCTTCTTACGCACCCATAAACATGATATCTTTTGCATTGATGATTCGTTAATCCTTCGTTGGAATGGCCCTCTTTCCTATGCACTTGATCAAAGAGTTGACTTGAACTTATTGCTTTCAATGAGGTCCCAAAATTGTCTATGTATAGGGACAGTCTTACCCTCTCTAGGTTGACATGATCAACTGTTATAAGGCCGAATTGACAAAGAGTGACTTCAACACATTTGAGTCGACTTGTTCACAGAGATCTTCCAACATTTTCTATAGCATTTGGACAAGGTCTTTGAGGCATAATTTTTACATCAATAATGATCCTTTACAAGTGTAACAACACTTCATATACATAACTCTTAATTATATATTTATGACAAGATGACAAATTCCTAAAGACATCAAGAAGAATTCTTTGACCTATAATAGAGGAAATTTCAGCTTAAAATTTCCCATGAAATTTTCATCTAATTTCCATGTCATAATATGTAAATAAATCAAAATGCTTTAAATTTAAAAAGAGGTAAATGTAAATATTTTGGAGGGAAAAAAAGAAAAATTCTTTTTTAATTGTATTTTTTACTTATATCCTTATAGGTTTACTCAAATTTCAAGTGTAGACACTCGTTGGATGCAAAATTAAATTCCACATCCAAAGAGTACCCATTATGCATAGTTTTGAGAAAACCCACCTTGATAAAAATTGCATATACATTAAAAAAACGTGTTTCAACATGGTTTTTTAATGTATCTGCAAATTTTATCAATGTGGGTCTTCTCAAAAGTATACATAATGTGTACTCATTGGATGTGGAATTTTATTTCGCGTCTAATGAGTGTCTAAATGTGAGATTTGAGTAAACCTATAAAGAGATAAGTCGTAAATACAATTAAGAAAGGTAGTTTTCTTCTTTTCCCTCCAAAATTCATAATTCTTATTTTATTATTTTTACTATTATTTTATTAGTTTTCCTTAGGAGGCCATTTTTAGGCTGAAATTTCCTCTAATGTTTCTCATGAAACCCATGATGTAAGTATTACGAAATACATTCTATTATCATTGTCTTCTTCATTACATAAATTCATAATCATAAGTCATTATGAAGACCAAGCCTAGTTACACTTTCTAACACCACCTCCCCCTTATTAGTATTTCTTGATTCCCAATAAGAGAGAGAGAGGAGGAGGAGGAGGAAATAAGGAAAGCGGGATAGATATAGAAAGAGGGAGTCGTAGATCAAGGGAGAGAGAAAGGAAGGGATATTGAAAGGGGGAGAGGGAGAAGGGCAACATGGGGAGAGGGAGAGGGAGAAAGGAATATGGAAAGAGATAGATGGCATTGGGGGGGGGGGTTGGGCTTAGGAAAGGGAAGAGACAAATGGGTACAATAGGGAGACATATGTTTAGAGAGAGAAAGGGATGGGAAGAGAGAAAAGGATGAAGAGGGTGATGGGGTGGAGGAAGAGGGGGGAGGAGGAAGAGATATGGGGGAGAGAGAGAGATAGAGAGAGAGACAGAAATTTAGGGGCTAGTATTCGCAGGTGGGCTAATATTCCATGCTTTTGCAAAAAAACAGATTCACCAATTTCTATTTTTCTAAAAATGAATTCGCCCAAATTTTATAGTATAAAATTATTTTACCTTAAAAATTGCCAATATTATGTTTTGTCTAATATAAAATAATTAGAAATCTACACATTTTTACAAAATTATCATCAAACATTTTAAAATTTGGATATTAGGGACTAGTAAAATTCGCCAAGGTTTCTAAACTTTAAGATAAACATCCATCCTTAAAATTTTCCATAGAGAGAGAGAAAGAGAGAGAGATATGGGTAGATAGAGAGAAACAAATGGATATGGAAAGGGGGATAGATAGGTTGGGGAGATATAGGATTGAAACATGAGGAAAGTGAGAGAGAGAGAGAGAGAGAGTGAGAGAGTGATAGGGAAAGAGAGAGAGAGAGAGAGAGAGAGAGATGGAATGGGGCACTAAGTAGAGAGGGGGTGGGGGGTAGGGCGGGTCTTAGAAAAGAGGGGATAGAGCCTGATAGAGGAAGGAGACGTGAGGAAAAATATAGAAACAAATAAGCATAGATAAGAGGATGAAGAGGGAGGGAGAGTGAGAGGGGGAGAGAAGGAGAGATAGAGAAACAAATGATAGAGGAATATGGAAAAATAATGTGTGCACGTGATATAAAACAAGAATATTAATATAATTCCTACATGTTAATATAACATGTATGCATTACTAGCACTCACATGTTATCAAATTCAAAAAATATTTGGGGGGAACGTTTTTTCAATTACGTGGTGGATGAGGTGCTCGCTTTAGTTTTAGGTTCATATTTACAAACCTCTTGGTCTGATTTGGTTAAATAAAATACAAATCAATTTTTACAACTTCATAATTTGCAACAATTATTTTTTATATGTTCTACATGCTCACTGATAATGAAACTGGACACATTTATAGATATTTATAAAGATATGTGTGCATATTCTAAATATATATATATATATATTTCATACATTAATTATTACTTTAATTTTTTAATTAATTTATTTTTCTCTTTTTTTACAATAATGACAACTTGAGGCCACTTTTCACATGGAGTTTAGCGGTCATTAGCATATGCATATTGAAGCGAGTCACTGGTATCTTATCCTTTATAAAATTTCTCAAGTATGAATAGGAAGCATGGATGTAAGAATTTGCATGGTCACTTTTCCTAGGTATAGATTCCTTGGAATCATGTAGAATTGAATTATATTTGCAAGGCCACTTTTCACATGGATTTGAGTTATCGTTAGCTATATGTGTATTGAAGCAAGTCACTAGCCTTCTATATTTTGCTTGATTGATCAAGTGAGGTTAAAAATTGGGGACATAAGAATTTAATTATTGTAATGCTTTGTTGTTGGATTTTAAATTTTGATCTCCATTTGTGGATTTCTTTGGAAAGGTGGCTACCAATTTATTTGAGTGGAGTTGAGCCATTATCTATAGTTATGATATTAAGGAGCACTTTTTCTAGCATAATTGACCTTTAAAATAATTTTATTTTCAAAAATGTTCATAAGAATGGCTTTAGAAATGATTTTTAAATTGTCACGAATGCTCCACTAGACAATTCATCACAACAAACCTACTAAAATATATTAAAAATATATAAAAATACACACTATGACGATTTATTTATCCTTGTATTTCTGGATATGTAAATTAGTGTTTATTATGTACACATGCAATTTAAAATTATGTATAAAATAATGAAATAAATACTCACAAACTATAATTGACACAACATATTTCCTTGGAAAACTTTTCAAGAGAAAAATCTCTAAATAAAAATTGATGCAAGTATAAGGAAGTGAGGCTTTTGTCATGTGGGCTACTATAGTGAAAACTTCATCTTTGTTTTCTCTATCCCTATCCCTCTCGAATACTTTTCTCATTTATGGAACAAAATGAACTTGAATATAATGGAACCCCTCTTCCTCCTAGTGGCCTAGTTATAACAAAGCTCAATAGCCTAATAGTCGTTAGGTTTGACTCTTTCAACTCTTAACTAGAGCTACAATATTGACTCTTCTACATTCTTATTCATCATTATCATGTGTTTGGTCCCTTTTCCATGAGTAATAGGGGTTGATGTGGAATCCCTTCAAATTACGATGGTCAAAATAGGAAGGTCAACTTCTCAATGGCATAATTTTTGCATACAGACTCTTGTTGAGAAATTCTGATGTCATTGGAAATGAATATGTATGTATAATAGGAGAAAAAGGTGTAGTGCTTAAGAAACAAAGTTTTACCCTGCAAAAAATTCCAATTGATGCCTCAAACTACTCCCAAAAGGTTTTATACCTTGTTGACAATGTTGGAAATTTGTCAACGAAGGTGATACTCACAAAAGGAGGGTATAGATTATGTGAAAACATTTTCACATGTAGTTAAATTGAATACTATTAAATTGTTAATTGCGTTAGCTACAAAGTATCACTGGAATTTGCACCAATTAGATGTAAAATTTTATTTTCTGAATGGTGATTTAAAAGAAGAGGTGTATTTGACACACCCTGAAGGGTTTTTGAAAAAGGGGTGGGAACATTTTGTTTGCAGATTAAAGAAAGATTTGTATGGGCTAAAGGATGGACCTAGGTCATGGTATGAAAAGATATATTCCTTCTTTCTTCAACAAGGTTTTATGAGAAGTCAAATTCATCCAAATATGTATACCAAATTTGATGCAAATGGGCATGTAGTACTAATTTATTTGTATGTTGATGATTTAATTATTACAGGAAATTCATTCAAATTAATTGATGAAATTGAGGTGAAAATGTGGCAAGTATTTTAGATGAAATAACTTGGTGACTTACATTACTGTCTAGGTCTTGAAGTTTGGAGAGATGTTGGTCAGACTTTAGTTTCCTAGGGTAAGTATGTCAGAGAAGTGCTTAAAAGGTTTAAAATTTATCAGTGTAGACCTGGTTTTATTCCAATGTAGCAGAATGTGAATATTCATTTTGATGATGATTCAAAAGAGGTTAATGGTACATTGTATAGACAGTTAGTTGGAAGTCTAAATTATATTACTACAACCAGATCTAACATAGCATACTCAGTTAGTGTGTTAAGTAAGTTTATTATGAGACCTCTCGAATGCCATTTGAGAGCAGTGAAAGATGTGCTCGGGTATCTTAAAGGAATAATTGTTTTTGGTCTTAAGTACACTGATTCATTTGACGTTGAGCTGACATGTTGCTCAGAATAAGATTGGGTTGGTAATCCAGATGATATAAGATATACTATAGGTTATGATTTTATCATTGGATCTGGGATTGTTTCATGGAGAAACAAGAAAAATCCTATTGTATCTTTGTCATCTATGTTGGTCAAAATTATCATTGATGTCAATATGGGCATGGAATGGAAGATTGTTGAAGATCACACTTGGATTTCTAAGGAAGAATCCCTTGACCTAATGAAACCCTAGCTATATGATGTCCTTGTTCTTGATGAAGAAGATCTAAACCTATATACCTCAATTGAAGATGATGACACCTTGCTCTAATTTTTAGGACTATCATAAAGAAAAATATTTCTATTAACATTTGAGACATCATATTACAATGAAACTTTCACTGGATTGTAGAGGACACTTTCCTCTTTCTAATGAGCCATTACTCATCCTCTAACTCCCCTTAGTCTAATAGAAAATGATTTTTTAAGATGATATAACATATTCTTTTCTTTACCCAAACTGACCTAAGCCTAATTATACATGTCAGCCTCACCTCCAAGAGTCGTGGCCCTTCATTTAAGGTCAAAATTTGTATAAATAAGGGTTCAAACTCTTCATTTCATCATACATCATTTGGTGAAGATCATCATAGGGATATAGCACAACAATAAGATTTCACAACTCATGAACTAAGGAGGTCGAGAGGACATTGTTTGGGTTAATTCGGTGTTGGGTCATCACTACAACTCAAACAAGAAGAATAATTACACCTCCGACCTGTGTTTCGGATTGTAGCTCAGTGAAAGGCTTGAACTAGTGGAATTATACCTTGAATATGTGAAAGAGATATAGCTCTAACCTATGGAATTAAGCCTCGGAACCTGTGGAATTATACCTTGAAGTTGTAAAAGAGCTATACCTCAGACTAGTGGAATTAAGCCTCCAAATTGTGGATTTATACCTTGAATCTGTGATAGTAACACACCCTGGACCTATAATTACCTATGGAGGCTCGGACATACATCTGTGGAAGGCTCATGGTAATGCACAGAATCTGTGGGAGGTTCGATGGTAATACATCTGTGGAAGGCTCGTGGTAATACATCGCTAAGATATATATGTGGAGATACAACTATGACTTATGTATACATCGGTGGTGATACAACTATGGAGTGGTCATACAACTATGTAGATACATTTGTGACTTGGTTATACATAAATGGAGGCTCGAAGGCTCAATCTTCTTAAGGTTCGGTCTTGTGACCTATGAGGGGATCGAAACACTGAACACATAACATTGCATAAACCCATAGACAATTATCACTGAAAGAGCTTGGTCCTGGAATTTAAGTGACGTTAAGGAGAAGAATTACAGTCACAATTACATCATCATTTGGATCAGACATTGATGTGAAGAACTCAAAAGCTTTGTAAAATGGAGCATTTGGAGATTTGGACAGTGAAGTATTGGACAATGAAGAATAACCTCATTCAGTGGAAAAATTGGAAGTATGGAATAGACTTGTGGAGTAATTGAAGTAATTCATTTATACATTATGTTTGTTAAAAGTTTAAGGGTTGGATCCCTATGTGTTGGAGCCTCTAAAACAGGGTTGGAGCCTTGAGAAATATAGGGTTGGAGCCCTAGAGGTTGGATCCTCATAAATCCCAATTTAGTGCTTGGTAATAGGTTGGAGCCTGGTAAATTGAATCGTTGGAGCCCTCAACATCAATGTACTAAAAATATTATAAAAAGGGGATTGGTGTCCTCATTTATTCCTCATAAAATTCATATTATTTATTTTCTGATTGTAATGATGAAAAATCTTAACTATTAAAAAATAACAATTGAAAAGAAATATTGATTTACCCCCCCCCCCCCCTCATTATTTCCAACAATTGGAATCAGAGCCAGCTTCTTCATAATCAAGCTAACAACTGGAAGAAGGATTCTTAAGTCACGATGAAAAAGAAGGATTCAGGAAAAATCCCCCAATTTGATGGACCAAATTTTTCCTTTTGGAAGCATAGGACGACATTCTATTTAACGTCTCTTGGATGAGAAAGTATCGAAATCAGTTCGACATGGGTATAAAGTTCCACACACTCTGCAGCAGATCAATATTGAAGGAAAGTTTATATAGAAAACTCCAAAGCACTAAATTCCATAACGAGTGGAATTCTGATTCAGAATTTATGAAATTTATGAACTGTGATTCTTCCACAGAAATGTGGGACAAGCTTATTTCTATCTATGATGAAGACTCCAAGTTCAAGAAGGGAAAAATCCAAACTCATAGATGACAATTTGAGAGTCTTAAAATGGATGACGAAGAAGATATTGCAACATTTTTCCTCTGAGTGAATGAATTTGTCAACTCACTCAAGGGCCCAGGTGAAAACATTGAAGAAAGAAAAATTGTCCAAAAGGTTTTTAGATCACTTCCAAAACGATTTCATTCAAAAATCAGTACCATAGAAGAAAGAAAGGACTTGGATACACTAAAGATGTACAAACTTCATGGAATTCTCATTGCATATGAAATGAGAAAAGGAATCCCAAACTCTAAGGAAGTTACATTCGAGGCTTCAAAAATATTGAAGAAAGGGAAAAATTTTAATTATAGCAGTGATGATTCTGATGTTGAAACGAAACTAGCACAATTTTTGAAGAAACTAAGGAAAGGGTCCAAACTCAAAGGAAAGTATCCTCTCATTTTTTTTAAGTGTGGTAAAATAGGACATTATGCTACCAAGTGTCCTCATAAAAATGATAGTGATGATGAAAACAAATATAAAAAGAGGATTTTCAAGAAGAAAGGGTCATATAAGAAGAATTTCTTCTCCAAAAAAGATGACTCTGATGAAGAAGAATTCTTCATTACAAAGAAAATATCAACTAAAAATACCTTTCTACTCAAACGAGATAATGATGAGTCTGATGAAGAAAATGACTATGCTGGAAGGAATGAAGTATTTTTCATGGCATTTACAAATGATGATGATCCAGAAAAAGAAGAAATAAATGTAGATAAATTACTAATGAGTGTTATTGAAGAAAATGAGAAATTAAGGAAAAAGATCATTTCTCTCAAAATAGAAAAGGAATAAGTAAAAAGGAAGAAAGAATTTTTGAACAAAAAGCTAAAAGAAAGAGAAGAAATATGGGAGAAACGTGAAGCTGAAATTGTCTCGCTAAAGAAAGAGTTGAATCAAGTTAATAAGAGCTGGAAAATATCTCAAGCTCTTGATAGAATCCTTAATACTAAAAAATTGTAACATGATAAAACTGAAATTTGTTTCAAAGGTGAATCATCAAGTTCAAAGAAGAATTCCAATAAAGAAATCCAAATAGGTTATGATGACATCCTTCGCAATCATCCAAAAGAGGAGAAGTCGTTCCACCAAGAACACAGATCCACTTACAACAACCCAAGGAATGATGTAAAGCTATCTCCAGGAAAGAATGTTACATCAATTCAAGGTTATTCTAACATGTATCAAACTATCTTTCTTGGTTGTTATTTCTACTGTAAAAATTTTGGTCATCAATTTAAGAATTGCAAGACTTATAAGGATAATAGCTCAAGGAGATATAGGACCAGTTATCAAAGTAAGCCTCTTAGCTCAAAATAAAAAGGTCAAATTAATACCTGTAATTCATGTGATCCTTTAACTAAGTATGACCTAGTATGTTTAAAATGCAATGATTTTGGCGTTATGCACAAAATTTTCCATTTATGTCAAAAAGGGAAGAGTTGAAGAAGGAGGAACCCACCACAAATAAATGTGGTCTAGATTTATGTGCCCAAAGTGATGAAAATCAATGGATTATGGATAGTGGATGTTCAAGATAGATGACATGTGACAAAAATAAGTTTATTTCATTAAACAAAAAGGATGGAAATGTATCCTTTGGAAGTGGATATGCTAAAATTGTCAGAAAAGGGACATTTTCTCTTCTTAATGGAAAGGGAAAAACACAAAACGCACTACTGGTAGAAGGGCTCAAACACAATCTTCTAAGCGTTATCTATATTTGTGACCAAGGACATAATGCTATCTTCAGTATTAAAAATTATGTGATAATAAATTCCTCTTCGGGAGAAATTGTGGGAAAACAAGTAAGAACACTAGATATCATTTACATTTTGAGTAAAATTCAAGAAGAAAAATGCTTGCTCAAACAGATGAAAGATGGTTATGGCACAAGCAATTGGGACATCTAAATTTTGACAACTTGGTTAGAATCAACAAAACAAGTGCAGTGAGGGACATTCCAAAAATTCTAAAGCCAGAACAGGTTGTGTGCGGTCCATGTCAACATGGAAAGAAAACTATAACTTGCTTCAAGACCAAGGAATTCTCAAAATAAAAACCTTTGGAGATCCTACATGCAGATTTATGTGGACCAACTAGAACTCCATCTTGACAAGGTGAAAGTTACTTTGCTTTATTTGTAGATTAATATACTAGAATGATGTGGGTATTATTTATAAAATACAAATCCGAAGCTTTTGAATGTTTTAAGAATTTGAAATCTCTTGTAGAAAATGAAAAAAAAATAAAAATCAAGTGCCTTAGAACAAATAGAAGAGGAGAATTCACTTCAAATGAATTCAATAATTTCTATAAAATACATGGAATCAAAAGATAACTTTATGTAGATATAACTCCTAAACAAAATGGAGTAGTGGAAAGAAGAAACATAATTGTACAAGAAATGGAAAGAACAATGTTACTAGCAGGTGATTTGTAGGCCAAGTTTTGGAGAGAAGCAGTTGGGACAATAGTGTATACCTTGAATAGAGCTCAACTAAGACCAAATAATGACAAGACTCCATATAAATTATGGAAAGGAAGACCTGCTTCATTAAAATATTTTAGAATTTTTGGAAGCAAATTCTTTATGAAGATCAATGATTACTTACGAGGAAATTTTGATTCTCGTGTTGATGAAGGAATATTTCTTGGATATTATACAAGGAGAAAACAATACAAGTGCTACAATAATTGACTACAAAAGGTAGTAGAAATCATTGATGTAAAAATTTACAAAGTGCTTCCAAAAAAGGAAATTGAAGTCCGAGAAGAAGATTATATTCTTGAATAATTTGAGGAATATTCAACAAAGGAAGAGAAGGACCAAGAAAATCAAAAGGAACCATCTAAAACTCCAACAAAAGTAAAATTCCTCCAAAAACACCATCCAAAAGAATAAATTATTGGTAATGTAGATGATGGAATATAAACCCGAAGAACGATGAAAAGTACACCAAGAAAAGATGATGTTGACTTACTATCCATGGTAGAACCTAAAAAATTTGCTCAAGCTAGTGAGGACCCTCATTGGGTGGAAGCTATGGAAGAAGAAATGTTTCAAATTGAAAAGAATGAAACATGGGAACTTGTACCTCATCTAAAAGATAAAAATATAATTGGAACCAAGTGGGTGTTCAAAAATAAAATAAATGAAGATGGAAAATTCATCAAAAATAAGGAAAGACTTGTTTGTAAAGGATACTCACAAATCGAAGGAATTGACTTTGAAGAAACGTTTGTCCCGGTAGCACGTTTGGAAGGTATAATAATTTTTTTGGCATTTGATTGTTCAAAAGGGTTCAAATTTTACCAAATGGACGTGAAATCAACATTTCTAAATGGTGATCTAAAGGAAGAAGTTTACATGGAGTAACCAGAAGGGTTTGATCTAGCATAAGGAAAATACTTCGTATGTAAGTTTAAAAAGGCATTATATGGATTGAAATAAGCTCCTAGAACTTGGTACACAAGATTAGATTATTATCTACAACAACAAGGTTTCAAAAATGGGATGGAAGGAAGTAATATTTACATGAAGATGACCAAGGATAAATTTCTAGTCACTCTTGTATATGTTGATGATCTTATTTTTGTCATCAACAATGATGAGATGAGTCATGAATTTTCTCAAAACATGTATAAAAAATTTGAAATTTCTATGATTGGTCAATTTTCCTACTTCCTTGGATTACAAATAATTCAAACTAAAGAAGGTATGTTCATATCCCAAGAAAAATATCTTAAATGCATGCTTAAGAGATATGTGATGGAATAATGTGCTCCTATGAGCACACCGATAACTACAAATTGAAAATTAAGCAAAGATTATGAATCCCCTTCAGTAGATGCAACTCTTTACAGGTCAATAATTGGATCTCTTTTATACTTAACTACTTCACAACCTGATATTATGAAAGCAGTAGGA
This sequence comes from Pinus albicaulis, assembly GCA_034641835.2. Lineage (NCBI taxonomy): Eukaryota > Viridiplantae > Streptophyta > Pinopsida > Pinales > Pinaceae > Pinus > Pinus albicaulis. The sequence goes on along the minus strand of CM076584.1, from coordinate 983,771,554 downwards.
ATGGTGGCAAGATTTCAATCATATCCTAAGGAATCCCATTTGTTGGATGTGAAAAGAATTCTCAGATATTTGAAAGGTACTCCTGATTTTGGCCTATGGTATCCCAAAAGCACAAATCTTATCGTGATGACTTACACCGATGCTGATTGGGCTAGAAGCGTAGAAGATCGAAAAAGTACTAACGAAAATGCATTCTTTATGGGAGATTGTCTTATATCTTGGCTCAACAAAAAACAATATTCTATATCTCTCTCCAGAGCCAAAGCCGAATACATATTTGTGCAGATTTTTGTACACAAATATTGTGGATGAAGGAAGCACTAAAAGATGTCAACATAGAAACTAATCAACCTATCATTATCTATTGTGACAACACCAACAGCATCAATCTTTCAAAGAATATGGTAATGCACTAAAAGACGAAACATATTCCAATCAAATGCCATTTTCTTTGAGAACAAGTTGCAAAACAGAATATCAAATTGGAATACGTCAATACAAAGGAGAAAATTGTAGATGTCTTCACAAATCCCCTACCACGAGAAGCATTTGAATATCTTCGCCAAAATATGGGGGTCATTGCTCTTGCATCACATTAAGACAACACATTAACAAGGGTAGTAGCACCATGACAGGGGGAGAAGCATGAAAAGAAGCAACTTGATAGGGGAAGTACTATGACACCCCATTTTCCATTGATGTCAAAGGGGGATGAAATGTTGGAAGAAGAGAGAATATTTCCATCAGTGACAAATGGGGAGATTGTTGGTCAAAATTGTCAATGATGTCAATATGGGCATGGCATGAATGATTGTTGAAGGTCACACTTGGAGTCCTAATGAAGAAGCCCTTTTTCTAATGAAACCCTAGCTATATGATGTCCTTGTTCTTGATGAAGAAACTCTAAACCTTTATACCTTGATTCATGATGATGACACCTTGCTCTAATTTTTAGGACTGTCATAAAGAAACATATTTCTATTAACATTTGATACATAATATTACAATGACTCTTTCGTGAGCTTGTAGAGGACACTTTCCTCTTTCCAATGAGCCCTTACTCATCCTCTAACTCCCCTTACTCTAAGAGAAAATGATTTTTTAAGACGATATAACATATTTACCTTAGATGACCTAAGCCTACTTATACATGTTGACCTCACCTCCAAGACTCGTGTCCCTTCATTTAAGGTCCAAATCTATATGACTAAGGGTTCGAAATATTCATTTCATCATCCATCATTCAATGAATAACATCAAAGGGATACAGAAAAATACTAAGAGTTCATAACTCATGAACTAAGGAGGTCAAGAGGACATTGTTTGGGTTAATTCAATGTTGGGTCATCACTACAGCTCGAACAAGAAGAATACTTACACCTCAGACCTGTGTTTCAGATTACAACCCAGTGAAAGGCTCGAACCTATGGAAGTATACCTTGAAGATGTGAAAGAGCTATACCTCGGACCTGTGGAATTAAGCCTTGAAACCTGTGCAAGTATACCTTGAAGTTGTGAAAGTGCTAGGGCCTCATACCTATAGAATTAAGCCTCGAAACTGCGGACTTATACCTTGAATCTGTGATAGTAATACACCTCAGACCTATAATTACTTGTGGAGGCTCATAAATACATCTGTGGAAAGCTCGTGGCAATAAAAAAAATATGTGGGAGGCTCGGTGGTAATACATTTGTGGAAGGCTCATGGTAATACATCCCTAAGATATATTTGTGAAGATACAAATGTTACTCGAGTATACATCTGTGGTGATACAACTGTGGAGTGGTCATACAACTGTGGAGATACATATGTGACTCGGTTATACATCAGTGGAGGCTCAAAGGCTCAGTCTTATTTAGGCTCGAACTTGTGACCTGTGAGGGGCTCGAAACAATGAACACATAACATTGCAGAAACCTATGGAAAATTCTCACTGAAGGAGCTTGGTCTTGGCATTTCAGTGATGTTAAGGAACATAATTAGAGTCACAATTACATCATCATTTGGAGCAGACTTTGATGTGAAGAAATCATAAGCTTTAGACAGTGGAGCATTTGAATATTTGGACAGTGAAGTATTGGACAATGAAGAATACGCTCATTAAGTGAACAAATTGGAAGTCTAGAAAAAACTTGTGGAGCAATTGAAGTAAGTCATTTATACATTTTGTTTGTTAAAATTTTAAGGGTTGGAGCCTCATAAAGCCCAAGTTGGAGCTTGGAAACAAGTTGGATCCTGGTAAATTGAAGGGTTGGAGCCCTCAACATCATTGTAATTAAACTATTGTAAAACAGGGTTTGGTGTCCTCATTTGTTCCTAATAAAACTCCTATTATTTATTTTTTTATTGTAATTGTGAAAAATATTAACTGGTAAAAATAACAATTGAAAAGAAATATCAACAATATACTGAAGCAGAATATAAATTTTTGTGTGCAACAACTTGTGAAGTTGTTTGGTTGAGGAGAATGCTTCAAGATGTTGCAGAAGAAAAAAAGAATGCTACTGTTATCAAATGTGACAATCAGAGCTCAATCAAGTTGGAAAACAATCCAATGTATCATGCAAAAACAAAGCATGTTGATGCTCAATTTAATTTTGTTAGAGAGAAGATACAGTCTAAGGAAATTTTTATTGAATATTGTAATACTTGTGAAAATATTGTTGACATTTTCACAAAGCCCCTTACGAAGATGAAATTTGAGTTGTTTAGGGAGATATTAGGTGTGGAAATGAATTCTTTCTCCATTAAAAATAACTCAATTGTACGTGGAAAGTGGTAAAAATAACTCAATTGTATGTGAAAAGTGGTAAAAAAATGTTTAGAAATTGTGATCTGTAGTTATGAATTGAATAAAAGGAGATCTCGAAAATTGATATATTGATCTGCGTTTATTTATAAGAAAGTGGGTATTTTTCTAAATGCTATGTATAGTCATTTTCTTATTTAATTATGGAATTTCAATCATTTTCTTATTTAATTATGGAATTTTAAATTTTTTTAATTGTTAATTGCAATTTTTTTTCATGCTTGTCACTTTATGTTTTATATAGATTTATGAACATGACATAGCCTTGCTGGTAGTATATTTAAAAGAAAATTCCTTTAAACCCAATAATTCACTTCTTTAGCTCTATAACAATGGAATTCTTTTTATGAAAAGTATGTAATTAAAAAATGTCACTACTATTTTTTTATTTTTTTTATGTTTATAAAAATCTAATTTCTATCTAACTCACTGAAAATTAGTGACTAAGAAATAAATACATTTATAGTAAATCCCAAAAAATGACAACAAAAAATAAATACTTCGCCTAAACAAATTGTCTAAATAAATATCCTATCCAAATCATTCATTAGAAATTATGACTAACCATTTGCAAATGGTCTAAATAAATCTCTTAACCATTTGCAAATTTTCTAAATAAATCTCTTATCCAAATCATTCCAAATTTACACTCTAACTTTTAAACGTTCCAAAATTTTCCTTTACAAACAAGTACGCGTTTAAAAATGTGAAAAAACTTTGGTGGAACGTCAAATCATGAATATGACATGAAAAGAAAGTGTGAATGGGGGAGGGCGAACGTAAGAATTTAATTGAACGAGAAAGGATGTGGTAACTCGTGGTCCACAAGAAAGATTCTCCCATGCGAAGAAATGATGGACCGCGGTAAATCAAAGAAAGTGTGAAAAAGACGTTTGTCGGATTGTGTGAATGGGAGTGCGGACGTAACGATTTAAAGTTATCCCCGCACTTTCAAAGTTTATGTTCGCTGTGGGGTGATTTGTACAGCTGGATGGAAAGTAAGCGTAAAATTTCAAAACCGGTCGATTTTTGTGTTGTTGTGTCATTATGAGAATATTTTTTTCCATTTTGCAATTTTACGTTGTAATTATATTCATGATAGGTTAAAAATCAAAGATGCATCCACATTAAGTTAACTTGTAATTATATCATGATATGTTTAAAATAAAAATAAAAATATAGTTAAAAAAATATTAAATATATAAAAGAGTGATATAATAATTTTAATAATAATATGTAAAGAAAGTGATTAATTTGAGTGATTAAGAAAGTGTGAAATTCTAGGTTGTGAGGTATGAATGGAATAAATAAAAAAATGTGTTGTTGTCCACTACAAATTCAATTAAAGAAAATATATAAAAAAGAGAATAAGCTGAATAATGTGTGGAGATTTGAATTATGGAGATCTCATATTTTTTTTTATTTCATTTATAATTTATGGTCAAGAACTTTTTCTCACTTTCTTATATGTATAGATTTATTTTAAACACGGATTTAGTATGGGTTAAGAGGGATCAAATCTTTTTTAGTGCAAATTCATTTGGAGAAAAAAATTGTCCCTATCTATAACGAGCATGAGAGGGAAACTTACTGTGAGCAAAAGGACGAGAGGGAATCCTCACTATTTTCAACAGCACCCACTTGGAATTCTTTCTGAGACGCCATCAAGGAACAATATTACTCTGTCGGGAGCTATGAAGATAAATACATAAATTGGACCACGCTGTGACAGGGAAGGGACCAAGATGTGTCAAAGTTCACAAATGGTTTTCATGTCCTTCGCATGAAGCTAGGTATCAAGGATTATGAGTGGTATTTGGTACTCGAGTACCACAGTTGTTTAAATAAGTACATCCAGGACAAAATGGAGTTCTTGGACATCTCATCACTCGGTGTCGCCTATTGATATGTTGTCAAGATCGAGCAAAATTTTAAACACTAGAAGCGATACTTTGGTTATGTTATTCTGAAGCAAGGGAAAGGTGCCCCCAAATTGTAGAACAAAGGGCAGGGCTAAGGCGAGGTGACCCAAGACAACCTGTCGAAACCGTGAGCAAAGAACAACACCACAAAGACGAAGAAGGACATGGGAAAGTGGTGTGAGTTCCATAAGAGCCCCACTCACAACACAAGTGAGTGTCGAGCCAAGCAGTCACTGGTGGCCGAGCTGAAGGCTTTTGAATCAGATGAATGTTCTGACTCTGAGTCAAACCCCAACAGGGAGAATGACAAAAGGAAGCAGATTATTGACACGGAGCCCAGTGCCACTGTTGCCACCACGAAGATCTAGAAGGATGAGCCCAAAGATCCAAGGAGGGGGAGCGCCTCTTCAACTCACAGATGTGGGTGAAGATTTTTCCGTTGCAGTTGATTGTCAACATCAAGAGCCAAAAGAACCTCACTTCAGCGGAGGTCCTGAAGCGGTTGGGTCTACCGACCACAACACACATGCATACGTACACCATTGGGTGGCTTCAACAAGGACGATATCGTTGCATCAACCAACAGTGTCACCTCCGCTACAATATCAAGCCCTTCACAAATGAGGTACTGTGTGATGTTGTTCGTCTTGAAGTTTGTGATGTATTATTAGGCCAACCATACTTATGGAAGCGACATGTTGTTTACGAGTCTAGGCCTCACACTTTTATTATTACTTTGGGAAATAATTTGTACAGGATATTAGAGATAGCATTGCCTACCTCCATCTCTTTTATGACTATGAAGCAATGCAGTAAGATCATTTCCCAGACCAGGAATTTTTTTTCCTTATGATCTACCCTCAGGGCAAGAAGAAGATTGTGGCCACGACCTCCAAACAAGGCTCCTCTATGCGACAACAAAAAATGGACAATGTCATGGAGGAGTACAGGGACATCTTCACCTCACCTACAGGGGTACCTCAACACTATTGAGTCAAGCACACCATCGATCTGCCCCTGGGAGCATCGCTACCCAATGGACCAATCTATCGATGCTCTATTATGGAGAACGATGAAATCAAGAGGCATATTTAGGAGTTGCTATAGAAAGGTAAAATCAAACTAGTTTCATCACCCTTTGGAAGCTTGATCGTGTTGGTAAAGAAAAAGGATGGGACCTGGAGACTCTGTATTGACTATCGAGTGTTGAACAAGATCATTATCTTGAATAGGTATCCAATCTCACTGATTGATGACCTTTTGGACCAACTCAAGGGGGGGGAATATTTCAGCAAGATTGAATTGAAGTCTGATTATCACCAGGTACCAATCAAACCCTCTGATGTGTGGAATACTGCTTTCAAATCCAAGGAGAGCCTTTTCGAATGGTTGGTCATGCCTTTCAGGTTGACGAATGCCCCTGCAACCTTTACAAAATCATTCATGGTGGTGTATTTCGACGACATCTCGATCTTCAACTAGAGTTGGGAAGAGCACCTCCACCATATTCAAAAGGTCCTACAAACATTGTGGCAACACAAGTTGTGTGCCAATTTGGAGAAATGCACTTTTGGTATGACCCAGGTTCAATATCTGGGGTACATCATTAATGAGTGGGGTGTGCATGTGGACACAGCCAAGATACAAGTCATTTAGGATTGGTTGGCCCAAACCACTCTAATAGAACTCCGTAGCTTTCTGGGTCTTGCAAACTTCTACTGCAGGTTTGTGTTGGGGTTCTCTCATATCACTTGGCCTTTAAGTCAAGTTACCAAGGGACGAGTGAAAGCAAAGTTCTTTTGGTCTGAATCCCAATAGAAAGTGTTTGTCAAGTTGAAGCATCGCCTCTTCCCAACACCAATCCTTATTTAATTTCCACGACCTTGGGTTTAAGTTAGAGCCTTAAAATTAGTGACACTACCAAAATAAGAATCTCAACCATGAACTACTTTGCACAGTGGAAATATAAAGTAGTAAATCACACATGCACAATTATACACAGTTTTTAAACAAAATTGTACAATAATGTAGAATCACCAATATTTTTTTATATTAAACCAAAATATGAATAATACAATAGTCTATGGTATACAAGATATAATGACAAACTCAATTTCGTATCTCGTCTTTTCGGTCCTTCACTTCCATACTGCTCACTTGTTGCGCCTTAGTCCATCAAGGCCACAACACATCGAGACTCTAGGAGGGCTGCCACCTTACACTACTACAGGTCACTTCTGTAGAGTGTACACTGGCTTATCCAATCTTCTCTCTAAGTAGGCTTAATTCCCGAGCTCCAACTACCAGGATAGCAACTACCTTTTTCCATCAAGGTGTTGCACTCTGGCACCAATCTTCACCCAACCTTCAACTCCTCTTCGTCACTTCAAGATAGCTCGTCTAGGGCTACTTTCGGTAGCCAACAAACTGCCCTCCACTAGATAATTGGTACCCAATACTACAATGTGAAATTTGCACCAATGAAGGCTCATGATCACCCAATCACGCCTCCAAATTGGCTCCCATAGACTGCATAAAAAAACTGATCCAAATCTGGTCAACTCCTTTGACCCAACACAAGTTTTAACTGCTTCAACAAGCCTATTTTGATGCTATCATCATAATGACTCGTTAGGGCATCAAACATTGTTGTAACAACCCTCAACCAATCATCAAAGAAGCCCCTAAAAATCTATGACTTCTCTTAGCATAAGTCTTCTCCTCTTTGCTGAAGGTTTAGGGCACAAAGCAACCCTCAAATCTACCTACGCTACCCTTTGTTGTGGTGGTATGGCTTGTGACCTACCACACAACACTCCTATAGATTTACAGATCCCTTCAAAATAGTTTCAACCCATACAAAAGCCTTAACACATACCTGTGTTCAACTCTTTAAGGTATTGAACTTCCCACCACATGAGAGAACCATTCACACACTTAAAGAGGGATCAAAACCAACCCTAAACTCTCACAATATTCTGTCCTCTTCTCCTAAGGAAAAACAAAGGTATCTTTCCTCTTCATCCAGTTGTTGTCCCTCCTCCTTAACATTGCCTTGATGTTGCGCTTTTTGGATGCTATAATGACTCTACATTACCCTCTATTTATACACAATGAGGGGCTCTTTCCTAAGACATCACATAAGGGCTGCCAGCCTGTCATAAGCCTAAAACATCTTAGGCCTACCTTGACATGTAAGTGCAAACCTATCATATAACTTCAAAAATTCATATCTCCACTTCTACTACTCAAAATTAGACGATTTTCAAAGTGTTGGATTCTCCTTTCCACCCTCTATCATCACTTTCCATCACATGTAGAAATGTGCCCAAGCAAATGCCCAAAAAAAAATTTGGTGCAAAACCCTATACTTGGGTTCCAAGCCCACAAGTGACCCTTGTTGTGCTTTTCCCTCCAAACCCTAAACCCTAGGGCTTGGAGTACCTCCCAAGCTATACAAATCAATAGTGCTCACATTACCAAACATCCAGCAACCATTTGATATTGAGATGAATTCCTTGAACTATGGTATTGGTGTAGTTCTTACTCAACATGGGCATCCAGTGGCATATCACAGTGAGATACTTTCATACAACGTCCAGAAGTATCCCACATATGACAAAGATATGCATTCCATTGTACAAGCCTACCAACAATGGAAGCATTACATTCTGGGGAAGGAAACGGTCATCCACACGGACCACCGACCCCTACATTTTATCCAGACAAAAGGGAAGTTACATAATGATTTCCATCAGAAATGGTCCACATACCTGCAACAATTCCATTTGAACATAAAGTACAAGAAGGATAGAACCAACAATGTTGTAGACTGCCTCAGTCAACAGCTGGTCATGGTGCTGACCACTGTGCTCGGCTCTTGTGGTCACAAGACTTTAGAATGGCCCCATCTGCACAAGAGTGATCCTGAATTTGGCAACTCATACCTGACGCTCTTAGAGGGCAAGCAATTTCCAAATTTTCACCTCCAGGATGCACTATTATGCCACATGGGACACCTCTATGTTCCTTCAATCGAACATGTGAATATAATTTGGAAGGTGCACTACAGCCCTTTTGATGGACATATCGGGGTAGAGAAAAAAATGGTAGTGCTGCAGAAGTATTTTATTGGCCGAACCTTCAACATGATGTTGGGAATTACATCATATCCTGAACTTCCTGAATTATTTCCAAACTGACCATCAAGAAGCAAGGCCTATATACCCCTCTGCCTACTCCTAGTTGACCTTGGGAATCCATTTCCATGGATGACATGTCGGGCCTTCCTTCTACTAAGAATAGAAACCACTGTGTTTTCATGGTCATCAAGATATTCTTTAATATTTCCAATCTAATGGTCTGCAAGAAGATCAACATCACCACAGAAGCCACTGCAAAACTCTTATTTGAACGAGTGTGGGTACACTTTGGGATCCCAAATTCCATTGTCTCAAACCGGGACAGCAGGTTTCTAAGTACATTTTTGTGAAGTCTCTAGTTGATGTTGGATACCAAGCTCACTAGGTCCATGACTTTCCATTGCAAAATTGATGGCCAAATAGAGGTCATCAACTGGATTCTCCTACACATTCTGCACATGTACAACTCGAAGCATCCACACACATGGGATGAAAGCCTCCCCTATGTCGAACAAAACTACAATAGAGCTCTCCATAGCTCAACTAGTCATAGCCCCTTTCAGGTGGGGCTGAGATTCTAACCACTATGTTCCATTGATGTGGTCATACCAATTGCAACTACTTAGGCATATTCGACTTATGTCCAGTCCAAAGCTGACCGGGCTAACAACTTCATTGAGCACATTCAACACATATGCCAGTAGGTCCATGGCATATTGGACAAAACCAATGCTAAGTACAAGCAGCAACATGATCAACATCGGGCGCCACACAAGTTCGAGGTGGGTGACAAAGTTTGGTTACATTTGTAGAAGGAGTGCCTTGCTAGGCCCCACTACAAGTTGTGCCCGCTTTAATATGGGCCTTACACCATAACTAAGGCTATAGGGGACAATTCTTTTGAGCTTATAATTCCACCATTCCTTAGCCTGCACCTTGTGTTTAATGTGGACTTCCTTCGACCATACTTTCCACCATTACTGGACACATTAGGCATTGCAGAACAACTCACACCAATAGAGCTAAACCCATACTGCACGGAACAGGCCAAAAATGATCATATCATAGACACATATATCAAGAACACTCGCTAGCAGAAGGTACAACTATATCGGGTTGTCAAAGTGGGCCAAATCCTGCACCAAGGCAAGTGGCTCACCAGGGACCAAGTTCAACAGAATTTTCCCCATCTAATGGAGGCACTCAACGCAATGGGAACCATTGCTTCCTAAGGGGGGAGGAATGATCCACGTGGATATTGATGGCCACACACCTATTCCAGTTGGACCCCCACCATTGTCTCTTTCATTTTTTTAGTTTCCTTAATTGTAGTACAATTTACTGTTTTTGGCAGTTTTTTGGGTCCCAAACATTCGGAGACATTTTGAGGCCCTAAACGATGATTTTTTGGAAAACGAGCAAATAAGTCTTACGTTCTCATTTTAAATTTGTATTTGGATAGATATTTCTAACGAGGTATTTTTCACGTCAAACAAAGATCATATCCCAAAGTTACAACCCCAGGAAGTTGATGTACCAATTTACCCCAACGGGGCCCACAATTTTGGTATTTCATCTCCTAGGTTAGGTTTTTGGATGTTTAGGGTTTTCCATTATTTCTCAATAATAAATATCCCTTTGAGCGTCATTGTAACACAGTTCAGAGGCATGTAGTCGTTGTTGGGTGCTAGCTTTGCACTTATTTCTTACACTTGTTTCCCCCATTTTACCTCATGACTATAACCATTGGGACTATCTTTGCTTCTTTTTCCTACCTTTCTATCTTAACTTGTGATGTTTCACCTTATTTTCATTACCTTGCCATTTCATCAATTATTATGATGTATCGTGTGTTCTTTATGACTAACTGAGGATGAATGTTTGGAGAATATCTATGGTCTTTTGTTGTCTTTCCAGATGCTATTTTTAGCACAAAAGATCTAGAGTGCAAGGCGTACAGGAGCAGTTAAAGGCGTGTTGTTACAGTGAGCTGTTACACCACAGCGCTATTACACCATGTTGTTACAGACCCGCTGACGAACTATTGTTACAGTTGTACCGCTGACTGGATCTTGTCAACTTCTTATAATGACCTATCCTCTAGCTGTTATGCTACAGTTGTGATTTATCACGATAGCTGTAGAAGTTATTAAGTATTGTATTTTTGGATAACAACCTCTTGTCGATTTTGATTGTAATCTATAATTTTCCAATCAAAATTTTATTAAGAAGTGGTTGTAACCATATGTATTCTATTTTGATCAGAATGAGAATCATAATATTCTCATGACTGATCCATCCCTTGTTTTTCTGAGATGTAACCACTATATAGTTCTCGGCCCTTGACGTCGAAAGGTTAGAAGAGAACAACATTACTTTGGCTCTGTAATTTTGATCACATTAATACAATTTATTCTGTTGTTGCTATTACATGCATCATTTGATTTAGTTTCCGTCAAGTTCTTTCTCTTCCTGCGCCCTGTTAGGGAGGAAGGGCCCTCCTCTTTAGGGATTTCAGTGGTTAAGGTAGCTGTGTATATGGATTTCTATTTGCTTTATGTATTAGTAGAATTTTTGTTGCTGTTGTTTTAGTTGTGAATATATCTGCTTCAATTCCAACATTTTATATGTTGTTACACATGCGGGATTAGACGTACCAACTAGGTAACTATTGTGTGGCTCACTAGGTACAGATTAATTAAGGTGTGATCATAGTTCTGTAGATCATTTTATTTCTACATGAGTGATTCTTTTCAGCATTTACTTCAGCAACAATTTCCTTTATTTGGATTTGCTTCTGGTTTGATGTATCAACACAGACAGTGCGACTGTCATTGAAATAAAAGGCGTCCCTGTATTGATAATTTATGTGTATTGTTTTAGTCATTTAACAGTGATTAATACAACCCAACATTTTGGCGTCGTCGTTTGGGATGGCAGTGACGATCCAATCAACCAAACTTATTTGTTAGAAGACAGAGTGTACCCAGTCTGCAATTTTCGGGCAGTAAGATGAGAGGTAAGAACCTGTGCATCTCTCTAACATACCTGAGCGGGCTCACCAATGCTACACTGGGGCCATTAGAGGTGCAATTTCTGTGTGTTTTTAGTGTGTCTCCAGCGACACAATTGTCGGGCGGTAAGACGAGAGGTAAGAACATGCACATCGCTCTAACATATCTGATCGAGCTCACCAATGTCTCGCTGGGACACTTAGACGTGTGAATTTTTGGGTGTTTTCTTTAGGGTGTCTTTAGCTATACAGTTGTTGGGCGGTAAGACGAGAGGTAAGAACTTGTGCATCGCTCTAATGTACCTGGGCGGGCTCACCGCTGTAGAAACTGAAGCACTTGTAGGATGAATTGATACACATAGGGTCCATGTGTGCCAGTAGGATGATAGAAAAATCCACAAACACCCCCCACTCTACTAACTACAGGAAAGACGGGTCGTAAGAAGGAAAAGAAGAGTGCATACTTGGGAAGAAATACATTCTTTGAAGATATGATCTCAAGGGCAGAAAAGGAACAATATACTTCATACAGAGATAATAGGAAGACAGGACCACAGAAAGCGGCTACTATATCAAAGCCTAAAGCATCGGTGCCTTTCGTGTTTAGACCTTGCCACCATTCGAAAAGAATATCCACTCCTGATATCAAGACTCTAGATCTAAAACAGCAATGGAAAAACATTGATCAATATCTAAGAATCGAAGGACAACAAGAGACCAGTGGGGAGCATTAGGGAACTGAGGAACAACATTTAATTGATCATCATTTGGACGCTAGTAGTACAGTCAAACAACTGGTCCTGGAACAGCCTAATCCTTTATTTATTTATCAATCTCCTGCATCCTCCAAGGTCAGTTCATCCCATCAGGAAGAATCAGTCATGGGGGATGAGAATATCAAGACAGATAGCTCTATTACTTTTGAATTCCCGATATTAGTGACATGAGATGAGGCTCCTATGAAAAATATTCCTTTGTCATCCCTACCATCCTTTCAAGGGATGGTTGTCGAAGATCATGATACCTTTTTGTTCGAATTTGATGTGCTATGTAGAGGTTATGACTACACTTCAGACGCCAAGAAGCTAGAATTATTCCTTGCTACTCTAAAAGGAGCAGCATTAAGGTGGTTCATGAGGCTGGGTGTTGGCATGATTTGAACCTAGAATGACACGAGGGAGGCCTTTCTCTTTAAGTATCAGGATTACTGTCAAACTAGGGATTTGAAGGAATAGATCTTCAGAATTGCACAGAAGGAGGAGGAGAGCTTGGAAGACTATATGGAACGATTCTAATACAACTTACAATTTAGTAACTTAGCCTCAAAAGTTTTGAAACCAATATTCTTAAGAGGTATAAGAGATGATTGTTTGGAGCATTTAAATTTGTTGGGAAAAGGAGACATATCGCAAGAACCACTTGAAGAAATAATTAAGCTTTGTTTGCGGAGTTCAAGAGGATCGGTCAAGGGGAGAAGTTTAGTTCGGGACCCTTCAATCTAGATACAGAAGTCCACAAGTGGAGGAGTAACCAGAGAAGAGATCAGAAATCTATTTGAGGATTTTAAAACCGACCTCCTTAGTACTCTCTCTGCCCAGATCACTACTGTACAAGTTAAGAAAACAAAAGCAGAAGCTAAAGCAGCCTTAGAAATATTCTGTCCCCGATGCAAAAAGAAACATTTGGAAAGAGAATGTAGACTGAGTAGCGTCAGCCTATGCAACATCTGTGAATTATCACATTCCACGAATCAATGTCCTAAATTGCCTAGACTGAAGGTTGTACTTCAATAATCAAGCGAGGATGTCCAGTCTTCCTATTTCATCAGATCAAAGAGGTCATGGCAGCCACGACCTACAGGTATGCCTCCAGATTTTTCCTCTTTTTATCCTTAGAATAATGTTTATAATAGTTAGCAATATCCATGGCAGTATCCTACTCCTTCCTCAACACATTTTCCTTCACCATGGAACCAGTGGCCTTTCACTCCACCAATGCAATGTCCTCCATTGCAACCTCATCCTTGGAGCCAAAATTGGAGAGGTAACGGCTAGGGTCCAATACCCCCTACACTACCAATGCAGCAGCAGTTACAACTGTCTTCTCTTCAAAATCCTACTCCTTCTGTACAACCCCAATTACCTATGCAACCTAACCCCAATCCGAATAATAAGGTAGCCCAAAGCATAGATGCTCCACTTACCTTCCAGGCTTATCTTATTACTCCTATTGGACTCAATGAGGTTCAGCTTTGATTGGGAAAAGTAATCATACCTAAACATACTCCCATTATTACCGAAGAAGAATGTGAGTCACCTAGAAAGGATATGGGCAATTCTGAGGCAGCTGTTACACATGTAACAGCTAATACAACACCTACTATTACATCTGTAGTAGCCAGCTCAGGAGGTTTTTTTGTTTCTACAACAGCCAACCCGAGCAAGGCTGGTGCATCTGTGACAGCTGACTCAACTGTTAACATTCAGGATCCTCCATACCCTCAACAATTAACTGAAACTGGGCCAGCCTCACAACCTGAATCTGAATTCCTCAAGGAACTGCAAAATTTGTATGTGCAGATTCTGTTGTTACAGGCTCTTAAGAAAGTACTTATCTATGCTAAAATAGTGAGGGATCTGTGTGTCAAAAAGCCTGGAAGAAAACCAAAATACCCTGCTACTATCCATCTTATGGGGAAACTGTCTGATCTTATGATTGATCAGCCTTTGTTAACTAAGTATAATGACCCAGGGAATCCTACTGTGACTGTCCATATTGATGACCAACCCATAACCAACACTTTGATTGATTTGGGGGAAACCATTAATGTCATGACTAAAGACCTCTTTATCTCCCTAGGACTTCATGGACTTAGACCTACACCCCTTGAATTAGCAGATAGGTCTCGTGTCAAACCCAAAGGAATGATAGAAGATGTGGTTATCACTGTGGCTTCTTGGAATTATCCGGCTGATTTTCTCATTTTACAAACCAAATCCAATCTGGGGGGGCATCCTTTAATCTTGAGAAGACCTCGGCTAGCCATTGCAGATGCATATATCAGGTGTAGGTCCAAATCTATTGTGATCTCAGATGGGCAGGCCACTCAGAACCTAAACCTTTACCCCCCAGAAAAACCTCACATGGATTTGAGTAGTCCCTGGTGGGATGAATTTGAACCTGAATCTGATCTTTCCCTACCTCTCCTCACTCTTGCAAAAGCACAATACTTTAAGGATGAAACATGGGATGATATCATTAATGGTTTTATTAGAAATTCACTCTTTGTTGCCTCCATTAGAGATCTGGGGGAAGAAGATGAGGTAGATTATGTAATCTTTGAAAAAATGAAAACTACTCCACATACTACCAATAGTCCCGTTGAAATTGAACTTGGGAAATATTTAAACATTAATCCTAACCTGACTGCTGAGAAAAACAGATTGTTGATACAACTGTTATAGAAATATAAAAAGGCATTTACATGGGACTATACTGATATGAAAGGAATCCATCCTGGCCTATGCACTCATCGCATTTATCTTAAAGAGGAATGCAAACCAGTTAGACAACTGCAACACCGAATGAACCCCGCACTTAAGGAGATAGTGAAAGAAGAATTGTAGAAACTCCTTAATGCTAATTTCATCCACCCCATTTCTGACAGCTAATTTTCATAGTTCCGAAAAAGAACGACAAGTGGAGAGTCTTGGTAGACTATAAAGAGATTAACAAGGCCACTCAAAAGGACCATTTCCCTTTACCATTCATTGATCAGGTCCTGGATACCCTCTCTGTGAATAATTTTATTTCATTCCTGGATGGGTTCAGTGGCTATAATCAAATATGGATTGCCCTGGAAGACCAAGACAAGGCAACCTTCACTTGCCCATGGGGTACTTTTGCATACAAAGTCCTTCCTTTTGGACTCTGTAATGCACCAACAACTTTTCAAGGGGAAATATTGGGTATTTTTTTTTATCTCTTGAATGTCTGCCTTGAAATATTCATGGATGATTTTAGACCATACGGGGATTCCTTTGAGACAACATTAGTTAATTTGGAAAAAGTGCTGGAACGTTGTGAACAAACTAATGTTGCTCTAAGCACGGAGAAATGCCACATGATGATGACCAAGGGTATTGTGCTAGGAAATTTCATTTCGGCAGACAGAATCAAGGTGGATCCTGCAAAAATTGATGTAATCTTGAAAATCCAAACTCCCAAGACTCCAAAAGAGGTACGTATTTTTTTGGGACATGCAGGGTACTATAGGAGATTTATAGAAAAAAATTCAAAGATTGTATCTCCTCTATTTTCCTTGCTCATGAAAGATGCGGAATTTGTGTGGACAAGAAAGTGTGAGCAGGTCTTTCTGAAGTTAAAGAACTGTGTAACAACAACACATGTTTTATGATGACCAAACTAGAGATTTCCATTCCATATCGCTACGGTTGCATCTGACATAGTTGTGGGTGTTGTTTTGGGGCAACTGGAGGAGAAGAAACCTTATGCCATTTATTACATCAGCAAGAATATAACTCCATCAGAACTCAACTACATAGTGAATGAGAAGGAATTCCTAGCAGTAGTGCATGTTATCAACAAATTTCGGCACTACATCACTGGGTATCAAGTATTTGTACACACTGACCATGCTGCAATTTGATTTTTAATGAACAAACCTATTACTAATGGTAGAGTTACATGATGGTTATTGTTGTTACAATAATTTGATATCACTATTTTAGATAAACCCGGAAAGGATAATGTAGTTGTTGATTTTCTTTCTAATTAACTATAAGTGATTATTGCACTTCCAATAAGGATTATTTTTCAGATGAATATCTTTTTTCCATCTCTACTCACTCACCATGGTATGTAGATATAGCCAATTATCTAGCTGCGGGAAAATTTCCACACCATTTATCTTCCAAAGAAAAGAGGAATATTATACAACAGAGTGCTACGTACTCCTGGATAGAGGGAAATCTCTATCACACCAGGCCAGACTTTCAGATTAGGTGATGTGTTAGAGAAGATGAGGTATTTGAGACCTTGAAAGCTTGTCATGAGGAACCCTATGGAGGGCACTTCACTGACAAAAGGACGGGATATATAAGTACTTTCAACAGGGTACTACTGGCCAACTATATTCCAGGATGTCAAGAAGTTTGTGAAGGGATGTGATAGCTGCCAAAGGATGGGCCAACCCATGAAATCAGATGAGATGTCGTTACAGCCTCAGATAGTGATATAACCATTTGAGAAATGGGCCCTGGAGTTTGTAGGGCCAATTAATCCTTCATCACAGCAAAAATAATACATATTGGTCTGCACCGACTATGTCACAAATTGGGTCGAATCAAAGGCACTAATTAGAGCTACAGAGCAGGCTGTTTCAGACTTCCTGTTTGAAGATATCTTTGTTCGCTTCGGGATACCCAGGGAGATAGTGACAGATGGAGGGCCTCAGTTCACATCTCATTTGATCAAGAAGCTGGTTGAGAAGTATGGAATTCATCATAGGATCACATCACCTTATCATCCACAAGAAAATGGTCAAGTAGAAATCACCAATAAAGTCATTGAGGGAATCTTAACAAATACAGTAGCCAGCCACCGAAGAAATTGGGCCGAGAAACTTCCAGAGGTGTTGTGGGCTTACAGAACAACATGGAGGAATACTACAGGCTTCTCACCATATGAATTTTTGTATGGTAAGAATCCTTTGTTCCCCATAGAGTTCGAGATAAAGACATTAAGAACAACATTGTAGGTCAATTTGGATTTAAACACAACACAGAAACAAAGATTGAACTATATCAATGAGTTGGAAGAGAAATGGTTGGCTGCTATTCAATAGACAGAGATCATTCAGTAGCATAGAGCTAGATGGCATGATGGGTTTATTAAGAAGAAGAAGTTCCAGAAAGGAGATTGGGCTCTCTTGTATGATTCAAGGTTCAAGGATTTTAAAGGCAAGCTTTGCACCAGATGGCTAGGTCCTTACGAAGTAGACACGGTCTTTGACAATGGGACTATACAATTGGTCACCATCAATAGTGCTAAGACACCGTTACTGGTTAATGGGCACCGTCTAAGGTTATATCATCAACCCGCTTCGAAGGAATCATTTGTTAACATTGTCACGGACTCTGACCTTCATGTTATAGCAGTAGGGGAACATTCCCCCGTGCAGCCTGAAATTTTAAATTCCAATAAGTGCAGTAGCTGAAAACCACCCTTGTGGCAGCTGTTACACCTGTTAAAAAAAAAACAACAACAACAACATAAAAATAAAAATAAAATAATAAAACAAAAATAACAAATCTGACCGTGAAAAACTCTTTCCAGGGCGTAATCAGACAATTTGTAACAGCTGAAAACCACTCCTATGGTGGCTGTTACACCCATTTCTTTCCTTCCTAAAACATCATCCCTCCTTCCTGATACGTTCTACAAGATGATGTTATTCATTTGATTTTTTTTTTCTGTATCGATTTCTCCTAATCATCATTTTTTTTTTTGAAGAATAATCTGAAGGTTGTCTTGGCTGTTACACATGTAACAGCCGACAACCACAAACACTTTTTCACATGTTTCATCGCATGACAACAATAATTATGCCAACCAAGCGTGACTGCCACGATCACTGCAAGCAGTACACCGCTAATTCGAAATCCTCCTCTGCATCGCTTCAGGTACGTCATTCAAAAGGTGACGCCATCATCTATGATTTTGTGATTAATGGAAAAACTAATGATATTCTTGTGACAGCCGTGGGTGGTCGTCACCATTAAAATAGGGGGGGATATATCTTGTAATCATTGAAAAAATCCGTAGTCATAAACCATTATCAACCCCGCATGCATCCAATTAATAGCACAATCGCTAATAATGACTAAATCTAGTTGGAAAGAGCGTGTGTACTTAGAACCCATTACTTTCCATAACGGGACATTTATGAAGAGTTGTGTGAGGTACGATTCGGTAATCCATAAATCCTGTCACCTCCCGTCACCCTCCTTGACTGAAGCCTTGTATCCTCATCTCAAACTCATCATCTGGGAGAAGCAGAGATGCCAAGAGGAAGTAAGCAGTGCAGTGACATTACAGTGGGTTGAACAGTAAGGAGAGAATTCAGAAACAACAGCAAGATGGGTGGAGCAGCAGTTAGGCACGAGCTAGATTCTATGGATGCCTTGCAGAACTGTCCAGAAGCCTACCAGGTATTAAGGAATGCCAGATGGATCGATTATTTCCAGAAGTTGGAAGGCTCAGATGAGGCGGTTGCAATTGAATTCGCTCAGAATTTGAATAAAAACCAAACCCGAGTCAGGGGCTTGCAAATTGAGGTGATTGAAGAAGTAATCGCCTGAGTAACTACATTTCCAGTAGAGGAATGGAGGTGGTTTAACAGAAAAATCAATGACTCCTCTTTGAAAGAGACTTCTTAGAAGGAGAAGAAGAGTTGAAGAAGAAAGGGAGAGAAATTAACAAGTTATCACTCCCTCAGCCATGGGCAGATGTTGCCTTGGGTTTAATCAAATACATTACTTGTGAGGGAAGATCCACCATTGTTTTTAATTATCACTTCCCTCTACTCAATCACCTTCAGCACCAATAAAGGATTAACCTTCAATTCTACTTATTGGGTGTTAGACTCCGTCTTGTCAGTCTACTGTGAGAGGCAAACTCACCAAGGTTCAATAAGTTTCTTATTTCGAGAGTTTTATCATTATTAATAATCAAGGATGACTCTTCTCCAAAACCCTGTTTTGGAGAAGAGAATGTCAGATTAGTAGTTTGTAATAATGTGTTGGAGCATAATTGGCAAGAATATTGCAAAGAGGATTTCATCAGATGGTGGCGGTGCACTCATCATTGATTATGGATAAATATGGAAGGTGCTCACTTCTGATGATTGCTGCAGGAGGAATGTGCATAAGCTGCTTCATTATTGGATCATTTTACATACAGGGACGTTTTAATGGGTCTTCTCTTCTACTAATTGCAAGAAAATTATCATTAATTGGTCTTTTGGATTATATTGCAACATTTTCAATGTGCATGAGTGGAATTCCATAAGTCATCAATGTCTGAGATATTTCTTTCCTTTGCACAAAAATCAATCATTTCTTGAATGTCTTTGGTGCTACCTGTTACACTCCCTGCAATCGATTTCATGCCAATAATAAGATTGGCAGGATGGATCTTGATTTCACTAGGGAAACCTACAATTACAAACATTCCTGCAGTCTTCAAAAGTGGCATATAAAGATCAATTGGGTGGTCCCCTGAAGCAGTGTCAATGATGAAATCAAGGGTCTTTGAAGAAGCCTCTATCTGCTGAGGGAAACCAGATAATTATAGGACAATGATGCAGTCTTATGAAATTCCTTTTCAAAAGCCAAAGATTTTTGGAAAGTGAGAAACATTGTTGCTAGCTATGTCAAGTATGTCAACCTTGAAAAAAGCACTGGCAAGCAATTCAGGCGCCTTGCATCAGATGCTAGATTGAAGTTTTTCAGTACGCAAAATGGTGGAAAGGTTATCAACTCGAAGACAAAGGAACTGATTGAGAAGAGTGCAACGGCTCAGAGAATTCTGCTCGTTGCTGTCATGATGGGCACTTGTATGGTGATTGGCGATGGAGCGCTGACTCCTGCAATTTCAGTGATGTCAGCTGTGCAAGGAATTCAGTCTGCAAGGAACAGTAACATGAGCCAAGGCATTGTTGTACTTGTGTCATTTGTAATCCTGTTACTACTGTTTCTTTTTCAAAGACTCGGTACAAGTAAAGTTAGCTTCCTGTTCTCACCCATAATGAGTGTCTGGTTCGTGACCAACATCATGATAGGACTATATAATATTGTGACATATTATCCTGCAGCATTCAAGGCATTCAACCCATATTATATATACTATTACTTTCATGAATATCACAAACAAGTATGGGTGATGCTTGGAGGTGTAGTCTTATGTATAACAGGTAGAAAGCGGCATCTTTCTGTAGCTATAGCAAACTTAAACACGAGGCCCTATGCTCTTTCAGACCATACAACTGCCCCTATGCAGGATCGGAATGTTCTGTCACAGGTGATATTCAGTTTCTTGTGGCACATCTAAGGGATGATCACAAAGTTGACATGCACACAGGTTGTACTTTTAATCACCGCTATGTAAAATCCAATCCACGTGAAGTTGAAAATGCCACCTGGATGTTGACAGTCTTCCACTGTTTTGGACAGTATTTTTGTCTTCATTTTGAAGCCTTTCAATTAGGTATGGCGCCGGTATATATGGCTTTTCTGTGTTTTATGGGAGATGACAATGAAGCAAAGAATTTCAGCTATAGCCTTGAAGTTGGGGCCAATGGAAGAAAAATGATCTGGCAAGGAGTTCCAAGAAGCATTCGAGACAGTCATTGGAAAGTGCGTGAGAGCCATGATAGGTTAATTATTCAGAGAAACATGGCATTGTTATTTTCAGGTGGAGATAGGAAGGAGTTGAAGCTAAGAGTCACTGGGCGAATCTGGAAAGAACAGTGAAGCATAAGCTTTCTCGCTTTTAGCTCAGAGTTTTGGGGCTCGAGCGACCCACGCAGAAGGTGAGCGACCCACTTGGAGGTCGAGCGACCCACAGAGCAACAGCACCCAGAAATTTCATTTGAGCGCCCAGTTTCGTTTTAATTCGGTTTTGTACCCATCGCAAACACAGCCGCGAACTCGCTTCGCAAGATTTTTGTCACGTGTTGTACGATATTGGGAACAAGTACCGCGTGAGGAAATTATTGATATGTTTTTCCGTTGTAGCATAAAAAAACATGTGTTCGATTTGTGAACGAATTTGTTCGTGCTGTCCTGCGGATTGTGGGCATTGGCGCAATTCTAATCGCCTTCATTCCTCTTCGCCCATTCGCTTCATTCCTCAGGCTTTATCTATGTGGATTCTTTTTCTACCTGGCAGCACCCTTATCAATGTGCAGTTTGTGCGTCCCAGAGGTGTACTTATATTATCACCCAAGCAGTTCATTCTGTTTTAAGACAAAGAGCTCGTATAACTAACATAGAGTTGAAATTTTTTAGAGTATGGAAATTCTCCTTTAAAACCGGGAAAGAGGCCAACGCATTTCCAGAACATTCGGGAGCAGTGCAAAGTGGCATTCCAAGATGCAATTGCCTATGCTTATTTTTAGTAATGGGATTGACACCTGTAATGCCACCTCTTCATCAGATTCAACAGATTCGAGTAGAAGGAGCGCTATTCCATCTTCTGAGCGCTAATTGTTTCTTTGTAGGTTTATTTATTAATAATAATAAAACAAATCCCTGGTCTTGGGGTCGATTTGTTTTTTCCCTTAGCAGCATTTATTTAATGTATTGAAAATCATTTTGTAAAAGGGGGGAGAGTTCTGAGAGCTAGTGGCAGGAGAGAGAACAGAGCTTCCATTGTACAGTCTTAGACAGAGATTTTAATGAAAATACCCAGCTCTGGCTTCTGAGATTCCTGTGGTGTGGATTTAACATTTGTGTCCTCTTTTGTTTCATATGTAGCCTGTTATGTGTTCATGTCATTTCATGATCATTTCCAATTGAACAAATGAAGTGTTAAGGTAGAATTCATATTTGGTATGCTCTGCTTTTAAGTTTGTTCATATTTAATGTTTTCTTCTGTTCGACAAGGATTCATCCTCTATGCCCTTGTCGGCTCCTCAACAGTCTTGCCATTCCATTTAATCTCAAATTTGATGTTAAATTTTCCTGCCTACCTTGCCTCAGGAGACAATCTGTGTTTTTTATTATCTTTCTCTGTTCAAGCTGTTCTTTGCCCCATGCAGCCCAGAAAAACCCCATCATTTTATTAAAAACCTCATCCATATCTGTTTACTAGCCTAAGATCAGTTTTCCTTATCGGTCATCTCAGCCCCTTGAAGATCCTTTTGCCGAGATAGACCCGGAGAGAGCCCTCTCCTGTCCTCGTAGGGCTAGCTACGAGGCTGAGCATGGTTTGATGTTGCCTCGAGTTTGCCTTCTTCAGCCTGTGGCAGAATCGAGCGCTAACATAGTGGCGACCATACTGGGGAAGATGGTTTGCTGTTGATGTGACAGTCGACTTGTACATTGTCTTGCCCCAGTGCAGGAAATCAAGTTGCAGATCTGATGCTGATGGTGGACAGCAGTCAGACACATATGAAGGCTGAAACTTTCACCTGGCGACTCCAGCTCGATCCAGAGATTCCAGTGCTCGCTGATCCATTCATGCAATGGTAGGGTATGTGGCAAACCCTGCACTTTCTGAAGCTGTAAAAGAGGCTAGAGATCAGTTAGCAGATTTTGAAATTAATGAAGAATTTTTTAAGGTCTTGCTTCAATGTTTGAAATCTCCGAAGTTTCCTCTTGAAACTAAAACTAGGTTCTGTGAGTTAATTGTTGAAATATTTGAGAAGGAGATTCAATGTTTAGATGAGCAAATCCAGTCATATGATTTCCAAGACCCTAAAAAGTTTTTGGAAATCCTTCCTCCATCGAAACAAGAAACAATAGAGTTGCCCACAGATGTTTGCATTGACAGTGTGCAGTTGGAGGTATGTATTGCGGAGTTGGGGCAGCCAACAGAGTCCAGCTTCCGTGATCCTATTGCGGCATACATGGACACATTTTTCAGTTTGATTGATAGATCAGGCTGTATTTTCCGTGACCAGGCTCAGTACGTGCATGAAGGGCTCCCAGCAATTGTATCTGTGACCTGGTGGAAGCATTCTCAAGCGGCATCATTCTCAGGTTTACTTGAATGGTTAATCTGGCATTTCAGTATTACCTGATCTATTATTTTTACAGCAGAGTAGGGTAGATTTTGTAAATAAATAAGCAGTCCAAAGGGCAGCATTTTGTTCCAGTTTATTGCAGTTCTAGTTTGAGGTTTGCCAAGTTAGTTTTTCAAATCATTTCAGTCAGTTTTCAGTTAATAAGTTGATCATGATTCCATAGCCCAATGGATGGAGGCACTATATGCTCTCCCAAAGCTCTGCGGTTCTTGGCACCTCCAAGAAGCGGCAGCTTCCATCCCCATTGGAGCCAATGTTAGATTCCGTCTTGTCAGTCTACTGTCAGAGGCAAACTCACCAAGGTTCAATAAGTTTCTTATTTCGAGAGTTTTATCATTATTAATAATCAAGGATGACTCTTCTCCAAAACCCTGTTTTGGAGAAGAGAATGTCAGATTAGTAGTTTGTAATAATGGGTTGGAGCATAATTGGCAAGAATATTGCAAAGAGGATTTCATCAGATGGTGGCGGTGCACTCATCATTGATTATGGACAAATATGGAAGGCGCCCACTTCTAATGATTGCTGCAGGAGGAATGTGCATAAGCTGCTTCATTATTGGATCATTTTACATACAGGGACATTTTAATGGGTCTTCTCTTCTACTACTTGCAAGAAAATTATCATTAATTGGTCTTTTGGATTATATTGTAACATTTTCAATGGGCATGAGTGGAATTCCATGGGTCATCAATGTCTGAGATATTTCTTTCCTTTGCACAAAAATCAATCATTTCTTGAATGTCTTTGGTGCCACCTGTTACACTCCCTGCAATCAATTTCATGCCAATAATAAGATTGGCAGGATGGATCTTGATTTCACTAGGGAAACCTACAATTACAAACACTCCTGCAGTCTTCAAAAGTGGCATATAAAGATCAATTGGGTGGTCCCCTGAAAGCAGTGTCAATGATGAAATCAAGGGTCTTTGAAGAAGCCTCTATCTGCTGAGGGAAACCAGATAATTATAGGACAATGATGCAGTCTTATGAAATTCCCTTTCAAAAGCCAAAGTTTTTTGGAAAGCGAGAAACATTGTTGCTAGCTATGTTGCATATGTCAACCTTGAAAAAAGCACCTATATAATTCAACAAATGGGGATGTGCTAGATTGAAGATTTTCAGTACGCAAAATGGTGGAAAGGTTATCAACTCGAAGACAAAGGAACCGATTGAGAAGAGTGCAACGGCTCAGAGAATTATGCTTGTTGCTGTCATGATGGCATCAGGACAGTGATTGATATGGAGCACGATTCTCGCAATTTCAACATGTCGTACTGTAAGGAATTCAATCTGCAAGGAACAGTAACATGAGCCAAGGCATTGTTGTACTTGTGTCATTTGTAATCATGTTACTACTGTTTCTTTTTCAAAGACTCGGTATAAGTAAAGTTAGCTTCCTGTTCTCACCCATAATGATTGTCTGGTTCGTGATCAACATCATGATAGGACTATATAATATTGTGACATATTATCCTGCAGCATTCAAGGCACTCAACCCATATTATATATACTATTACTTTCATGAATATCACAAACAAGGATGGGTGATGCTTGGAGGTGTAGTCTTATGTATAACAGGTAGAAAGCGGCATCTTTCTGTAGCTATAGCAAACTTAAACACGAGGCCCTATGCTCCGTCAACGTATACAATCGCTTCATAAAGATCGTAATGTTCGCTGTGATATTCGCCTTTGTACATCTAAGGGATGACGACAAAGTCACATGCACACAAAGGTACTTCTTTAATCACTCGAAGTATGGTAAAATCCAATCCACGCAGTTGAAAATGCCACCCGGATGTTGACATTCTCCCACTGTTTTGGACAGTATTTTTGTCTTCATTTTGAAGCCTTTCAATTAGGTATGGCGCCGGTATATATGGCTTTTCTGTGTTTTATGGGAGATGACAATGAAGCAAAGAATTTCAGCTATAGCCTTGAAGTTGGGGCCAATGGAAGAAAAATGATCTGGCAAGGAGTTCCAAGAAGCATCCGAGACAGTCATTGGAAAGTGCGTGAGAGCCATGATAGGTTAATTATTCAGAGAAACATGGCATTGTTCTTTTCAGGTGGAGATAGCAAGGAGTTGAAGCTAAGAGTCACTGGGCGAATCTGGAAAGAACAGTGAAGCATAAGCTTTCTCGCTTTTAGCTCAGAGTTTTGGGGCTCGAGCGACCCACCTGGGCCGAGCGACCCACGCAGAAGGTGAGCGACCCACTTGGAGGTCGAGCGACCCACAGAGCAACAGCACCCAGAAATTTCATTTGAGCGCCCAGTTTCGTTTTAATTCGTCTTCAGCTGCCTGCAAACATGTTTTAACCTTTGCTCAGAAGATTTTTGTCATGGTTGTATTGATATTGGGAAATAAGCATTGCGTGAGGAAATTATTGATATGTTTTCTGTTGTGGCATAAAAAAAAACATGTGTTCGATTTGTGGAACGAATTTGTTCAGAAGGTCTCATGGATTGTGGGCATTGGCGCAATTCTAATCGCCTTCATTCCTCTTCGCCCATTCGCTTCATTCTTCAGGCTTTATCTATGTGGATTCTTTTTCTACCTGGCAGCACCCTTATCAATGTGCAGTTTGTGCATCCCAGAGGTGTACTTATATTATCACCCAAGCAGTTCATTCTGTTTTAAGACAAAGAGCTCGTATAACTGACATAGAGTTGAAATTTTTTATGGAAATTCTCCTTTAAACCGGGAAAGAGGCCAACGCATTTCCAGAACATTCGGGAGCAGTGCAAAGTGGCATTCCAAGATGCAATTGCCTATGCTTATTTTTAGTAATGGGATTGACACCTGTAATGCCACCTCTTCATCAGATTCAACAGATTCGAGTAGAAGGAGCGCTATTCCATCTTCTGAGCGCTAATTGTTTCTTTTTAGGTTTATTTATTAATAATAATAAAACAAATCCCTGGTCTTGGGGTCGATTTGTTTTTTCCCTTAGCAGCATTTATTTAATGTATTGAAAATCATTTGGTAGAGGAGGAGAATTCTGAGCGCTGGTGTAAAAGAGAAAACAGAGCTTTCATTGTACAGTCTTAGACAGAGATTTTAATGAAAATACCCAGCGCTGGCTTCTGAGATTCCTGTGGTATGAGATTTAACATTTGTGTCCTCTTTTGTTTCATATGTAGCCTGTTATGTGTTCATGTCATTTCATGATCATTTCCAATTGAACAAATGAAGTGTTAAGGCAGAATTCATAATTTATATGCTCTGCCTTTAAGTTTGTTCATATTTAATGTTTTCTTCTGTTTGACAAGGATTCATCCTCTATGCCCTTGTCGACTCCTCAACAGTCTTGCCATTCCATTTAATCTCAAATTTGATGTTAAATTTTCCTGCCTACCTTGCCTCAGGAGACAATCTGTGTTTTTTATTATCTTTCTCTGTTCAAGCTGTTCTTTGCCCCATGCAGCCCAGAAAAACCCCATCATTTTATTAAAAACCTCATTCATATCTGTTTACTAGCCTAAGATCAGTTTTCCTTATCGGTCATCTCAGCCCCTTGAAGATCCTTTTGCCGAGATAGACCCGGAGAGGATTTCTCTCTGTCCTCGTAGGGCTAGCCACGAGGGCCGAGCGTGGTTTGATGTGTAGCCTTGAGTTTTACTCATTTCAATTTTCGAGGTAGATTTGAGTGCTACCAACTCAGACAAGTGTCATCTCCATATTTTCCAATGTTGCTAGGGAAGTTGAACTTTTCTCCTATTTCCTAATTTTGGAATTATTACTATGGTGGATTATTTTATTGGTGGAATTTATAGCTGGGTAAATGGGAAGGCTATGTGTAATATCCCAAATTGGGAACAACCACAATTAATAATGAAATAACCGAGTTATTACCAATGTGGAGTCAACAAACCATGAGCATGGAAATGAAGAGCAGCTCAACATATGTAAAATAACATCAAACCACTAGATGAAAGAACCTCAACAAGATTTAGGTCTATATTCTCCTTCCTAGTGGGGAAATGCAGCAATTCGTGTAGCATAAACCTGTCTTTAAACAACACTATACAAGTGAGAAATGGGACTTGGATCCCTTACAATATACGTATATACAACTCACATGCAGAATTTTAGGTGAAAAACAAATCACTCGTCATATAAACATCTCCCAAGTCTATAAAATGAAGAAGCTAAAACCCTATACCAGCTTCATGCAAAGAACATCAAGCAAGTGGAATGCGTTATTATACTGAGGTTTCTGCAGAAAATGATGAAAGAAGTCTGAGAAGAAAACTTAAATTAATAAAACAATAGAGAAATGGAGGTTTAACCTCTTATACAACAAACAAAAGACACCCAAAGGTTCTCATAATATATGAATAACAAGCAAGACCGCAGAAAATAACGTAGTTACCGCATTTATGTATTATAAATGGCTGAATATGACATTAGATAGGCTGAAAAATACAGAAATATGGCCAAAGGCCTTCTTATTAGATCTCCTGGAGGGGAATGAGTAATTCCTCCTCAAAGACTAGCATAAAATCAAAGGGTGCAACCTTGTCATATCGCTCGCATAAAAGATGTATTTATCGAAGGGAAATACCGTGGATGAATGTAGATGAATGGCCCCAAGAAAATTGAATGAAGTTTCAAATCCTTCCCTCTCGATCCCTTAAGCAAGTTGATCCAAAGAGAGGATGAATTCCCGCACGGAATTCTTTGGTAATTAAGCAAGTGTTAACTCCTCACAAACAATCGAAGCTTGCAAGTAGTCACAAGACAAAAACAGATGAATACATGAATTAATTCTTTGATGCTATGCCTTCCTTTATCTTTCTGTGAGCCTTCCACCGCACTCCCACACAATGTTGAGGTGACTTCTTCATGAAGCTTCCTCTTAAAACCGTACCCATTGTGCTTGAAAGCACATTGGTGAGGGGCGAAAATGGTCACCATAAGCTCATTGGTGAGGGTCAAAAAAGAGCCTTCGCTACCAAAAATCGAATGTCACCAAAGGTGGCGCGCCGAAAGTATAGGTGGGAAGGGTGACATTCAAGGTCCGTCACCAATAATAATTTATAGTGACGATAGCACCCACACCATTTCATATGAGCAATGGTGACGTACAACAGCCTCCGTCACCAAAAATTGAACGTCACCAAAGGTGGTACCGCCAAAAGTATAGGTGTTGTGGTGACATTCAAGGTCCGTCACCAATAATGACGATAGCATCGAGGGCACCCGTCACCACTATGAGCAATGCAGATCGTACAATAGCCTCCATCACTGAAAACTGAACGTCACCAAAAGGTGGCGTCGCCGAAAGTATGTGTTGTGGTGACATTCAAGGTCCGTCACGAATATGAATTACAATGACGGATAGTGACCATCATCACCATTTCATATGGAACAACAACGATTTTTTGTGATGGACCTTGCTGGTCGTCACTATTGGTGTATACATATATGGCACGTTCATTGACCGTCACCATAAATGCATTGGTGACATCAAGGTCCGTCACGAATAATGACTATAATGAAACAATGACCCCTACCATTTCATATAAACAACAATGATTTATGATTTCGGGACCTTTAATGGTCGCCGCATTGATGTGCACATATATGGTATTCGTTAATCGTCACCATTTCATATTTTGGTGAGGTGGTCGAAAGTCTCACCATAAACTCATTGGTGATGGTCAAAAGAGCATCTCGTCATCAAAAACCGATCTTCTTCATTCCCTATATATGAATATCGGTGGGCACGATGGAATCGAACCACCAACCTCCTTGTAAAGAAAGCCTTTCCATTGAGCTAGCACCTTTAAAGAATTAGACTTTAAACTAGCAATTGCCCCTAAAGTTGCAAAGATACACCAAAGGAATAAGAAATCCGAGAAAACCGAAAGAACTCGCGTTTGCTCCTATTTTTATTCTACGACACTTCACAAAGTATGATCTTGGATTCATGACGTATTTTAAAGCGAGTGGTTCTAATTTAATAGTAAATTTTATATTAGATAAAACAAATGAATAAATCGAGAGGCCTTACGAGCTAATTTTTAATCCTTACACAAAAATCTCTTAATATTCAAGTCTATGGAACAACTCGTTCAAAGTTCAAACCGAAGTAGATTTTAAATGGAAAGCCTAAAACTGTGTAAGTAGTTTATGTTACATTTTGACATAAATTATGTTCATCATACATAAGTTATGCTACAACCTTTGAAACTAGTTTCTTAGCTAAAAGACTTTCTTAAGTTAACAATGACAAAGAAACTTAGTCATGGCAAGAAAAATTCTCTTGTTTTTTCGAATGAGGGGTGCATGTAACTTGATAAATAAGCCAGACAGTGGAGAGTATCAAAACTACAAATGTACCAGTCATAGTACTAAAACATGGAAATGACAAAGTCTTGTTACAAGAAAGGTTTGAAAGTAAATATATGGAAAACACTGAAAGCTAAATGATATAATTAAACTAAAAATTAATCGTAAAAAAATGAAATTTCCATCATATACATCGTGACTGTAAACAGATGAATTTGGCATCACTGCACCGAATTAATATGACTTCAAATTTTGAAATTTTCTCGCAAGATAACATTTATCATTAAAAATCTGATCAAACATGAAGTAACTGCTGAATCTTTCAGGATTTATATTGCAATATCCATCTCGTATCAATAGATCTAGAATCTTAAATATTCTTATAACTAAAGTACCGTACCCAAGAGGGTAAAGGAACGCTTTAACATGGATAAGAAAAAGTGGGGAGATTGTATAAAGAAATAATCAAGCGAAATGGTACTAAAAATGAACACAACCCATGGGAGGCTAATTTAAATTCAATTGTTGTGAATTTTCAAGGAAAGAAAGCCAGAATCGGTGTCCCATGTGACTCACAAAAATTGTTATAGAGAAAACTCCGGAAGGGAAATTGAGGTTTGAGGTTTGATGATGTTTATGAAGCACATATTCTACTTGGTGAAAGTGGCCACCGCAAGGATTATTGGGGTTCGTGCTTCTATAGGCAGGATAATACTTCTCTTTGAGCTTGGAAACAACTTTTGCACAATATAGCTTTGGCTCAAATGGGTGCAAATACATATAACCAAGCAATGGAGACCCTTTAAATGTATGGTCGAAGAAACAACCTTAATCAGGAAATGCTTCTAAACTCTATTTGAAAAGAGGAAATTAGTTCTGATCTCAAGGAAACTTGCTTGGACCCGGTATATTGCGAGTTGATAAGCGGGGCCTTCAAACAATTAAAGGTGCAGATTATTATGTGGTGTATTTTCAAAGGGTCAAAGAGTCATTACCTTATAAATGGCTATATATTTTGGGAGATGGGTTTGAAAATACAGTAAGAAGAATCACCAACGTCCTGGAATAAACGTTAACTATAAAACACCAAAGATCCGCTAATTTTGTTGAATGCCTCCGAGCAATGTGGTTTAATGCTTGTCGCTTTGTTCCTCCTCGCCTGCGGATTGGTGTGCTCACACAAAATAAGAATATTTCTTAAGGCATTGGTCTCTGCTCGAAGGAATACTTAAAACAATATACTCGTAATCGAGTACAAAAAAGGCATCTACGAAGTAACACAGAAACAAGAATAGTGAAAATGATGATTTTGGATTTCAAACCGAAGGAGCATATAAGGGCGCAGATGAAGTGCTTTTGAAATTTTGGGTATGATAAGTATGAAAGGATGGACGGCAGTAAGTTTTTGGAGTCTCGTGATAAGAGAAGCGGGAAAAAGAGTGGCAAACTTCAAGTTCTGTGCTACGCAGTAATGACCCTTGGAAGGAGAGATTTTGATTCTCTTGTTCAATCTCAAGTAGTAGCAAGCAATGCCTTTGGTCAAGTCGACATTCAATTTGCCGAATCTTCTATGGGATGTAGGTGATGGCATTAGCCAAGAGAAGCTAAAATGCATAGACAGTGTTTCTGCATGAATATATTCTTTCATGAATGCAATGATTACTTCCTGAATTATGTCCTCAAATAAGAGATGAGAATGAAGTAAAAAGAGGCTTTATAATGTTTGATATGCAAAGAATAGAATTATTCAAAATAGTACATCATATGAGGAGAGACCTTTAAATCAAGCAATTTGAGACCTTTAAATGGGTGCAAATACAAAGTGCAACTTCAAGCAATTTGAGACCTTTTTAAATGGATGCAAATACATATAACCAAGCACGGAGACCTTAAATGTATGGTCGAAGCAACAACCTTAACTGTTTCAAATACTTCAAACTCTATTTGAAAAGAGGAAATTAATTTGATCCTTGAAGGAAACTTGTTTGGACCCGGTATATCAGAGTTGATAAGTGCCTCAAACACTGCAGTAGATTATGTGGTGTATTTTCAAAGGGCTCAAAGAGTCATTACCTTCAGATGGCTATATATTTTGGGAGATGCGTTTGAACACATGTAAGAAGAATCACCAACATCTCGAATAGTCGTGCAACGGAGAAAAACACCAAAGATCCGCTAATTCTTGCTGAATGCCTCCCGAGCAATGTGGAACATTGTTTTATCGTCAATTCCTCTCGCCTGCGGATTGTAGGTTCAAGGATAAAAATAAGAATATTCTTATGATTAGTCTCTGCTCGAAGTGAATAATTTTAAAACAATATGTTCGAAGTGAATAATTTAGCGTTACTCTTCCTCACAGATTCGTAACTGCTAGGTAGTAAATTGCTGTCGTGTTCAAGGAAATTTGAACATGAGTTTTCTCCAATTGACAACATGCAGAATTTGTAGCCATGTTATTTCCCATTAAATAATTCCATGCGTAATCATCAGAAAGCTCGCAGAACCTCCCTAGAAAGCATCATTCTCATAGATAAAAGGGCATCCATTCAAGACACCCTAATTGAAAGGACCACGTCAATTTAAGACATTATTATTAAGGAGAATGAGATGGTGAATGTACAAGACAATTATTGCAAATCGATAAAACAAATCCACACAAGGTGTCATAAATGAAGCAATTAATATTTGTCAAAGCCATCATAATTTTAACAAGAGAACATCCGCATGAAATTCACGATAGTTATACCAATGCCAAGGGCATCAATACAAGAGGGCAATTATATCAAGAACATCACCTAAGACATTAACTCGTGACATCATTCGGTACTTCACATAACTAGTACATTTCATGTCGATTACAAAGATTCCGACATTATCCATTGTCACATAGAAGTTAGAACATCCATTTTTCTACCAATATAATTTAATTTCAATAAAAGCCTTCCATTACATGAAACTAGCCTCATCTAAATCAATTCTTCTGTGTTGTACATTTGTATTACAAGGACTCATAAATGCATGAGTTTTTCTCCTAATGGAATTTGGGAGACTTGTGATAGCACCTCTAAGAAGGATACCTCAGCTAGTTTCTCATCAATATGACCAAATACCAAACTAGGTATTAACTATTAAATAATTTATTTGAGGTAATTAAAACTCTCCTGAAGTTGTAGATCCAATAAATAAAACTAAAAGAAAACCACACCCTAGACCTTGGTATGAGGCAATGGATCGGGATTAAACTAAGACAACGGCAGAAAAGGAGACACTCGGGAGAACCTTAGGAACTCATGGCGAATCGGTGAGATTCCTATCATCTGTGACACATCATCTAACACGCGTCCTGCTATTAAAAAAAATAACCTAGCAGAAATAACAAAAATTGACAAACAATAGTCAGACCTTGGAAAATCGAACTGCAAATGGTTGAATGGATGGCATTCATTAAAGCACGTAGATAATGGCAACCTAAAAGGAAATTTCTAGAAAAAATGCAAATCCTCACATCAAATAAAACATAAAGTTAGGTAGAAAAGTACAAGAATACTTCAAAGTCAAGACTTCATACTTCTCGTATATGAATCTCAGGCAAAACACTAGACTCGTGTTTTGTTAGATATTCTGATTTCTAACTTTCTTATTCCTTTGTAAACGTACATGTGTATTTACATAGGTAGGGCTACTAAGTGGGTGGAACTGAAAGTGAATATTGAAAACCCATTTAACAGGACAAATTTGCATGACTTAAATTTAAATTTGGTAGATAGAAATGGCCAATGTATGAATCAAGAAAAGGGGCTTACTATTGTGAAAAATTAGACAATGACCATATCGAAAACCATCCCATTCTTAGATGTTTGAATGCTCCACAACTATCTAATAAAGTGATGACATGTTGTTTTCATAACAAATTCCGTGTCTAGCAAGCACCCTAAAAGAGGACAAACCACAGGACCTTAACCTTTTGATTTATACAACAAATTCTACCAGATTCCCTTCCGAAATCACCAATGCAAGAACTCATGAAGTTTCACTTAGAAACCTCTTTGTTACAAGTCCCATGTGCCTGGACAGACCACCGACAAGAATAAAGTTCAATCCTACCCATTTCCCCATCTAATCTCAAATGTGCTAATCCTTCCAATTTTTATTTTTATTTATTCTTTTTTAATGTAGATTTATTGTGATATTTCGTATAGGAACTAATCCTATCCTCTTGATTTTCCATAGATCTCAAGTTTCAACATCCAAGACAAATTTCTTCTTTGAGCAATGTGAAAAAAATAATACATGGCTCATGTTCTCACCTAGTTTCCACGTTTTTCGCGTAAAAGTAAAGTGAAGCTCAACCCGTAGCCAATATTAGACCAGTACATCACCTCCAAAGATCGCTAACCGCCCTCCCGTTGCATATTTTGTTCTCTATTGGCTTGGAATCATGGTTGCAAATCTTAAAATAGTTTTTTTATTAAAAAATAATTATTTAATGTATTTTTTTAAATCGGTTCATCAGTATCCGACCGTCCCGGTTAGACTGTTCCGTTAGAAACCCTACTATTAGGTCCAGCAATTTATTTTCGTCGACCGGGTTCCTATGAACCATGACTTCAATAGAACCTTTACCTTTCCACAAGGTGAGCTATTAAAAGTCTTAATTATTTGATCACTAAATATCTAACACTCACATAGTAGAACTTTGTTGGAACATGAATTTTAGCTCTACAATGTCTTTAGTTTCATAATCATTAACATAATTTGAGTGAATGTGATGCAAAGAAAAACTCAGAGACTAAAAATATGCCTACTTCATTATAATCTTTCCTTTTTCTTCCAAAAGGTGAACACAAACAGTCTTCTAGTACTATCAAGAATAGCTAATGTGTATCATAGAACTCATGGGGAAATGAATTTTAGTTCTCGCAATGTTCTTAGCTTCATAATCAAGTCTAAATGTAAAATGAGGGAAAGTATTTATTCTATGGCTTTATTGGGCACTTCACAGATCAACACAGATTAGAAGCTCTATCTTAAACACCAATCTAATGAATTAATATTGAATGGGAAAGTGAATTGATGATTGTAGACAATATTATGAAGATAGCTAAACGTACACAGCAACAAAGAGAATGGAGATATTGACAAGACTTATCCATTGGTAGAGGAACCTCAAAATATTGGAGAAATCAAAGGTAACAGCATCACAAATGAACTTTCTAAACTAAAGACATACAATAAATCAAATGACTTTAACTTTAATCATTGAAAATAATGATTACAGCCTGCTATTTAGAAGATATTAGAATATATTAGTTCATAACCCTACAGCTAACCAACCTCATGACAACAATCTCCAAGTGATGAGCATACATCAACGACAATTTGTTTGGTCTCGAAACACGCAACCTTCTCCAAATAAATTGCATACTCGTTCTCATTATAAATCACAATGCCAATTATTGAAGTCTCATGGTCCTGCCTGGCCAACCAAATGACAAAATAGGTAAGCCATATGGAATGAAAGGTCTTTGCAACTATGGCATTAATTAAAAACAAAGCGATCCCGCATCTTTGTCACTGTGAGCTTCATGACTCCTCTTTTAAAATCATAAACCCCAAGCTCAAATGATGTCATCCACTTCAAGGAAGAGCCCTCGTTCACATAGCATCTACAAAATTGGTGAAAACTGGGCCGTACATAGCATGACGACTTTAAACCATGTCTCAAAATAACAAAATTGAATTATTGAGTGCATATAAAACCCCGTTAATTTAACAATGAATCGACTTCCATATAAGTGATTCTTGGGTCGACTCAGTATGTTCTCCACTACGATAGGGCAACTTTACAGTTTGACGACCCAATTCCACCGACCAAATTTTGCACCACTTTCCAAAGTTACCTTTAAAGAAAGTCACCATCATTATCAAGAACCTACATAGTTTTCTCCAAATAAAATAAACAATGGCATTTGAATGGGAAAAGTTTACGAACATATTTATTTTTTAATCATGGAAGAAGCAATTTATCAATTGAGAAAAACAATCGCCGTATGGATGGACAATACATAAAGAAGCACAAGAAGATCCTCAATACAATTATAAATCCCCAAAGAGATCGAATGTCAATGCTATATTTTAAAGCACCAATAGAACACCAAGAATGGAGATGGAATACCATGCATATTATCTCAAGGACTAGAGGAAATGCGTAATTATTAGCTTATACAAATTTCTTAAAGCTAGAACCTTTAAGAAATAAAACAAGAAATATTAAGAGATTAAAGGTCGACATTATCCTACAACACTGGCCGGGTAAAGAACCGAGATGTGAGAATGGCACTTTCATGCTTTTGTAAATGTCTATCCCTGAAGTTTTTGCCGATCTACATGGAGGAAAATGCAGAATATCATTTAATCAAGCTAAGCTAAGGAATCCTCCAATCGACCATCCAGATTAATATGCTCGTATTCTTTATGTTTCTTTTTTCTCCATAGTTTGTTTTGCAACCCACAACCGAGTAGTTCGTTTTGAAACCAACAAGAAGGTTAAAAAATGGCATGTGCCCAAGAAATTTGTATTTTTTGGGTTCTTTTAAATGAGTACTTAGGCTATGATCCAATAATAATATAGAAAATTTTCATTTCCACCTTAAAAAATATAAAAATCGTTAAACTTCGCACATATCAAATTTTTATGTGTTCAATTTTTTGTATGGACAAGATTAATGGTGCAATCCGAAACAATAGTCAATGGCTATTGTTGTGGACTAAAATATATCTACTAAAATGGGCCTAAAACATTTTATAGATAAGAAACAAAGGAATCTCTCTTCATAACCAAATATCAATTTTGGAGTTC
This sequence comes from Pinus albicaulis, assembly GCA_034641835.2. Classification (NCBI taxonomy): domain Eukaryota; kingdom Viridiplantae; phylum Streptophyta; class Pinopsida; order Pinales; family Pinaceae; genus Pinus; species Pinus albicaulis. The sequence goes on along the minus strand of CM076584.1, from coordinate 983,734,678 downwards.
TCAAACAAAATAGAAAAATCAATATGTTTTATTTCTTAAGGTTCAACCATATTCTTCAACAATCCTGAATCTTTTGATACAATCCACATTCACGTCAACGCGGCATCGACATCAGCTTATATCTTCTTCAATTACACATTTTGTGTCTTGAAAGTCCACAACATGTGACAACTGTATACTCGTCTATATGATGCATTATTTCTCAATCCTTTGGAGGACATGTTAACACTACATACCAAATGTACTTAACCCGGATCTTGTACATAGAATACTTGTTTAAATTTCTACATGCTAGAATAAATGGATCATCTTGCCAATGATTTTGGCTTAAAATTTCTTCATATTCACTCATTGTAAAACCCAAATCATCAGCTTTTGATCCCTCTTTATTGTATACATCAATCCAGTCATTTGTCACTGTGTACCTTATACAAAAATAGTCCAATGTAATTATTTTTCTATACTAATTCCATAAAATGTTGTGGTTTGAAGTATAGGGTTTTCATCTTTGGAACTTGACCTCACTTAGCTGTTTGAGCTTCCATACACACGCCACTATTGTGGGTGGTCTTCTTGGCCTCCACACTTTGTATGGAATCTATAACCATTGGTTGTGTATCCCTTGTACTGGTTCACCGAATTTCCGGGACCACGCGCGCTAGCCATTTAAGTGTATCGTACACATTTCCATCTCCTCCACTGTGAGAAGCTGATTTTTAAAATGTAGTTATAATTCATACATTCAACCTCTAAAATAATGTTTAATTTCCTGCATGATAATATTCCAATGTAATGATTTTTAAGTACACTTATAATATAAATAAATGTAATTTCACTGTTGTTTTAACCAAATTAGCAAATTTAAGGGTCAGAGTTTCTCGTAATAGAGCCTATATTTTTTCATTCGGGTAATTGAGTTGGCAACTTCATTTTGTGCATCCTAATTCAACAATTATGGAAAATAGATACAGCATAATGTGTTTTGATTAAATATGAATAAAAAAATTAAAGGTCAAATATCTTAACCTTAAACAACCTTTAAACAAACAAACAAAAAAAATTACGGTGCCAAATATGTAACTTACTCTATCCATGGATCAACTTCGTTTGTGTGAAATAGAACCTACCTACAAAAGCTTGTTCCTCAACTAATGCCATCCAATTCTGAAGTGAATTGAGCAGATAATGGCTTTCCATCATGATAATCTCTTCAACTTCCTCATCCCACACCATTTCGACCATGTGGATCCAATAGCTTCCATACCTTTCAAGCATCTCCACAAAAACTTTATTGATTCCTCCACAGTATGGCTTAAATGCATCCTTCAGGCCTATTTTTGTTCTTAACATAACTTTATATACTTTCATGTTCCACAAAATTAACAAACAAAAAAATTAAGTAATGTCAAAATCTTAAAAAAAATATTTATCGTCTTGATAAAAGTAAAGTTTCACGTACCTCTCAAAGGGGCACATCCATCTATATGCAATCGGCCCACAATATCGAAGCTCACGTACCAAATGTACATTCAAATGCAACATTATATCAAATAATGAAGGAGTGAAGTACTTTTCAAGAAAGCACAATGTCTCCACAATATCATTTTACACTATCAAGACTCTCTCATCGAAACTAATTTTATACGCATTTTGCCTATAAAAGCAACAAAGCTTGCAAAGCGTCTTTGACAATAATGGTAACACATGACGCAAAGTCAATGGGAGGAGTTGTTTCAGAACATGGCAATCATGTGCTTTCATACCATGGAACTTAAGCTTCTTCCATAGATATATGATTTTTTGGATTAGAGCCCAGAACTCACCTGGGCACCTTTAACATGAACAGCACATGACATAGGGTCTATTTTCCTTTTCAAGAGTATGTGGTGCAGGAAGGAATATTTTCCGTCCTTTAACCGGCTACAGTGATTTCCTTTCAAGCCCATTTTTTGCAAGTCATCACGTGATTTTTCCATCTTTGGTTCTCTATATCCGGTATGGTCTCCAAAAAATGCTTTCACAATACATTCTTCCACATGCATTACATCTAAATTGTGGCGTATTAGGAATTTCTCACATTCCAACACATCAAGAATATCGAAAATGCTTATTATGGCCAAAAAGATAAATAAATGTAATCCAACCAAGACATCTAATCACAATGAGGTCAACTAAGCAAGTTATTTCCAACACACCAGTGCTGTAGTCACATCATGGGTTCACACACCTCCCAACATGTAGTAGATTGAATAGAATTGATTGTTTCTTTCCACACAACAACATCAGTTTTTTTTCACCGTTTTTATTATTTTTCTATTATTTCCATCTTAACTTTCTCATATTGCTTCCTTTTCCCTTTGTTTTAAAAATATCTCGACACTTTCACAATTGAGGGCACAACGATGCTTCCTCCTTCCCATTAAACTATTTTGTGAGCGAAACTTTGAGTATCATGAGGAAGAAACTTCCATGTCCTGTATGTACACACATTTCCGCTACAATCGAGGCATCATTCTGTGTTCTTCCCACATATGGGACATGCATTGTATTTTGTTGTGCAACCAGCCATATTCTACAAGGTGGAAAATCATGGATCACCCACATAAGAATTTGCCTTCATGTTAAATGATGTCTTACTATAAGCATCATATGTCCATACCCCTTGGTCCCATAATTCCTTTAGTTCATCTACCAAGGGTTCCAAATACACATCAATGTCATTTCTCGGTTGCTTGGGGACCAGTATTAACAATGTTAGCATACAAAAATTTTTTGTGCACAACCATGGTGGAAGGTTGCATGGCATCACTATAGGCCAAACACTCGTATGTGCTACCTGGGTTCCGAAAAGGATTAAATCCATCTGGCCGCCACTGCAAGTCATACATTGCAAGGTTCGCTAGAAAATCTGTGCCATTTGTCATCAATAGTTTCTTCATGTCAGGCTATCACTGTGATGGCGCATTTATCATCATTGCTTGTATTCTCATGATGCCACCCCATTTTTGGTAGATATACAGAGCTATAATGAAGAAAAAAAAATCATTTATGTAAAGTATTATCATATAATAACACTATGAAAAATGGAAGATAACATGCAAGAAGGGGAAAACTTGAATAAAATGGCATGTTCAAGATCATACCTATACATTCTTTAGCCTTGGTGCTACAATATCACCTTGGCCGGAACACCTTTCCGCACCTTTGGAGATTGTTGATCCAATTCTCTCCATCGAGATTTTCCACATGTTGGGCATTGATCTTTACTTTCATATCTTCCTCGATATAAAATGCAATCATTTGGACATGCGTGTACCATACTTGGCATTGTCTCAATGATTTTATCAAATTTTTTTATAAAGATATGTAGAATCCTCGAAATGTGTTATCTTTAGGAAGCACCTTTTTTTGCAATTTTAACATTTGGTCAAAACTTGTAATTTTACTCATCCAATTTCATACTTTCGTACTGTAGAATTGCTAAATGGTTGACAGCTTTTGAAGTCAACACAACCTGGGTACACGGTTTCCTTGGCATCTTCGATAAGCTTCTTATATTCATTAACTTCATTTAGTACATTTGTTGATGCCAACCCCTCATTATCACAACCTCATTGATGTTTTGATTAAGACGTCGATTACATCATTCACTATTTCGAAGCATTTGATCACTTCCACAATGGTTGCATCATCATCATCATCATCAATTAGAGGTTCACTAATGCTCCTAAACAATGCTTCTATGCTCATCACCTTGATTATCAGCGAACTGCTGCCCACAAACATGCTCATAACCCTATTAATAAGAAAATCAAAATTTGTGTTAATACCTTATGGTTTTTATGTAGGAAATTAGAATCAATAGTATTTGGTCAACCTAGTCAAATAGCAACCTTGACTAATAATAAATGTGGCTTACTACTGAGATGAAATATGACTTAGAACTTCATGTGGCTCATTTTCTTGTCACACGGTCCTTGCCAATAATAGATGGAATTAAAAGGAGACAAACAAAATTGAAGTTTGCACATACAAAAATAAGTATATCTTTTATTAAACATATAAGAGTAAAACTAGATCAACTTTTAAAAAAATTCAGACCAAATGGGAATGCCTTCCGTGAAACAAATACCAAATTCATATTGTTTGATTATACCATCACAAATTATGCTCTGTACTTTATCAAACGTTTGCATTGACTAAGTGCCACATTTATTACATGGACATTTTTGTGTGATATCCTGCCTGATTGCCTCTATACCATAAGAATCTTCAACGCCATCTCTATATTACTTTAGTAGTTCTGTAATAACCAATTTCACAAGTCATATAAATTTAATTGAGAAAAAAGTTACCACTATACATTTTTCACATATCACGATGAATAATCAAATATACAAACTACAATTTGCTTGAATTTCATCCAATTCTTTTGTCTATTTGATAATATGTTCCAAGGTCCTTTGAAATTGCGTTCGCAAAGAGCCTATAAGTTAGTTGATACTAAAGATAGATAAAAAAGTAGAAATCAAGATAGATTAGTTAACTAATTGTCAAGAAATTCACTTACAAGTAAAATAATTGCCTATACATTTGACCGAGTAATTTGACAATTGACTCGATGAAAGATTAAAGAAGAACATACATAAACAAGATCACAAGAAATTAGTACAGAGAATTTTACTAGACTGCCACCCCCACAAGATTTCCTAAACATGGTATCGTAGCTAAGGGAACAAATAAGGTATTAAGTGGCACTTAAGGATTAGACTGCCACTAAAAAACAACTCAAATATCTTTCGGATAGAGAAAAGTGATGGCCCATCTCTATTACAATCATCAAAGAAGAAGGGACCTGATGAAGGAACAATAAGTATAATGAATATTCCCAATTAGCAATGGCTGAACTGAATATTCTATTTTTACCATTAATTTTGCCTTATGTAGTTAGATTATAAATAAAAGTGAGTATAGGGGGACATAAAATCACTCAAAAAAATAAAAAGTGCGCTCCCTAGTAGACACACGTTGTAACTTATGGAACCAAGAAGGGGCCAAGACCACGTAGAGAGGGGGCCCACGCAGACCACATGGAGGTAACGGCAGTGCTGGCAGCGGAGCATCATGGCAAAGGGAGGCTACGTTGGAGGCTCTCCCTGGTTTTTCCGGGTTTATGAGTAGAGGCCGATTCCGAGCTCAGGCTTATTTCGAGTAGTGGCGTCCCCGCACACTATCTTGTTCCAAATAGTAGCGGTACCACAAGTTAGTTTTCTAGCAGCCTAGGACGCACTGGTGAGCAGCCATTCCATCAACATTCTCCGAGAGTATTTTCTCGCTTGCTCTGACCAAGTCTAGGTGCTACCATCGATCACCTATTGTACTCACTTATATTTTCAAACATAATAAAATGGCTTCAAACATTTCTTTTTCATTTCTTGACCATCTCGCCTCCGTGTTTCATATATATCTCTAATAAGTGCTTTGCACCACATTTATTTTTCTCCTGAGCTTTCTTCAAAGACCATACCACTTGGTGTTTTTCCCCCATACCCAGACAGTAGTCCTAGGCGTCGTATAGCCTCCAATCTCACCCTTTCGCAGGTGAAATATTTGCAAATGCCTCCCGTACTCCATCTCTCGCTGGAATTTGCTTGTGTTTTAGAGATATCTCTCGAAATGGGATATTACAGTTGCATCGTACACAGATCCAGCTCGCCGTGCAGGGAGCTAGTTGTCTATGACACCGGCGAAACCCCACATCTGGCGCGGCAGGTAGAACCTGTATATTGAGCATAAAGTTGGAGAACACCTACAGAGAGGGTGACCGTGTTAGGTGGTGGACGCAGAACAAAAAAAAAAGCCAATGGTAGATGATAGTGAGGCAAAAATCAGCTTTGGGGAGGCACTCTCAACGGTGGCAGCATCCGGGCGAGCGTATCGAGGTGATGGGTCAGATATTCACCGGCGAGGCGAGATGATGAAACCCCAAGGGGTTTCCATGTCGTTAGGGGTCGTGCACATCCTATCATTTGTCGAGCGGATGCACATCAGCACTGCATCACATGCACCCACACGTTCTGCCTATGCCCACCTTTCGGGTGCGTACACGTGGCAGAGCACAAGATGAGCGAGCTCGGTCACATGGGTGACCATTTTTCCGAGTACCGTAATACAAGGTGAGTTCGTGGATGTCCTTTCATTTAGACATTTTGTTCAAACCTCCGTCGGGACAATGGTGACCTTGATCACTGCTGCAGAGCACCGGCATTATCATGATGGGGACACACAACACACAACAAGGAGCCGATTCCATTTGCCAACGTTTGATGGCTCATCAGCTCGCTAAAAAGTCTTGTGAGCAGTTTTCGGATACATATTTCCGTGCCTTAACCGTATGGAAGGTAGGGCCGCAGGCCATCAAGGTGGCTATGTCGCATTTGGATGGTGAGGCCCAGGATCGGTGGTTCCATGGGATGGTGACACTAGGGCATTCGGCGTTGACCGCATGTCGCAGTTCACCCGGAGACCGATAGAGAGATTTGACCGGAGGAATCCGCAGGGAGAATTTTGTTGAGGCCGACGAGGCTCAAATAGACCGGGAGCCCGTGAGATGTATATTGCGTATTTCCGAGGGTTTCAAAGGATGGTGCCGCATTCATCCGCAAAGACAAGATGATCTACATGTGTTTGTTGAGGGGTTAGCGTAGCCACTTCGGGGTCTAGTCGTATCCACTAGACCAGCCACACTCTGTGATGCCACCATGACCCTAGATTTGGTGATGTCACCAGACTAGGACACCTTACCCCTAGAGACAAAGCTTTCCAACCAAAGGGAAAGGATGTGAGGATTCCGTCCAAAGGGGAACTGTGGCAGGGGTACAAAACGATGATGATGCCGGGAGGGGAGTTGAAGAAGAATAGGTTGTGCTTTACCTATCGGGGAGTCGTGGCACCGTATTGCCGTATGCTGCGGCAAAGCACATTTAATCGAGATCTTCTCCAAGAGCAAAGAAAGAGACAGAGTATGAGGATGGAGAGGAAGAGATACCGTACGGGGCCGTGTTAATCATTTTCCACCTCCACCTCCGTGAGCAGAGGTGCATCTTTTTGCACCTGTCAGTGGGGAACTCTTTGCAAGATCACAGGAGTACCCAAGTATTTGACACCCGCGTGTCCGAGGGATGTGACGGGCAAACGAGTTTCGGTCGGTAGATAGTGGGGCAACCCACAACTTCATCGACGATGGCCGAGCAGAGAGGCACATTTACACAAAGCTTCGGCGATTATTAGTGTTCAATGGTTGATTACTTTGGGAAGGCCACCACGACGGGGAGGCCTCGAGATGGAGTGCGGGATGATAAGAAGACCGGAAGCATCGAAGAGGCGGGATGCACACTTACCCACCCCGGTATCATTTCCACCCTCACCGGATGAGCAGATTTTAAGGGAGACATAGAGTGGGCGGTTGAGTTGCGGGCACCGGTGAGACAGGATCACTTAGAAAGCAAAGACACTTCATCCGTATATACGTCATCCTCGATGACATGATACTTGTTGTTTAGGAATATACTACCTAGATGCACCACTCGCATCAAAGGTTTGGAGCGGCCTATCGAGCTTTCACAGGCATCCAGCCGTTATTGACACACCTTATAGGCACCCCAAAGCCTATCGGGATGAGAGATTGAGGGCCATCTAGAAGCTGCTGGCTCTCAGACATATTCGCCTAGCACTAGTCCTTTACTTCTTCTGGTAAGCAGGAATAAGCAGACTCATACATTGAGAATGTGCAATATCATGTGGCCTCGAATAAGAATACCATGAAGAACAGTACTCCCATACCCGTATAGATGAGCTGATGGATGAGTTGAGAGGAGCACAATTTTCTCAAAGATCGACTTGAGATCCCGGCACCACCAAATTACGTGAGAGAACAAGACATTCCCAAGACCGCTTTCTTGTGTGCTATTATGGCCACTTTGAGTTCTTGGTTATGCTTTGGGCTAACCAATGCCACAACTACTTCAAATATGCATGAACCATATCTTCACAAATATCCGAGGAAGTTTATGTTGGTATTTTTTGATGACACATCGATATATGTAAGCAGACTTGGGAGGGAGCATTCTCCGCATATAGAGGTGCAATAGTTGCATATCTTGGAGGAGCAACAATTCTATGCTAAGCTCTCCAAGTGCGAGTTTGGGTTGACGGAGATGTTGTATTTGGGTCACATCATAGAGTGGATAATGTGAGGGTCCACGAGGAAAAGATCGTGGCCATTAGAGATTGTCCGTAGCCGAGAAACGTGACGGAACTTCGATGATTTGTTACATTCGCACTTATTACAGAAGTTCGTCAAGAGTTTTCGTACTGCCGTGCCCCCGCGCATTTGAATGCAGAAGGGGCATTCAACAACAAGACAAAGGCGTCGGGCTCTCAATGTGCTCAAGGAGTGTTATGAGTAGCTGCCCGCTGCTTATGCCACAAATTTTTATGCAGCCTTTTGTTTTGGAGTGTGATGCACCTGGAGAGGACTTGCCACAGTTTTTTGATGTAGGGGGAGGCCACCCTATAGCTCATGGAGAGTCGGAAGCTCCTTCTCATGAGCGGTTACATCCTATATACGACAAGGAGATGTCGGCCATTATGCATGCATTGGCCAAATTCGAGCGTACTTAGTGGGCAACAAAGTCTGGGGCAGGAGGACCCATCCGGAGGCCTGTGCCCTCGGTGTTATTTTTGGAGCAAGAAACAACACAGGAGAGTAAAGCAGAAGTGGACTCTGCCAAGATCCGTGCTTATGACTCTGACATTGAGTATGTCAAGGAAGAACAACATGGTAGCCGATGCAATTTCATGCGCACTGCACTCACGTTGTCTCCGATGAGTTTGGATACGTATTGGAGGGCTCGAACTGTGGAGTGCTCTGCGAGCAGCATGGCACAAATGGAAGGGGACCGTATAAGGAAGTCTCGATGAATCACTTTCCTTCGATAGCTGACATGACTCGGCAGATGAAAGTGATGGATGATCTGTGCCCAGGAAGCTAAAAGGTTGGAGATTCTTCAATATCGAAATCCATGACATCGAGGATAGGGATTCTTCATGTATAACCAGGTGTCTCACCATTGTTGTTGGAGGTCCCCACTGGGATAACTTCGAATTTATTCCACTTTGATTTTCTTCTCTCTGATAGAAGGCTGGTTGCGTTCTTGGTGCCGCGTATTTATGAGTGTTCGTTCTGGGTTGTTCGGGGGTTATGTGTGACATGCTTCGTCGAATGACCTATTGGAGACTTTGCCGAGAATCAATCTCGTTGATCTTCGTAACGCCACCGACCATTATCTCTCGTTTTGGCTTGTCTTCCATCGATCTATTAATATGCACCATCTCTCAAAAGATTGTGCCCTAATCTAAAAAATGGCATAGAATATGTTCGTAAATTAATATTTGCACGTACTTATGGGGAAAAAAATGCCCAATTTGTGTTGAATTGCAACAACATCCGCATCTTATTGATCCATTGTGCAACATAATCACAAGTGAATAGCTCTTTGTGAGGAGATACTAAGTTCCCCCGTCTTAGCCGCAACAAATGAAGTTCAAGAACAGGGAGGCATAGATGATTGTTTTAGGGTCAATTTAGGAGGGTCAAGGATTCTTCTGCAGGGTTTGGTGGTAAGAAAGACGTTCTCAGTGGACTATTTTGATGGGTGGTTTGTTTACAAACAAGAGTGTCAAAGGCCCTGTGAGGTTTCACCGAAGCTCCGCTTAAGGTAGATTAAGGAGAAGTTCAAGGACCTACCAAGGACTAGAAACAACCTGTACCCACAAACATGTCATGACCTTCAAGGAAGAGATAGACGCAACTTATAAGGAGAATTTATGGCCAAAATTATGGGTGTTAGGGATCATGGTTCGTGCCCTAACCAAACCAGACGGTAAAGATGGACAGCCCTGGAAAGGGAGTTAAAGCAGGCATTTTGGGTGCATCTTGATGTATGTTGGATCCTAGTTTAGGGTCGTATTTGCATCGCTTATCTAGCGCATGTAGCTGCTGAAGAAGACCGTCTGGCTGGCCAGAGGACAACCACCATATCCACAATGTCCGGGCATATTTAAGGGTTTAAATATTGTTTGAAGGTCCTCAAGGACAAGAAAAGGAAGTCGCCTTCTCCTCGAAAGGCATTTGGGCATGATTTGAAGTTGTGGTGCTAGGCCACAGGCATAGCACACAAAGTCGTGTCAAATTAGAGGGTTTTCAAAGAGTGGACAAAAGAACTCAAGGAGGCAAAAGACAGCATTGAAGGAACCCTCCAGGTAAACCGCAACCGTAGAAGGGTTTGTTTGCCGACCGTGTGATGAAACTAGGGTCGTTAAGACGTGCTCCCATTCAATGCTGCAAACCGTATTATAGTAGTGTTCAGGAGGTGTTGGGTCCATGATTTATGGAGCAGTTGTTTGGATCATGTGCTTGTCATCTTTATGATGTGCAAAGGTGACAACGTGACTTGGAATTGTTGTCATAAAGGACCTTAAGCAATGTATGTGACACACTTGGAAATTCATGATTAGATCATTAGTGTTACCTGCTGAGGTGTACCAGGATCAGAGATATCCGAAATTGGTACGTCGATAGAATTGAAGCCGCATGCTACTATTGGGGAGTCGTTGGCGCAAAGGACAACGATGTTTTGACAAGGTACATGTATCAACACTCAATATGGATTGCACGCCTTTCTTCGTTGCAAGAAGATAGTATTCCTAAGTACATGCAGTAATAAATACAGATTGCACAAATTGTATGTCTAGCAACGCTCAAACCAAAATGTAACTTGTCATGCAAGCTTCAATCGTTCAAAGAATCGTCTAGCAAGTTTGTTCAGTCAACAAGGCAACATATCGAATGTCATAGAAGGCCTACTGGCCTGGGAGTTCTTACCAGACTCAATGATGTCTAATTCCTACAACATAACTAAGAGACAATCGTAGGGGAGAACCTAGGGTGAAGGCAAGCTACATTGATAGAAATGATTGTTAGCAAGTGTTGAGAGGGCCGACATGGATTGTCACTAAGCCCTAACTAGATTGTAGAATACAACAAGGTACCAACACATGAGAAGGTATAGTTTTTTGTGTTAAATTGTTGGTCCTAGTTTGGACAAACTGGGAACATTTTAGGCACAGCCTCGCTAAGCGAAGAAGGGAGGCTAATGTTGGTTAGAAGCTCCCAACCAAGGCAATGATTGATGATAGGATCAAATCTATATGCAACCCGTGGGCGCTATGTGTTGGGGTTTCGGGTGTTAAGAAACCCAACTAGGACCGCATTCGCAATGAAGTAATGGGTGTCCTAGGATGGACTCCGTTAGAGAAGTTCTGGTAGCCACGAGGAGGATTTCCTAAGTGTGAGGATGCCCCTAGCTAGAGGTAGATGCTACAATGCTATTGGCTGGTCAGGGTCCGGGAGGGCAACGTGGAGTGGGCCAAGTGTGAACGTGGGATTGTGCATTTATGGTATGTTGGAGGACAACAGGATAGTACCCATGTTGGGGCTCGGTGTGCACCAACTTGAAGGGACCCTGGTGGTTGCCAGAGGTCAAGGTCCGATCAACTGTGAGCGCTTTTTTCACTTGTGTAGCCCTAGACTTGTGTGTGAAGAACTTATACATCAGACAGATGGCAGTCCTCTGGCCTATGTTCATTGTGGGATATAGACATCTTTAACAATAGGTGGTAGCCCTTCATGCCCTATGTTGGCCTTCACCTGGCAGCAAAGACAAAGACCGCATTGGCTTGAAGTCCCGCAATCGAGGAGCAAAGAATGAGAAGATTGAGAACTTGCTCCAAACGGGTTGTGAACACCGACGTGAGTTCATGTGTTGTGCCCTTGATGGACCAAGGCACAACTAGTGAGCAAAATTGGTAGCCAAGTCTAGTGGCTAGATGGACTTGGAGCATTAATAGAGTCAAGAGCCACAGACCGGGAGCCGAAGGATTGAGCCGGCATGGGGGAAGACTGAGAAGATTCGAGAGAGAATGCGACAACAACATGGTCGTATCTTGTTGAGGGTAGTATCAGGTTGTCGATGGACCGACACCAAACCTAGTTTTGCATCTTGTATCAATGGGTGTATGAAGGTCATTATCCTTGGTATGAGCCCTAGACTCGTTGTATCATATGTTGATTAATATAACAAAGTCAAGGTTAAAAATTGTATAAAAGTTTACATTTTGTGCATTGGTAGATTTCCATCGCTTTTTTATATTTTTTGTTGTGCAAAGTAGTATCATTGTGATTATTGGTTTGGTAGCGGTGAAAGATTTAAGACACTATCCTAGACCCAAGATCGTGGAAAAGCAACACAGTATCGTAGAGTATTTGAGCTACTTTAAGGGATAGTGAATCAATGTGAGTGTGGTTAGCGTGACAACCCAAGGTGAGCGGGTGTTCAGATCAAGGAGCAAAAAGTTCGCTGAAGAAGAGTCTAGGTTGGCTTGATGTTAATAAGCCATGTGACAACTTGTCAAGCCAATGTGGACACCTAAATGAAGCCTTTATATTGCGTATAAATAGGAAGGTGAGGGAGGCTAAGATAAGATCCAAGTTAAAAATATTTAGGAGTAAAACACCTTTGATGTAAGCCATAGCTTGAAGAAGAGAAGACCTAAGCTCGAATGACCGTTTTGAGGTCAAATTAGAAGATATAACAGTGTCGAGGAGTATTTTCGTAAATACATTGATAGTAGGGTTGTTTTGTACCAAAAGGTGGCATATTTATTGTTTAAGAGAGTCTCAGACCGTAGTTATTAGGAGAGATAACGCATGTCCGTATGAGGCTTGTTGAGGTCAAGGACCTCAACTCCTACAACAAAAGTAAGGGACAATCGTTGTATGAGAGCATCTCTATGAGTGCCCGGTCTTGCTAACCACAAAAAATATGATTGATTTTATAAAATCTTGTCAACCCTACCGCCGCCTTCGTTATAATCAGATACAAGTTTAAACTTATTGAAATTTTACAACAAAAATCATAGATATCACGTCGGTGTAGAAAATACCTTTAGAATTTATCGCTGACACACACACTCTCCTCTTTGAGTTGTCGACAGTTGCAATTTTATATCCATATGCCGGCAACGGACCACATGTTGTCTTAATTGCAGAGAAACCCCCAAATCAAGAATAATATCTCAATTAAAGTCGGGAAAGAGTTAAACCGCATCTGATATAATAAAATCGCGTTAAGAATATAGTTTAATCCGCAGTGCAAAGAAGAATAGAAGTGGCATGGCATCCTGTTTCAAAATCATAAAGATTGTTAAAGATCACCTAACTCTGTCCCAAACTCCGGCTATAAAATATTCAATTAAAGTTTCAATGTTTTAAATTAAATTTCTTAAGAAGTCACTTAAAATTAAAGTTTAAAGCGCCTAAAATTAAATTTTTAAGAGGTACCAAAATCTTATAAAGCAATTGGTAATAATGCTTTTGATTTTTCATAAAGTTCTAATTTTATTTCAAAGAAAAGGAGGTCATCTAGTATTTTTATTTGAGCAAAGGAGGTCAATCAAATATCCAGGAACAAATTTTAAAGAGGTCATTTGATGAAGTTTGATCTGATGTTAACCAGATTTTTTAAATATAGTAAAAACAGGTACAAATTGCTATGTTGGCTTGGTTTTATTAAAGTTTATTTCTATTGAGTGTGAGGTTGTCTAATATTTTTGGTTTTATTAAAGTTTTGCTTTATTTTCCAAGAACAAGTTTCAATTTCAAAATATATATATATTTAATATTTATTGATGTTAGAAGACTCTGCAAAGCAATAAATAGTTTAATTAGAGCATTAATAAAAACCATATTAGGGAACAGAAGCACACGGGATCTGTGCGTGCTACTTGATCTAGGTCGGTGTTTGAAATTTCGACCGCCCTCCGCCACCATGCCCCCCGCAGTTCGATCTCGATAGGGAACTGACTTCTACCCGTTCTCAAATGATGCGCACCTCCTCATGACGAATAAGGGTACGTTTTGCTTCTTTAGTTTTCAATGGGACCTACCATCACGCCCAACTATGACAAAATTTGTGAAACTAGATGGAATACCGTAAACCACTCTACTCAACACTCCTGCTTGCAAATCCTCTAATGGGGAGCTTGCTCCTTTTCGTTTACAACCTTATGTGAGAGAACACTACAAGCTCCATCTCAACATGATGAAGTGTAGATATTGTGGTAATTCAAAACGAGGCTTTGCGAATTATTCAATTGTTCACATTTGGCATACATGATAATAATGGCATTACCCACAAACACATATCCTCGTAACCAAAGACCTAGTTCTATAAGAAACAATTAATTTTTCTGTTAAGTTTCGCTAGAGATGTAACATCTTCCGGGAGGTCAATTTGCTAGTTTGGGGTGTTGTACCTCTTAGTAGTTAAGGGGTTAGTAATAAGGTGTTTAGTGAAGGTTAGGGGTTAATGGTCGCTGTACAAGAGGATAAAGATTTATGGCTTAGGAGGTTCATGGATTAATATAGGTTAGGGGTCAACGTCACAAGATTTAATGAATGAAGGGCATATGGTTATGCTTTATAAGTGTGGTGGTTATGAATATGGATCGGGGGTTAAGGGGGCAGGGACTTATGGTTATGGGTTAAAGGCTTGGTGTTTTGTAATAATTGGACCTCTAACTTTACTTAATATTATTTTTGGGTTCCCTTATCAATTCTCTCGTTGCCTTCCCTTCTGTGTCCCCTAGGCCTCATGAAATTAGGTCCTAAGCCCTTCTCATTCTCTAATGCTAATATTATAGATCCTAGTAAACCATGCTTGCACCTCTCGACTTCTACACATACATGCTACCCTTGTGTCCCCTGGCCTGCTCAAGACACCATAAGATACCCCCTCCATAAAAAAAGCCTTTTGCTATGTCATTCCACTTTTCCTAATGCTGGTGACCCCTCAAATTTGGTCTCACTGTTTCTACAAGCACACCTCGTCCCTCGCTGGGCGTGCGTGTTGCAAACGTATTAGGTTATGGGTTGTGATAAGGAGCCCCCAATCCACTTATCACAACTATAACAGATGCAGGAACACTATCAATATCTACCGTAGGTGTTGTGATGAAAGCAATAATGAACACAAAATTGTGGTCAATAGACAAGGAAAAAGTATGCTTAAAAACATAGTAGGAAATTTTGAAAAAAGGTTTTTACAACTTCGGATCAAGGCTCGCTCTTATCTCCTTAACCTACTCTTTTGAATTTTTAAACCCTCCTCGAATAGGAGCTTGTTCTTTTCTATTTACAACTCCTTATGTGAGAACATTACAAGCTTCCACATCTCAACGTGATGTAGTTGTGATATTGGTGAGTAATTCAAATTGAGGCTTTGCAAAATTCATCCTGAATTGTTCACATTGGTATACATGATAATAAAGGTATTGGCCTGTCAAACACACATATCCTCGTAACTAGTACCTAGTTCTCTAAGAATCAAGTAATGTTTCTAATATGCTCAATTAGAGATGAAGGATTCTCCTAGGAGGTCAATTTTGCTGGTTTAAAGTGTTGTTTTCTTAAATTGGATACTTAGTGGTTATATCAAGGGTCAAGCGCTGCGTCAAAGGGATTTAGGGTCGAGGATTTAGCGGTTAAGGACCTGAAGGGCTTAGGAGATTTAGCTAATAGCAAGCAGGGGTTAGTGTTGCCGTGTTTAGGGTTAAGGGTCGTTTGTTAAGAGGATATGATTTATGGCACAGGAGGTTCATGGATTAATATATAAGGAAACAATGTCATAAGACTTGTACTTAATGAAGGTATTTATGGGTTATGATTTATGAGTGTAGGGGTTAAAGAAATATGGATTGGGGGTTAAGGGAAAAGGAATTTAGCATATAAGGTTATGGTTTATGTTTTGTGATAATTGGACCCGTAATCCCCTTATCACCACTATTTGGGGTTCCTCTATCAATTTCTCTCTCGTCGCTTTTCCCTCTAGGTCTCGGCTCCCATGAAATTAGGAAGCAAGCCCTCTCATTCTCTAATGCTAGGATTATAGATCTCTGTGAACCAGCTCGCACTCGACTTCCACACATACATGCTACCCTTGTGTCCCCTTGGCCTGCTCACACCATAAGATACCTCCCCTCACATAAATTTTTTTTGTTAGGTCATTCCATTCTTTCCTAATGTTATGACCCCTAACTTGGTCTCAATGCCCCTGCTGGCACACTGGGCTCCTTGGTTAAGGGAGTAAACGTATTAGGGTTATGGGTTGTGATATGGAGCCCTAATCCACTTATCACAACTAGAATGTTTGCAGGAACACACCAATATCTATTGTATGTTGTGATGAAAGCAATAATGAATACAAAATTTGTGGTCAATAGGACAAGGGAAAAAATTGTTTAAACATAGTAGGAAATTTTGGAAAAAGGTTTTAAGTAACCTAGATTGCATCTTCGCTCTTACCTTAATCCCTTTCCTTTCAACTTCCTAAACCCTTCAGAAAGTAACTCCATTTTTGATGGAAGGCAAATCCATGAAGTGGAGGGTAGCTCAAGAAACCCCCTGTTCTCTCAAAAAGAGTGGGAAAAAAAGGAGCTATAGTAAAATTGACCTCTTAGCAGCGCCCATGACAGGATCTGTCTGGATAAGTTGAAGACTCTGCATGGATGCATCTTGGCTTCGCAGGGGAGCTCAAAGGCATTAAGAGTGCACGGAATCTCTCAGGGAACCCATCTCTCTTTGTAGATGATATCCTGGGCTGCTTACAGGAGGAAAGCATAGAGAACGCTTCGTGTTTAAAGAAGATCTTAACATTTTTCAAAGTGACCTAGATCAGAACATGGTAAATGGCTAAAAATCTTCCCCACCAGCCAGGCTCCCAAGGGTGGAAGTGCATGGGGACAAAAGACTACTCACTGAAGTTAAATCATAAGACCTTTAAGGATGGCTTCTTCTTGCCGTATACCCATTAATCTTAGGATTGGAAATGGCCTTGTCAAAATTGAGAGAACAGATGAATGTTCATTTCAAACATCGTCCAGGAGTAGGTGGAGGTTGGTTCAACCAAACGTTGATAAACTTTGCTTGCTCTATCTATCTTGTTTGGATGCCAAAAATTATTCTAGCTAAACACAAAAAATCATAGCAGATTCCAAGGCCTAGTTTGAACACTGGAACCTCAGTTACAAAAAAATTAGTCGACTAAAATGTTAGGATGGTTGTAAAATATCCCTTTTCCATTCTCAAGGTCTCTGAATAAAATGGCTTGGAGGACTAATCACTACGAGAAACCTCTGACTTCGGTAAGAAGGAGGAACACAGAACCCATGCCAACTCGGGTTCTGCTTAGATCGCTCAAAATCGTTCAAGAATTCGTCGATGGTGTGGAAGGCTTCGTGTTGTTCGTAAAAATTATCGAACAAGGTTTGGCCTGGAATGTTGGGGATGGAGAGATTGGTCAGGACTTCGGGTCGAGATTCTTGGGTGGGTCAGCAGGGGTTCTTTTTTTCTCTCGCAGAGACGTGATTGAGCACCTTATAATAGAGGGTTGTACTTAAACCAAGTAGTCGAATTTGGAAATTCTTTCTGATTTGGGAGACAAGAATACGATCCGGGAATGCTCTATTTCGAGGAAATATGGCGCAGTGAATGGGAGAACCATAGATCTCGTTCACTAAATTCCCATATCCAAATTACCTGAAAGAAGAACGTACGCGAGGCCATGGGTACCGCCTAGAAGCATACCCCTGGGGTTGGGTTATGCTTCGGTTGATGTCTCGTAATGGGTGGGAGGATCCGTTCTTATGGTCAAAACCATTGTGGAAGCTAAAGGGCCCGCTAAGTCAAGATTGTTTTCTTCGGTGCCTTTCAGATAAAATTTCAATTCGACTTTAAAAAAAGAGAGAAAAACCAGTCCTTGTGGTGGTGCTCTTCCTGCAAAGACAAGAAAATCGCAAGGCAACACATTTTTTTCTTTTCTGCTCCTCACCACTCTTGAATGAATGCAGGAGAAAAATATTCCCTCGCAGATAGGAAGGCCAGTCATTTTGAGGCATGGCAAAGATGGTGGCAGGAAGCTCCTAATGACAAGAATTATGCCCTCTTGATTGCCTCGGGGGATGTGGATTGCAAGAAATTAGTCTACTAAAGATACTATTTTCCCCACGGGCAAACTAGCCGAAGGGGTGCTTACCTTGAAAACATCCCCAACCCTAAACTCTCGAATTCAGAGTTTTTCGTAGAGGGAAGTGGTTAGGGAACATACCCTTATCACCATTATTTTGGGTTCTCTCTATCAATTCTCTCACGTTTTCCCCAAAATTCCCCAGGCCCCATGAAATTAGGTCCTAAGCCTTCTCATTCTCTAATGCTACTATTATAGATCCTAGTAAACCATGCTTGGCACCTTGACTTCTACACATACATGCTACCTTGAAACTCCTTTGCCTGTTTAAGACACCAAGATTCCCCCCCCCCACCCCCCCAAAAAGGAAATGGTTATGTCATTCCACTTTTCCTAATGTTATGATCTCAAATTTGGTCTCAATTCCCCTACAAGTACACCCCGTCCCTTGGCTAAGGGAGTAAACGTATTGGGTTATGGGTTGTGATAAGAAGCCCTAATCCACTTATCACAACTATAAATATGCTTATGAACACCATCAATATCTATCGTAGGTGTTGTGATGAAAGCAATGGTAATGAACAAAATTTGTGGTCAATAGGACAGAATCATCAAGATGTTGAACCACAATGTAAAGATGGTTTTCAATGCTAGCTAGTGATCTAGTCACATAAAAGAGTCTCCCATAAATTCCGTGCTTTTAGGACAATTTAGGATTCTAATAATTAATCTAAAGTGAGAGGATTTTTTTACAAGGTGACAATGGAAACGACTCTAAGACAATAAATGAATTTTCAGTGATCCTTACAAAACTAGGGTGTCTAAGCCATCATCAAGAAGAGCACAAATTGATGCTATGCAACATCTCACATTTAAAGGCACCAAGCAACAAATATTTATGCATGTTTTTCCCCCAAAATTAAGGGCATCTTAATTCACATTTCCCAAGGTACAAATCACATATTTGGATTAATTTTGGATAACTTGTCATATTCCACTAGCTTCGTGCATGAAGAGGAGCTCCCATGCTTTAAAAATATTTTGGGGGATTTCTATGAGAGAAAACAAGGGTCTCATGTATAAAAGAAGAATGTCATAGCTAGTTGGTTTACCTTTCTTCTTTCACACATTGAGACAAGATTCATGTATTTTAAGGAGTGTTTTATTGTTGAGTTCACATATTTGGAAGCACAATTGCACAAGGGAAACATCTCAAGAATGTCATAAGAGTAAAAGATTTATGAATTCTACCATATTTATTAGGATTTAGATTTCACACTAATGTTTTTTTGGAGTTTCCTACCTTTTTTTAATATTAACTTGCTTAAATTGAGAATAAAACTCATTACTATTCAATGAAATTATGAATTAGATTTCCCAACAACATTTTTAAGAGTTTTAATTTCCATTTTGTTTTTGTAAATTGAGAATATAACGTATTCTTATCCAATGAAATCACTATTTAGATTTCTTGCTATTTTTAGATTTCCCACCATTTTTATTAGGATTTAGATTTCCCACCAATTTTTTTAGGGTTTTTTACTATTTAAATTGAGAATAGAACTCATTCATATTCATTTGAGTGGATTGTGATACAATTGAGTCACTATTGAAGTCAGCGCCATGACTACAAGAAGAAGAAATGAAAGAGTAAATTTTGTTTTTTTATAATAATGAATTATTTGGGTTATTTTTTGTGATTTTGGACGTTTTAGCTGTTTTTTTTTTCTTCGCCCGAAGTAGGTGTGTGTGTATATTTAGGCGTATAAATCTATTTTTTTGAATCTGGCTTTTTTGTTCATCAATCTTTATTGTGCTAGTGACATCAGTCCCGAATCACGTTGGTGACATCTATCCTCAATGCATGTTTGCCAGTCACATGTAGTTTAATTCTTGATGGCCTCCACTGCTTTTATGAGTGGAAAACCATGCGATCTAAATTAATTGGATTGCCTCCACGCCTTTAGATGTTTGTATGTTAATCCCTCCATCAAAACCACAAGGCATAGCGCCTTCTCTCAAAGAAATACAACAAATTGCCATATATCAATCACAAACATCATCCGTATCAGGCAAATGTCCAGACACAAGTAGAGGTTACTTTGACCAGTCGAATATATGACATCTGATCGAAAGGATTTGAGGCATATTGCAGTGACAATTTTAGGCGTCTTTTTTATAAGGTTTCCTCATGTGAGAGTTTGTAATGGTTTTTGGTATGCCCAGAAGATAATCACATCACTTATTTTATGTTTGCTGCCAAGATTTCATTCCATCGTTTGATTACATTCTCACAATAATGCAGAATCAAATTACCTGTGTTTCTTAATAAAAAATTCAAAAAAAATTGAGACTTGCAAGCAAATGTTATGCTGGTTGTCTCTGCCAGAAATGTTAGCGTTGAACCATAGCACTGCTCTGCAATTTGAGACTTCTATATCGGTGACAACAGATTTCATTCAACTTGCCAAAACGTTGTTTACGAAGTTTTATTTCGAAAGAATATTCAATATAGTGTCTTTTAATGTGAGAATACCAATATTCTCAGTCACAAGATTTCCGAATCAGCATGCATATTATTCCTTTCATAGAAGTATGTTTTAATGATCAATACAGATTTCCCAATATAAGTTTTTTTGGGGTTTTTTTTTCGGTTATAATACTGCGTTTTCAATTTTTGATGAATATTATGTTGGTTTACTATTACATTTTTATGTTAGCACTTTTATTATAACATTATCTTCATTAGTTTCAAAATTTATTTGGCATAGAAAGTAACTAGAAGAATTTCAAATCACTGTAGATTATTGTCAACAGATGGACTTGCGTTAATTTATATAATTCTTTAAATCCCTAAATTATATATCTGCCATACTGATCAACTGAAACTTCAAGATGAACCATATATAATTTGTCCCTGTTTTGTCCCAATTTCAACCAACATTTTGGGGTGAAAATCATATCATTTCTGATGTCAATTCTGAAGCTGTGTCATATAACCAGTCCTATATGGTGTCTGCCTTACTGGAGGAGGTTCCGATATAGCAAATAGGCCTTTTATAAGCCAGAAATGATTCATCTTCATCACACTTATTTTGTCTAATTTAAACCAGCAAGCAATGGCAGATTATGTCATATAAATTGTCCGCCTCTTTATGTTTCAACTCATAATTATATATAGGAGGATCACTCAAGATTCATAGTATAAGATCTGCATCTGTCGACCCGTAAAACGATGTTTTTCACAGTATAATGCTCTACACTGCTTTAACATTTGAATAAATCCTTGTTTTTTTTTTTTGACATAATCGGTTGTTGTTTGTATTCAAAAAGAAAAATTTGGGAGTCTAGGCTCCATTGTTACAGGGCAACATGTTTGAAAAAAGAGATAGAGAGGGACATCAGTAAGGCCAGCTTCCCCTGCACTCCGATTATGCTTGGCTGTTGTAAGAGATGATCTAGTGTAGATTCAGACAAACTGTGACAATAAAAAAATACATTTGTAAAACATGTTAAAGAGAGGTTGTCTTTAGAGCCTGTAAATCCTGCAATAATATGCCTTCAAGGCTTGTAGATCCTGCATTTGATGTGCTGAAACTGGGCTCAATGTTTCCAAAAAAATTCCTAGTTGCCATCAAACTCTTGGGCGTGAAAACAACAAATGCCTCTGTAGGCAATCTAAGAGAATTTGTCCTGTTCATGGCAAAAAACAGAAAGACTCAAAAGCATTGCATTTGAGGCTGCCGAGAGGTTTGGAACAAGCCCTATTTGCTTGTGCATCAGCCTCCTTATTGAGGGAGCGAAGGACATGAATAAATCGAGTTTCTTGCATTAGTTGGGTGAGCACATGGCATCGATTTATTATTTTCTAGAGAGCTAAATTAGAGGCTGTCCGATTGTGGACCATTAAGCTGATGATGATTGCCGAATCTCCGATCACTGTTGCTGTGCGAATGCCGAGAACTTGGAGCTGAAGGAGGCCTTGGCATAGAGCGAGGGCTTCAGCTCTGTTATTGGAAAGGGGGCCTAATCCCCATTCGTAAGCAAGGATGATGTCTCCGTTGGCATTACAAATAATTCCGCTCGCCCCAGCCTTGCCAGGATTAGACTTGGAGGGTCCATCAAAGAATAGATAGTGCGTGTTACAACTTCTTATCCAGCCTGCAAACTCCTTATCCTTCATTCTAATTTTCCAACTGCTGTTAGATATTTGGTTACTGTTGGTGTCGTTTCTGTTTTGGCCATAATATTGGCCCCTGTTGCTTTGATCGAGTAGACATCCTATATAATTCCGTTCTTCAACGAAGAGACAAGCAGTGTCAATGCTCCCTTGACACTTGACAACTATAGTTTCCAAAGCGAGTCCTCTTGCCTTGTTATATAGCTTCCTAATTTCGATTTTTTTGTCTCTGAAGATTGTTTGATTGCGTGCTAGCCATATGCGCCATAGCATAGTATAAGGGAGAGCATTCCAGACTCGTCTTGCCACATTGTTCTTCTTGCGCTGCCAGGGGTAATTCTTCTTCCATAAGTGTAAGAGTTCGGCAATGGTGTTGTGGGAATCCTAGGGGAGCTGGTCCTTCAGGAAGGCTTCTTTCCAACAAGCAGCGGTGAAGGGGCAATTCATGAAAAGGTGCTGAATAGTTTCCTCAGCTGCTTGACATTTTGGGCAACGGGAGGGACCAATAATACCATGCTTTTTCAGATTATCAGAGGTTAGCACTTTCCCTTTTAGAAGAACCCATATGAAGAATTTAATTTTTGGAAGAGTCTCTAATTTCCAAGTAGT
This sequence comes from Pinus albicaulis, assembly GCA_034641835.2. Classification (NCBI taxonomy): domain Eukaryota; kingdom Viridiplantae; phylum Streptophyta; class Pinopsida; order Pinales; family Pinaceae; genus Pinus; species Pinus albicaulis. The sequence continues at coordinate 983,711,746 of CM076584.1, read as the reverse complement.
TTTCCATTGAGTCCATATGGGCGTGGGGCGATCACTGTTACAGATTTGTCGGTAGGCGGTTTTGACAGTATAGTTGGTGCCTGAAGGGTCCCAACAGAAGCAATCATCTTCGTTTTGTTTGGTGGAGGCTATACCATGGAGTTGAGTCTGCAGATTATCCAGGCTTGAACGTAGCTCGTGAGGTATAACAAGGAAATGCTAACCTGTCCAGAGATGAGTGTGAATATCCCATTTGGATATCTGGCTCAAGCTGTGAATCCCCTTGTTGTCAAGGAAGGTGAGGATCTGATGGGTTCTAGGCTTACTGCTGATAGGTAGCTGGCCCATTTTTTTATCAGCCCCTATTCTAGTGTTGTTGCCTCCCTTGGGGACCTTAGAAATGTTAGAAGCAAGGATGGGAATTTATTTTTTACACAGCCCCCAGATTTTGGTGCAGGCTCTGAGAGGAATATCGTGGTCTAATAGAAGTTGCCTCGGAGAATTTAAATATTTGGTTTCTAGCACATTCTTCCACCAAGCAGATTCTCCATTGATGAGTCTCCAGATTATCTTGCCACCAAAGACCAGGTTTAGTAGCTGTGGTGATCTGATCTGCAGCCCTCTAGAGTAACTTTAATCCAGAATTGGTTGATTGTATCAGTTTGGTGCTTCCAGGCAGTGTGGTTCCAAAGGGTGGCGATTCCCCCTGAAGCTCCCCTAGATTCACAGATGCTTCCATCATATTTCTTGAGGCGATCAATAATCCCTCTCATTTCTTGGTATCCTTGCTTTGTTTCTTGTAACAGTAATATTCTTGGTTTTTCCTGAGTTATCAAATCATTCAGAGCTGTGATTTTATAGGGCTTCCCTAATCCCCTGCTATTCCAGGATAGGACTTTCATCATTGGGTGAGAGGGGTAGGGAGAGTTGCTCGCCCTCCATGATCTTTGTATGCTGCTTCCTTACTGTTTTGCCCCAAAATGTAATTTTCTATAGGGTTTTGAGTGCCCATCTCCTGCCTGGTCCTTCTTTGTGTTGTTTGGTCGATCTCCTGCCTGGTCCTTGTTTCCTGTGAGTGTCCAGATTGGCCCCATGTTCTTTAGTAGAGCTTCTAGTTGATCTTGATGAAGGAGGGTCATGGGAGAATGAAGGAGAAGGGTTTGCAGGGGAAGTGGGAACAAGAGTTCCATCCTGAGATGGAGGTAGAGTGATGGGGGGTCATCATCAAGGGAAATGGAGGAGAAGGGATTAGAAGACTCTAAAGATTTCTTGGGAGGGGAGGGCGGAGGAGTCGACGAGGAGGAAGGATTAGGTTTGAAGGGAACAAATTTGGGAGGAGCTTCAGCTAGCTGGGCAACAGTAGTATTTTTCCTCTTGACAGTTTCCCATTGTTTCTCGGGCTGAACATTTTCATCATTAACAATTTTAGAGCATCGATTGGAAAAATGACCGTACTCGTGACATACCTTGCATTTAAATGGGACTTGTTTTAATTGTTATAGATTATTGTCAACAGATGGACCTGCATTAATTTATATAGTTCTCCAAGTCCCAAAATTATAAACAAAGGCCCAACAACATCAAGAATCTAGACTGCTTTGAATCTCTTCTATAATTGGACTGCTTACGATAACCCATTGAATTTCATAATTTTGTATATGGCAGACTTTTCCTTTGCCTTTTTCAACTAGAAGCCCAGTATGTTAGCATGCAGTTGTCTCTTCTACTGCTGTTCAACTACCCGTGCAATTTTCTCTTCTACTGTTGTTCAACTACCAATTCCATCTTGTTTTATCCGTGTCTAGCCCTCTTTCCTAAACTATTTCACTTAGAATTAAAATTGTAATCCTTATTTAATAATGCTCGATGAAACAACAAGTCTCTTTACAATAATGTATGCTACAAATTTTATGTAGAAGCCTAAAAGGTAGTCACATGAAGATGAATATAGACAGATTCCAGAGAAACTGGGGTTTATTCCTTAAAAGTATGAGCCTCTATTGTTTAGTTGCCTTTTTTGGAGTCCATAGAATGATAACCGCAATGGTTTTGAGAGTTTTATTGACATGCACATGGCATCCATTGCTACAATATATCATTCAAGTGTTTCACTCAACATGATTACTGTTAGATTCTTTTCTCTCTTTCTTTTTTTATATTGGACTTCTGTAATGGTTCTTTCAGCCTAGTTGTTCACATAGAAATTGTTTTTAACTTTTTTTAGCCTAGTTGTTTACACGGAAATAGTTTATTGTTTATCTTTAGGCAAAATAACTCCTCAATTATTGTTATATGTGAACCCATTCACACCACCCTGCAATTTCTTCCCTGGAAATGGTAATGTCATTATGGCTTTAGACTATAAAATTTTACAACTCATACTTCTCTTTAAGAACAAAAATGAAATTGAACTCTTATGATCTGAATTGAACTCTTATGAAATGACAAGGATTTGCTAATAAAAATGTTTTTTTTGTTATGCAGTTTATCCGCGGATATCCATACCGAGGTAAGAAATTATTTTTCGTTTTGGACGTCAATGATTTTTTAACAATTATTGTGTTTTCTTTTCTACTTTAAGTGATCTCTTACTAAATTTTATTAAGTGTTGAAATCTATATGTGTAGGTATCCAATAGGAATGAAAGACATCGTAAGAGATCACTTTTAACAGTGCGTAAAACCACAAAGTCAAGCCACATTACCAAAAAAAATGACAACATTCGATGTGGCATCATCAAAAAACATCCACAAAATAGAGCACCAGGATCTGTTTCCCCATTACAACATGAATCTAGTTGCTTTAGTGTCAACACCAATTCTAATGCACATATTCTTGAGAAAAATGTGGATGAACCATTAGAAGGTATGATCATTTTTCAACTTTATATTTCTTGTATAAATACTTCAAGATTTTATGTTAAGAGATTCATATTTTTATTGTCTCAAGATGTGTGATTTGTTTTCCAGAAAATTCTCAGCACGTACCATCACAACAACTTTATGGTTTGGAGCAAGAACCATCACAACTAGATCATGATATGGAGCAAGAACAACCACAGCAAGAGCATGGCTTGGAAGGAGAAGATCCAAGTATTTAAGCTCATAGTACAACAAATGTGAAAAGGAAGGGTAGGGGACCAACAAAATGCCTCTTTGGAAACACTACAGAGGCCTCTGCATTGCCTGAAATTCAATTTAATGAGAGGGGACAACCTGTTGGTCCACAATCAGAGAAATTCTCCTCCTTTTTAGGTGTCCTTGCAAGAGAGATTGTAGGCATCAAACATATGGAATGGAAAAAAGTGCCTGAAGCACTTAAAAAAGACATATGGAGTGCAATCAATGTGAGTATCAACCAAATTATTATTGGATTTTTTTCTAAATTTCATTGGTGTATGTGAACGTGTGCATGATAAGTTTAATTTCAAATAAGTATTTGTATCTAATAATTCGTTGTTTATCTATTGTAGCGTACCTACCAAATATACTTGTCAGCGGAGCAATGGTTTTATAAAGCAATATCTCAGTGCTTGAGAACTTACAGATATAATTTGTATAAAAATTATTATTTGAAATACAACACAGATGAGGAGAGGATGACAAATGTTCCTATTGGAGTAAATGAAACCGATTGGATTGAATTTGTTAGAATACGATCAGACCCTAAATTCAAGGTAAAAATGAATGACAAATCTACTTGTTATCGTTAAATGAGATTTGAATTTGAATCCTTGCATATAATCAATTTCAATCTAAGCATCGATTTTTTATTGATTTGCAGGAGAAAGAAAAAGTCAATCAGGAAAATAGGACATTAGAACCAGAGACCCACACTTCTGGCCGTAGAGGTTACTTTAGAGTTGAACATGACCTTGTAAGTTGTAATCAAATTTATTTTTTGTTCACAATCACCAATTGCAAATATACTTATCTACACCATTGTAATTTTTGTGACTAGAATCAAACTTGCAATCAAAATGATGTGCCTGTAACTAGGGCTGATGTGTGGATGAAATGTCATACAAAGAAGGATGGCACTCCGATGTCATCATTTAGTGCAGAGAGAATAGTAAGTTCTCGAACTATTTTTGTATCTATTTAATTTTTTTCTTTTTTAAATATTAATGATGTTTCTTACATGTATTTGTTGAAATGTTGTCTTTGCTAGAAACAAATTGAATCGATACAAAATGATTCAGTGTCTCCTGCATATGCAACAAAGGAAGATGCCATTGCAATAGTCGTGTACGTGGGGTTGGCTATGGGGTTACTCCAACTGATTTGTTTGGAAAAGACCGTGCTTACAAGAGGCAATTACATAATACAGAAGAAAAATTGAAAGAAAAAGACAAGGAACTTGGAATATTGAGGGCAGCTGTTGAAGAATTAATGCAATGGAAAGCTCCCACGAAGGCCGGAAAAGAAAATGGTCGAGTTAATCCAGAACCAACCAACAATGTAAGAATTACGTGTAGGCTATTTAATTGTTGATGTATGCCATCTTTGAAGATTGAAATTTTAAAAGCACAATGCCAATATGAACATGATTGTATTGTTGTAGATATGTAATTAATGAAATATTATTTCTGTAGCTTAACCGTTCATCTTCTGATTTCATGGTATCACATTCAAACTATTTATTTTTTAGCAGAGTTCCTTAAGTCTTAGTCAGGCTTCACTAGAACAAACTCCATTGACTTCAGGAAAACCTATTCATGACCCAATTGGTGACTTAATAACACAGGTAAATTTTATACTTGTTTATTTTCTTTTTTAATATTATCTTTTTATTCTATGGAATCTTACAAGAATTTGTTTATTTGCAGGGTTAACCGCAATTACTACCTTCAAATACAGGATTGAAGGGGAAAAAATGTTCACTTACATATTTTAATGGTCAAGTGAAGGTTGCAAAGGGTTACATAAAAAACACTGAACCAAATTTTGTCATGCCCAATGGAGAAGTATTAGAAGAAGGATATTATTTTGTGTGCCCACAATCAATCTTGGTTGATTCGGATTGTGAAATTAAGCTTAAACGTAGAAGTAGTCAATGTGATTATTTAGCAGATGCACTTAACACTTTTATATGTTGGAAGAGTAGTGACATTGAATTGATCAATGATTGAGAGAGAACAATGAATTGGTAAATTACTATCCCAAACATTTGAGGATTATGGACGCAGATTGTGATAGCTTACTTGTGATTAATATCATGGTTAAGATGTTGGATACATGATTACTATTATACTTCTTTAAGCTATATGTTTTTTACATCAAATGTATTGCAATGTTCTTGCTACTATTTGGTTATTGTTTGTAAGCTGGATATATAAGCCTTATCACGCTGGATATATACTGTCTTATCATGCTTTGTAAATGTTGTGTAAGGGTTGCAAGCTTTCTGTGATTTTTGATGATATCCAGAATCCCTTTCAATTAAGGCTTAAACAACTATGAAACCATTTAAATTATCCATCCTGCACTTGCTAATGATAGATATTTGCCAACTTCTTTCTTCATTTTGATATTTTTCTTATTCCTTTGTTTTTGATGCTCAAGGAAGCACACATTTGGCTTATCAGGCACATATGCACTCTCTCTTACACTTTGGAATATAAATTGAGAAGCTGGAACAAGTCCTTAAGGAGCTTGCATATGTTAATGAGAGTGTGATTCCTCATCATGTTTTGATGTTACTGCTCCCTTTTGCAGATCAAGCAGTTCTTTTGGCCTCATCCCTAGGAAGATTTTAGTGTCAGGTTGACTCCTTAGGTTGGTTTTGTGATATTAGACACCTGGTGCTAAAGTTAGTAAAACTAGGGTGATGGTCTTTAATCCCATTAATGAAGCTCTTTCTACTTCTCACTTTTCTTGTAGAGAACAACTAATGCATAGCATTTAGGAGTGCAATTTACATGTCTCTCTTATAGTGTCTTGGTGCAAAGGGTATGCTTCTCGTTCACGTTCGCAATATTTCTAGATTCACTTTTAGGATATCTTTTTGGGATGAGGCTCTTTGATGCTGTCATAAAATCCATAATTTTGTATGGTGTGATGAAGTCTTGGTTATATGAGTGGAAAGAGTTCACATTATTATGCTTTAGTGCAATTTGCTACATGGAATCTTTTTCTTAGCGTGTCATTGTTTAAGTAGAGTTTGGGGCCTAACCGCTTTACATTCAATTTATCTTTAGGTTTACCTCTTGCTTATATAGATAATTGGGTGACCACTTCAAGATGTGATAGGTACCCTTTCTTTATGTTTTGTTTTTCTAACAAGTTCGCTTCTTTCGATTAGTTCAGCCATAGAGACTATATGGATATTTCAATTAGTCACTCCCACTATTTCATTTCTCTTTTTATGCTCATCCTCATCTTTTCCCTTTGAGGATTAACCCTCTAAAGATAGAGGAAATCTAAAAAACATTTGTTTAAAGTTTAAGGTACTTATCTCACTCAGTATAAGCCTTTAAACTCCAAGATGGCTTTGTTAATCTTGGGAAAGAACCTCTGGATAGAAGTTTGGTCTGCTGAAATAAACCTGATGGTAGTATTTCACATGGCACAGACTTAGACTTATCCATATTAATATGTCTGAGATTTCTTATAGTTAATGCAGTTACATAACCTGAGTCCCTTATAACTGTTACTATTTGACAAGTAGATATCAACCTGTCAGTATGTAAATATCAAATATGAATGCAAGCAGTTCAGAATCGCTCACAAAATCGAAACTAGACTATTTCTTCAAGACTCTTTGCAAACAATGGCTGTTTTTATATGCAACAGAGGATGTATGTGATGATTTTAACAAGCCTTATTGGTAAAACTAGGCTTGATGTGACGACTGCAACAAGCTCCGAAGAAATTAGGCTCAAGCCTCAAAATCTTCAAAACAAGATATTTGAATTTCACCAAGGTTGGATGGAACCAGCTAAAGTAGACTGGTGATTGAACTGATTTTAGACCTTTGACACAAAAAAAATGCTGGAATTAGTAATAATTGAGGACCATATATTAATCCTCTGAGAATAATATTTTGGATTACTTTTGTTCAGTGTTAGCCAAATTCTTTCTTCATTTTGATATTTTTCTTATTCCTTTGTTTTTGATGCTCAAGGAAGCACAAATTTGGCTTATCAGGCATATATGCACTCTCTCTTTTACACTTGGAATCTAAATTGATAAGCTGGAACAAGTCCTTAAGGAGCTTGCATATTCTAATGATAGTGTGATTCCTCATCATGTTTTGATGTCATTGCTCCTTTTTGCAGATCAAGCAGTTCTTTTGGCCTCATCCCTAGGAATATTTTAGTGTCAAGTTGACTCCTTAGGTTGGTTTTGTGATATTAGACACCTGGTGCTTAAGTTAGTAAAACTAGGGTGATGGTCTTTAATCCCATTAATGCTGCTACTAACCTGAGGTCAACATATCAATGCCCAAAACACTTGTAAAGTCTAAATGCCAAAGCTCTATCTTACATTGTGGTCTATGTGTAATTTCAATGTCAATGGAGGATGAATGTGTCAATGTTAAGACCAATACATCGTGGCAATATGTCAATGTATCAAAATTTGTCAAATATGATATCTCAGTCAAGTATACTCAAATTTTAAGGTCATATCAGTGTAGGGTAGATAGGTTCACTGTCTATCTGTACTAATGTCAACAAATTTGATGCACAAATCAATATTTGAGGGTCACATAAGGTAAGTGTTATGGCACTATGTTTTGGTTCATAATTGCAATGAGAGGTTTTGGTTCATTACTTCTCACATGTTATAGCATTTCCAGAACCTAACATGGCACACAATCAAATTTCTGCCTCTCTTTTACGCTGCTTACTATGCCGCTAAAATTAATATAAAATGTGATTAGCACAAATAATATCCAATCAGCACAAGACTACTTAAGGCCAAGAGAAAAGCCTTTAGGTTTGAGTGTGCCTCAAGTGCATAACCTACTAAAGACTATTTTTAAATCTAAACAACAAACTCATCTCACTGATAAGTTCTCTGAACAAAAGCATCCCAAAAAGTTCTCCAGCTACCCTGGTAAACCTGTTGATAATTGAGCATGCACCCAGAATGGCCAGCAAAACCAACAAGAATGCAGTCCACACACATACCCTGTGTATAATCAGCAGAGTACTTGTAGTTATTTAATGTGAATGCACACTTATTTGCATAAATCTCTACTGTTCTTAATAAAAATACTACAGGAATACATCGTACTGCAGGTATCAAACATTCTACTATTGCAATTTAGAATGAATTTGTAACTCGTTGACACAAGGTGATAAAATTTGAATTACATACCACCCTGTCCAAGCCAGAAACAACTTTGGGCCTAAGTCTTCTCTATCTTTGGCAAATTTTTACATGAATGTATACATAAGCACAGTAGTTTCAGGCACCCCAAGAATTAACAAAGGCTGACCTCCGAAAATAGAATGGATGATGCCACATATTGCAGTGGATGACAGTGTTTGAACTGCGGTAAGGATTCAATCTGCAGTGCATTTTGATACTCAGTTTTTAATATCATTTATTAGTAAAGCCTCAAGCAAGAAAAAAATTAAGCTTTTATTAATCCTATTGCTATTTTTTCCCCATATTTTCTATGAATTATTGACCAATTTCAATGGAAGATTCATCTGAATAACTTAAGTGATTGGAAAATTTAAAGAATGAATTTTTTCAAGGGGTGAATGTTAATATGCCTTCAATGAATGCTTGTTAGTCAATACTATTACATGAAAACTATTCCTTTCATATATTATTAGTTATGCCACAAAGACAACTTGACTCGTATTAGACTTCCTATGGAGGAAATCAACTCTAGATGCAACAATATGGAGTGCACATATGGTAGATTTCAATGAGGTCTATTACTTTCACAGACGATCAATAATATTCAAATCCCTTTCCCACAAAAAACTTGCATCTCCTTGCGATATAGATATAGTGAAATGAAGTTTGCCTCTGTCAAAGTGTAGATTAGACCAAGGCCCCTAATTGATATATGGAACTTGAATGTACGTGAAGCTGCAAAAGCCTTTCCAAAAGCCTCCTAGTAATTTAGAACAAATTTATTTTTCTAAGATATATCTCGAGTCCTTCAGTGGAGTTTATCTCTAATGCCAAAAATTCTTTGACGCCTCTCAATAAACTAGTAAAACCACAAAACGTTCAGCTACATGTAAAAGATATAAGAAATCTCAATAGATCAGATGGTAAACCCAATGTAGAAAATTAGTGCAAGCATTATCAAACACCTCCTTTGTATAGGTAGACACAAAAGAAATAAATACAAGAAAATGTTTTGTTCATGAGAAGCAACATGAATAAAGGTAAATTCAATATGAATGTTATATCGAACTCAAAGTTTCAAACCTTAAAAGATAAATTTGTGAAGCAAAATTGGAAGAGTCTGATGGTTCTCTTGATAAATGACATTTATTCAGAAATTCAAACAAAGAACTTAGCTGTCTCAAGACCATACATGGACGACATCCCTAGATCTTAATGAGCATCATTGGAGTAATTACAAACAGTACCTGATGGAAAATTCACTTATACCTAAATTTCACCCCCCTCAATATGGAAGTTTAAAATTTTACAACTTGATATTTTAGGATGGTAACAACGTTATGTTCCATGCCTTCAACTTCAATTCATTTTTCATATTTTAGTACCTTTGTTGGTACAATATCAGACGGTTGTCTCCATTTTGAAGGAGAAATCCCATTGAACACTCCTACACAATCTCACCTCCCGTATCGCTATCACCCTCTTTCTATGGAGGTAGAATTAAGTCAGATTTAAGTTGGCATCTATCAAACTAAACCTATCAACTTCTACACCCTTTTTCTAAAGTCTTCTAGAAGCTAGTCAAATAAAAGTATCCTTTATGAGCATGCATGCAGAATCCTTTATCAACTTCTACATCTGAGCATGCACCCAGAATGGCCAGCAAAACCAACAAGAATGCAGTCCACACACATACTTTTGTATAATCAACAGAGTACTTGTAGTTATTTAATGTGAATGCACACTTATTTGCATAAATATGTACTGTTCTTAATAAAAATACTACAGAAATACATCGTACCGCAGGTATCAAACATTCTACTATTGCAATTTAGAATGAATTTGTAACTTGTTGACACAAGGTGATCAAATTTGAAGTACATACCACCCTGTCCAAGCCAGAAACAACTTTGGGCCTAAGTCTTCTCTATCTTTGGCAAAGTTGTACATGAATGTATACATAAGCACTGTAGGTTCAGCCACCCCAAGAATTAACAAAGGCTGACCTCCGAAAATAGAATGGATGATGCCACATATTGCAGTGGATGACAGTGTTTGAACTGCAGTAAGGATTCAATCTGCAGTGCATTTTGATACTCAGTTTTTAATAGCATTTATCAGTAAAGCCTCAAGCAAGAAAAAAATGCAGCTTTTATTAATCCTATTTCTATTTTTTCCCATATTTTCTGTGAAATTATTGACCAATTCCAATGGAAGATTCATCTGAATAACTAAAGTGATTGGAAAATTTAAAGAATGAATTTTTTCAAGGGGTGAATGTTAATATGCCTGCAATGAATGCTTGTTAGTCAATACTATTACATGAAAACTATTCATTTCATATATTATTAGTTATGCCACAAAGACAACTTGACTCGTATTAGACTTCCTATGGAGGAAATCAACTCTAGATGCAGCAATATGGAGTGCACATATGGTAGATTTCAATGAGGTCTATTACTTTCACAGACGATCAATAATCTTCAAATCCCTTTCCCACAAAAAACTTGCATCTCCTTGCGATATAGATATAGTGAAATGAAGTTTGCCTCTGTCAAAGTGTAGATCAGACCAAGGCCCCTAATTGATATATGGAACTTGAATGTACGTGAAGCTGCAAAAGCCTTTCCAACAGCCTCCTAGTAATTTATAACAAATTTATTTTTCTAAGATATATCTCGAGTCCTTCATTGGAGTTTATCTCTAATGCCAAAACTTCCTCAAGTTTGCTACCTTTTTTGTTAGAATCATTTTCAAAAGACCAGTTAAAGCATACTGCAATGATTCTCAGAATCATTTCTCTTGTATTTCCAAGAGATATCAAAGAGTCCTTAAGTACAGTTTATCTATAATGCCAAAAGCTCCTAAAGTGTTTCACCATTTTTTTACAATCGTTTTCAAAAGGTCATTTCTTAAAGCATACTACAATGCTTAGAATCTTTTTTAAAAGCTAATTGGGTCATAGTATGGAATGTGCACGTCCAATGGGCTATTTAAGCATACTGCAGTGCTTTTAGTAATTTTCAAAAGGTAATTGGGTCATAGTATGGAATGTGAACTTACAATGGGCTATTTATGAATATCTGTGTGCATAACTACCCTTGTAGACAGGTTGGATATCTCTTGAGGACATTTTAACCAATGTCCATCACGGATTTTGGGGCTTTAAAGGGTATTTTACTGTTCAGATTTCTTAATAAGCAGGGTTCAAGGTTTAAAGCCTTCACATTTTGGTATAATGCATTTAAAGTTTTAGGGTCTAAGATTTAAGATGTAGGATGAACTAGCTCAAGGACATTGGATACTGCTACTAACCTGCGGTCAACATATCAATGCCCAAAACACTTGTGAAGTCTAAATGCCAAAGGTCTATCTTACATTGTGGTCTATGTGTAATTTCAATGTCAATGGAGGTTGAATGTGTCAATGTTAAGACCAATACATCGTGGCAATATGTCAATGTATCAAACTTTGTCAAATATGATATCTCAGTCAAGTATACTCAAATTTCAAGGTCATATCAATGAAGGGTAGATAGGTTCACTGTCTATATGTACTAATGTCCACAAATTTGATGCACAAATCAATATTTCAGGGTCACATAAGGTAAGTGTTATGGCACTATGTTTTGGTTCATAATTGCAATGAGAGGTTTTGGTTCATTGCTTCTCACATGTTATAGCATTTCCAGAACCTAACATGGCACACAATCAAATTTCTGCCTCTCTTTTACGCTGCTTACTATGCTGCTAACATTAATATAAAATGTGATTAGCACAAATAATATCCAATCAACATAAATCTCTATTGTGAATAACGTGAATGCATTCACAAATAATGTGAATGCAAGCTTATTTGCATAAATCTCTATTGCTCTTAATAAAAAAACTACAGAAATACATCGTACATCGTAAGGATGTTAGCACATGACTTAGTGAGGAGACTATTTCCAAGTGTTTAGAGAAAAGCTTGTACTCCTCAAAAACAGAGTATGCTTCTCAGAGTATGGACATTGAAGTCAAATGCAACATTTTCCATGTATTTATAATATCTGTGGGGAGGACTTTTATTTGAATGCAGTAACTAATATATGTCCACTTCTTGTCCATAAGTCTTGAAATGCTGCTAGCTGGAATTATCAATTTACAATTTCACACCAAGTTACCTTATATTTTTCAAGGCATAATGCAAACATCACTGAAAAAGAGAGTAATCAGTAAGATTATCAAAGAATGAAGCAGGCTTGGACTTTAAAATATGTTTGTAGATTTATAGGTTTAGTTGGTAGTTTTAAAGTGTAAAATTTTCTCCCTCTTCAGATTCAAAAACATATGGAAACCCTTGCTAATGATGGTAAATCAGAGTATGAAAATGATGGTATGAATTGTTTGTACAAGAAGAGTATTTAGAAAGATATGAGCTGGGCAGTTTAAAGTGCAGTCACAATTATCACGAGGCCTGCATCAAGTAGTGGTTGCTTTAGAAAAACAAGTGTCCAGTCTGCAATATTTCCGTCATTTCATAGCAGGAAAATTCTGGTTTGCTGCATTTTTTTTCTGTTTCTGTTAGGCAAATCTTAGGATCAGTGCTTTGATGAAGCAACAAGCCCTTCCCTTGATTTTCTTTCCTTGGGTTGGTGTTTAAACTTCTAGAAAATCCTGTACATGTAGATATCCTTTGTGCAACCTGCATTCTCATGACTATTCCTTTGATAATGTTCTTTTGTTTTTCTAGTAAATTATGCTTATAATATTACTTCTACAGATATGACTAGCGTTAACCATGTGAAACTTCCCCTTTGTTAGGAGCTTTGTCAAACTATTAACCATATGCAACTTTGTCAGAATGTGGTCCAATACTACCAACTCCCTAATGAACTTGGAATCTTAGGAAATTGTATTGAATATCAATGTGTTTGAAATGGTTATGACACATTGGATTTTCATAGAGCTTGATGTAACTTTGATTCTCACAAGAGACAATATTGGGCTTCAACAAGTGATTGGTTGACTCTACAATCAAGTTGCAAATCTAGATAGATTCATAATAAGAATATGAAACTGCCATATACTTTGCTTCAGTGGAACTGAATGCAATTGTTGCTTGCTTCTTGTTGATTTGATAAAAATGATTTATAAAATGATAATAATGATGTTTAAAATGAGCCTTATGATGGTCTACTTATACACATTGATTGTAATTCACGAGGTGTTAGGGGTATGTTTATAACATCACTGCCCTTGAAAGCTTTGTCTTGAAAGCACAGTAATTAGAATTTTATTTAGTTAAGCACATTTTTGTGGTGGAATGAAGTTTATCAGATATTTATTTATACTTTGTAGAGGTTTGAATTTGTTTGTCCTTTGAGTGTTGGTGAGGTTTCTTTGTATTTTTTGCATCATTGTCTAAAGTCTTTTGACGTGATTGTTTAACATGAAAGCTTTATGCTTATTGGAAATATATTTGAAATACCTGCATGATCAAGAAACTGTTATGGTTAATTAAATTACTAATTAGGTACTACAGAAAGAGGATGATGCTGAGAGGGCTTGATTGGGTGACTCTGGGAGCAACCCAGAGGTGGTCAGACAAAGCTCTTCTAAGTCACAAATCTGAAGAGAAAAAACTAGTGATGTATATGTGGTTGCTCAACCTAGGCTGTATGGAAAATCTTAGCAGAGAGTGTTTACCTTTCCGTGTCTTCTCGAAAGTAGGTTGTCTGCTCATAGAATAAGATCACTACATGTAGGTGATGGTTCTATAGTAAGTTCTCAGCCTTATCTTCAGAATGGCTAACATAGAGGATCAGGTTTGAATACAGGATATAATTTGATGAATTTGGAGATTTAGAGTTAAAGAAAATTTTCACATTCCGTAGGTCTAGCCCCATTAGGTCACCTAGGGCAACAATTTCCTAGGAATCTAGCTAGAGGAAAACTTCTATCTCCTAGAGGCAGCTGCGTTGTTGGGTACCCTCACTCTCCTCAAAACTTGGGCCAATTCCGACAGTGGAATATTCAGATACCTCAAGCCCTAGCTCTAGGATCAAGTTTTTCCTAGGTGGTCCCAAGGATAGAACCTAGTAGGATCAATTTGACCTATCGAAGTAGAAACTCTTGTCTGATCCTTTCCCCTAACCTTTCCAGTATAGGAACATCATTGGTTGCTAAATTCCATCCCCGAACCTGGGCTGGGTCCACTTGCCCCCGTGTGGTCCCATTTGGTGTCAAAGGCCTTTCATCGAGGACCATTTGGGAATCCAAGTTCCCAAAGGATTTTAGGGATTGACAACTTCCTTTATAAGTATTTTTCTTCTCCCTCAACCCTTCAATCCCCATCTTCTCTCCCTAGAAGATAAATTCACTTGCTTAGAAGGAAAGCAAGTCCCACTCTTTATTTTATCTTAGAGAAAGGGTTTCGAGGGTCACTTCCCACCTATTCATTGACCAATACTCTACAAGTGACTTCCTAAACTACCGAGACTCCACCCATCAGTGAAATTCCGTGAAGAGCACGAAGCCTTAGTTGTGGTGACAATGGGCTAAGCCTCCATCGTTTCCCTTGTCCTAGCAATTGCCCTCTTAGGAACACCTTTTAGGTCCACTACTAGTTTGAGTGGTAACAAGTTGTTCACAATTCCATTTGTGAACAACTCTTTCGTATGCCCACTTTTGCCATATTACAGCTCCAAAATGAGAAGTCCAGGGCTATGGAGGCTGCCCTTCTTCTCTCTGAATCAATCCTCTACAATATAGTGAACTAGGGCTAGTTGGTTCGCCCACTTGACTATTACTTTAGTCCTTCAAATTCTGCACATCCTTAGGCCCTATACACCTACGCTTCTACCAATTTTGTTGTCCTTCACCAGAACAAGAGTCAGGGCTCTTCTTTGACAGTAATCTAACAACCCTCCAATTGTACTTGGACTACCATCAATCTGCCCAACCACAATCAATTTTTTTTACTGATCTAGGGCCCCACAATATTGTCTTCATCTAGGGCTCTTCAAATCTGCCACCTAACAAGGGTTTGAGTCCTCTCAAGATCATTGTTCTTGTGTATCAACAATTTGATCTTTGTTGTCCAATCTACGAACAGATATGAATTACTCCTCTTATCATACTTCTAACAATCTGTAGATGACTGAACTGGGGTCAAAAATCAGCCACTAATAGTCCATTTACTAATTTTTTATAGGTTTCTTCAGATATTTGTCTAAAACTCTATGGAAAGTCCACCAAAATCAACTCCTCTGCATGTCAATCCATTCTTCATATGGCACATTTCTTCTACATGCTCAATCTTCTGCTTAGGTTCCACCCTCCTTTGGATCTATTGTCTCCACACATACTGAATCTGCAAACCATCTTCCAGATCTGTGGTCTTTATTGCAGAAATAAACTTCGCTCTAAGGGTCACAACCCGTCTTCTTCTACGCAAATTTGTCACAGTCTTAAGGGCATACCTTATGAACTAAAAATGCTAGGAAACTGTCCTAACTAGGGCATTATACTTATGTACTTCTAATTGTTGTAGAACAAACCCTATCCACACATAGAAAAAACACGACTCTTGCCTCCATAAGAGACTCGACCTAGCTCATATGGATCCATAGATTCTGGACATTTCTTTGACTGAATCTTGACATGAACTTCAGATCTCAATGTCGACCCTCAAACTAGGGTTAAATCAGTCAATATTACACCTGTGTCGACTTCTGTTATGGCTCTAAATTACAGTGCAAGCCCTCCTCCATTTATGTTGGTCTTTATCACAGACCTTGCGACCTACTAACCACCACAAGGCAAGATGGCATCAACCCTCTCTTCTATTTCATGTAGAAAAACTAACCAACGGGATTCAATCTAATCTTGTAATGTACTAAAACAAGATATTGAATCCTTCCTACAATTTGTGGAAACAACACACGATCACACAATCACATATAAGTAAGAGAAACAAGTTATCAATCGCACAACACAAGACGTATCTGGGGAAGCAACTGCTCAAAACCCTCTATCTCTATTTTGTATTAAGTCAAGGAATCATGAAACAATACAATGCTTAATCTCTCTTGAGATTCTCAAACGCTCTGCCAATTGTCTCCTGCTGATCTAGGAAAAATCGGTCTAATACTTAGCCAATTCTCAGCTTGCCTTGCTCACGCAATTCCTATGGAATTATCTCCATATTAATTAGGAAAATCAACCTTCCTTGATTGCACAATCCATCATGGCATCCCAATGACTTTATAATTTCACATGGAAAATTTTCTATAAATACAACTGATAGTTATGTTCCTCTGAACTGTGTTACAATAAGGATGAAGGGTCTTTTTTATTATTTAAAAATAAGATAAAATCCTAAACAATCAAAACCCTAACCCGAGGAGATGTAACACCAAGAGTTTATGGGCCCCGTTGGGGTTAGTTGGGCAGCCAACTTTCTGGGGTCGTAACTTGGTCATATGATCTTCGTTTGATGCACATGATACCTTGTTAGAAAGATCTCTTCGAGGACAACAACTTCTAATGCGATTTCTATGAAATCGCTAAACCTTTCTTGCCCAAAAAACGTCGTTTGGGGCCTCAAAATGGCTCCGGAAGTTCAGGACCTGAAAAACTGACAAAAATAGTAAATTGTGCTATAATTAAGGAAATTGAAAAATTGAAAGAGACAATTGCGAGGGCCCAAGTGGAATAGGCGGGTGGCTACCAATATCCACCTCGATCACCTTAAATCGAATTTCTTGAGCTAACTCAATCATCATGACTTAGTTAACTGACACAAGTTGTTATGAGACGAAATTACAATTTATTGTCCAATTTATTTAAGGGGAAAATAAATTAGACGCCTCACATTCCTCACTCCTGGTACATCAAAATTCCTCACTAGTGTGGGTGCACTTTTTTTTGTCCTTTCTAGTTTCCAATTTCACTATTTCTTGTTGCAAATTTCAATACTCCCTCTCAATAAGAAAGGAATTCAATATATCTCCATTTGGTACTTTTGGAATGTTCTGCATGCTACACTTCTCTAGTGTTGTTTGCACCTGCAAGTCCTAAAACTGAATAGCCTCCGAACAACTTACTCAGTATAATGCATCTGTCATTAGAATCTTCTGACTGCTGCTAGCTACTGCATCTGTCTAGTACTGGATTCTCTGCGCTGCTGCTGACATCTGCATCCATGCCCTTTGAACTATTGCTAACTCTAATTTGTGATCCAGTACTATTTGACATCTGACTCTGATTTCTGTCTTGCTGACATCTGACTACATCAATTTAACCGATCCTTCCTACTACTATTGTACTGTGGCTCCTCGTAGCCAGGTTCAATCCATGAGATCACACGCCATCTCAATGGACCTTGCCCAAATTTCTTATCTTGGGATTATGTCTACACATCACCCCACCAGCTTACACCTCTAGGTATGGCTGCTCCCTCTTCCCATCTGGCTCGAAATTTCCCCCTCATGGAGGTCTTTGCTTGAGTGAATGCTTCTACTCAGTCTCCTCTCTGCTTCTCCAATTGTGACAACTACTCCACAACCTTCTGAGACTGCTTCTCATGAAGATTCATGTTAAGAGGTATTTATGCTCCCTTTAAACCACCAAGTCTCTAACTTCTGCCTTTCTCCTCAAAGCTTTGCATGCATCTGGTACCTCAATTACATATAGGTTCTTGACTCGCGCATAGTGTAATTGTCCCGACGTTACAAAAAGTTTCTAAAAAAGAGTTGATTTTAAATCGATGATATCTCCCTCATCTGAGCTCCGATTCGACCGATTTTTTTTTTTCTATTTCGGTAGATTTTCGCAAGGAATCCAAATAGCCTATTTTTTTTTGAAAATTTTACACCAAAATATTCAAATATTCTATGCAAACTCGCCGCCCAAAAAAATTCTTCTCTAATACCATGTAGAAAATCTAACCAACAAGATTCAATCTAATCTTGTAATATACTAAAACAAGATATTGAATCCTTCCTACAATTTGTGGAAACAAAACACGATCGCACAATCACATATAAGTAAGAGAAATAAATTATCAATCGCACAACAACATGATGTATTTGGGGAAAGAAACTACTCAAAGGCCCTCTATCTCTATTGTGTATTAAGTCAAGGAATCATGAAACAAAACATTAATGCTTAATCTCTCATGAGATTCTCCGACACTCTGTCAATTTTCTCCCGTTGATCTAGGAAAACTCGGTCTAGTACTTAGCCAAGTCTAATCCTTACTTCAGCCTACCTTGCTCATACAATCCTAGCTAGGGAATTAACTGCTTATTAATTAGGAAAATCAATCTTCCTTGATTGCACAACCCATTATGGAATCCCAATGACTTTATAATTTCACATGGGAAATTTTCTCTGAATACAACTGATATTTATGTTCCCTTTAACCTCTGTCTCAACTGGGTATTCGTCGAAACTGACATGCATACAACTATTAATAGCGAATTATCAGTTATATGATTGATTACTCATTGTGAATTAAATCTAATTTAATTCACTGGACCTCTCGCTAGCTCATAACTTAGTTAGAACCAGTTAAACTGATTTTAACGCATTTAATTGAGTTAATTACACTTGCACCCCACTAATGCATCAATTTCAACTGGACCCAAAAAATATTAGAATCCCTCTAGATGTCTCATCTTAGACCCTCAAGTACTTGAATTTCTTGAGCTAACTCGGTCATCATGACTTAATTAACTAACAAAAGTTGTTATGAGATGAAATTACAATTTATTGTCCAATTTATTTAAGGGAAAAATAAATTAGACGCCCCACATTCCTCACTCCTGGTGCATCAAAATTCCTCACCAATGTGGGTGCATTTTTTTTTGTCCTTTTTGGTTTCCAATCTCACTGTTTCTTGTTGCAAATTTCAACATTTCAGAATTTGATGCGGCCTTCACACAAAGACACCATTGAAATCACATGCCCAGATTCTCATGAGAAACCTCTCTTAAGCTCGATCTGCCAGAAGAGAACCAACAATATGCCATCCTACTTCCTAGCACAAACCGGCCCTTAAGGTATGTAACATTCTTCTGAACACTCACATGATGATCTTGCTCTTGGAGGATGATCATGACCTCCCTTTAGCAACCCTTACTCGCCCTCGTACTCGACCTACTTTAGGACTACATCTCTCTTCACCCCCTTGATGTGCCAGATAGTGGGAATACATGTCAAACATGCGAATATGTGCTAAGTGATAAGGCATGCCAAGATGTGCAAGGGTGTGTCAATGCATGTCAGGGAATGTCAAGACAACAAAAGGGAGAAAAAAGTTAAACTACAAGGAAATGAACACATAAGAGGGTTAATAAGTCATCAATTTACCTTTTCCAAGAGGGGCATGCTAGGCACACCAACACTAGGTAACAATAGGTGCCAAGTGCAAAGTCTTAGTGCATTCTAAGTGCCAAGTATTCCTTTGTTGCTTCTCATCTACTTTCCAACAACTGATAATCACAAATAAATTTAATATTAAACCATGCCAAATCATACCAAGGCATCTCAACATATTCCACACATGCTAAGACTTTCCAAGCACCAACACGTGCCAAGTGCCAATATGTGTCAGGAACTAGTGTTATGCATGTTATGAAGTGGAAGGGAATGTCGAAGAGCGCTAAAGTGTGCTAGAGAGTGATAATTCATGTTCATGAGTGTTAAGGATTACTAGGAAAAAACATTAAGGGAGCACTAAGTAAAAATTCATGAAAGTTAATGAATATGAGGAATGTGCGCCAGAGACTAGTGTTAATGAGTGTTAGTTGTCATGCCAAGGAGGGATTGACAAGGTATGCTAGGCATTGGTAAGGCGTGCTAGGGAATATCAAGGCATGTCAAGAATTCCCAAAGTGTGCTTGGGAGTTCCAAGGTGTGCTAATTATATCATGTGCCAATTAATAGTGCCAAGATATGCCAATACATGCTGGGTGCTAAGGATGTGGTGCAGGGGACCAGGGTATGTCAATATGTGTCAAGGAAAAAAAAGGAAGAACCAATAAGAGGGTTAATAAGTCAGGACTTTATCTTTTTGAAAAGGGGCATGCTAGGCACACTAATAATAGGTCCCAATACATGCCAAGTGGCATTGTGTGCCAAGTGCTAATGTATGTCAATGCATTCAACCAAGGTGTTCTAGGGCATGCTAGGGAATATATGCAACATGCCAACACATGTTAGCAGAGTACGATGTTGTGCTAGCACATGTCACCATGTGCTTGGGCGTAAGTGTCATCACAAGATGTTCTAGGTACAAAGATGTTCCAATACATGTGGGGTGCTAAGAAATGTTAGTGTGTGCCAAAGCATTAATTTAAGGCATGCCCAGATTGGTGAGGATCGTTAGGTCTTTCTCATTAATAGAATTGTCAAAGCTTGATTATGTATTCAATAATATATTTCCTACACACAATAGTGGAACTTTATCTAAAGGGAATTTTCTAGATAATAAACTTAATATATATGAATCATCTGTTGACTCATAGGAAATCTCTATTTGTCTAGTTATTACTTGAGGGAAATGATACACACTAATTACTTCTAAAAAATTCACTGACCCTAACCACTATGGCTTTGGACATATTATAAAAAATACTCCACAATAATGGTATTAAATCGTTAACTTTTGACAAAAAAATATATTAACAGGTACATAGCGTCATCAAAAAATCATTGGAATGATCAATGATGACGACCATTTTTTGACCGTCACCAAAAGTAACAAAACGAGCATTGGTGAGGGTCATTAAAACTTCGTCACTAGAAGTGTCACCAAAGAGAGAATTAGTGATGGGCCTTTAACGACCCTCATCAAAAGTGTCATTCAAAATGTCTTTGGTGACGGACCATAAAGTACCATCACTATATACACTTACAGTGACGATTTTTTAATGATCAATGATGACGGAAATTTTTTGACCGTCACCAAAAGTAAGAAAAAGAGCATTGGTGAGGGTCATTAAAAGTTTGTCACTAGAAGTGTCACCAAAGAGAGAATTAGTGACGGGCCTTTAACAACCCTCACCAAAAGTGTCATTGAAAATGTCTTTGGTGACGGACCATAAAGGACCATCACTATATACACTTACAGTGACGGTTTTTTAAAGGCCGTCACCATATGTGACATTGGTGACGGACCTTAAAGGTCCGTCATAAGCATGACCCTCACCAATGTGCTTTTTTCTTGTAGTGTTTAGTGACTTGTCTATCTTGCCCTGAAAATATTTGACTTTTGATCTTGATCTAGAGCTGTCTGCTTGACATATTGACTCCTTTTTCCCAATGGAAAACCAGATCTATTACTATCCATCTCTTTAAGTGGTTTTTCCCACCAATCAAACCAATTCTTAAAACCAAATTGTCCTTATAACTAGCCTAAAATCAAACATTAGAACAAAGTTAAATCTTATAGAGAGAGGCCTCTCTAAACCCTAGGAAGGCTAGATCCTAGAGTTTAAAAGTAGGTTTGTGGTTACCTCAGACTATTTCTTTCTTTAACCTTGAGAAATTACTCAGTGATAACATGGATCACCATTCCCAAGTTTGTTTGCTGGAAATTATGGCTGGCCAGAAATGAACAGATTTACAATAATGTAGCCTAGACCCCCAACACTGTAGTCGCTAAAGAAAAAGGCCTTCTTCTCGAAACATTGAGCACCCAAGTCCTCAAAGCTAAAACTTCGTTACATCAAGAGGAAAAGAAATGGTTCGGGACCTTTGTCTTCAGACATAAAAACCATAGCAATGAAAAACCCCACCTCAATCTTGAGTGGAGGTTAAGAGATAGGGACGAAATATTTCAGAGTTGGTGGAGGAAGCAAGGAACAACAATGACCTTCTTTGATGGCGCCTCCAAGGGAAATCTTGGGACTGCGGGAGCTGGAGGCCTTATATATTCTCCAGATGGAATCTCAAGAGAAAATTTCAGCTGGGGACTATAACAACGAACTAATAATCAAGCAGAAATACTGAGCTTGATAAAAGTATGCCAAATAGCCAAAGAAAGAGGATTCAAGGAGTTGCAAGCATTTTGTGATTTAGAAATTATGATAAAAAAAATATACTCGAAAGGTCAGTTTAACAATGTTGGCCTAAATAAGAACCTGCAAAGGCTGAGATTCATTCTACACGAATTCACCTCCTTCAAATGCTACCACATTCTTAGAGAATCAAACAGAGAAGCAGACATATATTGCAACAAAGGTTGCCTTCTAGATCAAGGAGACCTCAACATTAACGATGGAGCACCAGCACAAGTATGCATTCCGTGAACAGAAAACTAGTATGTAATAGGAAAATGGCAGTAGTCCTGTATTGAAGGTTCTTAGGCCTCGACCCAACCTGATTTCTCCATAAATAAAAATTCATATCCGTTTTAGTTAAAAAAAAATGTGTATATGTATGTGATTGAGTGGATGATTTCCTTTAAGATTAAGAGAGTGGCAATATACCTTATAAATATGTGCTCGATGGTTTGCCTTATAATCGAGAGTGTGGTATTATAAAGTTTATTTAAATTCATCTTATTCTCAAATTATTAAATAAAAAAGGAATTGATATGCAAATAGGATTTTATTAAAATCTATTTTAAAAGTGGATATATCAAAAATCAAGCAAGATTAAATCTTTTAAATTACAAAAAAAAATTTAAGTGTTAAATTGTATGATTGTAGCAAGTTAAGTGGGCTTGATTGTGGGGAAAACACCACACTTAAGCGTGCTTGAGCCTGAGGATTTTTGAGATCGGTGACCTCCTAAGAAGTCATGATTACTGGGTGAAAGCCCTAGAAGTGATGATTGACACTATGTGATTCATTTCATTAGTTTCAATCCCACTTCTTCACCCGTGTGAGCACCACCCAATGCAAGGAGTGCTAAGTGGACTATTCAAAAATCATGAGAAATTAGTTACTTATGACTGCCTCTCATGGAAATGGTCATCGTTGAATGACTTTCTTAACGCAGTTGAATCCCAAAAAATGATATAATGTATGATTTATTTTTAAAGTAACTAAATATTTTTTAACCGCTAGTGAATTCAAAATTAGAATATAATTAAACAAAAATACTTTTATTTTTTTCTATTTATTTTAAATAGATTTAGAAAAAGAAATTAACATATATTTTTTACCATAATTGTATTTATTATTATTAATAATTATTGTACTTTCCATATTTTTTATTATTAATTATTATTATTATTTATTGTTGTATTTTCATATTTATTATTATAAAATTTTATTTTGTTAACATCATTATTATAAACTTGTAATTTTCTTTTGTTGATATTATTGTTAATAAATATAGAATAAATTCAAAAAAAGTAAAAAAAAAAATTACACATATATATGAGATTTCACTAATATATTTATATTTTTAATAATGAGATTGCATATTTATTTGCGTTAAATTCACACATAAATTGATAGGCAGAGGTAAGACAAATCATGGAAATGTCATTTTATTTACAAGATATACATATTAATACATTGTCTTATGACCCTTGGTTTTTATCTTCCAAGAGGTTGTTTGGACTCCAATGATTGTTGGAATTCTTACATGCCCACCCTTATAGATTAGGTGTCCAACATCTCCCGCTTTAATCCGAAGGAGTGTATATGAGTCCAAGAACAGAATTGAAATACGAAAGGGCAAAAAATGAATGGCATCCAATGATTATATGTGCTCTCAGAAATGACATTTCTAAGGAATACCACAAACCAAAAGAGGTGGGAGAACTTGAGGTATCAATTAGTGGTGGTTTAATGCTCACTGCCAACTCTAGAACTAAAGTTTCATGCATTTCCTGGAACAATTCCAAATCTGGCTAGAAGCTGAAGTGTTTTGCTAGTGGAAGTGTTCCTTGATGTTGGTTTAAATTTGGTCATAAATTGATGTAACAAAATATTTGAATGAAGAATTTTGTGAGTTATTTAGAGATTTGTCTTTTGAAACCATCGCATAAATCTTTTAGATTGTTGATGTGTTTCAAACCAGCTAATGTGGTTCATTTTCAATACGATCAAATGAAGAGGATTTGATCCAATAGTGGGATAAAAAGGGGGGAGAATCATCTTCACGATGATTAGATGAAGAGAATCTGATACAATAGGGGGAATATAAAGGGGGGGAAGAGAATCAATTGATTCCCAAACAAATGTATCATGACCCCTTAGGAACAAATTAGAGTCTGTCTTGATCCCCCTCCAAAATTTTCTCGCACTACCAACCTATTCAATAACCAACTAGGTCGACTATTGTTTTTGTTTTTGTTTTTTTGTTTTTTTTTTTCTAATTAAAAAATCTAAAATAAAATAAAAATTATTGTGTTTAATCGAAGTAATGATGTGTGGTTGTATCTAGTACTTAAAAAAAATTGTCTTTATAAGAAGTAATGATGAATGGTTCTATATGGTTTAAAAGAAGTAATGATGAATGGTTGTATATGGTTCTCGTTGAAGGCATCCATGGGCTTGCACTTTCTGTAAAATTTCAATCCCCACTCCGGTTATAAGTTTTCCCTTATCACTCCATGCATTTAGTTTTAAATCCAAGCATGATAAAAATACTAAAATCTGGAAATGACAATAATTTTTGAAAACACAAATTCAGAGATTTCACAACTGCTGGAAAATGAAGAAATAAAACATAGTAAAAATATAACAGTCACACATAGAAAATGACACAAAGATTTTTGGTCAATGTGACTCTGGAAAAACCCCCTACAACTCTTGGGGAAAACCAGTTTGAGAGCTCATCTTTATTTCTGAAAAATATTTTACAGAGAAACTGAAATACACAGTAAAAATTCCAGCAACCACAAATTACACCTTATCTCAATTTTCGTGCTTGAACTCCACCTCGAAAAACGTGCCAACCAACAAACTGTCCAAACATGAAAGTTTTACACCAAAATCATAGCATTTAATGTTGTTTGGCTGCCTTAGGATTGGTGCCCATAACCTAGTTGTACGACCGTACAGATTGTACAGACAATACATAATTTACAACAGTCCCTTCTGTTGGGGTTCCCATGTTTTGGCCAGATTGGTAAGACCAAAAGATGAGACAACATCAGAACCACTTTCAAACCTCGGGATCTAGCCCTCCTGGGTCCAGAGAGGGATCTCTCTATATAAACAAAGGTTTTATGTCTTTGAAGCTCAAAGTCAAGATATTAGGCTAGTTATGGGCCCGGGGTTTGTTTGTTTGATTTTTGTTTGGTTGTTGGGAATCAGGAAAGAAGGGTTCAATATAAGACAAAGATGAGCAAAGAGGATTTTAGGCAAAGGAGGGATGGTTCAGAGAACATCAAGACCATTGGGCAATGGAGTTAGGAAAGCGTTTACTTGCTATTCAATGTGCAGGCTTTTAGTTGGGCTAGTCATCTAAAGCATGGGATCTTAAAGATGATAGTGTGGTGGGGGAAGGCAAGAAAGAAGGTGAAAGCAAGGAAACCTCCAAGGTGACCTTTCAGGAATCAGATCCAGGGACAGGACATGCCATTGGACAACCTGTGATCCAAGACCTAAAAGGTTAACTCTTCAGACAAGGAAACATGAAAGATTTAAACACAAAGGTGAAAACCTGAGATCAAAGAGAGACTTTGAACTCTCAATGCTTTGGCATCCAGCTTAAGGGATCTTAGAAAGGTTCAATTAATTGAAAATGATCCTAGTGAGACAGAGACAAAGTTCTAGACTCCTAGTATCCCAATTCATTCAATTAAAGCCTAACAAGAACATCTAAGAACAGATTCATTAATTCATACATCAGCTAGCAGTATATTTGACCACTACACTGGTTAAATTAGCTTGAAATCAATCCTCAGAAAACACATACAGCATAAAATATTGAAGGCAGGGAGAGTAGAAACATAGGGTACCTAACAAGGGTAAATCCTATGCCAGATGTCTGATGCGTGCCAGAAGAAATGAAATGTAATGAACTAAAAAGAAAAACATAGACAAAGATAGAAAAACATCACTGCTGCTTTAAATCAGGATCCAAAGAAATGTGCTTGTCATATTAAAGAGCAACACCAGTCAAGTACAACATTAAAAATAACTTGATATTCAGTCTGAAAACATCTTCCTTGGCCTATCTTACAACTTTACACAAAGAACATGTCTCAAGAGAAACAACTTGCAATTCACAGATAGCCGATCAACAACCTTTACAATGAGTTCCTTCATGAATTTTATAGCTGAATGAGAGACAGAGGGGTAGATGAAAACTAAATGTAGCATTAAAACTCATAAGAGGAAGAGGTTCGAGGCCCCATTCTGTCTTAAATTCTGGGCATTTATCTCTGGTACTCTTTGGATGAAACAATGGTCCTCATCAGGCTGCAGTTTACTCCAGGTATGTCTTTGATGTACTTGCTGTAATACCTCTGCAATACTCTGGTGGACTGAACAAAATAGATTAATGACTCAGGTCTGCCATACTGTGTAAAAGATGCTTCTGATAGCATAGGAATGTTGTTAGGGCTGAGATTTCCCCAGGAACACGGTATAGAATGAAAACAGTATGGACACTTCGTCCTTTCACAGGTAGGAACATTCTGTTGATGGTGACACTGATATAGATTGTTTTGTGTGCCCTAGGCCTTCTGTGTGACTTATGAGGTCTTCAGTTTGATATTTGCCTTTAATTTATTGGATTAAGGCTCGAGATCTTCAGTTACAGGCCTTAAGTTCCTTGCTTTCTCACTGATACTCTTTGCCGCTCCATGATTGCCTCTGTCTGTGAGATCTGCACTTTAATGGTTATGGACAGGTTTTACAGAGTTTAACTCTGTTTCTTTTAATGGGAATCGTGTCATAACACCTTCCCAGGCTTTCTCTTCATGATTTCGATCCCTGAAAATGGTCTTTTCCTGCGTTCTGTGCCCTTGTAATAGTTATTGTGCACAAAGGAGGTTTTTATCACCTGTAACCCTGCAAAACACGCAAACACGTTAAGAAATCCATGCATGGGGTGGGGCGTTGTGGATGACTGCGGAAATGGCAACGTGGCATGGTTGATGACGATGCATGCAGAGGATACTGTGGATGAACGCTGTGGGACAACGGGAGATGCATTTGGAAGACGACGAGATTTAAATGTAAAACATTAAAATTTAACCTTTGAACAAAATATATAGGAAACAGATGAAAATGTGATGAAAGCATGTGGAATGGGTGACGTGGCGAGACCGGGTCAATGGCGAGGTGCAAATTAAATTCGGACCTTCCAATCTCAGGAGGAGATCGACGGTGGAAAACTCATCGGAGGGCAACGGATGGTGGGGCAGGGGGCCTGTTTGCCTCGAGCTAACTCCCGAACATCTTCGTGGCGTGATCACTGTTGGATGGACAACTTCAGATCGGACGGTGTACGCGCATATCGCGCCGGCTCCACAGTCGAACTATAACGCGCGATGAGGGCGGTTTCCTAGCAGTGCATGCAGCCATGTGTCGGTCGTTGAGTGGAATCGCTGCCAAATGAAAAAATACAACACGCCTTCCAAAGGCGGTGCGATAGAAACCGGCGGTTTCTGCACAGTGCTCTAGCGCGGGGACCACTGGGGCGGATGAAATACAGACCATCGATCTGTGGATCAGATCGATGGTTGTGAAGTGATCGGGGAATGAACGGGGGAACGCGAGAGCACTGGGGCTTGCGATGATCGTTGGATTACGGGAAATCGACGATGGATAGCGCTCCCGATATCCAATCGCGCTAAGCACTTTTCGGGCTAACGCTGGGTCGTGTGGGGGGAAATGGTTCTGGGGCTGAGCTGAAAGGGGCTAAACCTGAAATGTGAAGAATATGGGTTTTTTGGCCCATTTTTAAAGGAATTTAAGGCCAAAAGGATAACGATAGGAGGAAAAAGGAGTTTCTAGGACAAACAAAGGGTGTTTGTGAGGCTTAGAAGGGAAGAAGGGTGATTTAGAAGATTTAGGAAGGGATTTGGGGGGTGTAAAAGGATAATTTTGACAAAGGGAAAAAGGGTTAAAATGGGACACTCTGCAGGGATACAAGGGCAAACATAGGCCTTTTTGAGCATAGTTTTTTACAATCAGTGAGGCCCTTAAACTAGGAACAATGGTGAGGATTTTCAAAGGACCCAGGCACAGGGAGGCTTCAAGGATGATGTGTCTTCAGGGGAGATGCATTCCTTGAAGGCCCAAAACGTTTTAGCCCCCTGTTTGCTTGTCAAAAAATCATAGGGGGCTAACAGTGGCTCCACATGGGGATGGCTTCTTCTTGAAGGAGTCAAGAGTTCAGAAAATGATATTTGGAGTAGGCTAGGTGCCTGGTATTTGAGCCATCTTTCTTCTTTGATTTTCAACTGCCACAAACATGATGGATCAGCAGAAACATTCCCAAACAATCTACCTGCCCAGACTATAGTCCTATAATTTTCTCTTCCAGGGTGCATTTGGACTTGCAGACCCTTTACATCATTTATTTTTTACAAACAAGAAAATAAAACTATTCTATTTCTACCCTTATTGCTCCATGAGACCAGATTAACCTGTTGGTCTCATATGTTTCTCTACCTAATCTAATATCCACTGGGATTAGATTGTCCAGCAAAATTCTTCTCTACATTCTACAACAGAAATTTAAAAATAGTCAAACTAGGATTAGACAGTCTATTTTGCTGTGGATCCAAGGCATAAAGACAGTTGCACATGGACAGAAACTTGCAGAAAACTGAAAACAAAATATTGAAGGCTTGAAATCTGAAGTTTTGAAGTATCCTTATTTTCTTTGTGACTCAAGTTTTGAGCTTGTTAGAGTCACCTTCTCTTCTTCATTTAAACTCTGGTTTTGGACATGTTAGAGCTAATCCTTTTCTTCTTTGCTGGCTCAGGTTTTGATCATGTTAGAGCCAATATTTTGCACCTCAGAGGTTCATGTTTTGAGCATGTCTGAACCTCTCCTTTCTCTCTGTTTTTTGGAACATTTTATCTTTTTCTTGAAAACATGTGCACGCAGTGGAACAACTTCTATGTGCAGTGAATGAATGGATTCTGCGTGTGAACGGGGTCTACTTGCACTGAATGGATTCCATATGCAAACCCGGCACGTGAGTTTCCATGTTCCCACCAGATGACATTGAGCCATGTATGTTGTTTACTTACGAGCATATCGATTAAGCTCTCTTCTCCCTTATATCTCTATTCCCTCCCACCCCTTAGATAAATGGACGGGGAGCAAATAAAAAACGCTAGTAAATACCATACAGCAATGGTATTAACAATGGAAATGGAAACTGGAAATTGGAAATCAACAGAAGTAGTGTTTGAGCATCCTGCCATTGACAGGGCCCCCAAACAGCTTTGTACCATCTAGTTCTTGTAGAAAAAAGGCATTTGGACCCACAGTGGCCTGGATGATGTATGGAACCTGCCACAAACTGTCAAACTTGCCGTGCTTTCCTTTGTCTTCTCTCCTTGAGTCCCACTTCAGAACTTTATCTCCAATTTTGAAGTCAGAAGCTTTGGTTCTCTTGTCAAAAAACTTCTTTATATTTTCCTAAACTTTCATGGCTCTGTTATAGAATTCATCCCTTGTTTGTTGGAGATGAATTGTTTGGTTCATCCTCCTTACCATGCTGTCCTCTTCTGTCTGAATTTCTTGGACAAGTTTAATCACTTGTACCCCAAGGCTGGTAGGAAACACTGCTTCTGTTCCATAGACAAGCTGATATGGTGACATGCCAATGGATTTCTTTGTTGTAAGCCTGTCATCCCACAAATCATGCACTAACTTGTTGTGCCATGATTTCTTGTTCTCTTCAAGCAGTTTCTTGATGATGGTTACCAAGATTTTGTTTGATGATTCAACTAACCCATTACCTTGTGGATAATACGCAGTTGAATGACCGAGTGCTATTTGATACCTGTGGAAAAAATCAACCATTTTCTTGGATCCAAAAGCAATAGCATTATCAGTGATTATTTTTCTTGGGCAACCAAACCGAGAGAGGATGTGGTCTTCTAGGAACCTAATGATGACAAAATCTGTGGCATTCCTAGCAGGTATGGCCTCTATCCACTTTGTAAAGTATTCCGCGGCTGTAAGGATCCACTTGTGTTGTGCAGAGGAAGCAGGGTGTATTTCTCCTATGAAATCTAGGCCCCATTGCAAAAAGGGACCTTCAATAGTGATGGGTTGTAGAGGTAGGGGTAGGAGCTTTCTTTTGCCTTCAAAAATCTGGCATTTATGGCAGGCAATTATCATCTTATGGATGTCATTTAAGAGTGTAGGCCAATAAAAGCCAGATCTGAGTATTTTGTTAGCAGTGGCTTTCCAATTCAGGTGGCCTCCACACTCTCTTGCATGGAATTCCTGTTTAATCTTCTCTGCTTCAGTTTCAGGCAAAAATTTAAGCAATAGGCCATTTGTATTTTTCCAGTATAAGCAGTTATTCAGTATGCAATAGCTTCTGGCTTTTAGTTTTAGGAATCTGGCCTTGGTCTTTGACAATTCAGGAGGGGCATTGAGGTGTGCGAGCACATACAGAATGCCAGAATACCCTGGAGAGTTCTGAAACTTCTCCTCGACAGTGGGATCAGGCAATCCTTCCTGCTCATCTAAGGCATCCACCATGTTTATTTCAAGGGCTTGTAAATTTGATTCAGCCATTAGTTGAGCTAGGCCCTGACCTTTGATCAGTTTTGTGGGTTTTATCTCAAGGTCATACTCTAAGATCACAGCAATCCATTTGCCCCTCTTCCCATCTGGGTCTTGGGACAAGATGTCTTTAACCACTATATTTGGCACGTAGCATATGGTGTGGGAATGTAGTATGTACACCCTAAAGTCTTTCAAGGCCTTAACCAAGGTATAGGCCTATTTTTCCATTATGTTGTATTTCAAGGGTGCATCTCTCAAAGCTTTGCTGAAGAAAGCAATGGGCTGTTCCATTCCCTCTGGATTTTTCTGCAGTAAAACTACAGCCACTGTACGTTCGGAGGCGAATGAAAATATCAGAAAATCTTTTGAGAAATCAGGGCTGATTAGGATAGGAGCCTGGGTGAGTGCAAGTTTAACTGACTCAAAATATTTCTTAGCCTCAACAGTCCACTTAACCCCTACACCTTTCTTCAACATGTTGGTCATATTCCTGAGGTGTTCAGCTAAGTTGGGAATAAACCTCCTTAGGAAGTTGATTTTCCCAATAAAGGACTGTAACTCTTTGATGTTTCTCAGGTGTGTGATTTGTAGTATTCCCTCAACTCTTTGTGGGTCTATCCTGATCCCCTTCTGAGATATAATGTGGTTGAGAAGCTTACCTTCCTGCAGCCCAAATACAATCTTTTTAGGATTCAATGACATACCAAACCTTCTACATTTTTCAAACACTTTCCTCAGATGTTTTAGGTGTTCTTCATCAGTCTTGGAATAGACTGTTATGTCATCCAGATAGATGACAATGAAGTGCCCTATTTCATCTGAAAATGCTATGTTCATCGCTCGTTGGAAGGTGGCACCAGCATTCATCAGTCCAAAGGGCATTTTTACATACATAAAAGTGCCCCATGGAGTGGTAAAAGTTGTCTTGAGTTGGTCTTCTGGGAGTACTAAAACTTGGTTGTAACCTGAAAAAACATCTAACAGGGAGATCCTTTTTAAGCCTACTACCCTCTAAAAAATGTGTTCCATTTTTGGCAAAGGGTAATTGTCTTTGAGTGAGGCTCTATTAAGGTTCCTGAAATCTATGCACAATCTGATCTCACCTGTATTCTTTCTCACAGCTACAAGGTTTGAGACCTAATCAGAAAACCTCACAGGAACTATTATGCCTGCCTCATACATCTTATTTATTTCCTTTTCCACTGCAGGAAATTGTTTTGGGTTTATTCTGCGAAGTTTCTGTCTGAAAGGCTTCTGGTTCTCTTTCAAAGGTATTTCGTGCTGTATGATTTTTGTGTCATAGGCCTTTAAGTCTTCATAGCCCTAGGCAAACACATCAATGAATTATTGGAACAAGTCAATATATTTCTTTTTCATGTTTGCAGGCAGGGACTTAGCCAATTTAATCATCTTGGGCTTATCTTTAGTGCCTATGTTGCATTCCTCAACCTCAGAATCTGAGAGTTCTATAGTGGGATTTTTTGCTACATCATCAAAATCAAAAAGGGATCCCCTAAAGGTTCTAGCCCCCTGGGTATGTTCTTATTTTTGGCCTGCAACACCTCTACTTCTTCACTATCTGCGTTTTCACATTCTTCGTTTGGATTTCCATTTTGTTCGTTTAAAGTGTTTATTTCTATGTTACAGGGTGGTTCTTCCTCATCTGAGGGCTCTTCACTTAGGCAGATATCGTCAGATTTAGAGTCTGAATCGGAAAAGTCAAACTCGTTCCTACCTATCAGGAAATCCTCAATCTGTTTATCACCCTCAAAGACCTGCCAATATTTTTCGTTATCCAGCACTGCAGGCCTGAATTTGGTTTGAATGATGATTTGTTGATCACTGGGAGGCTTGTGATATGAACTAGCTACAAAAGCTAATCCATTGGAAATTGTGTTTTGACTCCTAGGGACAAACACCAGTTCGTATTCTACAAAGGTTTTCAATAAATCCATAGCGTCATTCTTGTACGCTCTCAACCTAGGGTGTTTTGCTGTGTATTCACCATTCACTTGTTTTATAATCAACTCAGAGTCTCCATGCACATCTATCCTACGGGCTCCTAATTTTTTCAACAGATTTAAGCCTAGGATAAGAGCCTCATACTCTGCAATATTGTTTGTACATTTGAAGTGCAGGTTACATGCATGGCTCTCTGCATAGTCACTCTTTGTTTTATGTACCCACACTCCTGCTCCTGCATTTCTCTTGGTGCATGACCCATCGAAATTCATTTCCCACAAGGGGTCGTGTTCGTGTTTATCGTCGTTTTCTTCCCTAATGTGGGTTTCGCTGGTTTGTTGTGTTACGGGGTCTGCATGGGACTGTGGATG
The DNA here is from genome assembly GCA_034641835.2 of Pinus albicaulis. Taxonomy (NCBI): domain Eukaryota; kingdom Viridiplantae; phylum Streptophyta; class Pinopsida; order Pinales; family Pinaceae; genus Pinus; species Pinus albicaulis. The sequence goes on along the minus strand of CM076584.1, from coordinate 983,678,449 downwards.
GTTCTGTTCTTCATGACGCGTATGGAATTCAAAGAGGTGATTAGTTGAATGATGGCATTCTGTTTCTCGTCCTTTCTGAGTTTCGTTTACAGTGCACTGTCCAAAGGTTTCTTCTTCATTCTCCTCTAAGTCCAAAGCGGCCATTATGTTAAAATCTATGGTCTCAACCCCTTTGTTTGTATCTCTGTTTTCTGTTCCTGGCTCTCCCAAAGATTCATCGTTGCAAAAGATAAAGGAATCCAGGTCTGTGTGCACAGAATACAGAGGAGAGTTTTCAGGCTTTTCAGGGCTGCTGACCAGGAATTTCATTTGTGCCTCTCTATATAGTCTCCTCAGCTGGCTAAAGACAGGGATTGTGGCATATGCCCCATCCATCTGCATTGTACCTTGCAGCTTGGTCCCCATGACCTAGATAGTAACATGCCATACTTAGGTGGTACATCTGCCACGACAACATCCATAACCATACATTTTGCAGGGATCTGGGTAAGGTTTACACACAATTATTTGATTAGGCCCAGGCATTTTACTCTACTAGAGTCAAATGAATATAAATATTTATAAGGGCGAGTTATCTCTAGGCCTAACTTTTCCATAACTACCTTAGGCATTAGGTTGTGTGAGGCTCCAGAGTCATGCATTGCATTGTGAAGGATCTTGTCATGGATATTGAGACTGACATAAAAGGGAGGTACTACCCCTTCCTGAAACTCCCCTTCTATCTTTGGACCAAACAGAAGGGCTGGTTGATCATCACTCAAATTTACAGTGTCATTATTTTCCCCTAGATTTAGAGCTTTCAAAGTTTGGCCTTTATATACATTCTGAGTGGCTAGCTCATAGAGTGGGACAGAGATTTTAATTTTTGCAATCTCACTCTCCAAATTGAAAGTGGACCGACTCTTTGGAATGTTCAACTATGTTTTGTTAGCCACTACCTTGGTGGTAGAATCGGTGTGCTAATTCTCACTATGTACAGTGTTTGTGACAGTTTTTTCAGGAGCACTAACTGCGGTGCTAGTGCTGCTAGTTGGTTGACTTTGTTTATCGGTGTTTTGGTTGTCTTTTTCTTTGTTCTTCCCAGAACTCTCAGCTGCTGATTTGTTACTTTCAACAGTTACTTTAGAAGTTTTCTCAGGCCTTTTCTTGATGGTAACCTCAAAAGCCTTTGGTTTGGAAGTGTCTAGGCTCTTTTTTCTTCTAAGTTCATACTGTTATCTGACCTGCATGATGGAATTTTCAAATCCTAGCCTGTAATCCTCAGATTCTAATCTTTCCTCATCCCAGTATGAGGATGAGGGCTGATATTTCTCTGTGGAATAGTTGTGGATTGAGTTTTCTATTTCAAACATGTTTATTGTGGTTCCCTCAAACTCTTCTATGATTCCCTCATCTTCATCAAGATAATTCTCTTGAAATGGGGGAATAATTTGTTGATATGATTCTCGTTGTCTATTGGGAGTGGTATTATTCCTTCTAAAGCTCTGGTTCTGGTTATGATTTTGGTTTCTATTCTGGTTACTGACTGTGACAACCATTTTTTCCATCATTTGTTGTAGCTTTTCCATGTTTTTAGACAGGCGGTCAGAATTGGGGTCAGATGTGGAAGCTACAGTGTCATCTCTATATGTTACCCTTTTCTTAGCTCTCAATCTTGTTTTTTTCTCAATCAAGTTAGCCTCTACACTCACTGCTCCTTTTTGCATATCTTCCAGTGTGTTGTAATCCCTCTCCCTAAGCTGGTAGGCCATGTCAGCATCAAAGCCTTCAAGATATTTCACTAGAGCCATACCTTGGGGAGGTTTCATATGTGGAGGGACAGCGTTATAAACACTGTTAAACCTTGCAGAGTAGTCATGGACACTCTCTCCTACGTTTCTTTTCAGGTTCTTGTATTCTGCTAAGATTTGGAGAGGGTTGGCCTTAACTTCCCATTTGTTTATGAAGGTTTGATATAAAACAAGAAGGTCTTGAATACTATTAGGAGGTAGGCCTTTAAACCATTTCTTCACATCACCCCATAAGCTCTGGGAAAATATTCTCATTTTGACTGTATCATCATCTATCTCCATGTAATCAAAAGAATCCTCCATCCTGTCTACATGGTGCTAAGCTGTGGTAGACTCCTTTGCAGTGAAGTGTGGGATTTTTGATTGATAATCATTAGGTAAGGGTACTAGAGGCTGAGGTAAAACCAGGGTTGCATACCAGGCTGCCATGATGATGTTTTGGTGAGGTAAAGGGTTAGCTTGAGCAACTGGTATGTGGATGGCAGGGATATTAGGACCAACAGAAGTATGTTGAACATATTTAGGATGACAGAGCCCCAAGTTTTGAATGAAGTGAATATCAGGGGGTGTAGATGGAGGGGTCTCTCTGTCCCTAATGTGTTTCCCACTTGGGGTTGGTGAACCAGGTAACTCAAGGTCTGGCTGGTCTAGGACACTGAATGACCTAGTTCTAGGTACACTGTTTTGAGAGTCTAGGTCAAAAAGTGGGTATGATAGAGCTGTAAAGTCTTCTGGCGCAGAGTTAGCTCTATGGATGTGGCTGGAAATAGTTGGTCTTTTAGGTGTAGGATATCTCTTGAGGATGCTCTCAGGGTTTTCAACTATTTCAGGTGGGTTTGGGTTAGGATAAGCTCTTGTGTGAATGGTTCTTGAAGCCAGAATGCTGTTTTCCAACAAAACAACTTAATCCTACTTGTTACTTCTATTATGGCTGATGTTGTAATGGGCTCTGGTCTCCCAGTGGAGTCTTATGTAAACCAAGATAATCAGCAGGCCTACTGATCACCAGTGGAGTCTTTTAATCGTTTAGGAGCTATGGAGTCGCCAGGTGGAATGTTTAGGATGTTTCTAGGAGGTACACTGTCCACCACAGTGCTTATGTAATGTCCTTTTTAGGGAAATCCTTAAAACACATCAAACTCTAACCAGAGATGGACTGGGAGGGAATTTACCAGATATTTCACCTCTGAAAGAGGATGAGATTCAGAGGCTATTTGGCCCTTTCCAGACTCTGTCTAAGAGTGTGGGAGAAAACACAACAAGTGGTATAGAAGTTGATTTGAGAATAGGAGTGTTTAACTGCCAACCTAACCAGAGATTGTAGGTTTCTGAGGCTGCTGTGATGTGCTAAGACCAATGTTATCAGCTATAGACTCTCAGATTGTCCCCAGCAGAGTCGCCATTATGTTGGGGTTCCCATGTTTTGGCCAGATTGGCAAGACCAAAAGATGAGACAACATCAAAACCACTTTCAGACCTCAAGATCTAGCCCTCTTGGGTCCAGAGAGGGATCTCTCTATATAAGCAAAGGTTTTATGTCTTTGAAGCTCAAAGTCAAGATATTAGGCTGTTATAGGCCCGGGGTTTGTTTGTTTGATTTTTGTTTGGTTGTTGGGAATCAGGAAAGAAGGGTTCAATATAAGACAAGGATGAGCAAAGAGGATTTTAGGCAAAGGAGGGATGATTCAGAGAACATCAAGACCATTGGGCAATGGAGTCAGGAAAGGGTTTACTTTCTATTCAATGTGCATGCTTTCAGTTGGGTTAGTCATCTAAAGAATTAGATCTTAAAGATGATAGTGTGGTGGGGGAAGGAAAGAAAGAAGGTGAAAGCAAGGAAACCTCCAAGGTGACCTTTCAGGAATCAGATCCAGGGACAGGACATGCCATTGGACAACCTGTGATCCAAGACCTACAAGGTTAACTCTTCAGACAAGGAAACATGAAAGATTTAAACACAAAGGTGAAAACCTGAGATCAGAGAGAGACTTTGAACTCTCAATGCTTTGGCATCCAGCTTAAGGGATCTTAGAAAGGTTCAATTAATTGAAAATGATCCTAGTGAGACAGAGACAAAGTTCTAGACTCCCAGTATTCCAATTCATTCAATTAAAGCCTAACAAGAACATCTAAGAACATATTCATTAATTCATACATCAGCTAGCAGTATATTTGACCACTACACTGGTTAAATTAGCTTGAAATAAATCTTCAGATAACACATACAGCAGAAAACATTGAAGGCAGGGAGACCAGAAACATAGGGTACCTAACAAGGGTAAATCCTATGCCAGATTTCTGATGCGTGCCAGAAGAAATGAAATGTAATGAACTAAAAAGAAAAACATAGACAAAGATAGAAAAACATCACTGCTGCTTTCAATCAGGATCCAAAGAAATGTGCTTGTCATATTAAAGAGAAACACCAGTCAAGTACAACATTAACAATAGCTTGATATTCATTCTGAAAACATCTTCCTTGGCCTATCTTACAACTTTACACAGAGAACATGTCTCAAGAGAAACAACTTGCAATTCATAGATAGCCGATCAACAACCTTTACAATGAGTTCCTTCATGAATTTTATAGTTGAATGAGAGACAAAGGGGGTAGATGAAAACTAAATGTAGCATTAAAACTCATAAGAGGAAGAGGGCCGAGGCCCCATTCTGTCTTAAATTCTGGGCATTTATCTCTGGTACTCTTTGGATGAAACAATGGTCTTCATCAGGCTGCAGTTTACTCCAGGTATGTCTTTGATGTACTTACTGTAATACTTCTGCAATACTCTGGTGGACTGAACAAAAATAGATTAATGACTCAGGTCTGCCATACTGTGTAACAAATGCTTTTGATAGCATAGGACTGTTGCCAAGGCTGAGATTTCCCCAGGAACACGATATAGAATGAAAACAGTATGGACAGTTCGTCCTTTCACAGGTAGGAACATTCTGCTGATGGTGACACTGATATAGATCGTTTTGTGTGCCCTAGGCCTTCTGTGTGACTTATGAGGTCTTTAGTTTGATATTTGCCTTTAAATTGGATTAAGGCTTGAGATCTTCAGTTACAGGCCTTAAGTTCCCATCTTTCTCACTGATACTATTTGCCACTCCATGATTGCCTCTGTCTGCGAGATCTGCGCTTTAATGGTTCTGGACAAGTTTTACAGAGTTTAACTCTGTTTCTTTTAATGGGAATTGTGTCATAACACCTTCCCAGGCTTTCTCTCCATGATTTCGATCCCTGAAAATGGTCTTTTCCTGCGTTCTGTGCCCCTATAATAGTTACTGTGCACAGAGGAGGTTTTTATCACCTGTAACCCTGCAAAACACGCAAACACGTTAAGAAATCCATGCATGGGGTGGGGGGCTATGGATGACTACGGAAATGGCAACGTGGCATGGTTGACGACGATGCATGTAGAGGATACTGTGGATGAACGCTGTGGGACAGCGGGAGATGCATTTGGAAGACGACGAGATTTAAATTTAAAACATTAAAATTTAACCTTTGAACGAAATATATAGGAAACAGACGAAAATGTGATGAAAACACGTGGAATGGGTGATGTGGCGGGACCGGGTCAATGGCGGGGTGAAAATTAAATCCGGACCGTCCGATCTCAGGAGGAGATCGACGGTGGAAAACGCATTGGAGGGAAACTGATGGTGGGCCAGGGGTCCTGTTTTCCTCGGGCTAACTCCCGAGCATCTTCGTGGCACGATCACCGTTGGATGGACAGCTTTAGATCAGACGGTGTACGCGCATATCGCGCCGGGTCCACAGTCGAACTATAACGCACGATGAGGGCGATTTCCCAGTAGTGCATGCAGCCACGTGTCGACCGTTGAGTGGAATTGCTGCGAAACGAAAAATACAGCCTGCCTTCCAAAGGCGGTGCGATAGAAACCGACGGTTTTTGCACAATGCTCTGGTGCGGGGACCACCGGGGCGGATGAAATATGGACCGTCGATTTGTGGATCAGATCGACGGTTGTGAAGTGATTGGGGAATGAATGGGGGAACGCGAGAGCGTTGGGGCTTGCGACGACCGTTGGATTATGGGAAATCGATGGTGGATAGCGCTCCCGATATTTAATCGCGCAAAGCGCTTTTTGGACCAGCGCCTGGTTCTAGCGCTGGGTCGTGTGGGGGGAAACGGTTCTGGGGCTGAGCCGAAAGGGGCTAAACCTGAAAGGTGAAGAATATGGGTTTTTTGGCCCATTTTTAAAGGAATTTAAGGCCAAAGGGATAAAGATAGGAGGAAAAATGAGTTTCGAGGACAAACAAAGGGTGTTTGTGAGGCTTAGAAGGGAAGAATGGTGATTTAGAAGATTTAGGAAGGGATTTGGGGTGGGGGGGGTAAAAGGATAATTTTGACAAAGGGAAAAAAAGGTTAAAATGGGACACTCTGTAGGGATACAAGGGCAAACGCAGGCCTTTTTTAGCACAATTTTTTACAATCAGTGAGGCCCTTAAACTAGGAACAACGGTGAGGATTTTCAAAGGACCCAGGCACAGGGAGGCTTCAAGGATGATGTGTCTTAAGGGGAGATGCATTCCTTGAAGGCCCAAAACGTTTTAGCCCCCTGTTTGCTTGTCAAAGATTCATAGGGTCTAACACCTTCTCCCTCGAAATTCGCACCCAACTCAGCTTCGAAATTCGTGTTATCAGTTGCTGTTATTTCATCCTCGAAAACTGTGATGTACCTTCCTTGAAAATCATGCCAAAAATTATTGTACGAATTATGTCTTGGAATGCGTGCTAATAAATGTTAATGTACAGATTGTTGAAATGTATCCTTGGGATGCATGCCAAGGTTTGCTGCTCTCCTTCACTTCCTCCCTACTCAAAAATTTTCTTTTTGCTCTCTTCTCTTTATCTCAAATGCTCATGAAAGACTGAATGATATTTTCTCTTCTTTTCGCCTTTTACCCTAACCCTAAGTGACTTTTAGGGAATCCCTAAATCCAATGGGTGAGATAGCTTTAGATCAAGGGATGAGAATAAATGTGCATTTGATTCTTACTTTCTATTTTTTAATTCACTGAGTTAAATAAAGACCCACTTAGACTTTTATTTCCATAGGATTTTTTTCACTTTCTAATTTTTCATTCACTTTAATAAAGTCACTTTAAATTTATAATGTAACTTTATCATTTATAGAGTCGCTTTTAAATTAGACTGACTTTACCACTTATAAAGTCACTTTAGGAAAAGAAGTACAATAAAGTGAACACTTTTCCCTAGGCCAAAGATCATAGCCTTAGGGAACCACTTGTCCTCTGATACCCAAATTTTGACACTTTAATCCAATCGCATTTTGTGTTTGTCTTTATACATTCATAAACAAAAACTAAGCACAAACATTTTACTAATTGGACTTAAATCCTAAGAGTTATATCAGTTATTTGCTTTTAGGAAAAGTTACTCTATAGTATTATGTATAAAATTAAAGTGAAATACAAGGTTGATTGTGAGTTGTGTGAGAGTGCATAATATTAATAGTGACTTGTTACATTGGTGAATGTGGATTGTTATTAACTATACAATGACATATGTATGCCTCTACTAGTGTTTATGTGTCTTATGCTTACAAAAACTAGTGAGGTCAAAGCACTCATGTTGACGAAAAATATAAGAAAGTGTGTATGTAATGAAGTGGATGATTTCTTTAAAATCACGAGAGTGGCAACCCTCTAGTGGAGTCCAAGTGCTCTTATTGACCAGAAACATGAGAAAGTGTTGTGTATGTAGTGGAGTGCATGATTTCTTTTAAAATCAATAAAAAGTCAACCCACCTTATAAATATGTGGGAATGGTTTGTTTTGAAATCAAGAGAGTGGTAGTCCAAATTCTATAAAATAGATTTAAATCTATCTTAATTTCAAATTATTACATTTAAAATATATACATATATATAAAAATAAGATTTTATTAAAATCTACCTTAATAAAATATTATATTTAAAATATATACATATATATAAATAAGATTTTATTAAAATCTACCTTAATTATGGATATGTTAAAAATCAAGGGAGATCAAAAGTGTATATGTATGTAGTGGAGTGGATGATTTTTTTAATGTCAAAATTCGAGGGAGGTTAAAAGCATGTGTATGTGGTTGAGTGGATGATATCCTTTAAGTTTAAGAGAGTGGCAATACACCTTATAAATATGTGCTCGATGGTTTGCTTTATAATCGAGAGTGTGGTATTCTAAATTGTATAAAATTTATTTAAATTCATCTTATTCTCAAATTATTAAATAACAAAGAAATCTACATGTACATAGGATTTTATTAAAATCTATTTTAAAAGTGGATATATCAAAAATCAAGCGAGATTAAACCTTTTAAATTACAAAACATTTTGTAAGTGTTAAATTGTATGATTGTAGTAAGCTAAGTGGGGAAAATTGTGGGGAAAACACCACAGTTAAGCGCGCTTGAGCCAGAGGAGTTTTGGGATGGGTGACCTCTTGGGAAGTCTTGGTTATTGGGTCAAAGCCTCGGAAGTGATGATTGACGCTATGTGTTTCATTTCACTAGTTTCAATCCCACTTCTTCACCCCTGTGAGCATCACCTGATGCAATGAGTGATAAGTGGATTATTAAAAAATTATGAGAAATTAGTGAGTTACGACTACCTCCAATGGAAATGGTCATAGTTGAATAACTTTCTTAACGTAATTGAATCCCAAAAAATGATATAGTGTATTATTTATGTTTTAAGTAACTAAATATTTTTTAACTGCTAATGAATTCAAAATTATAATATAATTAAACAAAAATAATTTTATTTTTTTCTATTTATTGTACCTGCCGCTGCAGGTCACTACGCATCAGGTTTTTCCTGATAGCGACGTTAATTTCTCTTGATTAGACATATATTTTGAGTTTTTGTGTAGTTTAGCTACAATAGTTTTTTTTTGTTTTTTTTGTTTTTTTTTTTATGCCCAGTCCGATTTCTATTTGAAACATAACGTTACTTGTCAGGAGCATTATTTTAAAAAATACTTTTTATTACGAATTAATTAATATTAAATTATAAATGTTTTATATTTTTTTATATATATTTTTTTTATTTTATAAAATCATTTGATATTATTATTTCAATTATCAAAATTTATAATTATTAAAAATTTAAAAATGAATATTAAATTTATATACTTTTCATTAATTACACCGAAGGTGTTATCTATTGTGGGGTTTTTCGTAGCGACACTGTAGAGATTCGTCGTTACTGACATAATCTGAACAGTGTCATGCTACATCTTGATTCGCCGTACACTTTGTAAAAGCTGTCTTCCTTGACTTTGATTTTCGATACCAATGTAATTAAATATTAACCAACAACATTCTACGAAACCCTTCGAACATTGGTACCATATATATATAACCCCGACTCGACTTCAACAGAACATTGGACCACATCATACGTACCTTTTTTAAATACGCACTGAGATCAACTAGAACGGTACGGTTTTGACAGGCCATGGAGTCCTGCAACGCTCTCTGTAGTTTGATTTTGTTGTGCTTGATCGGAGCAAGTGAAGGGAATTTCTTCTCATTACCTTCCAATTGGGAAGTGACTGTCAATAACTCCGGCCTCTCGAGCTACACCACAGTGCAGGGGCCCTTCAGAGTAGTTACAGATTGGAATGGGAATGAAATTATTAGCGAGAATAACAGAACTGGGCTTGGATTCATTAACGTTAATTCTTCTGGAAAATTTGTTCTGTCTGTTGTCTTGGGCTTGGCCCTCCTGGTTCCATAACAAGCTTATAGGATCCAGTGCTTGTATTCGTCGAAGATGAATTCGAAACCAGGGCCTGCCCCCTTTTCAACCCCTGCCCTGGCACGAGCTTGTCCATGGGATAATCCCAACTCTGCCACACGAGATTCGAACCCGCAGACGCAAGCGAAGAATTCGTGGTATTATAAATCTACAAATTACCGCTCTCCGCCATTAAAATTCTTTTAGAGTTACCAATACTGATATTCTGTCCGAGTCTTCCAGTACCATGTCCCCATTAATCCTCAGCTTCAGCATCGCGCCGTCTGCAACCATTCTATTCCTGTTCGCAGTCCAAATCTCCATTGCAGGAAGCAATTCGTCTTCTTCTTAAAAACCGAAACACTCGCTAAATTCAACACGACGTGAGGATCGACCGTCAGATTGCAAGTCTGCGCAGAGCGATACTTACAATATAATAAAAATGATGTCAAACCACAAGGAGCCAACAATAGGGCCTGAATCAAACATGTGGTACCTATTCACCCTCGGTTACCCCACAATATAACGCCTTTGGCGTAATAACCCCGACTCGACTTCAACAGAACATTGGACCACATCATACGTACTTTTTTTTTTCATCCAACGATCACCATCTCTTCACGCCCAATGAACTGATCTGACAGCGTTCAATGGATATCGCGCAGGCTATATGCACGAACGATAATGTGCGATGAGATTGGTATCGCGAAACCGCTTCCTCCACATGTCACCCAACCTATGGAATCGCTCCAAATTCTGAATTACAGCTTACTAATTTTCTAACTTGCGATATATTGCTGGATTAACTTGAAACCACGTTCACTCTTACACTTCACGGTTCCATTTCTCTGCTTCGAGGTTCCGCTTCAAGTTTCAACGCCAATGAACTTTAACGGGCGAGTGAGTGAATGCATACCTAAAACCTTGATTACACCACTGGGAAAGAATGTCTTTAGAGACGACATTTCAAAAAACCATTTTATACAGCTGGTCTGCTTCTTGAGCAGAAAGACTCTGCCCTTCAACATCCATGGTCCTTTTCCCTCTGGATACTTGCTGAGGCAGTGATAGTGGCTTCTTGGGAGATACCGATTTTTATTTAATGTCAGAGGAACCGAAACCCTGCTACAGGGGAGGGTTACTGACAGCGGTGTTTTTCGCTTTCGCTGCCTTTTGTGCGAGCATTCTCCTCTCGGCAGCAGCTGCGAGAAGTTCGCGTTGCAAACGCCTGTTGATGGCTTCGGAGGCCTTAGACGAAGAAACGTCTGCATTTGCATCTGTATTTACATTTGCATTCGTATTCGCATTTGCATTTGCATTTTCCCTCGGATTGCTCCGCTTTAGCTCCAGAGCTGGCTGCTGCAAGCTCATCCGCGAAGCTTCACTCTCTGAATTGGGGTTTGAGGCATATTGTTTTTATATTATGTTTTCTTAACTCACGCACCGGTGTTTTGATTCCTCTGTAGCATGTGAAATTTAATCTATAATTTCACGTATTGGGGTTTTGTTATTTCTGTAGAATGTGAAATTTGAAATTCAAATTTAGGTTTCGGGGGTTTTGATCTTTCTGCAGAGTGTGAATTCATTCTGGTATAAACAGTAAATTTAGAGGATTTGGTTTTATGTTTCCTTTCAATATTTGGGAATGCCGAGTGGTTTAGTATTCGTTTTTTTGATGTTTCGGGGATTGTTTTGGATAATGTGTAGTTTAGCGGTTTAGGTTTCTAATAAGCAAGCTGCGGTGGCGGTGGTATGCTTGGGCTTGTTATTTTCAATAATGGTGAAGTTTTTGTTTTATTGATATCATTTTCCCAGGACTTGTACCTGGAGTCATCCGTTAAGAGATGCGTTGTTTGCAAATTATGTAGAATGTTTTCAGAAAATGAGGCTGTTTTAGATGACCAATACCTTTGTTGATAGAATGGATTCCCTGGACTCATCCGTTAAGAGATGCGTTGTTTGAAAATTATGTAGAATGTTTTCAGAAAATTAGGTTGTTTTAGATGATGAGCACCTTTGTTGATAGAATGGACTCTGCCTTACACATGTTAGACTCAGGAAGTGGGATCTATTCAACCTAATTTAACTAGGCCTTGCACCTTGTATCATCTATTGAGATATGCACATCACTCTGTACAAATTTTGTATAATGCTGGTTTTAGAAAACTTGTTTAGTGATATGAATTTCAAATAAGCAGGCATGTTAGGGTTTTAATTTTTCAATTTCATTTTTATCGACATAATACCCTCTTTATCCTCTTTTGGTGGGGCAGAAAATTTGGACATGGTGTTATTATTTTTCAATTTCATTGATGACGATATATATTTAGATTTTATATCATGGTATTGGTTTGTTTTCAATCTGGTAAATGACTTTCTATTGGCAAAGTAAACTCTACATGTGGCTCGAATGCCATTCCTGGACTATCTGTTCTGCCAATTTCACGCAGGACTCATATGTAGTCTTGTCCGTTGAGATGTGCCTTATTTGTGAGATGTCCACTTGTCTCTCGATGCAGTAGTTAATGCCGTTTTGCTTTAACGTGGCAGCATGGCTTCTAGAACTTTGAACTTGAGTCTGAGCACTAAAAGTGATTTGATTTAACCACCTAAACACAACATGCTTGATTCAATGTCACATAATCTTGTTTATTCTTCTTGCAATCTATAGATTCTAACGATCATGTGCCTTTTTTCTGAGCTTATGCTTTGTCTTAATTCCATATCATGGGTATTTTTATGATACCTCTCGCCAGAATTTCAGGCTTTTATCTGGTTTGATTTTAAAGCTTTGATCTTATTAGTCAATGGTAAAGCTCCCAATTTTCGAGCCTCTGTTTGCCCGCTCCAAACCAGAACAACGCGTTCCACTCTTCTTCGTTTGACTCTGCCGCGCCATTAACGCTCCATTTCATAATGATTATCCTACTAATTGTTATAGTTCATGAGTCTACATTCGTTGCTGAAGAACACAGCTTGTGGTAGCCCCCTACAGACTATTCGACCCGTATTGAGCTCTGCGGTGACCACTATACTCCCTTCACCCATAATCGATCCACAAACTTTCGTTCAATGCGTGGCTTACAGTGGACCCAATTCTTTTAGGTATAAGTCGCTTCTAAAGAGAGTGAAGGCTTATTCGCAACACAAGTTCAGTCCCCATGAACTGAATACAAACAACAGTCACTTATGTGGCATTCAGTTCAAAAGGGTTATATGGTTCTGCATGAGTAACAGAGGCTTGCATAACGCATTTCCATGGACCGATTATATATTTGATTTTATTTTTATTCGTTTATTTTTATATTTTTCATTTTATTCGTTTTTATTTTTATTTTTATCTATTTATTTATTTATTTATTTTATTTATATTTATATTTTATATGTTTTATATTTTTATTTCATATATATATATATATATATTTTTTATTTTTTTTAAATTTTTTTTTAAAGCTTAAATAAAATTACTTATAAAATAAGGTAACTGATGTTATGAGTTTTGAATCAACTAACATATAATTATTAAAAATAAAATAATTCTTTATATATTTAAACTATAAATAATATTTCATTATTCTTAACATTTAATTTATTCGAAAATGTCAATTGTTAATCTCAATCAAAACACGCACGACCAAGCCTAACTCTTTGATAGGCACAATAGTTAATACAAAGTCTACTCCTTCGGTGTACCATTGCACCCTTAGGGGCAAATGCTAGTTTTATATTTATCATTGTGATAATAATGTTACAGATTTTGTGCTGGAGATATATTTATATATAATTAGGAATTTAAGTTTTTTCAAACGAATATGAATTTAATTGGGATTGTAGACTTTTAGTCACATGTCTGTCATTTTTTTAAAAAAAAAACTAAAAAATATAAAGGCATATACTTTTCACAAAAAATAAAGTATTTTTTGAAAAAAAATAAAGTTTATCTTTTAAAAGGATTTAAATTATTATTATTATTATTATTATGATGATGTGTAGAAGAAAAATAAAAAAATTTAAATTTTTAGAATTAATAAGTAATTATATACAAATTATAATTAAAAAAAAAGTATTACTAAAAAAAGTGTTCTACCGTATCTTAAATTTGTCATTTCATTTACATATTTTTGACAGCTTAAGAATGAAAACTAAACATCTCAATTGACTAGAAACTCCATTTTTAAGACATGAGAAATTATAATAAAAACTAGCAATTGCTCCTAATGTTGCAAAGGAAACGCCGTAAGGGAGTAACTTAGAAAGAATTCAACTATAAACATTTAGATGATCAAGGAATGTGTAATTATAATTTGATGTGACCTTCTATTTATAATCTAATATGTAATGTTTAAATAAGAATTTTGTAACAAACTTATATTGATGGACCAATAGTTGAAGTAGTCCATAAGGTGCTTTCTATGTGTGAACTTTGCATTGACGTAATAGGCTCAAGTTCAACGCTTTGTAGCAATGGTTGAATATGAGTTTTTCTCAAGAGTAAGTTTTGCTAGTTTTGTTGTCATTTTCTGAAAACAAAGATAAAAGAATAAGTACTATAGAGAAGGAAATTCATAAATGTGGTTATTGTTTTTTAATTGTTTTTATGTGGTTTTAACATTAATAAGATTCCTATGGAACTACATGAAAAGTTATGAATTAAGGGGTAGGAAACAAGTTGGTAGTGTTTCTAATTGAATGAAAATGGTTGGCTATATGAATAACTAATGTTTTTTCAAAAAGCATGAATGAAGCCATAGTTACTGTTTCAAAAGATAGTGTTTGTAATTGAATGAAAATGATAATATATAAAAACTAGCAATTGCACCATATGTTGCAAAAGAAACGTCGTAAGGCAATAGCATAGGAAAGAGTAGCCTATAAGAAATAAGAAGGCAATAGCATAGGAAAGAGAAGCCTAGAAGAAATAAGATGTTGTAGAGAACAAGTGTAGCTTATAAGAAATAAGAAGGCAATAGCATAGGAAAGAGTAGCCTAGAAGAAATAAGATGTTGCAGAGAACAAGTCACCGTGAAGGAATGAAAGGAAAATTTTGCTTCCATGGAAGCAAGTAGGGGAGGTTTTAAAGATATTGATGATAAGAGTTATCAACCAAAAAATTTTGTTATAGATTTTAAAATAGGAAATTGGGGGTGAAAACATATATATAAACCAACATAATATATTCACATATATACAAATTTTGTTATAGATATTGAAATAGGAAATTGGGGGTAAAAATCCTTTTGTGATTAATAATCCAGTACTTAACTCAAATAATATATTTTAAATACGTTCAAGTACAATCTATCTAGCATAGATGTAAATAAAGATAATTTTTATTAATAAAAATAGAGTTTACTTCAAGTTCATCTACATATCTAATCGCCAATTGCATGCTTATCAGAAATTGTATATGAAGAACAATAGTCTTGGTATACAATAAAGTGAATGTCATTTTAATATGGAGACATTTTTGGAAGGAGATATTGTTATTTATGTTATGGATTATTTTCTTAACTCCAAACTTGGTTTATTCTTTCTCTATATACATAAGAAAAAAATACAAAGTGAATTCACAAATTTAAGTTATCGTTTTATATTTCATAATTACAAATCTAGTTTCTTATTAAAATATTTTACACATCCTAGGTTATTCTAAATCTACGAAGAGCATAGAATAATTACGATGGTGTTCTATGTGCACTAAAATTCCCATGAGGTTCATCACAATGTATGGGGTTCATTGCAACCTTGGATATATTCCGTGAGTTGTTGTGATTTTTTGGTTGTGGCTACAACTTAGTTTTGGTTTCACCTAGTTATCATGATTCAAAATTTTGTTATCATCTTAGATCCTTATAGCATTATATATATTATGTGAGCTAATGTGATGTTTTGTTTGTCACAATGATTCAAAAATTAGTTATTATACCACAATATTGACTTTCTTGATGTCTGTTTTGTTTATCTTATTAAAATATTTTACACATCCTAGGTTATTCTAAATTGATCAAGAGTATAGAATTATTAGGGTGGTGTTCTATGTGCACTACAATTCCCATGAGGTCCATCATAATGTAAGGGGTTCATTGCAACCTTGGATATATTCCGTGAGTTGTTGTGATTTTTTTCTTGTGGCTACAACTTAGTTTTGGTTTTCACCTAGTTATCATGATTCAAAACTCTGTTATCATCTTAGATCATTATAGAATTATATATATTATGTGAGCTAATGTGATGTTTTATTTGTCACAATGATTCAAAAATCGGTTATTATACCACAATATGGAATTTTTTGTTATCTGTTTTGTTTATGAGCCCTTAAAAAAACTAGAGGAACATTTGATTTTACAGTGTGATCTCCCTAGTGTGGGTGGGGGTTTCAAAAATTGGAGAGTAAATTGAGTGGTTATTGTTAGAAATTGTTGTATAAGAAAGGAAATTTGGATGGTTTGTAGACAATATGGATGTCATAACATACATCTTTTTTGAATTTTTTAGTGTCTCTCACCACCATGCATCTAATAGGATCCATTTCAACTAAAAACGTCAATACATCACTGTGAAAATGATAACTTGTGACATCCTTAGCCATTTTCTTTTATTATGGATCAAGTTATAAACTAATGACTTGTGAAATCCCTAGCCATTTTCTTTGATTGTGGATCAAGTTATAAACTAAAATATACTCTCTCTTCAGAAGACTCTACATTATATATTGGATGTAGGGAAAGGTTATGATAAAAATTGTACAAAAAAACCCCTTATGGTTGTTTCAACTTACTCTAAGCTTATTCTACAACCCAATATAAGATGATGTGTAAATTTGTCCCTTTGTTCCTGTCTTTTAAAATAAAAATTATGTTTTAAATAGAAAAATAATGTGCGTTATAATTAAAAAAAATGAATATACTTTGAAATAATTAGAAGTAAAAAAAAAGTGTGAATGAGACATTTAAATCTTATATTTTTCAAAAATATTTCAAAAAGACATTTACATAAATTACTTGAAGATTTATGTTAACTAATTTATGTCGATATCAACTTCATATATGTTTATATATAAAAAAAAAAAATATAAGTTTTCATGGTTCAAATTTTTATTTGGTCCTATATACACTTTATTTAACATTCAAATATACATTTTAAAAAATGAAAAATAGTAGATTGCATTTTGCACTCTAAAAAAGAAAAAAGAAAAATTATAAAAACTAAAATTATGTAGTGAGAAACATTGTTTAAAATTTCAAAATAAAAAGTTGAGTAAGTTTGACATCATATAATATGAAAATGGTTTATGATTATAAAGTAAAAAACATGTAAGATTTTTTTAGCTAAAATTACATAATTAAATATATGTATACTGTTTTTTGTATGTAATTACAAACTGTTATGTAGTTACAAACTATTACAATGAAGTAATTAAAGGTAAATTTAGTGTTATTTAAGAAATGAGAATTATAAACACTCATCATTATTGCTCAAGATAAATCATGTCATGTGAAATAATTTGGAAATTTAAAAAGATCACATATTTAAAAAAAAAAATTTATTAATTTAATTTTTATATATTAAGAAATACTACTCACGAATAACAAAACAATTGTGACATAAATAATATATAACAAAAGAACCATGTATTTTTGGAATAATAAAATAGTTGTATTTTTGAACAAGAAAAACTATGTATATTTGGATGTATGAAAATTTAGATACATTTTATTAAGTGAAATTTTAAAAGAATAATGGTTATAAACATTTAAAAATAATTTTATTAAATAATTAGTTTAAATCAATATTATTGATGAGAGGGATCAATGAGGTTTGCATATCAAGACATTTGATCCCTCTTGGCTATTGGTAGATCCAGAGTTAGGCCATCTTAATTTCCCTCTTTGGATAAATCACATTACACATGAATACCATGATTCAATACCATGGGTTGTTTTTATAGTTTAGTAAATAATTAGTTTAGATCTATATGATTAATGAGAGGGATCAATGACATTTGCATATCAAGACATTTGATCCCTCTTGTCTCTTGGTAGATCCAATGTTAGGTCATCTTAATTTCTCCCTTTACATAAACCACATTTCATATGCATACCATGAGTCAATACCATGGGTTGTTTTTATAGTTTAGTATTATTTTTATTTTTTATTTGACCTAGTTAAAATGTTCATTACAAAATGTCAATCTTTTTATTTAATTTACTTTTATTTTTATTTTTGTGTAATCTGACAAAGTCACCAAAACCTAAATTCAATCACTTATTAAAAAAAAAAAACTAACATTATAAAAAACATATATAAAACTTTTTCTTGTGAATCTAATGGCCTAATAAGAACTTCTTACGACGTAATTATGGATTCATAATGCCTTTTAATAGGGTACATAAAAGAACAAATTTACAATGATGTTAAAGAAATGACTCAATGCATAACTAAATTTTTTTCAAAAATCATAAATGAAGTTATAGTTATTGTTTGCAAACACTTATCTACTTAATAAGTTAAAAATAAAGTTTTTTCAAAAATCATAAATGAAGAAATAGCTATATGCATAACAATTTTTTTTTTTTTTTTTTTTTTTTTTTCTAAATAGAAGAAAAAAAATTACAATGATGTTAAACAAATAACTATATATATAACTAAATTTTTTTCAAAAATCATGAATGAAAAATTAATCACTATTAAAGACATTCATCCATGTATTAAACACATTTACCTATAATATATATTTTTAATATTTACCAAAATTTATATAATTTAATAAAAATAAAATTAAAAAAAGTTGTTAATTATTAAATTAGAATTATTATCATTTTAATTTGGTTTCCCATCCATTTATTATAATTATAATTAATATTTATTAATTTATTCTAATCATTATTAATGGATAAATTCTTCAAGAATTTCTATATAATTTTTTCATAATTATAATTAATATTTATTAATTTATTCTAATCATTATTAATGGATAAATTCTTCAAAAATTTCTATATAATTTTTTCAAAATCTTAGTGTAAACCATTTTCTCACTCTCCAAAATATAAAAATTCCGACTCTCAATATTAAAATGAGTAAAGAAATTTGAGACAAATAATTTCGAAATTGCAAATGAGTAAGGTAAAGAAAGTCGAGACACATAATTTCAAAACTGCCAACGAGTAAAGAAAGTTGATACGCCGGTTGTAAATGGCTAATGGGATATATTTAAGAGATATAATTAAAAGAGTAGTTTATACAAGTTTGTTTGGAAAATAGAGATTTCAAAATTAATTTCATGATTTTAAGTGCTGGATGCTCGAGAGATTTTAATGATTTTAAATATATTTTCTATTATAAAAGAAATGATTTAAAAAAATTTATTGTTAAATTTTTGAAAAAAAAAACTGAATATCTTATTATTTTGAAAAAAAATTGTAAATACTTTATACTATACATTTCCAAAATCTAACACAATTAATTAAAAATGACCACACCCGTACTTTCCCAAAGCCCTAGCGAATAAGAGTCATTACAAATTTGAAATGACCTTCAAGCATTTTCTCTCTCGAAAATATTAAATATATTACATATTAAAATGAGTAAAGAAAGTTGACAGATAATTTGGAAACTGCTTTCACTTAACCCAGGAAGATAATTAATAGATATAATTAAAAGAGTAGTTTATATAATCTTGTTTGGAAAATTGGAGAAAATTTGGCAATATTTTGATTAAAATTTGACTAAAATTTTGAGAAATTTAAATTACAATTCGTAAATTTCAAGATTTTGAGTGCTTGATGTTTGAGAGATTTTTAATGATATTAAATATATTTTCTATTATTAAAAAAAATTAAACAGTTTTATCATTAAATTTTTGAAAAAAAAACCCAAATCTTAACAAATTTTATTTTTTTAAACAAAATTATAACATCAATAAACAACACCTTAATTAAATTTTATTCATAGTAAACTAACATGAACTTAAACCATTAAAAACCGAGCACCCTCTGAATAACGAATCATTGGAACCATGATGATGGACATCATTAAACACACAAAACTTGCAGATAATCTCTAATCCACAAATTTATTAAACACACAAAACTGGCAGATCCATCAAAATTAATCTCTAATCCACAAATTTATTTTATTTCTGTTACTTGGGCTTCGATCACCAATGAAGAAAGCCGTTAATATAAAAGGCATTCTGTTCAAATTTAAACATAAAGTGTGGGAATTCTTCTATCCAATTGAAAAGTAAAGTGTCTGAATTCTTTTATCCTATTGAAAAATAAAGTTTGGGAATTATTCTGACCAATTTCAATGGACAAAGCTTCGTTGTATTATCGCTTTCAAATTTTAGGACACTCTGTTTTTGTTCATCAACAATCATCTTTGTCCCCACAGGCCGTTTCTTTTGTTACTTTTCAGGCATCTAAAATACACCACCTCTTAGTTCACACAACAATGAAGTTGCAGGTTGCTGCCCTGCTGTTCAACTTTACTAAATTTGATTTGAACATTTATAAATAATAAGCATCTTATCTCTAGTATAGCTTTTTCTGAATGGTTGAAATCCAAAAAATATACCTGTTGAAAAGACCAAAAACTGTGTTCCACCAAGAAACGCATAAAGAGAGGCGGTGATATAAGGGGAGGCGCACACACAGATTTAAAATAAAACATAAAAAAGGAGAAGCGCACAGGTTTAAAATAAAATATGAAAACCACCCAACCCTAACTAATAACCACACGGCCTTGCCGCCGATTTACGAATGTTCCACCTGCTCTTCTTTTGCTGCAAATGCGGCTATTAACCAGGGGGAAGAGAATTATTATTGTATTTGATTTCTGTTTTAATAATAATGTTTTATTTTTCTAACTGTTTTGAATCTATGGCATAGCATTGTTCAATCGTGTAACAATGTAACAATGTATTTGATGGTCAAAAATAGTACATAGTGGCAACTAGAAAATTTGTTTTCAAATAATAACGCCTTACGGCGTAGTTATTAAATTAACTTATTTTTTAATATTATTCAATTAAATTTTTTTAAAGCTTTTATATAGTTTAACTTTAATTATTTCTATTATTTATTTATTTTAATTATTTTAAAGTAAATTAATATAATTATTATCAATTTGATTGGATTTTAAATTCAACATGTTATTGCAAAATTATTTAAAATTTGTGCTATTCATTTATGTTAGGTTGTCAAGTTACTTTATTACTTGGTACACATAGCAGTTGATTTGACTCTTTAACTCGCAATTCCGATCAAAATATGGCTGCATCATGACAAATAGTGAGGGAGGACAGTGCAAGATTCAATGCATGATAACTTGCAAACAACTAAGAAAAACATTTTAGTGGTTGATCATAAATTGTAACATCAAATTTGATGGTGATTAACCATGCTCCAACTTTAATGTTCAGTTTCTATAACCTAACATGCCATGAATAAGGATATCAATCCTCATTACTCCATCTAAGCTTTGAAAATCATCGCTATTGTGTGTGTGTTTTAATAATGTATATATATTGGAGATTCAGGGCAGTATAACTTTATATTTTTTTGTTTTTAGGGCTGGAATTTGATATATTTCTTCACGAGTCTATAATATGTGTGGTTTATTTTTTATATATAAACTTAATTAGTATATTTATAAAAACTAAACCCCCCATATAAATATTATTAAATAAAATATTTTTTTTTAATAAATTGTATACTTTTATAATTAGTTCAATATAATATACATTTTTTCAGGATAGAACCACTAGATCAAAGTTAACTCAAATATTTTAATTATGTTTTTCTTATTGTATAATTTTGAAGAAAACCCATACACATCTTAATAATCTTACCTTTTTCTTTATATATCTTTTTTGCTAAATTCATCTTTGCTGCAAATTATTATTGACTTCCATTTTAACAAACACAACAATAATCGTGAATTTGACCATACTTATTATATTTTTTTTTTGTAAGTTTGGTAGGACTACATTTTTACATCTTCAACATGTCTAGATACATCACCCCGATCGGGGAAGGGAATTGAACCTGTGATGAGTGCCATAACAGCCCGCCTCATCACCATTTGACCAAGACCCCACAGACTGACCATACTTATTTTTTAAAAGCACAAAGAACAAGACTAAATTATTCACATTGAATAGCATTGATTCTAATAAAAAAAATCTAGGCTAATGGCCAATTCAAGCGCTTCTATTATTTTGCTTTCATGAAATCTATAATATAGCCACTCTCAGTAAATAATGAAATGTTTATTGGAAAAATGTACATAGCTTTAGGAATTGTGCAATCAATGTTATGATGTCATTCATAGATATATGTCAATATAAAGTGGAATAAACTTACATTGAGAAAATACATTTTACAACTACATTTACAAAGCATAGTAGGTAATTCTTTTATGATATAAAAAATGTGATCAAATATTTTCCCTAAGTGTGCTACTTTCGTGACCATTTATTTCCATTGTATTTTAACTTTCCGTTCCGTCAAATGTGCAATACATTATTGGCTAATAAGTGTGGTACAAGGTGAATTCACATTTCATCAAATATTAGAGATTTGATTTGAATTCACTTTGTATACCACTCCGGAGACATGTGACCTAAGCATGTTTATATTGATTGCAAAGATTAAATCAAATATATGACCATTCTGAATTATTAAAATCTTCTTATACTCATTATATAATTCAAACATCCTCAAATCTACAATCGAAAAATATTCAGGTTAGACATGTTGACAATTGAATTGAAGCTCTTATCTTATCAATGGCGAGTACTTTGGCCTTAAAAGTGTCTTTATTAAGCATGGGAGATCCTAGTTGAGTGAAGAAGAGCATTCACATATTTATATTAAACTTAAATTGCAACAATTATTTCTAATTTAATTTAACTATATTTTATTACAAAGCAAATCTTCATAAACATGCTCAAACTCAAATTGCAACATCCCTATAATTACATTAAGTGGCATGTAATATCTACCCATATACATTTTCAAGATCACATTGCAACCTACTATATTTAAACTAAGCGACAGGTAGTAGCTACCTTGTAGCCTTGTTTTAAATAGATTTAGAAAAAAAAGTAACATATATTTTTTACCATAATTGTATTTATTATTATTAATAATTATTGTATTTTCCATATTTTTTTATTAATTATTATTATTATTATTATTTATTAGTTCATTTTCATATTTATTATTGCATTTTCATATTTATTATTATAAATTTTTATTTTCTCTTTAATTATTTTGTTCATATCATTATTATAAACTTGTACTTTTTTTATTATTATTGATATTATTGTTAATAACTATAGAATAAATTCAAAAAAAAATTACACATATATATGAGATTTCACTAACATATTTATATTTTTCATAATGAGATTATATGCATTTTTATTTGTGTTAAATTCACACATAAATTGACAGGCGTAGGTAAGATAAATCATGGAAATGTCATTTTATTCACAATATACATATTAATACATTGTCTTATGACCCTTGGTTTTTTTCTTCCAAGAGGTTGTTCAGACTCCAATGATTGTTGGAATTCTTACATGCCTACCCTTAATTTGAAGGAGTGTATACGAGTCCAATAACATAGTTGAAATACAAAAGGGCAAAGAATGAATGGCATCCAATGACTAAATGTGCTCTCTGAAATGGCGTTTCTAAGGAATACCACAAACCAAAAGAGGTGGGAGAACTTGAGGTATCAATTAGTTGTGGTTTAATTCTCACTGCCAACTCTAGTACTAGAGTTTGATGCATTTCCTGGAACAATTCCAAATCTGGCTAGAAGCTGAAGTGTTTTGCTAGTGGAAGTGTTCCTTGATGTTGGTTTAAATTTGGCCATAAATTGATGTAGCAAAATATTTGAATGAAGAATTTTTTGAGTCATTTAGAGATTTGTCTTCTGAATCCATCGCATAAATATTTTAGATTTTTGATGCGTTTCAAACCAGCTAACATGATTCATCTTCAAGATGATCAAATGAAGAGAATTTGATCCAATAGTGAACAAAAAGAGGGGAGAATCATCTTCACGATGATTAGATGAAGAGAATTTGATACAATAGGGGGGAGAATCAATTGATTCCTAAAAAAATATATCATGACCCCTTAGTAACAAATTGGAGTCAGTCTTGATCCCCCTCCGAAATTTTCTTGCACTCCCAACTTGTCCAATAACCAACTAGGCCGACTAGGAGATTGGGGTCGAGTTTAGAGATGCACACGAAAATAAAAATATGTTGAGATCAATTACACCAAAGGCTGACTACATTGGCTTGGGATCGAAGATTAAGATTTAAAAATGGCTACACAACACGTCGCAGATGTCGACTACCCCGATTTGTAGTCAGGCTAACTATTCTGACTTGAGTTCGGTGATTAGCACTATTCAAGATTTGAGGTTGGTAGAGCTGGTGTTCCCTTCATAATTCGATGTATCCAATGTTTCTTTGACCAACTAACATTGGGCCAAAATGTTTGTATCCTCAATCCAGCAATATATTCCCATTGATAGTCCCCTTTTAGTTAGTGTACCATGGTTGATCAGGACTCGATACGACCTTATGACTTTATCAGTTTTCTCTTGACAATGAATTAATGTGATCTAGACCAAGTCAAATAACCGACGCAATATAGCTGAGTTATGTTGGGAAAATTCACAACATAATTAGATCTCTCCTTCTTGCTCAGTGGTCTCACTCGAATACTCAAATATCCACTGAACTAATAGGGAAAATTATGCGAAGCCCAAATAATAGTTTTCCAAAGAAGACACCAACGACACAAGAATATACTTGTAGAGTGCTCCAACTCGTCGCTCTGCTCTCCCTATTCTCCCCGTAATTTAATTAGCTTTAAGCTGAAATTATACTACCCTGAATGGATACTAACATGCATACATGTCGTCTCTGAATGCCAAAACACACTCGGATTATATGAATTCCTGAGAGAGGAAGTTACAAAGAGTTACCATATTTCATTTTGAATGAACGAGTGTTAATGATGCGGGAGCATCAAATTACCATGTTCCAGATTGACCTCGCAGTCAAATGTCTTTTTTAAAGAGAGAATTAAATTCCGGCTCCAACAGTTAATTTCCGGTTCCAATAGTTAAGTTCTAGTTTCGATAGTTTGGTTCCTGTTCTTATTCCAGTAATTAGTTTCCAGTTCCCAGTTTCCTGATTCTTATTCGCCAAACTGTCGTGATGAGGAACGAGCATGTAGGATTGATATATCGATGTGTCATCCTAACTACACCAATATCTTCTAAGATAATGCGTAACTAATGGTTAAAGAGATCAGTTATAGCATGATACACATGGACAAATCAAAGGAGATCTAGTCAATTTAGCAAATTTACTATTCCAGCATGAAAGTTGATTTCAAATCCTATTTTTATTGCGTGATAAATTAAGTTGTTAGCACAGGTGTTGAGGATTAAAAAAAATTAGATATCATAATTTTGATGAGAGATTTTTTTAGCATGAATTGATTGTAATATGTTTTCAAAAAACTATGATAAGATCGTCTTCCTGGTAGAGGAAGAATAACGTAGAAAAAAAAAACAGAGTTTGTTTAAAAGAACAAAAAGAGACCGATTATGAAGGACACAGATAGAGAGGTGTGATTGTTATGTAATATGTATGTTGGGTTTGATTTTTTATTTAATTTGAAACATAGTTAAGATCCTTGGATGGTATGTTCCAATGATTGCGTTTTTTTTCCGTGTGTGCAATGTTGGATAGTGTATTCGATTAATAGTATTTTGCTGAGTATGTAATGCTGGTACGAATGGTGTGAAGAGTGGCAACAAAAAATGTGTTTTGGAGACTATGTAATAAAATTTCATTCTTCTTTCAAGAAAATTTGTAAATTACCTTTTAAAAAGAAATTTTGTGGCATAACATGGTGACCCTATTTAATTTGACTCATGCAGAGCTACATAGAGCATAAAATTAATTTTTTCTTAAGAATTCGGGCCAAAATCCCATCATTTGGTATCAGAGCAGACAAGAACTAAGCTTTGTTCTTGGAATTTCAACAAATATGCCACCCAAGAGAGGAGGAGTTGGCATAGGTCGGGGAAGACTTGTAGCTAATGCAATTTTGCTTGAAGAAATTAGGCATCTTCGCACAAGAATGGAAACAATGGAAACTTCTCAGAGGAGAGTACCTGATGAGGGAGTTGTTAGTGCTGAAGAAGAATCTTCTGAGGAAGAAGAGGAGGAAGAAAGCGAAGCAGGAAAAGTTTTCAAGATGTTGGAAAAATCAAGTGGAAGACCAAAAGGTAGAAATACCTCTATATGAAGTAAACCTTAATGTGGAAGAGTTGATGGATTGGATTAGTTCATTAGACAAGTATTTTGACTATGAATAGGTCGAAGACAAAAAGAAGGAGAAGTTCATAACTACTAGATTGAAGGGCCATGCAACCATCTGGTGGAATGGGCTACAAACATCCAGAGAAAGAAAGGGAAAGCCCAAGATTAAGTAGTGAGATAAAATGGTGAGAAAAATAAAAACTAAGTTTATTCCTAAGGATTACCAGTTGAACCTTTTCAGACAGTTGCAAAACTTGAGGCAGAAAGGAATTACTGTCAAAGAGTACAAGGAGGAGTTTTACAAATTGAGCATTAGATCAGGACATGTTGAAGATGACATAGAAAAGGTAGTCAGGTATATCAATGGCTTGAGATATGATATATAAGATGAAATCAGTCTGCTAAGTCTGAAGACAATTGAAGGTGCCTATCAAGCAGTTTTGAAGGCAGAGGAGAAAATATTGAGAAAACAAAGTCAAAGGAACGAAGGTAAGAGTCCAACAACAGGAAGAGGAGCTTCCAGACCAAGATTCCACAATTCTCAGAGTGAAGTAGGAGGTTCAAGTAATCGACCACCACAGAGGGGAGACTTTGGTAGAGGAATATTTGTGCCCAGAGGTAGAGGCCGAGGAAGAGAAATTTAGTGTTACATATGTGAATAATTAAGACATGGATCATGGGACTGCCCTCAAAACAAAAAAAAAAAAATCAAAGAAATGTGAATATAGTTGAGACAAAAGAAGAAACCCCTCAGGTCATCGAGAAAGAAGAGCCAACTGAGGCATGAGAGTGTTGCTTAAGGCAGAGAAGGAAGGAAATGAACCAAATCAAAGGAAGAGTCTATTCAGGACTGTATGAAAGTCTAAAGAAAAATGTTGCAATGTTGTGATTGATAATGGGAGCACTAAAAATCTTGTCTCCACATAGATGGTAGAGAAATTGGGGTTGACTAAGAGGTACACCCTGCTCCCTACAAAGCATCCTGGTTACATAAAGGAAATCAACTCTTAGTGACAGAACAGTGTAGAGTGGAGATAAATATTGGTACATATAAATATGTCATATTGTGTGATGTGATGCCAATGGATGTGTGCCATATATTGCTAGGAAGACCTTGGCAGTTTTATAGTAAAGCCATTCATGATGGCGTAAGGAACACATATACCTTAGAGAAGGATGGGAAGAAGCACACATTGTTTCCTTTGAATGATGAAGAAAACAAAGGAGCAGCTGGAAATAATACTTTGATTATCAGTGGAAAGGAGTTGTTGCATGAAGTCAAAAATAAGAAGGAAATGCATTTTGTTGTTGTGGGTAAAACCAAGGTAATTTTGACTTCTACTAAATTAGATAATCTGCCTATGGAAATTAAAAATCTTCTAAATGATGATGTAGACATTATTGTTGATGAATTTCCAAATGCATTGCCACCAATTAAAAGTATCAATCATCACATAGATTTATTACCTGGTGCAAGTTTACCAAAAAAAGTAGTATACAGGCTAACTCCCCAGGAAAATGAGGAAGTTGGAAGACAAGTGCAGGAGTTTTTGGATAAAGGACTGAAAAAGGAGAACCTAAGTCCGTGTGCAGTGCCAGCAGTGCTCAGCCCAAAGAAAGGAGGTGAATGTCGCATGTGCACCGACTCTAGAGCAATAAATAAGATCACTATCAGGTATAGATTTCCCTTACCACATATGGATGATTTGATGGATTGTTTAAGTGGGTCAAATTATTTTTCTAAGATAGATTTGAAGAGTGGATACCATCAAATAAAAATTAGAGAGGGGGATGAATGGAAGACTGCATTCAAGACCAATAGTGGGTTGTATGAATGGTTAGTGATGCCTTTTGGACTCACTAATGCACCAAGTACATTTAAGAGACTGATGAATGAGGTGTTAAAATAATATGCTGGGAAATTTGTGCTAGTTTATCTTAATGATATTCTAATTTTCAGTCAGGGTAAATAAGCGCATCTACATAATCTTAAGTTGGTTTTGAATACTTTGAAAAAAGATAAGCTGTTGATAAATTTAATGAAGTGCAGGTTCATTAAGAAAGAGCTTGCCTATTTTGGATTTGTAGTCTCAGAAGAAGGTTTGAAGATGGACCCAGAAAAAATACAAGCAATTTTGAATTGGCCAACTCCAAAGAGCGTATTCGAGGTAAGAAGTTTTCATGGTCTTGCAAGTTTTTATAGAAAGTTTATAAGAAGATTTAGTCAGATATGTGCACCGATAGTTGAAACAATAAATGAGAGAAAACAACCATTTATGTGGACAGAGGCAGCAGACCGAAACTTCAAATTGTTGAAAAAGAAGATCACTGAAAAACTTGTTTTGGCCTTACCAAGCTTTGATAAAACTTTCCAAGTTGATATTGATACTAGTGGGACAACAATTGGAGCTGTCCTAAGCTAGGAGTAGAGACCTATATCTTATATTAGTGAAAATTTGAATGAGGCCAAGCAGAAGTACTCATCCTATGATAAAGAATTCTATGTTGTTGTGCAAGCTTTAAAGAAATGGAGGCATTAATTGCCGCCCAAAGAATGAATTTTGTATTCTAATAATCATGCTTTGTAATTCATAAATAATTACGCAAAGTTGAGCCAAAAGCACGTGAAGTGGGTAGAGTTTTTACAAAATTTCACCTTTGTAATCAAGCACACAAGCGGTAAGTCAAAAAAAGTTGTTGATGCTTTGAGTCAAGTAAATTTGGTTGTGCAGGAGTTGAAGATTGGTATTTTGGGTATTTGAAGAAATGATTTACATGTACAAGAGAGATTTAGATTTTAAAGACGTATATGCAACTGTTAAAAATCCTGTAATTTATAATAGAAGCCAATGTTTGGACTACATGATTCAAGGAGGTTTGATGTTCAAAAACAAAAAAGTGTGCATTCCCAAGTGCTCTATGAGAAAAAATTTGATTAACGAGAAACATATTGGAGGATTATCTAGACACTTTGGACAAGACAAGACATTCATTCAAGTGAATGCTTTCTATTATTGGCCAAAATTGAAAAATGTTGTTAAAAAGTTTGTTGAGAAATACAAGATTTTTCAACATGTCAAGGGAAGGAGCCAAAACACCGGTTTATATCAGCCATTGACAATACCAAATAGACCTTGGGATGCGGTCAACACGGATTTTTTTTTGGGTTTTCCAAAAAAACAAAGAGGACGTGACTCTATCTATGTTGTTGTAGATAGATTTTAAAAAATGGCTTATTTGATTGCTTGTAGGAAAACTAGTGATGCAACTCATATTGCTAATTTGTTTTTCTCATAAATTGTAAGATTGCATGGGTTGTTTGTGAGTATTGTTTCAGATAGAGATACTAAGTTTGTGGGACACTTTTGGAGGACTCTATGGAGGAAGCTAGGTACAAACCTCAGTTTTAGCTCAGTATATCATCCTTAGATGGATGGCCAAACCGAAGTGGTGAATAGGAGCTTGGGAAACATATTAAGAAGCTTGGTTTATAAAAATCCAGGACAATGGGATTTAGCTTTTTCTCAAGCTGAATTTGCTTATAATGATATTCCTAATAGGAGTACAAGAATGAGTCCATTTCATATTGTTTTTGGAATGCATCCTAGAGGAGTGTATGAGCTTAGAGATTTGGGAAAGCAACAGACAAGGAGTGCAAAGGCTGAAGAATTTGCAGAAAAAATGCAAAAATTGCAGGAAGATGTCAAGCAAAGGTTGCAAGAAATCAACAACAAGTATAAACAGAGCTAATGTGAAGAGAAGAGAAAAGGAATTCCAAGTTGGTGACTTAGTTATGGTTTATTTGAGGAGAGAAAGATTTCTTGCAGGGACTTATAATAAATTAAAAATGAAAAAGATAGGACCATGCAGAATCTTGAGGAAGTTTTTTGCTAATGCTTATGAGATTGAGCTACCAAAAGGAATTGGAAGATCCCCTATCTTTAATGTTGCAGACTTGTACCCATACAGTGAACTAGAAGCAAAATCACAAGATGAATTTGCAGAAGAAGAAGTTTAGACTCTAAATTAGAAGGAAAAAATGCCAAAGACAATAAGGAAAGAAGTGGAAGCAGTCTTGAAGAGGAAAGTGACAAAGAAGACTAGAGGACATACATATTATCAGTATCTAATTAAGTGGAAGGGACAACCAATTGAATATGATAGTTGGATGACCACAACAGAGTTAAAGAAATATAAAATAAATCTTGAGGTTTTGATGGAGAATCCTTTTCTTTCACAGGAGTTTGATGTAGGAGAATCAAATTACCATGTTCCAGATTGACCTCACGGTCAAATGTATTTTTGAAAGAGAGAATTAAATTCCTGTTCCAACAGTTAATTTATGGTTCTAGTAGTTAAGTTCCATATCCAATAGTTTAGTTCTTGTTCTTGTTCCAGTAATTAGTTTCCAGTTCCTAGTTTCCTGATTCTTATCCCCCAAACTGTCGTGATGAGGAATGAGCATGTAGGATTGACATATTGATGTGTCATCCTAACTACACCCAGATCTTCTAAGATAATGCATAAGTAATGGTTAAAGAGATCAGTTATAGCATGATACACATGGACAGATTAAAGGAGATATGGTCAATTTAGAAAATTGACTATTCTGGCACAAAAGATGATTTCAAATCCTATTTTTATTGCGTGATAAATTAAGTTGTTAGCACAGGTGTTGAGGATAGAAAAAAATTATAGATTGAAATTTTGCAGAGCGATTTTTAAACATGAATTGATTATAATCTGTTTTCATAAAAGTAGGATAGGATCATCTTTTTGGTAGAGGCAGAATAATGTAGACAAAAAAAAAAAAGTTTAAAAGAACAAAAAGAGACCGATTGTGAAGGATGCAAATAGAGATGAGTGATTGCTATGTAATATGTATGATGGGTTTTATTTTTTATGTTAATTTAAGACAGAGTTAAGATCCCTGGACGGTATGTTCGAATGATTGTGTCTTTTTTCTGTGTGTGCAATGCTAGATAGTGTATCTGATTAATAGTATTTTTCCAAGTATGTAATGCTAGTACGAATGGTGTGAAGAGTAGCAACAACAAATGTGTTTTGGAGACTGTTTAATTTTTTTTCATTCCTCTTTCAAGAAAACCTATAAATTACCTTTTAAAAAGAAATTGTGACAGAACATGGTGATCTTGTGTTAATTTGACTCAGGCAGAGCTACAGAGAGCATAAACTCAATTTGTTCTTAATAGTTCGGGCCAGAATCCCATCAGTTAACCTCACTCTCATGTGAGTAAAACAATTCTAAGTCCAAATTAATTAAATTAATTAAATAATGAAAGTTAGGATTTAATCCTACCTTTCTAGATTGAGTTTGTTCCTCATATTTAGGAGTCAGTTTAGGCCTAGTTGGTTGAGGGATTCTCTCCAACTAGTTAGGCTCCTAGATTAGTGTGTTGTTCAGATATTTTCTCAACCAAAGAGTCCAAGATAGATGCACTATCTTGAGGCTAACTTCCTCATGTGTTTATATGTATCATAAACATTATTTTAATAATGGGAATGAGAGGAATGCAGTAAGGCTGAGGCCTTTTCCTTTATGTCTGGTATTTTGTCTCTAGTATTTTTTTGTGTTTCTTTAATATCCTTCATGTGGTATCAGAGCACGGTTTAGGCAAACTTCCAACAAGTTGTGTTGTGTCAAGATGTTTTATTTTATGTCCATCGGATTGTTAAAATTATTTTCTAGCATTTTCTATTATAAGTTAGAGTGTCAAAGATGCATTGTTGCATATGTTATATATGCATTGAGTGTTGTGTATTATAGGGTCATGTCTACCTACAAACCTTATTTTACAGCGGAAATGATAATGGCGGCCACAACCAAAGCTTTGTGCGGCTCTTAAATCTTCCACACACATCTTATATATATACACAGTGTATAATGTTTCTTAAACCTTCGAGCGTCCCAAGTTTCAAATCCAAATCTACAAATTATACCCAGAAGTAATTGTACTAGGGGTAGAACCAACCGTTGCATGTCTTTGTCACCTCTGAGGAAAAACATCGTTAAAGGAAAGCACATAGCAGCAGAGCCACTGTTTATGCTTTGAACTCCAAAGCTCCCAGGATTACAGTCGCTGCTCTGCACAATATAAAGGTCATCAATGTGATTGACTGGTGCGAAGCTTGAGGAGCAATGAGGCGTGGTGAAACCTCAATTTGAAGTCATTTTTTTTGTTTTTGTTTTTGCTGATAAGTTGGGAATTTCTTGGTGCACGCAATCCAACCATCTCTAAATCTTGTATATGGTTGAAGCTATTCCATATGTAGTCCACATAATTCCATATTCCAGGGCTCAATGAGACATCGCTCAACCAGAAGGATTGTTAGTCAATTTCAACTTCTAATTATGCGTTGAAAGTCGTTTCAGAAACCGCTCGACATTCTATTTCTACAATGAAAGCCATTATAGCCTCCACTGAAGCATCTATGTTGGAAGTCAGAGGACCAGGTATTGGAAACGTTGCCAGGGAAGGTGCATACTAGCGTTAGCCAACACGAAGGTTAGAAGTGAGTTAACTGTTGGCAATGGTGCGAAGAAGGACATAGAACAATGGGCAACAGGTGTAACGTAGTGAGAAGAACACAACACATTTAACCGTAACCGTATTCTTGTTCAAATAACACTAGATTTCCTTTTACATCTGCTTCGAAATATTCATTTACAGGTACACACCACATCTTGATTTTAAGATATTAGGCTGATTTATCATATGCAAAATGAGAAGATTTTGGAACTATTATTTCTAGTTTCATAATTACCTTCTTGACTTTCATATAATCTTGTGAAGACTTCACTGCAAGTAATATAATTTTTGTGCCTCCCAAAGACATATTACCGCAATCTTTTCCTCCAGATGCATCACAACTCCCTAGTGAAGATCAACCCTCTTGTGTGGATTCATGGAGAGCACTAGAGAATTGCATTGCAAATTACCTTATATCTCTAAAAAACCTTGATGGTGCATAATTCATTACATATATGGATTTCTGGTTTGAATTATTAAATTCACATCCTTTTAAAAACATGACTTCAATAAATCATTTTTAATGGAGATTTAAAAGGAATTAAAAAAATAAAATAAAAGGTAAAGGTAACAGAGAAGTAAGATTGCATATTTTGGGTGTGATAATTGTAAAGGGATTTGAAGTTTGAAGGTTTTATGTGGGAGTTATAAGAGCACAACCATTACTATTGCAATACTTCCTATTTACATATGTTGAACGAGTTGTGTAGATAAGTCTTATTGCATAATTCTGGTTGAATATTTGTGCATCAATGAGAAAAGGTATATGTGAAGCTTTTGTAATGAAGAGATAAGGTGTGGTTTTTATAATTTATGAATGGTTTGGTGAAATTATTTATGTAAATTTGGAAATTTGGAGCAAAGTGTTTTTTAATATTTAGAGTCAAGTGAATTTTAAAGGGAAGCTCATTGAAGTAAAGTTTTTACTTCGAGGAGGCTGAGTTAGTAAACATCCAATTTTGTAAAAAAATTGATTCCAAGGAGTTCTGGAACTATGAGAAGACTCCATGACGATGTTGTCAAGGCTAAAGATGATGTACTCCACTATTTAATAAAAAATAAATTTTTTATTGTGCTTGTGTCCTAGATTCACCCGAAATTTAATATGAGGATATTAGGTACACCATGAGTGTGTTTGTGATGGCGCATGAGTCTTGATGTTCCTTATGTTTTGTGTCTAGTTTTGACACTATCTTTCTAAATTGCTACACATGGAGTACACAACAAATTAAATGAATGCATGCACATAATAAAGCATACAAACAATCATGAAGCTGCAAACTCAAGCTGCACCCACATAACCAAATATATCGAATTGACAACATCAACATTTTATAAATGATTCCACATCATTCAATCAAAGAAATCAAGTTAATGAAGCTACAAATTCAAGCATTGCAAGACAAGTCTACATGGGCATCAACAACAATTTTTTGTAACTTGTAAATCAAAAGTTGTAAGTGAACTTGTAATTCAGTTCAAATAAAAATTGAGTTGAATTGTAAGGGTGCATTCTCGGTTGAAACTGACACCTAAGTTTTGAATTGATAAGACGAAAAGTGAGTCAATTCTCTTCAACGGAGTCATCAAGATTATTTGAACTTACCAATGTAAGCATTTTACCTTGGGTGCATTTTCGACAGTGTTCAATACCCTTATTTTAAGCACAATCAAGTGAGTAAATTCAAGGAAGTACAAAGTGCCAGTGAACAAATTCAAATCATCAAGTGGGCGAGTTTCAACTCTAAAGAAAATAAAAAACACGTTCAAATCTATTACAAGCGAGCATGAGTATTCAATTATTCAAATGAGTGTGAAGCACTCAAGAAAATTCAAGAAAGCGATCATAATAAAGTGAGCATGAGTTCAAGTGTTGAAAGCAAATGCAATAAGAAAGCGAGGAAATACAAGCGAGCGTGAGTTCAAGTGTTGAAAGCAAATGCAATAAGCAAGCGAGGCAATGCAAGTGAGTGTGTCATTCAAGCAACAAATCAAGTGATCGTGTCATCAAGCAACAAATCAAGTGAGCAAATTCAATCAAACAAGTTCAAATCAAGTGAGCAAGTTCAAAGCAAGACATTCAAATCTATGAAAAACGAGCCTAAATTCAAGCAAGCAAGTTCACATGGAGAAACACATTCAGTTGTTCCAAGTTCTTAACAATCTTATTCTATCATCAGCTAATGACATGGTGAAAATCAGCGAAGCAACTCTTGTTGATATTCAAGTACATCTTGAACACGCACATAAAAAATTTGAGTTTCTTCAATTGGAGTCACACCTACAATGAAATGAGTTGCAACAGAAGAGTAATTCTCCCAATTCATTAAACCATACTGATGAAGGCAAGATGTTGATTCCAAGTCACTTATCCAAACAACTTCAAGTTTAGAGGTTGTCCATGACCACGTTCAACTTACTTCTTCCAAGCCAATCATCAAGCCTTGGGAAGAAATCCAAAGAAACAAAAATCGACGAGGAATAAGATATGCCAAAGAAGACAACAACTTGCATATCCGAGATTATTCAAAGCCAATCAAGTTCATGAGTGCACGATTTCTTTATTAAATAACATCAACTAGCCATAAGAAAGTTGAAGACAAACTGAAATGCACACATTTTCAAAGAACATGTCATATGGAATATTATTGTTTTGATCTCCATCTTTGTCACCATTGTGGCAAGTAGAATCATTCATCAGAGAAATGTTCCAACCAAAACCAACCAGCCAGATTGAAGATCAATTATGAATGGATTGATCCTTAGGAATGGTCGTCAACAGTCAAAAGATTGTATAAGTTTACAATTGATTTCAATCACACTTATTGCAGCCAACATTTGAATGAAGATAGTACTCTCCTACAGTTGAACGGGGGATTACACCAATGAAACACTCCTATACCTGAAAGGGGGGAGTTCATAAATCATTTGCAGATGATTGTCTCTCCTTTCGGCTGACAAAGGGTGGGAAATGATAATGAAATTGAAGGTGGTTGTCAGAATGAAAGTCTCGACAACATCATCAAAAGTAGTCAGTGAGCATCTTCATCAGCAACGAGCAGTCAACAACAAAAGAAACAATGTGTTGTTTTTGACATCATCAACCAGTGGGCGATCATCATCAAGAAATTTTCCAATGGGCGTCATCAATATTTTGTTAGTGGAAAAAGGATGCTGATTGCAAGCAAAGGACAGATGGATCCTTTTGCAGCTTTACACGTGATGGAGTTGTAAAGAAAAATTCAGAGATGAATCAGACTTGTAGCTGACTCATGATCTCTTCAGATTGAATTTTTTTCGGCATCCAACTTTGGCGATTTTTTAGACAATGTTTTTTGAGGATCAACAGTTTTAGCGTGAGAACTTGGAAGATGGTTCCTAGTTCTTATTTTGGACTTATCATTGAGGGGGGGGGGGGGGATATTAGCCTGAGTCTCATGTGATTAAAACATTATAATTCCAAAATAACTAAATTAATTAAATCATAAAAGTTAGGATTTAATCCTACCTTTCTAGATTGAGTTTGTTCCTCATAGTTAGGAGTCGGTTTAAGCCTATTTGGTTGAGAGATTATCTCCAACTATTTAGGCTCCTAGATTAGTGTGTTGTTGAGATCTTTGCTCAACCAAAGAGTCCAAGATAGACACACTGTCTCGAGACTAACTTCCTCATGTATTTATATATATCATAAAAAATATTTTAATAATGAGAATGAGAGGAATGCAGTAAGGTTGAGGCTTTTTCCGCCATGTCTAGTATTTTGTCTCTGGTATTTTTTTTTGTGTTTTCTTTAATATCCTTCAACGAGCAAATGTACAAAGAAAATAAAAATGGCTCCCTCACTAAGCCTTTTAAAAAAGTCTAAATTATAATTTTAGTTGTTAATTTGTATTTGTTGATCAAAATGAGTCTTTCTAATCTTCCAACAATTTTTTTTGGTATTTATGAAATTTATTAAAAATAAATAAAAACATTGTGAAAGGATTTGGCACAATAAAAAAAAGGAGAGTTATTACCTTTTTGTTTCATGGCCTTGGCATTGGTTCGAAATGATCATATGTTTGATTATTTTAAAGTTTAAAGTTTGCTTTGGTGGCGAATGATAATATGTTTAATCATTTGAATATATATATATATATATATTAAATCCAATTTTAATTATTTTATTTTAATATATTGATTTAATTAATTGATAAATTAAAATAAACTTTATAATATTTGGGTAATAAAATTTTATTTTAAAAATATGTATTATGGTTATTTTATTTTATTGAAATTACCAAAATGTAGTTTTTTTTTCTTCAAAATAGCGTCAATGGAATAAACTGAATTGCAATTTTTTTTTAAAGTGGTTTGTGGCTATCTTAAATAGAATATCATTCTTTCTTGTATTTAATTGTCACATAATCTCTTTTCATTCACAAAGACGAGGTGTTTGTGATTTTACACATCTATGTTATAAGGTAAGAAATTATATGTATTGTATAACATATTTAACAATAATATATATTTTTATTTAACTATATTTAAACCAAGTTAATTTAACTATATTTTAATCTAACATCACACATTTGTGTTTTCTCATGAGCGTGTTTTTAGAAGGCAATTGTTCCTTTTGTCAAAAAAAAAAATCGATACAAATATATGCAAATAATAGATTAAAATGAACAAATATGATATTAAAGTTTATAAAAAAAACCATCCACAAGTAGAGTTCTTATTATCTCTGCCTAGTGAGAGACAATTCAATCATGAATTATCTTGCTATTTTAATTGTAATTTTCATTAATATAATGTTGTTTGTCTTTATTGTTTTTTACTCTAATTTAACTATATTTAAACTAAGCGAAATTAGTTACTCTATAGTCCTCATTCAAATATAGGCGCTAGTTCATACCTTTCAAAGTTCAATAATCAAACTAAGCAGTAGAGAACGCTAGCTATGCAACCTTGATATAAACTAGTAATTTTCTTTTACTGATGTTATTGTCTATAACTATAGAATAAATTCCAAAATCTTGAAGAAAACAAATTACACATATATATGAGATTTCACTAATTGTAACAACCCTCGTGAAAATTCCATGTAATAAAAGTTAATAAAGGCAAAATAATAACCATGGTCATGGGACACACATTCCAAGATGAATGTTGGGAAAAACATCCTAGTGTGGGTGCTCATATGGTTTATTATAGTTATGGAAATTGGCAAAGGCAATGGCTAAGGCTTTGGAAATACAAAGTGGCATTTATTGGCATTTATTTATGAAAATAATGGAAAATAGGAGAAAAAGGAGGTGAAAGGTCATATGTTGCATGTGAGGAGGAAAATGAAGGAAAATAATGGAAAATGAAGAAAATATAGGTTTGATTGATAAAAAGGCTTTTGAGGATCAGTTGGTAACCTTTTGTCAGTTCAGTTTTAGAGCTCTCGTTTTCTGTCTCTCACTCTCATACTCTTGGACACTTAGAGTTTCTTGGAGCACTCTTGGAGAGTGTGGCATACTTGGAGTTTTGGAGCAAGAAGGAAAAGGAAGAGCATGAAATCACAATAGGACATCAGGATCAATAGCTACATTGGGTTTTGTTTGTAGGTACCGAGTTGCATGTATGTTTTCCACACTAGTTTTGGCATGCATGGCATATGCTTGTGGTTTATTGGTTATAACCTATCATTGACATGGAGGATTGCTTGGGTTGACAGTGTATTTTCCTAGCCTTTTCATTTCCTGGATAGCCATGGTGTTGTGGGTTCATTTCATTGTTTGTTTTTCTGGTTGGTTCTCATGTTCCTTTAGCTATGGGTTGAGTTACTAGTTCATGGAGCCTTGGTTGGACAAACACTCTAGAGACCTGTAAAAACTTGGGTTGAGTTATTAGTCCTGGAGCCTTGGTTGAAAAAATTCTCTAGAGCCCCTGGTGGGTTGAGTTACTAGTCTTGGAGCCTTGGTTGGTCAAAATATCTAGAGCCAGGCAATAGCTGTGGGTTGAGTTACTAGTCCTGGAGCATTGGTTGGAACAAACACTCTAGAGCCCTAGACAACTTGGGTGGAGACCAATCTGGTGATGGTTGTGATGTTCAACCGTGAGGTGGAATCACTGGTTGAGGGTTGAGGTAGTTTGGCCTTTAGAAGCTCTGGTTTGGTTTTGGTGGATTTGTTTTATGAGATCCCACATTCATGCTTGGAATATGGCATGGGGGTGACTGGTTGAAGAGACATTTGGCTCAGCCATGTCTATGGTCGAGTGGAACGTGGAAGTCCCAGACTTGGTTGAATTTTTCTTATGGAAATAAGAGTTCTTTTCCTCTTGTATTAATGGGTAAATATGTTTGTTCTTATCTTGCTTATATGTGTTGAAAAGTGCAACTAGGTCGGTCTTCATGATGACTATGTAATTATGTATTTATGTAAAGAAGAAGACAAAGATAATAAAATGTATTTTGGTATACTTGCTCCATGGGTTTCATGAGCAAGATTTTATTATGTAGATAGAATTCTTCTTGATGTCTATTAGGTTTTTGTCTTCTAGGATTAAATAGAATTAAGTGTCTCATACATGAAGGATCTAGTCTAGGAATATATGCTCCAAGACCTTGTGGAAGAAGCTCACAACAACCCTCAAACCATGATGGAAGTCAAGATTTAAATGCAGTGAAGAAATACCTCATCAATGCTGGAATAAACTTACTCTAGTCAGCCTAATTCATCAATGTCAAGTCGGCCTAACACACAGCTGTATGGTCGGCCTATTTAAGGGATTGTGCCCTATATATATACACATATAATGCGATCATTATGAGAGCAAGTAATGCAGATCTAAAACAGAGGTACAAGAAGGAGATTGCGGAGAAGAACAAGGTACAGTCTGCGGATAGGAAGGTACATATTGCAAATATGTACAACAAGGCAAAGGATTGTTGATTGGTGCAGTAAAATTGTGGATTGGTGCAGGAAGGGTACAGTGCAGATATCTTTGAGTTTAAAGTGCAGACTTCAAAATTTTAGTTCAAGTTTCAAAGTGCAGACTTACCTAAGTTATCTCAGCTCCTATCTGGGACCATAAAGCAATGATAAATTGTAGATATATTATTGTTAATGGCAGTTGATTTGAGGAAAAAATTTGCTGAAGTTGAGACACTGATCATAAGGAGAAAGGCAGTAGTGAGGAAGGTAAATATATGATTTACCTTCCTATAATTCAAGCAATTCAACTACAGGCGAATGTAAGGTGAAGATCAAGGTCTCTAATACTGATTTAGAACTGAGAAAATTGGTGAAGAGAAGAATCAAGATTGAAGAAGCTAGGATAAGGTCTTGAAAGCATATCTAGGTCAAGGGTCTAAGTCTAGTCATGGTACTTTTAATTTGAAGATCTATAAGAAGAATTATTTGCGAGTTTTCCTCTCCAAGAGGTAGAGGTTTTTCCCTGGCTCTAGGAGCCTAATTTTGTGTCTCATGCATTTTGATAATTGACTTGATGAAAGAATAAATAAGATAAAGAAAGAAAGACATAAGTAACTCAAGCAAGCTCACAAGTAATTATCAAAGTAGAGAATTTGTATTAAACACCAGCCCTCTAAAGTATCAACATGGTATCAGAGTAAAGGTGCTTAACTCAAGGGCAGCTTGAAAAAGAGACACTCCAGGAAGCAAAAATCAAAGTTTGGGTGAAAATTGAAATCAATTTGCAAGGAAGACTGTCAAGCTATTTTTAGTAAAGGATCAGCGTTTCAAGAAAAATAATATTTGCCATCAAAGATTTACATTGAAGACATTGTTAAGAAAAGGACATTATCTTTTGAAGAATTGAAAGATGACTAGAAAGATGGTAGACCTCAAAGATTCTCCCTATGAATCAGATGAGCAACATGGTGTTGGGTACTCTTTTGACTTAGCAAACACATTGAAAAGTTTGAAGGAAGAAACACATAATTTTAAAGCAGATAATGATAGAATCATATAGGCACTTCAGAAATAAGTAGAAGTTAATGTAGTAATCCTTCAGAGTTTGTCAGAGTTGCAGCGACAAGGACCACTTCGGATTAGCTATGGATAGGAAGATGGGACTAATGGGGCATATGTCAGTAGGTCTCATGCTGATCACAGGTCAGATAGAGATGGCACGACCAGGGATGGCAAGTTCTTGGACTCTCCAAATAGGAGAGGTGACAGACACATGTACTATTCTAGTTCTATTTTTGACAGGCATCGTGATCGTCATCATTATCATCCTTACAGGAGGAGTGACAGGGGATATTTTCTGAATGATTTTAAGAAAGAAAAACCACCTACATTTGATGGAGAAATGAAGAAATCACATGATGTAGAAGCACGGTTGCTTGGTATGATGAATTTATTCAGGTTGTATCATTACTCAGAAAACATGAAAGCCAAAATAGCTATATTCAACCTCAAAGGTAAAGAAAATATTTGGTGAGAAGATGTGAAGAATGTCATGGATATTTATGAGGAGTAATTGACTTGGAGTGAGTTCAAGAGGCTATTCTGGAAGAAGTATATGTCGGGGAGATACTATGATGACACAGAAAAAGAATTTTATGAGCTAAAGATGTGATCTATGACCGATGAGGGGCACATTAGAAATTTTATGGAGTTGTTGAGGTATGCGCCTTCCCTTAAGGAGGATAAGGCCAAGATTCAATGATTCATCAATGTGTTGTCGATAGAATTCAAAGACAAGATTGAGTTTGATGAGCCTATATCATTGTTGGAGGCCATTCAGAAGCTAAATCATTATTACGAGCAATCAAACCACAGATCTGAGACTATGCAGGACTGGAAAGGTAATGATAAGAATAAAGGAAAATGGGACAAGAAACGGGCAAGACCTCAGAATACAATTAAAAAAGAGAATGTTTCCCCACCTAAGAAGTTCAATACATCTGGAAGAGGACAAGGATGTAACACCCTCCTCCCACATCTACTCAAGTAACCGTCCAACCAGGGTAAATATGCAATGAGAGGCTACTATGATCTGATTCAACCTCCTAGGTGACCTTAAGGAAGTGGAATCAACAGAAACACATCACACAGACCTTCCACATTAGCAAAAAAACTCTCAAGGGCCATCCCAACCACTCAGGTAACTAGCCCCTTGGTCCCACTAAGTTTTTGGACCATTAAACCCCCGAACACTCCCTTTATATGGACAAGGATGTATTTGGGAGGCTCTAGACGCTCTCACAACATGGGCAGGCATGCGTACAAGGAATTTTTTCCTCAGACCTGTGCCGGTGTCCCCAAGATTTGAGCCATATTTTCAGTCCCAGAGCTCAGGTCACTGCCCAGAACTCAATGTCAGGTTAAAAAATGAATTATAAAAGTGGAGCAATGGTACGTTTTCAAAAACATTGACAAGTTCTAGACGAGACCCCTACTATCCATGCCATGAATTTCTTCAAACATGTCACAAATATGTAATCTATAGGTATAAACAAAAAATATGAGCATAGGAGTCTCATACTTGTCTGAGAATCGCTAAGAAACATTGTTCCCTTACATCATTAGTTACATTATCATCTATTAGGTCATAGATACATTGCTCATTCATTTACAAATCAAAACATGAGGAGATCCATACATCATTATTGTCATAATACATGCTTATAACCAACATAACAACAAC
Organism: Pinus albicaulis; assembly: GCA_034641835.2. Classification (NCBI taxonomy): domain Eukaryota; kingdom Viridiplantae; phylum Streptophyta; class Pinopsida; order Pinales; family Pinaceae; genus Pinus; species Pinus albicaulis. Next base: position 983,636,309 of record CM076584.1, on the reverse strand, counting down.
AAAAATATCAAGGATACATCAGCCATAGAATCCACATATAAACCAATACATTTACACATGAGATGTTAAGGAAAGAACCTCTTATTAATGAATGCAAAAACCAACTCGGGATGGGACTACCACATTCCACTCGACCATAGATTGGCTTAGCCAAATATCTCTTCACCCAATCACCCTTGTGCCATATTCCAAGCATGAATGTGGGACTCAAACCAAAAGAACCAACTAGGGCATCCTCAGGCTAAACCACCTCACCCTCATCAATATAAACCGAGCTTTAACGTAATCAACTCCCGGATCACTAGGTAAAAAAAATAAACATGTAATAACAGGCTTTACCATGATCTCCACCAGATCACTAGGCTAAAACAATAAACATGTAATAATGGGCTTTACCATAATCTCCACCAGATCACTAGGCCAAAACAATAAACATGTAATAACAAGATTTACCATGATCTCCACTGGATCACTAGGCCAAAACAAGCATGGATGCCACCAGATTACTCCACCTACACCGTGAGGAATTTTCCTATATCCTAGTCTCTTAGGCTTAACTACAATCCACACCGGATGACTAGGCCCTAAATTGAGACTCCACTCTCCAGGCTTTACCGTATATCCCATCCAGTGATTCCTAGGCCCGCTGAAGAGCTAACATGGTCTAGTTCAGGGGTTACTAGGCCATGTGCTCTATCATTCAGAGATCCACCTCACTCAACTTCAAATCCATCTGGAAATCTAGCTCAACCAAAACATGAGAACCCCATCACACCATAAATATTCGAAAATGGCAAGGTTAGGGATGAAAACACTGTCACACCTAGAAAAACCCATTCCATGACAACAAAGAACCACATGCAATACCATGCATGCCAAATCTGGCAAGGAAATCATACATGCAAATCGATACCTGCAAAGAATCATGTTGCAGTTGTTTGATCCCGCTCTTCCTTGCTTGCTCCTTCCTTCCTCTTATCTTCTTTTCCTTTCTTAATCTAATATCAATGTGCTCCAAGAAAACTCTTTAGTGTCCAAGAGTGAGAGAGAAAAGGATAATAATGAGAGATCTCCAAAACTGAACTGACCAAAAATCTTGTCAACTGATCCTCATAAGCCTTTTTATTAATGAGGCCTCTAATTTCTTCATTTTCCATTATTTTCCTTAATTTTCCTCCTCACATGCAACTTGTGACCTTTCACCTTCAGTTTCTCTTGATTTCCATTATTTTCATAAATAAAATGTCAATAAATTCCACTTTTCCTTTCCAAAGCCTTTCCCAATTCCTTTAGCCATAATAACCAATGAACACCCTCACTATGATGTTTTGCACAACATTCAACTTGGAATAAGTGTCCCATTAACCATGGTATTATATTTTTTTACATGTATTTTTAACCAGGGTTGTTACAGAACCCTCCCCCTTAGGGGAACACCGTCCTCGGTGTTTAATGACACTTATAACCAACAAGACCAATGAAAACAAAACATACTGCCCATGGAGGTTTATAGCACAATTCGTTGCAGTATTTACGATGACCACAACTCGTTTACTCGAGCTTTATAACGCAACTCATTACGATATTTATAGTAACAACCACATATATAGATACACATTTGCTTCAACCAACAAATAACCATACCATCTATGGAGCTTCATAATACAACTCGATACAATATTTACAATAATATGCACATATGCACATTTTATCAACCAACAAATAAAAGGATGTGATGCTTGCATCTGCAACATGGTAATCTAGATGCTCACACCTCCACCCTCAAAGTAGTAGCAGGATTCACTTCCTTCCCAAGAAGTTTAGAATCCACATTCAGAGCCAAAGCTACATCTAATGTCCAATGCTACAAACGTGTGCTACTGTACCCTCAGTGAACAGTTACCGGCTCATTGTTTCAGGGTGCACTCCCAATGTGCATTTGATTCCATCTGGAAATGAAAATCACCAAAAAAAATCCATCCCCGACCTTCCCTTCTCTGTAACATAGTCCCTTAGGCAATCCGGTAACCCCCTTCCATGTAGTCACCCACCTTCCAAGTTCCCCGGTATCCCCTATCTTGGGCGATTCTTCCCTTGGAAAGGATTCCTTGCATCAGAAGATACAAAAACCAAGGCATATATCTACCTCAAAACCATCATATCGGTCATAGCATGCTCATGGAAATCAATGGACACTATTGGGTACTAGTGTCACAAAATGGCCCTACTCCTGAAGTGCTTTACCAACATACTACTGTCTGTTTCAATTCTTTTTGTTGTTGCTGCCAATTCTTTCAATCAATTTCAACCACCAAACCGGACATTTCTATGTTTCCTATACCAAGCACATAACTGCCATTAGATTCAAAATAAAATGAAATAAATTCACATCATACCTCATTGGTGGCTCATCAATAAGGTACACTTGCAATTCTGTTCACTCCCCGTCACAACAAGTCAAACTAGTTGTTTGATCAAATCATCATGTATAAACATATGACATCTGGTTAGCTCAAAACGCAACCATCATAAATTAAAATCATGAATTGCATGAAATCACCATAAATCATAATCATAAATCACATCTAACCATCATAAGTTATAATTACAGATCACATGCATAATAAAACTGAAATAAAATACTGATACTTATCCTTCTTCGATCCTTACTTCTGCCTTTGTTCTTTTGTACACACACCGAATCAGTTGGCACACCTGGAAAGCACCCAATGCTCTTGCTTCTCTTCAATCACGTACACATACACACAATGTACAACACATACATCCACATAAGGCGTACAACACCACACAATACATACACCCACACTTGGTGTATAACACAACACAATACATACACATACATCCGATGTACAACAAAACACAATACATACACCTACATCCGGTGTATAACACAACACAATACATACACATACATCCGATGTACAACACAACACATACACCTACATTCGGTGTACAACAAAACACAATACATATCCAGACATTTGGTGTACAACACAACACAATACATACACATACATCTAGTGTACAATACAACACAATACATTCACCCGGTGAACATCACAATACATATATGTACACAAAGTACAACACAAAGAATACACATGTCACAATGTCGTGACTACACAATGCACATACATAGTACCGCATGCCCACAACACATCATGTACGACATGCACACAACACCACATGTGCACTAGTACCATATGTACAACATGTAAACAATACAACCTTTACATAGCACTGCTTGCACAACATGTGCACAACATCACATGCATACGACACCACCTGCACAATGTGTACACAACACCACATGTACAATGCACCACTTGTACAACGTGTACGCAACACCACATGTACACAACACCACATGCACGACATCTACACGACACCACATGTACATAACATCACATGCTTGACAAGTACACAACACCACTTTCACACATCACCACATGTACAACATGTACACAACACCACATGCACACAACATGACATATACAATCACACACACAACACCTTGTACATAGTACCACATGTACAACATGCACAAAACACCATATGTGCATAGCACTGCACAACATGTACATAGCACTGCACAACATGTACATAGCACTATATGTACACAACACCGCATATCCAATATGCACACAACACCTCATATCCAACATGTGCACGATGTGATATGTACACAACACTACATATCCAACATGTACATAACACCATCTATACCTAACGATACATATGAAAAATACACACAAAAACATATATACACAACACCATATGCAAACAACATCACAGGCGCAATATGTACAACATATATACAACATTAATACTACACATCCATAGACCACACACTGACTCCACAAAGTAACCTTCATTCTAGTGTCTTTCCACTATCCATGCTTATCCTAGCCTACCGCAGATCACATTGTTTTCATTCCCCTGATGTACCCTTCAGCATTACCTGCCATAACATAGACACATGCATATTATAATCACATAATATCAATTCATACCCACATGATACTGACCTTGTAAATATGTCAGGGTTATTCTTCCCACTTGATTCCTCATAAGCCAAGAACCTATGCATGCCATTCACGTGCATAAGAAATCATTCCTCCACAAGAATGATTCTTGATGACCTTGCCAGACAACGACATACATACATACATATATATACATATAACAATCATGATACCTGACAACCCTGTCAGAAAACTACATACATACATACATATATACATATATTAACATCAACATAAAGCACTCATGATCCCGTCAGATAGAGACATACATACATGCATATATGCATATATGGACATTATCATAATCATGATCACAACATAATTACCAGATAGCATAAGGTCAAGGTTAAGAGAACTTCCTTTATCTGCACACAACATGCATCACGTTGAGAACCACATTTCCCAACTTAGCCAAGGCATACAACACCTCAAAGCCCTTTACTTAACCTTACCTGATTATCTTTCTCATGAATGCTCTGCCATCATCTATTTATCCCAATGAACCCCACCAGTTCAACTGAATGTCATATTCTTACCTTCCACTACCCTTTACTCATGCATCGAGCTTCATTCGTGCCTTACATTACTTGTTGGGTACCACACAGCTCTCACCGAGCTCCATTAAATTTTCTCTTTCCAACCAATTCCCAAGACTCTCAAAACATAAAAGGAAATAACAAGAGTAAGCAAGAAGAAGACCATGAAAAACCAAAAGCAATATGACGTCGCAACAAAGTGGCATGATCATGCACCAAACATAAACAAAACTACAAATCAAGCACAAACAAATCACAAAGACCGAAAGCATAAAACTAAGAACAAACACCATGACGCAATCCCCATGGGTTCCCAATGCTTCCAAGGGAAAGCTCAACCCGAGCCTTCTTCAAAATTTCATGGTAGCCTCTTTTTCCATGCAATCCCCTGCATCATACTGCCATAAACATATAATTGTCAGTGTATAATATAAACATACAATATACCAGTTACCTTACCTTGTTATGCTAGACACACTGCCTTGTATCTGAACACATACATATATCATCTCTCAAGGGAATCCAATCCATTGAAAAATCCAGCCATAAATAGAAACCAACTATTATACCTATCAAATACATGTTCATAAATGTAGCACATGTCCACATAATGCCAGACAATAATAGGGTTAAGAAGACTTCATGTTTCCATGCAAAGCACTCATTCATTTGGAATTGTGGTTCCCAAACATTTCCAAAGGAATTCTTACCCTATTTCTTTCTTTTTCCTTGCTACAATCAAGTCCTACTATGTACTATCACATCACCCATCTATTAGTTATATAAACACATAAATTAGTACCTTTTCATGCTAGTACCAAACATGTTGCCCTGCAACTGTTTACACATGTCAATCACATGTTCCAAATATCAAGACATCATGTCTATTAACTAAAATCAACCTCTACCAAGACTAACAACCATGTAATAATGAACTAGTATTCAAAATCATAATACTACAACTATCACCTACTTATAATCAAATACACATCTACTATCTCAACACATAGTGTGTTAGTACAACCATCATAAAAAAAGACCATTACTTCATGAAATCTTATAGACACATGCTCATAGCATGCAATTAATCAAACACTCAAACAACATATAGACACCAAACACTCAAACACCAAATAGATGACATAATCAAACATTCAAACACCAAATGAATGACATAAACAAACTCATATCTCAATGTATCTAAGGGGAGGTTATCTTGTCTGCACAATCAATCTAATTAGCACGATATAACAACATATAAACTCAAACATAAATTAGGTCATGATATCCATAACAATAACTAGCTAACATGTTCACCTCATAACCTCATAAACAATTGTCATTCATACATAACAATCACATCTACATAGTCAGTCCAAATTAGTACGAATCAATATCACAAATATGTTGGCTCATACCTAAATATCGTAACCATAACCATTTGCATAGTTTAATCTAGATTAATATGATACATATAACATCAATGTCTTAATACAAAAACCATAATCATCAAGTTAAACAAAAACAAAAACAATGCATATAACAACACATTATTATCATTCATGACTACTTGACACATGCACATATGACCACACTAATTCACTAACATCTACCATGCATGTAGCCACAACAACAATAAAATGACAAACATGTATATAACCCTAATGCATATAACAATCCATTAACTAATACACCTGCATGCTAATCATACATTACCTGTATGATGATATACTCTTACCCCAAAGTCTAGTGCTGCAACTTCACTTTGATGATCTGCATCTCCTGCTCTATCTCAACCAACACATCAACATCATAGCATATCAACAACATCATTATGACCTAAAATGCCTACAATGATCTCATGGACAACAAATATAACCATGACAATGCATGAAAAAGAAAACATATAGACACCAACATGCATAACAAATGCATAACCGACATGCACTCATGACGATCACATCCAACAACAAAACCATCAACTTCCACATGGCGACACAACTGCAATAATGACCACCACCATGCATAAAAAAGAAGCACATAGTCCACAAAAATAAATAACACATATGGAACTGACATGTATGCATGACAAACACATTCTTCCCATCCATTCCAAGGGGTAAACCATGCTCTGATACCACTCTTTGGTATGACCAAAAGAGAACGCAACCTACTCAGATACCACTACATAACGCCCTCCTCCCACATCTACGCAAGTAATCGGCCAACCGGGGTAAACGTGTGATGAGAGGCTACTATGATCTGATTCAACCTCCTATGTGACCTTTAGGAAGAGGAATCAACAGAAGCACATCACACAAACCTTTCACATCAACAACAAAACTCTCAGGAGCCATCCCAACCACTCAGGTAACCAACCCCTAGGTCCCACTGAATTTTAGACCATTAAACCCTTAGAAACTCCCTTGATATGGGAAAGGGTGCATCTAGGAGGTTATGGACACTCCCACAACATGGGCATGCATGCGTCTAGGGAATTTTTTTCCTTAGACATGTGGCAACTTCCTCGGATTTGAGCCACTTTTTATGGCCTAGAGCCCATCTCACTGCCCAAAAATCAATGAAAGGTTCATAAATGAATTATAACAGTCGAACAATGATACATTTTCAAAAACATTGACAAGGTATAGACTAGACCCCTACTAGCCATCACAGGAATTTCGTCAAACATGTCATAAATATGTAATCTATATGTATAAACAACATATCTGAAAATAACTAAGAAGCATTGTTACCTTACATCATTAGTTGCATTATAATCTGTTAGGTCATGGATACATTGTTAATTCTTTTATAAATAAAAACACGAGGATAGACATACATCATCACTATCATAATACATGCTTATAACTAGCATAATAAAAACATAAATATCAAGGATACACCAACCATAGAATCCACATATAAGCCAGTACATTTACACATGAGATTTCAAGGAAAGAACCTCTTATTAATGAATGCAAAAACCAACCAGGGATGGGACTACCACATTCCACCAAACCATAGATTGGCTGAGCCAAATCTCTCTTTAGCCAGTTACCCTTCTGCCATATTCCTAGCATGAATGTGGGACTCAAACCAAAAGAACCAACCAGGGCATCCCAAGGCTAAACCACCTCACCCTCATCAATAGAAACGAGGCTTTACCACAATCCATCCCGGATCACTATGCCAAACAATAAACATGTAATAACATGCTTTACCATGATATCCACCAGATCACTAGGCAAAAAAAAGCATGGATGCCACCGGATTTCGCCACCTACACTGTGAGGAATTTTCTTGTCTCCTAGTCTCTTAGGATTTACTGCAATCCACACTAGATCACTAGGTCCTAAATTGAGACTCCACTCTCCAGGATTTATCGTATATCCCATCCCGGGATTCCTAGGCCTGATGGAGAGCTAACACAAGGTCCAAATTTACCAAATCGTAGTCTGGTTCAAGGGTTACTAGGCCATGTGTGATCTACCATTAAAAGATCCACCTCACTCAACTTTAAATCCATCTAGTAGTCCAACATAAGAAAAACATGAGAACCCCATCATACCATGGCTATCCAGAAATGGAAAGGATAGGCTGAAAAAACTCTCACACCTGGAAAAACCCATGCCATGAAAACAAAGAACCACATGCATTACCATGCATGCCAAATCTAACAAGGAAATCACACATGCAAATCGATACTTGTAAAGAATCCCGCTGTAGTTGCTTGATCTTGCTCTTCCTTGCTTTCTCTTTCCTTCCCCTTACCTTCTTTTCCTTTCTTGATCCAATGCCAACGTGCTCCAAGAAAACTCTAAGTGTCCAAGAGTGAGTGAGTGAGTGAGAGAGAGAATAATGAGAGACCTCCAAAACTGAAATGACCAAAAATCTTGCCAATTGATCCTCACAAGCCTTTTTATTAATGAGGCCTCTAATTTCTTCATTTTCCATGATTTTCCTTCATTTCCCCCCTCACATGCATCATGTGAATTTTCACCTTCCTTTTATCCTAATTTCCATTATTTTCATAAATGAAATGCCAATAAATGCCACTTTGCCTTTCCAAAGCCTTTTCTGTTTCCTTTTCCAATTTTATTTAGCAATAATAATCGATGAACACCCTCATTAGGATGTTTTTCCCAACATTCAGCTTGCAATAAGTGTCCCATCAAATGTGGTATTATATTTTTTTACATGGGTTTCTAACTAGGGTTGTTACAAGGGACTTCGATCTGAGGACAATAATAAGAGTGAAAATAGGGACCCCGTGCGGTGTTGGACTTGTGGAGGAGATAATTGTAGGAGGGATTGTCCACAACATCAGGGTGGTAGATTGCAGATATACAGTGTGCAGGAGGCACAAACAATGGGATATGTTGGACAGAGTATTCCCAGGATCTATGCAGCACTAGATAACAGGAAGGCAGATCAATGGGTTTCTATTATCGAGATGGACGGTAAGATTTGTGATTAAGTTGTTTCTATTTTGATTGACTATGGATCTAATTATAATTATGTTAATCATGGCTTGGTGGATACGTGTCGTTTGAATAAACAAGTGCATGCAGAGTCTTGGTTAGTGAAGTTGGCTACAGGTACCAAGAAGAGAGTTCATCATTGGGTAAGAGCTTGTGCACTTGAATTGAATGGTATTTCTACCTCAACACACTTGAATTATTTGTCATTGGGATCATATAGTATGTTATTGCATATGGACTGGCTATATCTTCACAAGAACAAGGTAGATTGTTATGACAAGGCTATTAAGTGCTTGGATGACAAGGAGGAACAAAGAGTCTTGCGGGGTAATAAGAAAGCAACATTAGTTAGCATGGTGAAAGCTATGCAGGCTAAGCGTAGTCATAGGAAAGGGTGTTTGTTATTTGCAGTGCACATTTCTAGTGAAAAAGGTAAGGAATTTGAGGATGTGGATTTGTTAGGAAAGTACCCAGTTCTACAACAATTTCAGGATGTATTTCACGCAAAGATTCCAGATTTTACACCTTAGAGGGATGTAGAAATTTCTATTGAGTTGGTAACCAGGTCAGCACTAGCGTCTAAGGCACCTTACACGATGAGCACACCGGATTTTGTAGATTCGAAGTTGCAGTTGAAGGAAATGTTGGACAAGGGATACATTAGGCCAAGTGTATCACCATGGGTCACACTGATATTGTTTGTGAATAAGAACGATGGTACTCTCAGGTTATGCATTGATTACAAGCAGTGGAACAAAGTGACCATCAAGAAAAGGTATCTGTTGTTGAGGATTGATGATTTGTTGGATCAATTGAAGGGAGCGACAACGTTTTCAAAGGTTGATATGAGATAATGATATCATCAGGTAAGCATTAAAGAATAAGACATCTACAAGACAAATATCTAGACCATGTATGGGAATCATGAGTTTGTTTCAGTTCCATTTGGTTTGACTAATTCTCCAACTACTTTTATGTGCTTGATGAATAGTGTATTGTGTCCTTATTTGGACAAGTTTTTTATTGTATTCATTGATGATATATTGGTATATTCTAAAAAAGAAGAAGATCATGTCGAACACTTAGCAACAATATTGAGATTGTTGAGAGAACATTAGTTGTATGCTAAGCTCAACAAGTACAATTTATTTCAGACATAGGTGCATTACTTGGGACATGCTGTCTCCAAGGAAGACATAACAGTAAATCTAGAAAAGATAAGTGCTATCATGGAATGGGAAGCTCCTAGGAATGTGGATGAGGTAATATCATTCATGGGGTTAATAGGTTATTAAAAGGGGTTCATCATGAACTTCTAACAAATTTCTTATCCTATCACATCATTGCGAAGGAAAGGTAAGAAGTTCAAATGGACAGAGGAAAGTGCAACCAATTTTGAGCAGTTAAAGAAGTTGTTGACACATGCTCTAGTATTAAAGATCATGGATCTAGACAAAGAATTTTTGGTATGTATAGATTCTTGCAAGAGAGGGCTTGGTGGGGTCCTTGTATAGGAAGGACAAGTGGTATGTTATGAGTCATGAAAACTAAATGAGCATGAGAAAAACCATTCGACACATGATCTGGAGTTGGAAATGATCATTCATGTATTGAATATGTGGAGGAAATATCTTTTGGGAAGACGATATGTATTGACGAGTGATCACAGTGGATTGCGGTATCTATTTGATCAACCAAATCTGAAAGCCATGCAAGCTAGATGGTTGGACATGATAATTGTGTTCAACTTTGAGACCATGTATATTAAAGATAAAGAGAACAGAGTTGCAGATGCTCTTAGCAGGTGGATACAAGTGAATCATGTAGTAGGTATGAGTTCCTATGGGAAAAATCTACAGGATAGGATCTTATAGGTAGGTCAAGAAGATGTTAGTTATATGGAGCTTAGGCACAAATTTTAGCAGAGTACAGGTATAGATAGTGGTATAGGTATAGTTGCAAGAACACATGATGTGGAATATTGTCTCACAACAGATGGATTGGTCAATTTTAGAGACATTATATATGTTCCAGACAGTAGTGAGCTCAAAAAGGTGATCTTGAGGGAGTGCCATGCAAAACCATATTCAGGTCACCCAGGTTATCAGACGACATTGACTACAATAAACGAGTTTTAATATTGGTCGAATTTGAGGAAGGATGTGGTAGAGTTTGTAGCTCTATGTTTGGACTGTTAGTGGGTAAAAGAAAAGTGTAAGAATCTAGGCGGACTACTACAATTGATTCCGATTCCAAAGTGGATATTGGAGGTCATTTCCATGGAATTTATCATAGGTTTACCGAGGACATATAGACAACATGATTCAATCATGGTTGTGGTGGACATGTTGACGAATGTAGCACACTTCATTCCAATGAAGTCTACATACTAAGCGAATGATGTAGCACAGGTAGTTATCAAGGATGTGGTCAAATTTCATGGTGTTCCGCATAAGACTGTATCAGACAGGGATGTGAAGTTCACTTCCAAGTTTTGGAAGGGTTTGTTTAAAGGTTTGGGTATAGAGTTGGCCTTCAGTACAACTTGTCATCTGCAAATAGATGGACAGACAAAGAAGGTCAACATGATATTGGAGGAAATGTTGAGGATGTATGTGATGCATCTGTAGCGAAAGTGGGAAGAGTATATTCCACTGGTAGAGTCACTTACAACAATGGGTATCAAGAATCTTTGAGGATGAGTCTTCTTGAGGCATTGTATGGGTGAAGTTGCATAATTCCCATCAGTTGGAGTTATCCAGTTAGTAGGGTGTTGATTGGACTGGACATGTTGGCAGAGATGGAACATGAAATGCAGATAATCAAGAAGAATCTGAAAGCAACACAGGATAGGCATAAGAGATGTGCATATTAGAACAAGTCATTTAAGTTGTTTCATGTTGGGGAACATGTGTACTTACGCATCAAGCCCAAGAAGAGATCCTTGCGGATTGGATCATGTGCCAAGATGACACCTCAGTTTTGTGGACCTTTCAATATTCTTGAGAGGATTGGGCCGGTAGCCTATCGACTTGCAGTGCCTCCGAAAATGAAATTCCATGATGTTTTCGATGTGTCATTGCTTAAGAAGTATGTTAAATATGTTGATCGTGTGATTGAATGGTTTGTATTGCAGGGGGAGCCATAAGGATAATTCCAACCAGAACCTCAATGCATTTTGAAAAGAAAGACGCTCATGCTCCGGAACCGAGAAATCGAGAAAGTTAAAGTGCAATGGAAGCACTTTGGGTCCAATGAAGCTACATGGGAGATGGAGGGTCATATGTAGGCTATGTATCCTTCCTTATTTATTGGTTGAGAAATTTTTTTGGCATGTGTTTTAGTATATGTTAGTATGATGTTTGCTATACGTACATATCTATAAGGATGTAAATATCTCCATGAGCTATGTTATAAATCTCCAATAACCGGCATGGGTGTCATGTAATTATGATGTTATATTTGTTATGTTGTCATGTTGGTTCACTTCTTAGCAGGTTGATCATTGTAAATACTGCAGCGAGCTAATATTTTTTTCCCCGTGGAAAAATCGTAATTTTCATTAATATTGAGAAAATTACATGCTATAGATGCTCAAAAGCATATGCATCAAAATTGTGACTATGGCCATTTTTGTGTAGGTAAATCCCCTCTGCAGAAAAAGGTGATCCCTCTAGCCCTAAGGTGGGTCTAGTAACAAGGGGACAAGCTAATGCGTCGATCCCTAGTTTATGAATGAGAATGAGTCGGGATAGATGTCCTACCTTTGTTCCAATGTAGTTGTCGTAGCTATGGTAGCAGTCTCTCAATCTTTGTCCCGACATGTCGTGGTCCTTCAGCAGTGGTATTCAGGTTCCTGCACAAGGATCAGAGAACGATGGTAGCATACGAAACAATACTTGCATTCATAACTATCTAATTGGTCAAGGAGAACTAAACGTATTGCATTAGATTAATCATATCGAATGCAAAATGAGAACCAAAACATTAGTCATGATTTAATGAGAAGAGAGAAAGAGTTTAGAACCAAAAATCCTTGAAGTTGCAGCCTCCTTTAGCGGGTCCAGTCAAAACGCATCTTAAGCATTCGTCGGGGAATTAGAATTGATGAGGCAATAAGCCTAGACTCTCTCTTGACAATGGGTCTCTCTCTTCTCTATCTCACACCAGCTATATCAGATTGTTCAACTATTTAACCATTTTAACTATTGTAGACAATGTTCAACTAGCTACATCTATGTGAGAGAGATGTATTTATAGGAGAGGAGGAGGAGGATGGGATCCCTCAAATGGTGGAAGAGAGGCCTTATCCTTTGGGAGGTTTCTCAAATGTTGGAAATAAGAAGCCAAAGGAAGATGTTCGACGTTATTCAGTCAAAAAACCCATGCTGACTGTTAGTCATCAATAATTTTTGCCTTTGTAGATGATTAAATGCTTATCCTCGATTTCTAGAAGCAAAATTCATGAATATTGTGAGTTCTAGAAATCACACTGCCTTCATTATCCTCAGGATACATTTTTTACTATTTCATTATCCCATCATGTCATTCTCAGCTCACTAGTCCCAGAAGACCCATCATGGTCTCATACCATTCATTTTGTCTATATTTTGTCACCATTGACCTTAGCACTTTGTTTTTGGCTTGCTTAATTTCCTCCACCTGACACCTAGGATCACTAACCAACCTACTGAATCTTGTACTTCCGGGATACATCAAGCATTGATGGTCTCAAAACTATCTCTGTAGGCTCTTTAGATAAATCAAGTACATTGGATTTTGGATCCTCAATACATCAAAATATCAAAAACCCTGTTTTTTATACTTGAAGAGCCAAAACCAAGTTTTCAGTCAAAGGCCAAGTCCAAAGAGCCTCCCACTAGGTCACCTAGGGTTTCATAGGTCATAGGTTTGTTTTGGCATTCTAAAATATTTTTTTTTCTTGTGCCAAGAGGCTGTAATCAAAGAAGAATGAGGACACCATATGTTTGTCCAAATGGATCAAAAAATCGTTTAAGGAAGGCCTCTTGGTCAAAGCACAACTTCTGCAAAAGAAAACTGCCCATCTTAGACATTTTTGCAGGAATGAATGAGATGGCCAGCAATAGAAAGAGAGGTAAGGTAAGAGGGTAAATCATCCCTTAGGGTAGCCACAACAAAGGAGAGGCAGTAGGCCTATGTACAAAGAGAATTAAGGTTTTGGGACTGATTGGAAAAAAAAGTCTTGCCAAGAAAGGAAATTGTGCAAAGGTCACAAAGACAGAAGGCACATCAACACAACCAAGCACACATTGAAGATTTTTTTAGAAATTATAAATGAAAAAGGGAAAAAGGTGAGGTGAACTAAACAGAAATGAATGAACTTGAAAGGGTTATAGAGAACTTAGAAGACAACAATAATTATTTGTCTCTTACAGCCCTAAAACCTAAAAGTTTGGGAAAGTAAGCAAAACAAGTGAGATGAGGATGATAGACCTCCATCATGACAACAAGAGGTTTTCAAAAAGCCTTTGAAGGTGATTTATAGGGTTTGTCAAGATAAGGGGTTTTCACTACATTAAAGGGACAAATTGTAAAGAGTATCAGTGTGAGTCTAGGCCTTCAAGTGCAGTCAAATGAATTCAAAATGGTCAAAAGAAGGAAAGCAGGAGGTTAAGTGTCAAATGAGAAATCAAATTGAGCATGAGTTCTACTGTTGAGTAAATAAGGTGTCAAACTCCAAAGAAAGTTTAAGAAGACCAAAAAACACTATGTTATGGCACCTAAAGCAAGTTAGAAGTGGCAAAGGGAAAACATAGTAAGCATGATGTACACATCTTTGCCAAAAAGGACATATCACTGTCAATCAGCAAGAAGGTGAACACATGTTTCAGGTCACTTACACTCAAAATGCCAAAAAAGGGTAAGGAAAACAATTTCAGCTCATTAGTGCAAGAAATGACAGTTTGCATAGTGCCTAGACCTTAAAATATGAAAAGGGAACCTCTTCATCCTTTCAGTGCACCATCACCAAAGAAAATCACTTGAGAAAGTTGTAAGTCACTTGCAAAAAGAGTCAAAGAGATATCAATGAAAATTATAAAGTGACCAAAGGAAAACATAGTAAAGTTGGTTTTTTAAGTTTTAATTTATTTTCCAAAGGGTATAAAAGGCCTTATCAGTCTTTCCCCATCTCATTTTGCTATCACAAAAAGAAGAGAAAACTTGCAGAAGAAGAACAGAGTTTTTTGATCGAAGGCTACTTGCACTGCGAAAATATAGGCTGGCGTTGCGCTAATTCCTTCTCCTCTCATTCAAATTTACAAGGCGCTGCGCTAATCGAGGGTGGTGTTACACAAATCTTGGGTGTTGTGCAAATACAGGCCCCACTCACTCGAAGACCGAGGAGTGAGTCTTTGGGTGAGTCGCGCTGCGCTAACCCACGGGCAGGGCTGCCGACGCTGCACTAATAGGCCGACTCGACTGCTCGGGTAGGGCGCTGCGCTAATGCAGAAGGCCTCCAACAAGCAAAATATCTTACCCTAAGTCTCAAATTCGTCATGCAAGCTGCCTCCAAGGTCTGCAGAAGAGCTAAGAGTTGGTAGGTGGCCTCTCTTCCTTAACCTACAAGCAATTTTTATATAATTTGGTGGCTAAAAAGTAAACTAAACCCTAGATGTGAAAACCCTAGATTTGAACCGTATTCTTGTTCAAATAACACTAGATTTCCTTTTACATCTGCTTCGAAATCTTCATTTACAGGTACACGCCACATCTTGATTTTAAGATATTAGGCCGCTTTATCATATGCAAAATGAGAAGATTTTGGAACTATCATTTCTGGTTTCATAATTACCTTCTTGACTTTCATATAATCTTGTGAAGACTTCACTGCAAGTAATATACTTTTTGTGCCTCCCAAAGACATATTACCGCAATATTTTCCTCTAGATGCATCACAACTCCCTAGTGAAGATCGACCCTCTTGTGTGGATTCATGGAGAGCACTAGAGAATTGCATTGCAAATTACCTTATATCTCTAAAAAACCTTGATGGTGCATAATTCATTACATATATGGATTTCTGGTTTGAATTATTAAATTCACTTCCTTTTAAAAACATGACTTCAATAAATCCTTTTTAATGGAGATTTAAAAGGAATTAAAAAAATAAAATAAAAGGTAAAGGCAATAGAGAAGTAAGATTGCATATTTTGGGTGTGATAATTGTAAAGGGATTTGAAGTTTGAAGGTTTTATGTGGGAGTTCTAAGAGCACAACCATTAATATTGCAATACTTCTTATTTACATATGTTGAACGAGTTGTGTAGATAAGTCTTATTGCATAATTCTGGTTGAATATTTGTGCATCAATGAGAAAAGGTATATTTGAAGCTTTTGTAATGAAGAGATAAGGTGTGGTTTTTATAATTTATGAATGGTTTGGTGAAATTATTTATGTAAATTTGGAAATTTGGAGCAAAGTGTTTTTTAATATTTAGAGTCAAGTGAATTTTAAAGGGAAGCTCATTGAAGTAAAGTTTTTACTTCGAGGAGGCTGAGTTAGTAAACATCCAGTTTTGTAAAAAAATTTCTTCCAAGGAGTTCTGGAACTATGAGAAGACTCCATGACGATGTTGTCAAGGCTAAAGATGATGTACTCCACTATTTAATAAAAAATAAATTTTTTATTGTGCTTGTGTCCTAGATTCACCCGAAATTTAATACGAGGATATTAGGTACACCATGAATGTGTTTGTGATGGCGCATGAATCTTGATGTTCCTTATGTTTTGTGTCTAGTTTTGACACTATCTTTCTAAATTGCTACACATGGAGTACACAACAAATTAAATGAATGCATGCACATAATAAAGCATACAAACAATCATAAAGCTGCAAATTCAAGCTGCACATAACCAGAGATATCGAATTGACAACATCAACATTTTATAAATGATTCCACATCATTCAATCAAAGCAATCAAGTTAATGAAGCTACAAATTCAAGCATTTCAAGACAAGTCTACATGGGCATCAACAACAATTTTTTGTAACTTGTAAATCAAAAGTTGTAAGTGAACTTGTAATTCAGTTCAAATAAAAACTGAGTTGAATTGTAAGGGTGCATTCTCGGTTGAAACTGACACCTAAGTTTTGAATTGATAAGACGAAAAGTGAGTCAATTCTCTTCAACGGAGTCATCAAGATTATTTGAAATTACCAATGTAAGCATTTTCCCTTGGGTGCATTTTCGACAGTGTTCAATACCCTTATTTTAAGCACAATCAAGTGAGTAAATTCAAGGAAGTACAAAGTGCCAGTGAACAAATTCAAATCATCAAGTGGGCGAGTTTCAACTCTAAAGAAAACAAAAAACACGTTCAAATCTATTGCAAACGAGCATGAGTATTCAATTATTCAAATGAGTATGAAGCACTGAAGAAAATTCAAGAAAGCGATCATAATAAAGTGAGCGTGAGTTCAAGTGTTGAAAGCAAATGCAATAAGAAAGCGAGGAAATACAAGCGAGCGTGAGTTCAAGTGTTGAAAGCAAATGCAATAAGCAAGCGAGACAATACAAGTGAGCGTGTCATTCAAGCAAAAAATCAAGCGATCGTGTCATGAAGCAACAAATAAAGCGAGCAAATTCAATCAAAAAAGTTCAAATCAAGTGAGCAATTTCAAAGCAAGACATTAAAATCTATGACAAACGAGCCTAAATTCAAGAAAGCAAGTTCACATGGAGAAACACATTCAGTTGTTCCAAGTTCTTAACAATCTTATTCTATCATCAGCTAATGACATGGTGAAAATCAGCAAAGCAACTCTTGTTGATATTCAAGTACATCTTCAACACGCACATAAAACAATTGAGTTTCTTCAATTGGAGTCACACCTACAATGAAATGAGTTGCAACAGAAGAGTAATGCTCCCAATTCATTAAACCATACTGATGAAGGTAAGATGTTGATTCCAAGTCACTTATCCAAACAACTTCAAGTGTAGAGGTTGTCCATGACCATGTTCAACTTACTTCTTCCAAGCCAATCATCAAGCCTCGGGAAGAAATCCAAAGCAACAAAAATCGACGAGGAATAAGATATGCCAAAGAAGACAACAACTTGCATATCCGAGATTATTCAAAGCCAATCAAGTTCATGAGTGCATGATTTCTTTATTAAATAACATCAACTAGCCATAAGAAAGTTGCAGACAAACTGAAATGCACACATTTTCAAAGAACATGTCATATGGAATATTATTGTTTTGATCTCCATCCTTGTCACCATTGTGGCAAGTAGAATCATTCATCAGAGAAATGTTCCAACCAAAACCAACCAGCCAGATTGAAGATCAATTATGAATGGATTGATCCTTAGGAATGGTCATCAACAGTCAAAAGATTGTATAAGTTTACAACTGAATTCAATCACACTTATTGCAGCCAACATTTGAATGAAGATAGTACTCTCCTACAGTTGAACGGGGGATTACACCAATGAAACACTCCTATACCTGAAAGGGGGGAGTTCATAAATCATTTGCAGATGATTGTCTCTCCTTTCGACTGACAAAGGGTGGGAAATGATAATGAAATTGAAGGTGGTTGTCAGACTGAAAGTCTCGACAACATCATCAAAAGTAGTCAGTGAGCATCTTCATCAGCAATGGGCAGTCAACAACAAAAGCAACAATGTGTTGTTTTTGACATCATCAACATCATCAACCAGTGGGCGATCATCATCAACAAATTTTCCAATGGGCGTCATCAATATTTTGTTAGTGGACAAAGGATGTTGATTGCAAGCAAAGGACAGATGGATCCTTTTGTAGCTTTACACGTGATGGAGTTGTAAAGAAAAATTTAGAGATGAATCAGACTTGTAGCTGACTCATGATCTCTTCAGATTGAATTTTTTTCGACATCCAACTTTGGCGGTTTTTTAGACAGTTTTTTTTTAGGATCAACAGTTTTAGCGTGAGAACTTGGAAGATGGTTCCTAGTTCTAATTTTTGACTTATCATTGAGAGGGGGGGGGGATATTAGCCTGAGTCTCATGTGAGTAAAACATTATAAGTCCAAAATAACTATATTAATTAAATCATAAAAGTTAGGATTTAATCCTACCTTTCTAGATTGAGTTTGTTCCTCATAGTTAAGAGTCGGTTTAAGCCTATTTGGTTGAGAGATTATCTCCAACTACTTAGGCTCCTAGATTAGTGTGTTGTTGAGATCTTTACTCAACCAAAGAGTCCAAGATAGACACACTGTCTCTAGACTAACTTCCTCATGAAAACATTGTGAAAGGATTTGGCACAATAAAAAAACAAGGAGAGTTATTACCTTTTTGTTTCATGGCCTTGGCATTGGTTCGAAATGATCATATGTTTGATTATTTTAAAGTTTAAAGTTTGCTTTGGTGGCGAATGATAATATGTTTAATCATTTGAAATTATATATATATATATATATATATATATATATATATATTAAATCCAATTTTAATTATTTTATTTTAATATATTGATTTAATTAATTGATAAATTAAAATAAACTTTATAATATTTGGGTAATAAAATTTTATTTTAAAAATATGCATTATGGTTATTTTATTTTATTGAAATTACCAAAATGTAGTTTTTTTTCTTCAAAATAGCATCAAAGGAATAAACTGAATTGCAATTTTTTTTTTAAGTGGTTTGTGGCTATTTTAAATAGAATATCATTCTTTCTTGTATTTAATTGTCACATAATCTCTTTTCATTCACAAAGACGAGGTGTTTGTGATTTTACACATCTATGTTATAAGGTAAGAAATTATATGTATTGTATAACATATTTAACAATAATATATATTTTTATTTAACTATATTTAAACTAAGTTAATTTAACTACATTTTAATCTAACATCACACATTTGTGTTTTCTCATGAGAGTGTTTTTAGAAGGCAGTTGTTCCTTTTGTCAAAAAAAAAATCGATACAAATATATGCAAATAATAGATTAAAATGAACAAATATGATATTAAAATTTATAAAAAAAACCATCCACAAGTAGAGTTCTTATTATCTCTGCCTAGCGAGAGACAATGCAATCATGAATTATCTTGCTATTTTAATTGTTATTTTCATTAATATAATGTTGTTTGTATTTATTGTTTTTTACTCTAATTTAACTATATTTAAACTAAGCGAAAGTAGTTACTCTGTAGTCCTCATTCAAATATAGGCGCTAGTTCATACCTTTCAAAGTTCAATAATTAAACTAAGCAGTAGAGAACGCTAGCTATGCGACCTTGATATAAACTAGTAATTTTCTTTTACTGATGTTATTGTCTATAACTATAGAATAAATTCCAAAATCTTGAAGAAAACAAACTACACATATATATGAGATCTCACTAATTGTAACAACCCTCGTGAAAATTCCATGTAATAAAAGTTAATAAAGGCAAAATAATAACCATGGTCATGGGACACATATTCCAAGATGAATGTTGGGAAAAACATCCTAGTGTGGGTGCTCATATGGTTTATTATAGTTATGGAAATTGGCAAAGGCAATGGCTAAGGCTTTGGAAATACAAAGTGGCATTTATTGGCATTTATTTATGAAAATAATGGAAAATAGGAGAAAAAGGAGGTGAAAGGTCATATGTTGCATGTGAGGAGGAAAATGAAGGAAAATAATGGAAAATGAAGAAAATATAGGTTTGATTGATAAAAAGGCTTCTGAGGATCAGTTGGTAACCTTTTGTCAGTTCAGTTTTAGAGCTCTCGTTTTCTGTCTCTCACTCTCATACTCTTGGACACTTAGAGTTTCTTGGAGCACTCTTGGAGAGTGTGGCATACCTAGAGTTTTGGAGCAAGAAGGAAAAGGAAGAGCATGAAATCACAATAGGACATCAGGATCAATAGCTACATTGGGTTTTGTTTGTAGGTACCGAGTTGCATGTATGTTTTCCACACTAGTTTTGGCATGCATGGCATATGCATGTGGTTTATTGGTTATAACCTATCATTGACATGGAGGATTGCTTGGGTTGACAGTGTATTTTCCTAGCCTTGCCATTTCCTGGATAGCCATGGTGTTGTGGGTTCATTTCATTATTTGTTTTTCTGGTTGGTTCTCATGTTCCTTTAGCTATGGGTTGAGTTACTAGTTCATGGAGCCTTGGTTGGAAAAACACTCTAGAGACCTGTAACAACTTGGGTTGAGTTATTAGTCCTGGAGCCTTGGTTGAAAAAATTCTCTAGAGCCCTTGGTGGGTTGAGTTACTAGTCTTGGAGCCTTGGTTGGTCAAAATATCTAGAGGCAGGCAATAGTTGTGGGTTGAGTTACTAGTCCTGGAGCATTGGTTGGAACAAACACTCTAGAGCCCTAGACAACTTGGGTGGAGACCAATCTGGTGATGGTTGTGATGTTCAACCGTGAGGTGGAATCACTGGTTGAGGGTTTTGGTAGTTTGGCCTTTGGAAGCCCTGGTTTGGTTTTGGTGGATTTGTTTTATGAGATCCCACATTCATGCTTGGAATATGGCATGGGGGTGATTGGTTGAAGAGAGATTTGGCTCGGCCATGGTTGCATTTTTCTTATGGAAATAAGAGCTCTTTTCCTCTTGTATTAATGGGTAAATATGTTTGTTCTTATCTTGCTTATATGTGTTGAAAAGCGCAACTAGGTCGGTCTTCATGATGACTATGTAATTATGTATTTATGTAAAGAAGAAGACAAAGATAATAAAATGTATTTTGGTATACTTGCTCCATGGGTTTCATGAGCAAGATTTTATCATGTAGATAGAATTCTTCTTGATGTCTATTAGGTTTTTGTCTTCTAGGATTAAATAGAATTAAGTGTCTCATACATGAAGGATCTAGTCTAGGAATATATGCTCCAAGACCTTGTGGAAGAAGCTCACAACAACCCTCAAACCATGATGGAAGTCAAGCTTTAAATGCAGTGAAGAAATACCTCATCAATGCTAGAATAAACTTACTCTAGTCAGCTTAATTCATCAATGTCAAGTCGGCCTAACACACCGCCGTATGGTTGGCCTATTTAAGGGATTGTGCCCTATATATATACACATATAATGCGATCATTATGAGAGCAAGTAATGCAGATCTGAAACAGAGGTACAAGAAGGAGATTGCGGAGAAGAACAAGGTACAGTCTTCGGATAGGAAGGTACATATTGCAGATAGGTACAACAAGGCACAGGATTGCTGATTGGTGCAGTAAAATTGTGGATTGGTGTAGGAAGGGTACAGTGCAGATATCTTTGAATTTAAAGTGCAGACTTCAAATTATTAGTTCAAGGTTCAAAGTGCAGACTTACCTAAGTTATCTCAGCTCCTATCTGGGACCATAAAGCAATGATAAATTGCATATATATTATTGTTAATGGCAGTTGATCTGAGGAAAAAATTTGTTGAAGTTGAGACAATGATCATAAGGAGAAAGGCAGTAGTGAGGAAGGTAAATATATGATTTACCTTCCTATAATTCAAGCAATTCAACTACAGGCGAATGTAAGGTGAAGATCAAGGTCTCTAATACTGATGTAGAACTGAGAAAATTGGTGAAGAGAAGAATCAAGATTGAAGAAGCTAGGATAAGGTCTTGAAAGCATATCTAGGTCAAGGGTCTGAGTCTAGGTCATGGTACTTTTAATTTGAAGATCTATAAGAAGAATTCTTTGCTAGTTTTCCTCTCCAAGAGGGAGAGGTTTTTCCCTGGCTCTAGGAGCCTAATTTTGTGTCTCATGCATTTTGATAATTGACTTAATGAAATACTAAATAAGATAAAGAAAGAAAGACATAAGTAACTCAAGCAAGCTCACAAGTAATTATCAAAGTAGAGAATTTGTATTAAACACCAGCCCTCTAAAGTATCAACATGCTATCGGAGTAAAGGTGCTTAACTCAAGGGCTGCTTGACAAAGAGACACTCCAGGAAGCAAAAATCAAAGTTTGGGTGAGAATTGAAATCAATTTACAAGGAAGACTCTCAAGATATTTTTAGTAAAGGATCAGCCTTTGAAGAAAAATAATATTTGCCATCAAAGATTTACATTGAAGACATTGTTAAGAAAAGGACATTATCTTTTGAAGAATTGAAAGATGACTAGAAAGATGGTAGACCACAAAGATTTTCCCTATGAATCAGATGAGCAACATGGTGTTGGGTACTCTTTTGACTTAGCAAACACATTGAAAAGTTTGAAGGAAGAAACACATAATTTTAAAGCAGATAATGATAGAATCATATAGGCACTTCAGAAATAAGTAGAATTTAATGTAGTAATCCTTCAGAGTTTGTCAGAGTTGCAGCGACAAGGTCCACTTCGGATTAGCTATGGATAGGAAGATGGGACTAATGGGGCATATGTCAGTAGGTCTCATGCTGATCACAGGTCAGATAGAGATGGCACGACCAGGGATGGCAAGTTCTTGGACTCTCCAAATAGGAGAGGTGACAGACACATGTACTATTCTAGTTCTATTTCTGACAGGCATCATGATCGTCATCATTATCATCCTTACAGGAGGAGTGACAGGGGATATTTTCTGAATGATTTTAAGAAAGAAAAACCACCTACATTTGATGGAGAAATGAAGAAATCACATGATGTAGAAGCACGTTTGCTTGGTATGATGAATTTATTCAGGTTGTATCATTACTCAGAAAAAATTAAATCCAAAATAGCTATATTCAACCTCAAAGGTAAAGCAAATATTTGGTGAGAAGATGTGAAGAATGTCATGGATATTTATGAGGAGTAATTGACTTGGAGTGAGTTCAAGAGGCTATTCTGGAAGAAGTATATGTTGGGGAGATACTATGATGACATAGAAAAATATTTTTATGAGCTAAAGATGTGATCTATGACCGATGAGGGGCACATTAGAAAATTGATGGAGTTGTTGAGGTATGCGCCTTCCCTTAAGGAGGATAAGGCCAAGATTCAATGATTCATCAATGTGTTGTCGATAGAATTCAAAGACAAGATTGAGTTTGATGAGCCTATATCATTGTTGGAGGCCATTCAGAAGCTAAAGCATTATTACGAGCAATCAAACCACGGATCTGAGACTATGCAGGACTGGAAAGGTAATGATAAGAATAAAGGAAAATGGGACAAGAAATGGGCAAGACCTCATAATACAAATAATAAAGAGAATGTTGCCCCACCTAAGAAGTTCAATACATCTGGAAGAGGACAAGGATGTAACACCCTCCTCCCACATCTACTCAAGTAGCCGTCCAGCCAGGGTAAACATGCAATGAGAGGCTACTATGATCTGATTCAACCTCCTAGGTGACCTTAAGGAAGTGGAATCAACATAAACACATCACACATACCTTCCACATTAGCAAAAAAACTCTCAAGGGCCATCCCAACCACTCAGGTAACTAGCCCCTTGGTCCCACTGAGTTTTTAGACCATTAAACCCCCAAACACTCCCTTTATATGGACAAGGATGTATTTGGGAGGTTCTAGACGCTCTCACAACATGGGCAGGCATGCGTACAAGGAATTTTTTCCTCAGACCTGTGCCGGCGTCCCCAGGATTTGAGCCATATTTTCAGTCCCAGAGCTCAGGTCACTGCCCAGAACTCAATGTCAGGTTCAAAAATGAATTATAAAAGTGGAACAATGGTACATTTTCAAAAACATTGACAAGTTCTAGACTAGACCCCTACTATCCATGCCATGAATTTCTTCAAACATGTCACAAATATGTAATTTATAGGTATAAACAAAAAATATGAGCATAGGGGTCTCATACTTGTCTGAGAATAGCTAAGAAACATTGTTCCCTTACATCATTAGTTACATTATCATCTATTAGGTCATAGATACATTGCTCATTCATTTACAAATCAAAACATGAGGAGATCCATACATCATTATTGTCATAATACATGCTTATAACCAACATAATAACAACAAAAATATCAAGGATACATCAGCCATAGAATCCACATATAAACCAATACATTTACACATGAGATGTTAAGGAAAGAACCTCTTATTAATGAATGCAAAAACCAACTCAGGATGGGACTACCACGTTCCACCCAACCATAGATTGGCTTAGCCAAATATCTCTTCACCCAATCACCCTTGTGCCATATTCCAAGCATGAATGTGGGACTCAAACCAAAAGAACCAACTAGGGCATCCTCAGGCTAAACCACCTCACCCTCATCAATATAAACTGAGCTTTAACGTAATCCATCCCGGATCACTAGGTCAAAACAATAAACATGTAATAACAGGCTTTACCATGATCTCCACCAGATCACTAGGCTAAAACAATAAACATGTAGAACGGGCTTTACCATAATCTCCACCAGATCACTAGGCCAAAACAATAAACATGTAATAAAAAGATTTACCATGATCTCCACCAGATCACTAGGCCAAAACAAGCATGGATGCCACCAGATTACTCCACCTACACCGTGAGGAATTTTCCTATATCATAGTCTCTCAAGCTTAACTGCAATCCACACTGGATGACTAGGCCCTAAAATGAGACTCCACTCTCCAGGATTTACCGTATATCCCATCTAGTGATTCTTAGGCCTGCTGGAGAGCTAACACAAAATCCAGCTTTATCGCAACCCATGGTCTAGTTCAGGGGTTACTAGGCCATGTGTTCTATCATTCAGAGATCCACCTCACTCAACTTCGAATGCATCTAGAAATCTAGCTCAACCAAAACATGAGAACCCCATCACACCATAAATATTCGAAAATGGCAAGGTTAGGGATGAAAACACTGTCACACCTAGAAAAACACATTCCATGACAACAAAGAACCACATGCAATACCATGCATGCCAAATCTGGCAAGGAAATCATACATGCAAATCGATACCTGCAAAGAATCATGTTGCAGTTGTTTGATCCCGCTCTTCCTTACTTGCTCCTTCCTTCCTCTTACCTTCTTTTCCTTTCTTAATATAATATCAATGTGCTCCAAGAAAACTCTTAAGTGTCCAAGAGTGAGAGAGAAAAGGATAATAATGAGAGATCTCCAAAACTGAAATGACCAAAAATCTTGTCAACTGATCCTCATAAGCCTTTTTATTAATGAGGCCTCTAATTTCTTCATTTTCCATTATTTTCCTTAATTTTCCTCCTCACATGCAACTTGTGACCTTTCAACTTCATTTTCTCTTGATTTCCATTATTTTCATAAATGAAATGTCAATAAATTCCACTTTGCCTTTCCAAAGCCTTTCCCAATTCCTTTAGCCATAATAACCAATGAACACCCTCACTATGATGTTTTGCACAACATTGAACTTGGAATAAGTGTCCCATTAACCATGGTATTATATTTTTTTACATGTATTTTTAACCAGGGTTGTTACAGAATCCTCCCCCTTAGGGGAACACCATCCTCGGTGTTTAATGACACTTATAACCAACAAGACCAATGAAAACAAAACATACTGCCCATGGAGATTTATAGCACAATTCGTTGCAGTATTTACAATGACCACAACTTGTTTACTCGAGCTTTATAACGCAACTCATTACGATATTTACAATAACAACCAGATATATAGATACACATTTGCTTCAACCAACAAATAACCATACCATCTATGGAGCTTCATAATACAACTCGATACAATATTTACAATAATATGCACATATGCACATTTTATCAACCAACAAATAAAAGGATGTGATGCTTGCATCTGCAACATGGTTATCCAGATGCTCACACCTCCACCCTCAAAGTAGTAGCAAGATTCACTTCCTTCCCAGGAAGTTCAGAATCCACTGTCAAAGCCAAAGCTGCATCTAATGTCCAATGCTACAAACGTGTGCTACTGTACCCTCAGTGAACAGTTACCGGCTCATTGTTTCAGGGTGCACTGCCAATGTGCATTTGATTCCATTTGGAAATGAAAATCACCAAAAAAAATCCATCCCCGACCTTTCCTTCTCTGTAACATAGTCCCTTAGGCAATCCGGTAACCCCCTTCCATGTAGTCACCCACCTTCCAAGTTCCTCGGTATCCCCTATCTTGGGTGATTCTTCCGTTGGAAAGGATTCCTTGCATCAGAAGATACAAAAACCAAGGAATATATCTACCTCAAAACCATCATATCGGTCATAGCATGCTCATGGAAATCAATGGAAACTATTGGGTACTAGTGTCCCAAAATGGCCCTACTCCTGAAGTGCTTTACCAACATACTACTGTCTGTTTCAATTCTTTTTGTTGTTGCTGCCAATTCTTTCAATCAATTTCAACCACCAAACTGGACATTTCTATGTTTCCTATACCAAGCAAATAACTGCCATTAGATTCAAAATAAATTGAAATAAATTCACATCATACCTCATTGGTGGCTCATCAATAAGGTACACTTGCAATTCTCTTCACTCCCCGTCACAACAAGTCAAACTAGTTGTTTGATCAAATCATCATGTATAAACATATGACATCTGGTTAGCTCAAAACGCAACCATCATAAATTAAAATCATGAATTGTATGAAATCACCATAAATCACATCTAACCATCATAAGTTATAATTATAGATCACATGCATAATAAAACTGAAATAAAATACTGATACTTATCCTTCATCGATCCTTACTTCTTCCTTTGTTCTTTTGTACACACACCAGATCGGTTGCCACACCTGGAAAGCACCCAATGCTCTTGCTTCTCTTCAATCACGTACACATACACACAATGTACAACACATACATCCACATAAGGCGTACAACACCACACAATACATACACCCACACTTGGTGTATAACACAACACAATACATACACATACATCCGATGTACAACAAAACACAATACATACACCTACATCCGGTGTATAACACAACACAATACATACACATACATCTGATGTACAACACAACACATACACCTACATTCGGTGTACAACAAAACACAATACATATCCAGACATTTGCTGTACAACACAACACAATACATACACATACATCCAATGTACAATACAACACAATACATTCACCTAGTGAACATCACAGTACATATATGTACACAAAGTACAACACAATGAATACACATGTCACAATGTTGTGACTACACAATGCACATAGATAGTACCGAATGCCCACAACACATCATGTACGACATGCACACAACACCAAATGTACACTAGTACCATATGTACAACATTTAAACAATACAACCTTTACATAGCACTACTTGCACAACGTGTGCACAACATCACATGCATACGACACCACCTGCACAATG
Organism: Pinus albicaulis; assembly: GCA_034641835.2. Classification (NCBI taxonomy): domain Eukaryota; kingdom Viridiplantae; phylum Streptophyta; class Pinopsida; order Pinales; family Pinaceae; genus Pinus; species Pinus albicaulis. Next base: position 983,607,975 of record CM076584.1, on the reverse strand, counting down.
TGTACACAACACCACATGTACAATGCACCACTTGTACAACATGTACGCAACACCACATGTACACAACACCACATGCACGACATCTACACGACACCACATGTACATAACATCACATGCATGACAAGTAAACAACACCACTTTCACACATAACCACATGTACAACATGTACACAACACCACATGCACACAACACGACATATACAATCACACACACAACACCTTGTACATAGTACCACATGTACAACATGCACAAAACACCATATGTGCATAGCACTGCACAACATGTACATAGCACTGCACAACATGTACATAGCACTATATGTACACAACACCGCATATCCAATATGCACACAACACCTCATATCCAACATGTGCACGATGTGATATGTACACAACACTACATATCCAACATGTACATAACACCATCTATACCTAACGATACACATGAAAAATACACACAAAAACATATATACACAACACCATATGCACACAACATCACAGGCACAATATGTACAACATATATACAACATAATACTACACATCCATAGACCACACACTGACTCCACAAAGTAACCTTCATTCTAGTGTCTTTCCACTATCCATGCTTATCCTAGCCTACCGCAGATCACATTGTTTTCATTCCCCTGATGTACCCTTCAGCATTACCTGCCATAACATAGACATATGCATATTATAATCACATAATATCAATTCATACCCACATGATACTGACCTTGTAAATATGTCAGGGTTATTCTTCCCACTTGATTCCTCATAAGCCAAGAACCTATGCATGCCATTCACGTGCATAAGAAATCATTCCTCCACAAGAATGATTCTTGATGACCTTGTCAGACAACGACATACATACATACATATATATACATATAACAATCATGATACCTGACAACCCTGTCAGAAAACTACATACATACATACATATATACATATATTAACATCAACATAACGCACTCATGATCCCATCAGATAGAAACATACATACATGCATATATGCATATATGGACATTATCATAATCATGATCACAACATAATTACCAGATAGCATAAGGTCAAGGTTAAGAGAACTTCCTTTATCTGCACACAAGATGCATCACGTTGAGAACCACATTGCCCAACTTAGCCAAGGCATATAACACCTCAAATCCCTTTACTTAACCTTACCTGATTACCTTTCTCATGAATGCTCTGCCATCGTCTATTTATCCCAATGAACCCCACCAGTTCAACTGACTGTCATATTCTTACCTTCCACTACCCTCTACTCATGGATCGAGCTTCATTCGTGCCTTACATTACTTGTTGGGTACCACACAGCTCTCACCGAGCTCCATTAACTTTTCTCTTTCCAACCAATTCCCAAGACTCTCAAAACATAAAAGGAAATAACAAGAGTAAGCAAGAAGAAGACCATGAAAAACCAAAAGCAATATGACATTGCAACAAAGTGGCATGATCATGCACCAAACATAAACAAAACTACAAATCAAGCACAAACAAATCACAAAGACCGAAAGCATAAAACTAAGAACAAACACCATGACGCAATCCCCATGTGTTCCCAATGCTTCTAAGGTAAAGCTCAACCTGAGCCTTCTTCAAAATTTCATGGTAGTCTCTTTTTCCATGCAATCCCCTGCATCATACCGCCATAAACATATAATTGTCAGTGTATAATATAAACATACAATATACCAGTTACCTTACCTTGTTATGCTAGACACACTGCCTTGTATCTAAACACATACATATATCATCTCTCAAGGGACTCCAATCCCTTGACAAATCCAGCCATAAATAGAAACCAACTATTATACCTATCAAATACATGTTCATAAATGTAGCACATGTCCACATAATGCCAGACAATATTAGGGTTAAGAAGACTTCATGTTTCCATGCAAAGCACTCATTCATTTGGAATTGTGGTTCCCAAACATTTCCAAAGGAATTCTTACCCTATTTCTTTATTTTTCCTTGCTACAATCAAGTCCTACTATGTACTATCACATCACCCATCTATTAGTTATATAAACACATAAACTAGTACCTTTTCATGCTAGTACCAAACATGTTGCCCTGCAACTGTTCACACATGTCAATCGCATGTTCCAAATATCAAGACATCATGTCTATTAACTAAAATCAACCTCTACCAAGACTAACAACCATGTCATAATGAACTACTATTCAAAATCATAATACTACAACTATCACCTACTTATACTCAAATACACATCTACTATCTCAACACATAGTGTGTTAGTACAACCATCTTAAAAAAATACCATTACTTCATGAAATCTTATAGACACATGCTCATAGCATGCAATTAATCAAACACTCAAACAACATATAGACACCAAACACTCAAACACCAAATAGATGACATAATCAAACATTCAAACACCAAATGAACAACATAAACAAACTCATATCTCAATGTATCTAAGGGGAGGTTATCTTATCTGCACAATCAATCTAATTATCACGATATAACAACATATAAACTCAAACATAAATAAGGTCATGATATCCATAACAGTAACTAGCTAACATGTTCACCTCATAACCTCATAAACAATTGTCATTCATACATAACAATCACATCTACATAGTCAGTCTAAATTAGTACGACTCAATATCACAAATATGTTGGCTCATACCTAAATATCGTAACCATAACCATTTGCATAGTTTAATCTAGATTAATATGATACATATAACATCAATGTCTTAATACAATAACCATAACCTCAATGTCTTAATGTCTTGTGAGTTCTAGAAATCTCACTGCCTTCATTATCCTTAGGATACATTTTTTACTATTTCATTATCCCATCATGTCATGCTCAGCTCACTAGTCCCAGAAGACCCATCATGGTCTCATACCATTCATTTTGTCTATATGTTGTCACCATTGACCTTAGCACTCTGTTTTTGGCTTGCTTAATTTCCTCCACCTGACACCTAGGATCACTAACCAACCTACTGAATCTTGTACTTGCGGGATACATCAAGCATTGATGGTCTCAAAACTATCTCTGTAGGCTCTTTAGATAAATCAAGTACATTGGATTTTGGATCCTCAATACATGAAAATATCAAAAACCCTGTTTTTTATACTTGAAGACCCAAAACCAAGTTTTCAGTCAAAGGCCAAGTCCAAAGAGCCTCCCGCTAGGTCACCTAGGGTTTCATAGGTCATAGGTTTGTTTTGGCATTCTAAAATATTTTTTTTTCTTGTGCCAAGAGGATGTAATCAAAGAAGAATGAGGACACCATATGTTTGTCCAAATGGATCAGAAAATCGTTTAAGGAAGGCCTCTTGGTCAAAGCACAACTTCTGCAAAAGACAACTGCCCATCTTAGACATTTCTGCAGGAATGAATGAGATGGCCATCAATAGAAAGAGAGGTAAGGTAAGAGGGTAAATCATCCCTAAGGGTAGCCACAAAAAAGGAGAGGCAGTAGGCCTATGTACAAAGAGAATTAAGGTTTTGGGACTGATTGGAAAAACAAGTCTTGCCAAGCAAGGAACTTGTGCAAAGGTCACAAAGACAGAAGGCACATCAACACAACCAAGCACACATTGAAGATTTTTTTAGAAATTATAAACGAAAAAGGGGAAAAGGTGAGGTGAACTGAACAGAAATGAATGAACTTGAAAGGGTTATAGAGAACTTAGAAGACAACAATAATTATTTGTCTCTAACATCCCTAAAACCTAAAAGTTTGGGAAAGTAAGCAAAACAAGTGAGATGAGGATGATATACCTCCATCATGACAACAAGAGGTTTTCAAAAAGCCTTTGAAGGTGATTTATATGGTTTGTCAAGATAAGGGGTTTTCACTACATCAAAGGGACAAATTGTAAAGAGTATCAGTGTGAGTCTAGGCCTTCAAGTGCAGTCAAATGTCTTCAAAATGGTCGAAAGAAGGAAAGCAGGAGGTTAATTGTCAAATGAGAAATCAAATTGAGCATGAGTTCTACTGTTGAGTAAATAAGGTTTCAAACTCCAAAGAAAGTTTAAGAAGACCAAAAAACACTATGTTATGGAACCTAAAGCAAGTTAGAAGTGGCAAAGGGAAAACATAGTAAGCATGATGTACACATCTTTGCCAAAAAGGACATATCACTGTCAATCAGCAAGAAGGTGAACACATGTTTCAGGTCACTTACACTCAAAATGCCAAAAAGGGTAAGGAAAACAATTTCATCTCATTAGAGCAAGAAATGATAGTTTGCACAGTGCCCAAACCTTAAAAGATGAAAAGGGAACCTCTTCATCCTTTCAGTACACCATCACCAAAGAAAATCACTTGAGAAAGTTGTAAGTCACCTGCAAAAAGAGTCAAAGAGATATCAAAGAAAATTATAAAGTGACCAAAGGAAAACATAGTAAAGTTGGTTTTTTAAGTTTTAATTTATTTTCGAAAGGGTATAAAAGGCCTTATCAGTCTTTCCCCATCTCATTTTTCTATCACAAAAAGAAGAGAAAACTTGCAGAAGAAGAACATAGTTTTTTGATCGAAGACTACTTGCACTACAAAAATATAGGCTGGCGCTGCGCTAATTCCTTCTCCTCCCGTTCAAATTTACAAGGCGCTGCGCTAATCGAGGGTGGTGTTACGCAAATCCTGGGCGCTGTGAAAATATAGGCCTGACTCACTCGAAGACCGAGGAGTGAGTCTTCGGGTGGGTCGCGCTGCGCTAACCCACGGGCAGGGCTGCCGGCGCTGCGCTAATGCAGAAGGCCTCCAACAAGCAAAATCTCTTACCCTAAGTCTCAAATTCGTCATGCAAGCTGCCTCCAAGGTTTGCAGAAGAGCTAAGAGTTGGTAGGTGGCCTCTTTTCCTTAACCTACACGCAATTTTTATATAATTTGGTGGCTGAAAAGTAAACTAAACTTTAGATGTGAAAACCCTAGGTCTCAAATGCTTTTTACCCCTTTGTTTTTAGCCTAAAACAAGTTCAATATTATTTGAGGGAGGGTGAGTTGGTGAGGTCGCAATTCATAATTCAAGGTGAACCCTCTTAAAAAACTCCAAAGCAAGCAGTTCTTAAAACCCTAACTTCCACATCACTCATTCACTATAAGTTGACTTCACCACCATCTTTATCTTGCTCCTCCAAACCCTAGTTTGTCAACAAGCATCTCCTATCACCATGTCAGGAGCAAAAAACAATAGTAGTAGTGAAAGAGGTCAAAGGACTTTGAGACCACATCATAAGGGAGGGAAAGTGAATAGAGTTGAACCCCAGAGCACAGTGGCCATCATCTCCTCTCCCAGGATCCTATCATGTTTCCAAAATGTAGGGTGCTTCCAATACTGTGAGAAGGTCAAACAAGTGAAAAGCCACCCAGAGCTTACAAGGCTTCTCATTCTCAACTTTCACAACAAACACTCAAGCCTTGCAGGGGTAAATTTTGAGAGCTCAGAATATACCATCTCTGATGCCACAGGTATCCCTAATGTTGGTGAGAAGTGGTTTAAGAAGGCCAAATTGGACAAGGACTTTTTTGAGCCATTTGTCAAAACTAGGTATAGAGGAGGCAACAAGACAATTTTTCCTTTCTCACACCTCAAACAAAGATTTTCACCCTTGATGATGGTTATCATGAAGTACTTCACCTGTGAGGGGAGATACTCCAGGCTCTACTCCTACCATGTCAGACTCCTCATGCATTTCACAAGGGTTAAGATGCTCAACTTGCCTTACTATCTCTATAGGAGCATTGAGAAGATGTCTTTTATTGTCAGGAGGAGGAATCCCTCCCAACAAATGCAAAGTTTATTTCACCATTCCTTGATCAAGATGGTGGTATTACATCAGTTGGAGCAGCAGGGTATACCTTGGGAGGTATTCATAGCACATGAAGTCTTCAAAAACTCCTAGCCTCCTCATCAACCAAATTTTCCCTCCTCATCTGCACAAGTACCCTCACGTAAAGGGAACCTCCCTTCTTCCCCTTCTCTTGATGCATCAAATGGAGAGGATGATAGTGGCAATGATTAACAAAGTAATGGCAGTGAGGGTAATGGTATAAGTGAGTCAGCCCAAAGTGAGGAAAAGAATGGTGCTGATGAGCAAAGTGTTGGCCAAGAGGATGTTGATGAAGACAGTGAGCATGATAGTCAAAGGGACAATGTGCATGATAGTGAAAACAGTGAACAAGAAAATGAAAAAAACAGTGCCACTATGGAAGAAGATGCTGAGGAAAATGAGGAGGTTGACAGTCAAAATGAAATGAGCATTGATGGAGGGGATATCAACAATAAAACAGAGGATGCAAAGACAGAGGATAAAGAGGAAGAAAATAAGGACAACACAGAAATTGAAGGCAGCAGTGAGGCAAATGAGACAGATCACAGTGAGGAAGAGGTAAAAGAAAGTAACAAAGAGGCAAATGATAAGGAAGACAGTGAGGGACAAGACAACAAAGAGGAGAATAGTCATGACAATCATGACTGTCATGACAACAATCAGGCCCTCAGTGACAATAAAATAGTGCCAATGCAGAAAAAAAAGAAGGTGACCCTAGTCATGATGACAGTAAAAAAGGGGATGAGGCTCCTGGTTTAAATGATGATCACAACCATGGAAAAGAGACCAACAAAAGCACCATCACACCTCTTGCATGCACATACCAAAGAGGTCCAAGAAAAGTGTTTACTGCCTCGAAAATGCAAGGGACCTTGCCACCTACATCATCTCAAAGGATTGACAAGGGAAAAGAAAAGATGGACAAGGGTAAGAAAAGTAAGGGGAGAAAGCAAACTACTCAAAGACCCCAATTCATTGACCTAGACAGTGATAATGAAGATGAGGAGGTGGCCACTAGACTACTGATCCAAAGAAAAGATCCACAAATCAGGGAGTGGGAAAGGGATTTTGAGATGGCACAACATATCATTTAGTATTACAAGAATGAACACAAGTACTTTAAGAAGATAAAAAGGGGCCTTGCTCTTTAGAAAAAGATGACCAAGTACTATGCAATGAGAAACCAACTTTCTTGTGCCAAACTGAAGAAAGCCCTCCTTGAAGTCCAAACCCTAAACGAGGCAAAGGGTCATGAAAACCTTGCAGTTTTGGCATCAACTTCTCAATAGGTCTCCCAAACCCCTTGAAGGAGACTTCATCAATTTTGAAGGAATTTGGGCAAATTTTTGTTTTTTGTGATTTTGAAGGCCTATTAGCACATCACCACTGGCACTACGCTAATCCCTGGAGCATCCTCAGAGGGTAAACTTGACATTTTTTGACTTCTCAGGGCTAGCACATTATGCTCACCAAGTTTCAGAACAATTGGAGCAGTTTTGACCCCTCAAAAGGTCAAAAAACACCTAAATTTTCACCATTCTGCCTCTATTTTAGGTCTGGCGCTATGCTAATATTAGTGTTAGGATTTTGGAATTTTGAACAGGCTACAGGAGCTGGATCAGGAAAATACAGGCATTTCTGGAAACTAGATTCATCAGGCTTTCCAATGAGCCATCACAGAGCCAAATTCGACATCGGGAAGGGGTCCAGAACTTGGTTGCAAAAGTACCTATTTTCTGCCTGAAGTGACGCTGTGCAAATGGATTGTGTAGCGTGTTTTTGGCCAAAAGTAAAAAAAACACACTCATTTATTGTAAAATCATATTTTAATGTTTTTTAAGGCAAATCACTCTAGAATTAGGTGCTAGAAGTTATTTTGGAATTTATTTCATGGGATATTTTGTGCCTTGGGCCTTGCATGGTCTCTTGGGCATTTATGACATTTATGGGTGATTTTGACATTTTCCAACCCTATCTATTGTTTTTTCCCTCCTTTGCTGAGTTAAATAGAGCATGAGGGCTTTATTGTAAATGTTGGCATTTGATGAGCTTTGAGAGCAATACATGGTTTTTTGAGGTTGAAGAGCAATTTGGTGTTGTGGAGCTTGTGGATGATTTGCTTTGCTTGATGATGATGAAGCTTGCTTGCAGGATCCCTGAGCTTGGTTAATGGTGATGTGTCTCTAATTTGTCCATTTTTTCTTGTTTATCATTATGTTTCATCCTTCTATATGCAGTAGAACAGAAAAGTATAGGCTAAGAATTGTTGTTTGAAGCACCTTAGTCTTTCCTGCCTTCTATTGCCTTGATGTTTTCCTGTGCTAGGACATTTTAAGGAATTCTTGATTGCTCCTTAGACCCCTTATGCTTGTTTGTTTCATTAATGGATTAATATGCTAGTTTCCAAATATGTTTTATGGCAACCCTGCTTATTTGATGCTATCTAAACTCTGTTTTGAAACCTCTCTTTGAAGTATTACTTGTTAGGTTAAGCCAAGGAGGTATTGTTCTAATCTTTCCCTTTTTCCATGCCTATCAGTTTGCCTCAAAGTTCTTTGTAGCTTGATCAATAATTCTTAGGAGTTCCCTCTTTGCTGATTAAAGTTATTTTGTTATCTTAAATGTTTTCTAAAGCTTGAAGTTGAAATCACAAGAAGCTAAATGAGTTTCTTGCCTTCATATTTCATTGGAATGTTTGTCTTGAATGTCTATTTGTTTAATTATTTTCATTGAGTAAATGGTTTTCCCTATCTCATGATTATTATCTTTTGCTTATCAATATTTGAGACCTTCTTGTTTATGGGTATTTGACAAAGGATTCTTAGCCGCCCTTTGCCCTACCTTGTTTCCCCAACTTAATGTTCATTTCACTTCACACATAAGCCTTAAGGATCCATTGACATCACTAGATTTGCCCTGTTATGCACTCTGACTCTTTTTTGAGATATCCATGACTTTGATAGACTCCATAGCCCAATGATTTGATGATCTCTCACTCCACCTATTCTACCTATTTCATCTTACCCAAACAAAACAAACAAAAAACCCTACACTTAACAGTTATACTAAAATAAACCATCTAAAGCAAACAAGTTTTATCATTTGCAAACAATAGAGAGAGCCCTCTCTGTGTCCAGGAAGGCTAGGTCCTAGGACTCCAAAGGTTGGTATGATGTTACCCTGTGCATTTGGTCTACCAATCTGCTAAATCACGAGACCCTAACATAATGGCGATCACGGTGGGACCTTCTGAGTAAGTCACAACCTAAGTACTCCTTAGAACTTCAAAAGCCCTTGTCAAAATATATCCTGTGATTTGTAACCACTTCATCGCTATCACTAAAATAATGGTGATCATGATGGGACCTATGAGTCAGTGACAATCTAAGTATCCCTTAGGACTTCAAAAACCCTTATCAAATCATAGAGAACTCAAACTGTCAGCCAAAGAGTAGAATCTCGTTGTTTCACCATCCTAGCAAAATGATGACTCAGTTATAAGACACTCTCACAAACCTTAGGGCTACATATAGGAACTCAGAAAACCCCAAAAACATCCCTAGATTGGTTTTTTGTCAGTTATTGGTAGTGGACCATAAACATACATCCTTAAAAAAACAAAAAATATCCACCTGGCGACTCCACTAGCCTCCAGTAGGCCTATTACTTCACTAATTCTAATTAGACTCCATGGGATTGTGTCAAACCAGCGCTGAGAAGTTTAAAAGCCTAGTTATACAATGTGAGAGTTTACTAAGCACTAAGAGAGGTCAACCTTCCGAAGATATTCCTAAAACTTTCAGCCTCTCTGAATTTTGAGTTTGAAATTTGGCTTCACAGAGGATCAGTACTAGATCTCATCCGGATCCAAATCTTCCTACCATAGTTGATGACCCAGAAAATATTTTGTGGCAAACTTCTAAAGTTGGAAACTTAACCACTGTTAGGACCATTCATAGAGCAAGCTCTGTACCTGGACATCTTACTTCTTTGCAAGATCCCCAGTTTGACTTGCACCATACAAAGAACCTTTTCAGAACCAAGTCACACAGTGAAATTGACCAAACTGACCTTGAGCCCATAGACTTGCAGCAGAGTTCTAGTAGAGAAGCCTCTCCTTCCACTCCTCCTGAATTTCATCTTCTCCATCACTTTAGCTCTTTCCATCCCAAGTCTGCTCAGAATCAGTTTGCTGGTCCAAGTACTTCCACCACATCCATCCATACCACCACTGTGCAAACCACTCCATCTCACCCTCCACCTCCTCTCACAAACCCTCCTCTTGTAAATCCACCATTAGCTCCTATCATGGCAGCTTGGTATTCCCCCCTAGTTTTACCACAACCACAGGGGCTGAATCTACCACTGCCCAACAACATGTAGACATAACGAATGATGCCTTTGACTATATGGAGTTGGAAGATGAAACCATGCAAATGAGGATGTTTGCCCAAAGCCTAGGAGGGGAAGCTAAAAAATGGTTTAAAAACTTAACTCCCAACAACATACATGATCTCCCTTCCCTTTACCAAACTTTCATAAACAAGTGGGAGATTAAGAAAAACCCTCTCCAAATCCTCTCAGAATATAGCAACCTTAAGAGAAATGCAGGAGAAAGTGTCCAAGACTACTGCACTAGATTCAACAGTGTTTACAATGCTCTCCCACCCAACATGAAACTCCCACTAGGCCTAACTTTAGCTAAATTTCTGGAAGGTTTTGACCTAGACATGGCCTATCAGCTGAGAGAAAGACAACCCCTAACTTTAGAAGACATGCAAAAGGAAGCTATAAGTGTAGAGGCCAACTTGATTGAAAATAGAGCTAGGTTGAGATAAAAAAGGAGAGTAACCTACAAGGATGAAACCATGCCCTCAACCTCCTCATCTGATTCCAAGATTGAAAACCTAGTTAGAACTATAAAGAGAATGATGGAGAGGATAAGCCTGAATGAAAGAATGCCTCCTAGGGAAAACCAAGCAAATTCCCAAAACATAAATAGAAATACAAAATTTAGAAGAGACCCTCCCCAAAATAGGCCATGAGACAATGATCAAAAAATTAGGCCACCCTTCCAAGATAATTATGTAGATGAAGAAGGAAGAGAGACTGAAGAACCTGAGGAAAGCCATGTAAACCTGATAGGTTTTGACAATAAAGGTGATGTCTTTCTCAGTGAATAAGAACAAGGCCTCTTTGCCTTTGATCAATCTGAAACAAGCTATGAGGAGTCTGAAGACTTTCAATTGGGATTTGAAAATGCCATCATGGAAGTCCATAGGCAATATGACCTTAGGAGAAAAAGAAACCAAGAAGCCTCCAAGAAAAACCAAATAGACACTGTTGTTAGGAAAGCTCCATAAAACACTTCTAAGAAGAAAACAGACAGTGTCAACATTATGGCTAAGAAAACTGATCCAAACAAAGAAAAAATCAGCCAGCAAAATAGTGACCCAAGCTGCCCTAGTACATCTACTAGTGGCCCTGAAAAAATTCTATTGTCTAAAGCCCCAAATAAAAATCAGCAGATTAAAAATGTAGAAAATTTCATGGCTGATAAAATTATTGAAAATGCAACAAGATGATGGAGCTTAGTGAAATGAAGTCGCCTTCACTAAGTTGGCCCGCAGGCTATTTTTGGCGCAAAGTCTATTTTTAGACTATGTCTATTTTTAGACATATGGAGCATGGTCTGGGAGTTGCAGTATGTTATTCTTGGAGTATTGGTCATGTTGGTAAAAATAGATGGACCTCTATTTTTAGACATTTAGGTCGAAGTCTATTTTAGGACTGCCTATCCTAAAAATAGAAAAGTCAAATATTATTTACCCTTAATAATATTTGGACTCTAAACTTCAATTTACTCTCTTGGAGCACTTCGGTTGGAGCTACAGAAGTGGCTCATGCATCTGACAGAGGAATTACGCTATTCCTAGGGGTTTTTGAGCTCATGCATGGTTGACTTCAGTTAGGACTTCAGTGGTAGAAGTTTGGTGGAGTTGATGAGACAATTGGTGGAGTTGTGTTCGGTTTAACTTAGTTGAACTAGTTGTGATTAGTTTAACTAGCTAATCAACTAGTAATGAGTGGAGTGAATTAAATATTATTTAATTCACTAACTATTAACTCATTATTCAACTCATGAACACATCAGTTCACTACAGTGCATGGACAGTTCAGTGGAGACCAGTGGAAGAGGTAGATGAAAGGGTTGAGATAGCTATCAGTTGTGACATCAGTTGTGCATGAGATTTTCACCACACTTGGAGGAATTTACCATGAGGATTGCACTGTCAAGCCAAGGAGATTCGAACCTTGGATCTCTCATTAGACCAGCCTTGATTGCGCAATAGAGGCAGGCAATTAGTGGATGAGTTTTGAACCTGTGACTTGTTCAAAACCAAGCTAGTTTGTGTGTAGCTTTATGAGATAGTACTGAGTACTTGTGAGGAGTATTGTACTATGTACTGTTACATGTTATCTGCATTATAATATACAGAATAGCTGAGGGGTTTTCAGCTATAAGCTTTCCCCATACATACTGTTTAATGTGTGTGATGTTTTGATGATCTTTTGATCGCATACCGCTTGTTTTATTTCCGCATGTGTGATGATCTGAGTGGAAGAGATTATGTGTTGCATATGAATTCGAATTGATATGTGATCAGGATAATATCGGTGGATAAATCTTTATTATTCAACAAATTTCTACAAAAATTAATGTAAATATGTCCAAAACCCAAATACCTTTCAGCTTTGAGGGAGAGATTGCCAAAATCAAGATAACCATGCCTCTCACTGAACTGGTATCTCAAGAAGTGTATAGGTCCCAAGTGCTGAAGGTCTTTAACTTAGGAAATGATACTGACACTTTGAATTTAATTGATGACAAGCTTGAGTTGTTGTTTGGACCTGAGGTTGAGGGAAAGTATCAAGAAGGAGCTGCCCCTCCTTTCTATATCAGCCTAAACATACATGACAAGATATTACATAATACCATGCTAGACTTCGGTGCCTCACACAACCTCATGCCGAAAGTTGTGATGGAGAGATTAGGCCTAGAAATAACTAAAACTTACAAAGACTTGTACTCATTCGATTCGAGTAGAGTCAAGTGTTTGGGCCTAATCAAGGTTTTTTCTGTCAATATGGAAAAAATACCCGCTAAAGGTATTGCCATGGACATAGTAGTGGTAGATATTCCCCCTAAGTATGGCATGCTTTTATCTAGATCTTGGGGAGCCAAAATTTAGGGGAACCTTCAGCTAGATATGTCCTATGCTACCATCCCTGTTTTTAACCAGACAAGAAGACTATACCAAGAGTCACACCTGAAATATATGGTTAGGAGTCAGGAAAGGCCAAACAACACTCCTCTTTATTCTATTCATTTAGATCTTGATTCTTTCATCTTATGTAATGAAGAGGAAATTAATGAGCAAATAAGCAAAGTTTAAACAGATCTAGACACACTGCAACAGTCAAACTAGTCTCTACATGAGGAACTCAACAGTCAAAACTATAGCAACCCTAAAAAACCACATGATGATAAAACTAAACTTGATTTTCTGCAAACTGAAAATGAAATTTCAAAACCAAAAATCAGTTTAGTATATGAATCAGGTTGTTCAAATGAAGGACAAACCTCAAAAACACAGTTGTTCCCTTTTGCCAATCTAGAAGTACTGAAATACCCTCACAAAACAAATTTTTTTGGGAATCTGGATCAAAAGAGTCTTATGTTTTTTCCTTACATAGATACCTCATTATCAAAAAGTTTTGTCCCTTCAGAAATTTTTTTGACTCTTACAAATTTTGCTATTAACCCTAAAGAAGTATCTAATGGAACTAATATAGAGGAGTATAATGTAGGCAGCTTGGGAAGGCCCAAAATGATTAAGTTATCCAGAACCTTGTCATTACACACAAAACTGAAATACATAAGAATATGCAGGAGGTTTCAGAATGATTTTGTATATAGGAATGAAAGCTTAAAGCCTTGTGACATAGAAATTATTCAAAAGAGGTCTCCTTCCGAGAAAGACCATGAAACCCTTGGGAAAATTGTATCACTAACAAAGAAAGCCAAAGGATGCAGGCTGTGTATAGACTTTAGGTACCTAGGCAAAAGCTCCATGAAATACAAATACCATTTTCCGAAGATAAATCATCATATTTCAAGGGTAGGAGTTTCTAACAAGATGTCATTATATGATAGTGTTTCAGGTTACCATCAGATGATATAACTTCAGATCAATCAACATAAAGAAATTTTCAAAGTTCCTTGGAACAACCACATGTTTGACCAAATGCTTCCTGAGCTAAGGAGTGTTGAAGAAACATTCCAAAGAGCCATGGCCCTTGTTTTCAACTTCTTCACTATGATATACATTGATGACCTCATCATCTGTTTTGAAGCTGATAAAGAATACCTTTTCTATCTAAGGAGGATATTTCACAGAAACAAATTTGAGAAGCAAGACTCAAAGAGGAAATACCAAGGAGAGCATGGATTGTTTGAATTTTTTTGGAAAAATCCTTATACCATGTTTTCAAATGGAGGTAACTATGATTTCTGTTTACAAGAGCCGAACGGACAAAGAATGTTGGGAGATCCTTTTAAGGACAGGATGCTCAAGTACCATTGTTGTAAAAACCCTTAGTTTAAAATTTTCATTCATTGTACATAAAACATTACATGAGAAAAATCACAAAAAACACAAAAACATAGAAAAAATGAAAAAGAGTGCAGGTTTGAAAAGAGGTATAGCCCCATACCCAAAAGATAGTACTACTGAAAGTGAGGAAGCTTGAATGCCACTACTGGTTCAAAAAGAATATCTTGTTTTAGTCATCTAGCCTAATCATGGTTGAAGCATGTTTTTAATTTTGTGTTGATAAGTTAGTGAAAGACAACTTGTCTAATTATTCAAACTTTAGTTGTCGAAAAAGATATATTAGGAAAGAAAGATGTTGGCTCCACATGCCCAAAACTGAACCAAGGAGAAATATGGGGATGCATAGGAAATGATACATCACAACCCTTATTTTTCTAGTTTTGTTTGTACAAAAATAATGTTTGTGTGCAGCTTGTTCTTATGCCACAACTCATGATAAGTCAGATTGCCTAATCCTGATTTAAACCATGCTTTCAATTTCATGCTTATAGCTTAGAGAATGAAGTCTGTCATACAACCTAATCTTGACAGTCAGTTAGTCTAGGTAGAGAATAAAAAGAGTTCATTAGCATAATATGAACTCTTGGAAGAAATAAGATAGACGTAGATAGTTTGTTTTGATTTCAAGATAAAAATAATGTCAAGGGTTTGCCAGTTCAAGTGCACCCAAGGAAGAAAAAATGTTAGGCAGGTAGGTTGGGTAGATAAAGATGAAGTTGAGCTAATAATGTTCTTCAGATTATTGAGATCACAACTTCAAAGAAGCATCGACAAATGAAAGAAGTAAAAATCTACCCAATGGATGAGGTACTGGTCTCCATAAAACCAGAGATATGAAAGTTCTGGACACCTCCTAAAAAGGAGCTGCCCTCCCCAAGTGGAGCCACTATTAGTCATCAGTAATTTTTGCGTTTGTAGATGACTAAATGCTTATCCTAGATTTCCAGAAACAAAATTCATGAATATTGTAAGTTCTAGAAATCTCACTGCCTTCATTATCCTTAGGATAATTTTTTTACTATTTCATTATCCCATCATGTCATGCTCAGCTCACTAGTCCCATAAGACCCATCATGGGCTCATACCATTCATTTTTTCTATATTTTGTCACCATTGACCTTAGCACTCTGTTTTTGGCTTGCTTACTTTCCTCCACCTGACACTTAGGATCACTAACCAACCTACTCACTCTTGTGCTTCCTGGATACATCAAGCATTGATGGTCTCAAAACTATCTCTGTAGGCTCTTTAGATAAATCAAGTACATTGGATTTTGGATCCTCAATACATCAAAATATTGAAAACTCTATTTTTTATACTTGAAGACCCAAAATCAAGTTTTCATTCAAAGGCCAAGTCCAAAGAGCCTCCCACTAGGTCACCTAGGGTTTCATAGGTCATAGGTTTCTTCTAGCATTCTAAAATATTTGTTTTTCCTGTGCCAAGAGGCTGCAATCAAAGAAGAAGACCAAAAAACATTGTGTTATGGCACCTACAACAAGTCAGAAGTGGCCAAGGGAAAGCATAGTAAGAATGATGCACACATCTTTGCCAAAAAAGACATATCACTGTTAATTAGCAAGAAGGTGAAAACACATGTTTCAGGTCACTTACACTCAAAATGCCAAAAAAGGGTAAGGAAAACAATTTCAATTTATTAGTGCAAGAAAGGACAGTTTGCACAGTGTCCAGACCTTCAAAGATGAAAAGGGGACCTCTTCATCCTTTCGGTACACCATCACCAAAGAAAATCACTTGAGAAAGTTGTAAGTCACTTGCAAAAAGAGTCAAAGATATATCAATGAAAATTATAAAGTGACCAAAGGCAAACATAGTAAAGTGGGTTTTTAAAGTTTTAATTTATTTTCCAAAGGGTATAAAAGGCCCTATCAGTATTTCTCCATCTCATTTTGCTATCAAAAAAAGAAGAGATAGCTTGCAGAAGAAGAACATAGTTTTTTGGTCGAAGGCTACTGGCGCCGCGCAAATACAGGTTGGCGCTGTGCTAATCTATTCTCCTCCCGTTCAAAATTACAAGGCGCTGCACTAATTGAGGGTGGCGCTACGCAAAGCCTGGGTGCTGCGCAAACACAGGCATGAATCGCCCGAAGACCGACAACTCTGCTGAACGCCCAGTGCTGCGCTAACCCATGGGCAGGGCTGTCGGCGCTGTGCTAACAGGCCGACTTGACTGCTCGGGCAGGGCGCTGCGCTAATGTAGAGGGCCTCCAACAAGCAAAATCTCTTGCCCTAAGTCTCAAATTCGTCATCCAAGATGCCTCCAGGGTTTGCAGAAGAGCTAAGAGTTGGTAGGTGGCCTCTCTTCCTTAACCTACAAGCAATTTTTATATAATTTGGTGGTTAAAAAGTAAAGTAAACCCTAGATGTGCAAACCCTAGGTCTCAAATTCTTTTTACCCCTTTGTTTTTAGCCTCCTTAAACAAGTTCAATATCATTTGAGGGAGGGTGAGTTGGTGAGGTCATAATTCATAATTCAAGGTGAACCCTCGTAAAAAACTCCAAAGCAAGAAGTTCTAAAAACCCTAGCTTCCACATCACCCATTCACTACAATTTGACCCATCTTCATATTGCTCCTCCAAACCCTAGTTTGTCAACAAGCATCTCCTATCACCATGTTGGGAGCAGAAAACAACAGTAGTAGTGAAAGAGGTCAAAGGCCTTTAAGACCACATCATAAGGGAGGGAAAGTGAACAAAGTTGAACCCCAGAGCACAGTGGCCATCACCTCCCCTCACAAGATCCTATCATGTTTCCAGAATGCAGGGTGCTTCCAATTATGTGAGAAGGTCAAACAAGTGAAAAGCTGCCCAAAGCTTACAAGGCTTCTCATTCTCAACTTGCACAAAAAACACTCAAGCCTTGCAGGAGTAGATTTTGAGAGCTCAGAAGATACCATCTCTGATGCCACAGGTATCCCTGCTGTTGGTGAGAAGTGGTTTAGGAAGGCCAAGGAATTTTTTGAGCCATTTGTCAAAACTAGGTATAGTGGAGGCAGCAAGACATTTTTTCCCTTCTCACACCTCAAAAAAATATTTTCACCCTTGATGATGGTTATCATGAAGTACTTCACCTGTGAGGGGAGATAATCTAGGCTCTACTCCTACCATGTCAGACTCCTCATTCATTTCACAAGGGTTAATATTCTCAACTTGCCCTACTATCTCTATAGGAGCATTGAGAAGATGTCCTCCGTTGTCAGGAGGAGGAATCCCTCCCAACAAATGCAAAGTTTATTTCACCATTCCTTGATCAAGATGGTGGTATTACATCAGTTAGAGCAACACGGTATACGTTGGGAGGTATTCATAGCACATAAAGTCTTGACAAACCCTCAACCTCCTCATCAACCAAATTTTCCCTCCTGATCTGCACAAGTACCCTCACCTCAAGGAAACCTCTCTTCTTCCCCTTCTCTTGATGCATCAAATGGAGAGGATGATAGTGGAAATGATGAACAGAGTAATGGCAGTGAGGGTAATGGTATAAGTGAGTCAGCCCAAAGTGAGGAAAAGAATCATGCTGATGAGAAAAGTGCTGACCAAGAGGATGTTGATGAAGACAATGAGCATGACAGTCAAAGGAATAGTGTGCATGATAGTGAAAACAATGAACAAGACAATGAACAAAACAGTTCCACTATGGAAGAAGATTCTGAGGAAAATTAGGAGGTTGATAGTCAAAATGAAATGAGCATTGATGGAGGGGATATCAACAATAAAACAGAGGATGCAAAGACAGAGGATAAAGAGGAAGAAAATAAGGACAACATAGAAATTGAAGGCACAAATGAGGCAAATGAGACAGATCACAGCGAGGAAGAGGTAAAAGAAAGTAACAAAGAGGTAGATGATAAGGAAGACAATGAGGGACAAGACAACAAAGAGGAGAATAGTCATGACATTCGCGACTGTCATAAAAACAATCATTAAAGCTGTCATGACTGTCATGAGAACAATAAGGCCCTCAGTGATAATAAAAATAGTGCCAATACAGAAAACAAAGAAGGTGACCCTAGTCATGATGATAGTAAAAAAGGGGAGGAGGGTCCTGGTCTAAATGATGATTACAGCCATGGAAAAGAGACCAACAAAAGCACCATCACACCTCTTGCATTCACATACCAAAGAGGGCCAAGGCAAGTGTTTGCTGCCTCCAAAAGGCAAGGGACCTTGCCACCTACATCAACTCAAAGGCTTGACAAGGGGAAAGAAAATATGGACAAGGGTAATAAAAGTAAGGGGAGCAAGCAAACTACTCAAAAACCCCAATTCATTGACCTAGACAATGATAATGAAGATGAGGAGGTGGCCACTAGACTACTGCTCCAAAGAAAAGATGCCAAAATCAAGGAGTAGGAAAGGGATTTTGAGATGGCACAACGTATCGTTCAGTATTACAAGAATGAACACAAGTATTTTAAGGAGATAAAAAGGGACCTTGCTCTTCAGAAAAAGATGACCAAGTACTATGCAATGAGAAACCAACTTGCTTGTGCCAAACTGAAGAAAGCCCTCCTTGAAGTCCAAACCCTAAAAGAGGCAAAGGGTCATGAAAACCTTGGAGTTTTGGCATCAACTTCTCCACAGGTGTCCCAAACCCCTTGAAGGAGATTTCCATCAATTTTGAAGGAATTTGGGAAACTTTTTGTTTTTTGTGATTTTGAAGGCCTATTAGCGCAGTGTCACTAGTGCTACACTAATCTCTGGAGCATCCTCAGAGGGTAAAATTGACATTTTTGGACTTCTCAGGGCTAGCACATTATGTTCACCAAGTTTCAGAACAATTGGAGAAGTTTTGACCCCTCAAAAGGTCAAAAAACACCTAAATTTTCACCATTCTGCCTATATTTCAGGCCTGGCACTGCGCTAATATCAGTGTTGGGATTTTGGAATTTTTAATAGGCTATAGGAGCTAGATCAGGAAACTACAAGCATTTCTAGAAATTAGACTCATCAGGCTTTCCAACGAGCCATCACGGAGCCAAATCCGACATCGGGAAGGGGTCTAGAACTTGGTTGCAAAAGTACCTATTTTTTTTTTTGAAGTGGCACTGCACAAATGGACTGTGTAGTGTGTTTTTGGCCAAAAGCCAACAAAACACACTGATTTATTGTAAAATCATATTTTAGTGTTTTTTAAGGCAAATCGCGAATCCGTCTTTTCCAGGTAAGAACTCATACTCTTTCCTCCATTTTGATAACATTTTCATTTCCTGCAACCCATTTTTGTAGATCTATGGGGGGATTTTTTAAAATTTAGGGTGCAACGGTTGGCGGGGGTATCGGGCACGAACTCACACCAACCGCCCTAAAAATCAAGCGGGGGCGCGCCAACCGCGACAACCATTTTAGCTTGAAAATTCAAACAATGAGCCCAATTTAACTGTTTCAAAAGCATTGTATTTGGCTAATGACAACCATATGGATGTTTTTGAAGGTACGAAAGGACAAAATGGTGATTGAATGGAAAGAACGAGAACATAGTGAAGAAGATGAGCAAGCCATGGGAAATGTGAGATGCATGGACGCTCTCAGGGACTCCTGGCTTCTAAAATTCTTCATGGTACCATGTCTCAGAGCTCATCTGGAGCTATTGCAATACTTTATTAGTGTATGGGAAATTGATTAGCAGAGATATATCATTCATGAAAAAGAACTCGAGATTGATGTCTTAGACATTTACTTCATTACCTGATTGTCACACTGGGGGCAGTACCAATCCTGACAGGTACCGACCCATAATGGAAAACATGAGCATGGTTATCGACAGAGTGTGCCTAGGAGCAAGGAAAGGGTCCAAAAGCGGAAAGGTGGATATCGAAACCATTCCGGATTTGGCACTGAAAGTGGTGCTGCACACCATTACATGAGATGTCGGAGTGAAGGATCCACATGAGGCCACAAAAACACAGTTACTTCTTGCAGTAGATTGTATGGAACCAACTCTCTACAACTGGGCAGAGGCGGTAACAACAAACATGAAACGCCAATTGACAAAATGCAAGAACAACAAGTTGAAGCAGTTCGGTTATGGGTCCATCTTGGTGTCGTTCATCCTTGAATGATTTCCAATCTTTCAACACCAAGAAGTGATAGTTCCTTCACCACTGACCCAAGAGCCACAGATGGCCCGTTGGGCGGCTTTAATGCCGAGATCAGGGGGTGGTCAAAAAATGTCCTGGAGACCAGAATTCTTTGATTGGCTCCGACGACAACTGATTGTCGTGGAGGACTGGCCCTATTTTGGCACATATTTTACAGGTGATCCAGATTTTCCACTTCTATAGGGAGAGGACTGGGATGAAGCATTGGGTAAGACTCATTTTTTATTTTTATGAGTATTATGATTTTTTATTATGCATGTTCTGATGTTGATCTATGAAATTTGCAGATGTTGGCCTAGAAATACCTACAGGTTTGTCTTCAATAGCATGGAGGAATCCTCGCAACTTTGATGTGGCCCCTCATGGTGAGGGAGGCTAGGAGGAGGATATCATACGCAACTTGGAGGGACTCTCCAACGAGATCCCCGACTATGCGAGATTCGATGACGTTCCTCGCGCATATCATAGACATACTGCAGGGGTGTCGAACTGTGTGCACCGCTTATTGAGGTGGCTTGTATGGGCAGTGACATGTTATCATGATCATCACGCCGACTAGACACCTAGGATTTTATTTCCGCATATTTTTTGAGAGACATGATGTCTCGAGATGTAACAGAAACATACATATTTTTTGAACTTTTTGATGCACGTGGATGCAAACACACACACACACACACACACACTCTCTCTCTCTCTCTCTATATATATATATATATACATCTATCTTCATGTATGAATCTTATCATGTGATGATGATATTTTTACAAATAACACAAATGTCTATCTAACACATATTGGCTATTATATCAATTAACGCATTCATTCGTCTAGGAATATGTTGATATGTGATGTAATCAAAATGTCTTTCCAGTAAACGAACACACAAATACAACATTAATATGTAAGGATTTCTAACAGAATAATTCCCATTAAGTTGAAGAATAACAAGTTGTGAGTCTAGGTTAACAATCAATGCACGAATGCCGAGAGAAATGGCCTCGGTTAATAGTTCAATAGCAACACTATATTCAGTGACATTGTTTGTGGTTCAACCTAGACAGATACCTTGAAGGTCTATCAACTCACCAACAGGATCATAAATCACCCAGGCTGCTGAAGAAAAGTTTCGGGTACTGCGGGAAGCACCATCCGCGAAACCAACATAAGGACTAAAAGACATCTGCACAATAAGCAATGATCCAATAAGCAGGAAAAAACCGCTCGCAGAGCACACCAAGCCAAAAATGTACAAAAATGAAAAACACCTATGTACAGAGAAACATGCACGAAATACTCAAGCATAGTATTTTTTGAGATACAACCCATTTCTGGGTTGATCCAAAGGATGACCTTCATAATCAATTAGTTCATAAGCTCGGTTCTACAAAATGTGCTTAACAATGTAGGGCCCATGCCACATGGGTTGGAATTTTCCTGCCCCCAGCTTATCGTGAGCTTGGTCGTACAGGAGTATGAGGTCTCCTTCTATAAAGGTGCGAGGGGAAACCGACTGGTCAAAATGAGCCTTGAACCATTTTTTCTGTGCTTCTGTGATGAGAGCAGCAAAGCAACAAGTTTCATCAAGCCTCTCTAAATAGAGAAGATGCTCTTCTTCTGGTGAGGTATTAGGCAACAATTCAATAGCTAACTTGAGAGAAGGAATTTCACATTCAATCGGAAGGGTAGCTTCCAAACCATAAACAAGCTGGAATGGAGTGAATCCGGTCGCATCCTTCACTGAGGTTCGGCAAGCCCAAAGAGTTGAAAACAACATGAGATGCTAGTTGGATTTGTGCATCCCAATCGTACGCTGAAGCATAGTGACAAGAAATTTTTTTACGACTTCAACCTGGCCATTGGCCTGAGGGTAGTATGACGTTGAGCTGTCGTGACACAGACCCAACTTAGAAGTCAACTTAGGCATCATATAATGATGAAAATGAGAACCATGATCGGTAACAATGGCTCGAGGGACACCAAACCTAGTAATGACATAATTGAATAGAAATTGAGCAGCTGTCTTACCGTCAGCTGTAAGTGTAGGAATTACTTCGGACCATTTCGTGAAGTAGTAAATGGCTATGATGATATAAGCATGCCCCTCAGCCGAGTGAGGATTACACATCATAAAATTGATGCCCCACTTCACAAAGGGACCAACGATAATGACAGGGTGACACTTACGGACAAAAATAATGCATTCTTTAAATATGGCGGGCCAAAAATAACCATCATGAAGGATTTTTTGTGCAGTAGCATATACGGACATGTGACTGCCACAGGCACCACTATGGCAATCATTAAGTACTTTTTCAGCCTCCTCGAGATTCAAACACCGTTGGAGAATGGAATCGACTCTGATGCGGTAGAGAGTATCTACAAATATGAGATAGGGTTGCGAATGGTGGTAGATGAGTCAACGAGCATCCTTTCTCAACTCAGATCAGAAGGTGGAAGTATGAAGATATATAATGATATCACCGTACCAAGGATCGAGGGTGCTAATAAGAAAAAGTGTGTCGTTTGTAATGTGTTCCTCGGAACTAGACAAAGCAGAATCAGAAGGGAGAGAACAATTCAAATCGACGAAGACTAATGATTTCTTCAATTTGACGATAGTAAAATCCAAATTGAACTCTTGGAGGATAACAATCCACTTTGAGTACTTTCTCCCCAGCAATTGACAAGTCAATATGTAGGTCATAGGGTTACAATCGGAAATCATTATAACCATGCACAATAGAATATAATGACAAAAATTTTGAACAGCTTGAATGAAGGCCAATGCCAACTTCTCGACATGTCCATAACACGTTTCAGTGTCGAGAAGATTGCGACTAAGATAGTAGATGACATGCTCGTCACCGTGATCATCATCTTGCACCAAAACCATGGCAATCGTACTAAACGCGACAGCCAAATAGAGGGAGTAATCACGATGTTAATTCAGAGGACACAACAGAGGAGCATTGACCAGCAACGTCTTTAGTGCATCGAAGGACTATTGGGCAATCTCATCCCAGAGGAATAGGATGCCTTACTTCAGCAATCACGTAAATCCTTTGGCCACTTCAGCATAGTTAGGTATAAAACAGAGCAGGAGGTTAGCTTTCCCCTGCAGACTCTGCAACTGATGTAAGGAGGAAGGAGAGGGGAGAGTCACAGTAGCCTCAGCTTTGAGGGGATCGAGACGAATTCTGTCTTTGGAAACGATAAACCCTAAGAGTCTACCAGAGTCAACGCAGAAGACGCACTTGTGCAGATTGAGCTGGATGTTATAGCATCGACATCGAAGAAAAATCTGACGGAGATGATCAGGATGGTATTTACGCTTACCCGAATGAGCCAGAAGGTCATACAAATAAGGCTGAACAATGCGCTTGATATCGTGGAAAGCATATGAGATTGCTCGCTGAAATGTAGCCCCAACATTTTTAAGACCGAAAGGGAGCGTATTATAGGCGAAAGTACCCCAAGGATAGATAAAAGCGGTCTTATGTTGATCAACGGGAGAAATATTAATCTGGTTGCATCCAGAAAACCTGTCCATAAGAGAAAATATCTCACTCCCAGCACAGTCATAAATGATCTATTCAATAAAAGGAGTGGGATAATTATCCTCAGGGAAAGCACGATTAATTTCAAGGTAATCAACATAGACTTGAATAATACCCTATTTCTTATCCACAGGAGCGATATTAGAAACCCATTCTGTCAAGGGAATCGGATAAATAAAACCAACTCGAAGAAGTTTTTCAACTTTCCCTTTTATAGAGACCGCCTTTCTAAAGTGCACAGGATGAAGACGCTGGCGAATAGGCTTCGCACTAGGATAGGTAGGAATCTCATGCACGATTATACTCGGATCGATGCCGGGTATCTCTTCGTAAGACCAAACAAAAACGTCGCGAAACTCAAGGAAAAGGCTAGTATAGACCTCGATCTCATCGGGAGAACAAGTCACCCCAATATGGATGTTCTCGACAACCCTCGGTTTGATGGAGATGTCGATAGGCATCATCTGTTGGATGTTTCCCAGGTTACCTTCCACAAAGAATTCATGTGTCAGGATGGGCATTTGAAGCGGTGGAGAAGGTACTTGAGAAGAAAACCTCTCGAGACAAGTAGACATGGCCCCAAGTCCAGGCACGGACGAGGAACGATGATGACTATTGTCCCAAGGAGGGTCCTCAAGAGACATAGCTTCCACGATGGCCTCATTAGAAGGAAATATATCTCTTAAGGGATCGGGTGAATCTGAATCGCCGAGCCAAGGGGATTGA
This sequence comes from Pinus albicaulis, assembly GCA_034641835.2. Lineage (NCBI taxonomy): Eukaryota > Viridiplantae > Streptophyta > Pinopsida > Pinales > Pinaceae > Pinus > Pinus albicaulis. The sequence goes on along the minus strand of CM076584.1, from coordinate 983,583,038 downwards.
GAATAAGTGTCAAGAGACATACTCAAAGGAGCATGATCGGAGGGCAGAGGATCCGAAGCCGAAAGAAGTTCACAATAATCAATATCAATCGAACTTAACGACATCGAATCTCCAAATGAAGCAATCTGCTCGGGCGAAGGGATGATCCACGAATCAGAAGACCCAGAGATCATATTAACTTGAATATTGTTGGGTGGAGGAAGAGGAAAAACACCCATGGGGGTGGGATCTTTGAAAAGACCCAACCCTACACTCTCATAAGGGGTAGGAATTTGATCTACGTATGGAACGTTGTTCTCGGAAGATGAAGAAGTGAAAAAATACAACTGATCGAAAGTGATGATCTTCCTTTCGTGTGAAAATCGAAGAACACGAAAGAGAGTGGACGAAACGCACAACATGGCGTGAGTCCAACTGCGACCGAGGAGAATATTGTAATTGAGCTTGGCAGCAACTACTTCAAACTCAGCATTGACCATCTTTCCTGCTATAGTGATTGGTAAAATAGAGATAAAACCAAGAGGTTTAGATTCCCTTCCATCAAATGCTTCCAGAGAATTTGGAGATGAAGTAAGAGCTGGAGAACCAATGGCTTTCCAGCAGGCAGATGACATGATGCACGTAGATGCACCCTCGTTCACGACTGCTCGATGTATATTCAGTCCATTAATCCCAACTTGGATAATTAGTGCAAGCTGGTGAGGGAGACATGGGATGAAATTGTCAAAATCGAAAGTGATAAGGCTCGAATTAGTAGGATCAACCCCACCGATAGCAGACAACAAAGCCTTTTTTTGAGGCAAAAAACTCTGAAGTACTTCTAATGTAGACATAGCAGATGGCGCCTGAGCCCAAGCCTCAACAATACTGTAATGTTGAGCAGCACAGGCGTTAGGGTTGTAAGAGGACTTATAGAGTACACCTTTGGAAGGTGGTCGTACAATGGGATCAGTACTGGGCCTTTCAATCTGAAAAGGGCCAGAAAGAGGCGGAGGAGGAGGACCATCAGTGATCTCATTCCCCACGACCTGACATGGTTTGATATAATATTTTGATCGAGTAGCAATAGAGATGGATGCAAGACCATTCATCATGAAAACTTGAGAGCTAAATGGGGCAGAGGACTGAGGTTGCTCTACCAACTAGGTCTGCTGTGATGAAAACGGTTCTTTAAGAATGATCGGATTGCCTTGGGTGCCTTTGAGCAATCAACTCACTTCGGCCCATTGGGGATAGTCCTTGGTGTAGTGCTCTTCATCACAAATCAAAAAAGCGTACTTTGGCTTACATTGGGAACCATCATCAGCACGAGATTTTTGAGAATCTTGTTTGGGGGTATTGACTTTGGCTTTAGCTTTACCCTTGGAAACTTTATCTACTGGATTGGCCTAAACTTCATTTACTTCCACAGTTTTACCAGAATTTGGGGATGGCTGAGAAGCGGTATCATTGAAAGGAGTAGATTTTTGCCTCCCAGGATTCAGAGGAGAATACTTGCGAGAAGTCTGAGACACAGAACTGTCGAAAGATGGCGTCTCCGGTGCTTTAGAAGTTCTAGGTCGAGGGTCATTAGGCAAGAGTTCGTACAACGTGCCAGACTAAGAGTAAATGAGATCAAGGTACTGGGCACGAGTAATGGCTTGTTCCTCAGTAACGCATGCCCCCATTGCAATGTCCTTAGCAATCAGAGCAACGAAGGAGGTAGGGGATGGAAACTTCGCTTCTATTTTTAAAAACTTTCCAAAAACAGCTCGGCGCGGGCAACCCACTGAGATAGAGTGCGAATGGGCACGGGCCCTGGTGTTAATTTCTCTATTAGCATGAGGCCATAACTACGTGCCAGTGTCGATCCAAAATCACGTGTTTTTGAGAGCCTATTCTAGGAATAGTTAATATAGGAAATGTTCTTCTCATGGCAAGGGAAGAAATGACACTTTTTGCAAGGCATGAAACTAAACAGAAGTCACGAAAATGGTCCTTCAATGTGTAGGATGGGGATTGCAGGGATGGTGACAAAATGCTGTGTAACAGTCACATCCAGAACTTGTCTAATATAGGTTCCCAGAAGGGAAATCAAAATTTTAACGCAACGAGCTAAGTTATAAAGCTCCATGGGAAGTATGTTTTGCTTACAATAGTCTTGTTAGTTGTAGGTGTCATTGAACACCGAGGACGGGGTTCCCCCAAGGGGGAGGGTTATGTAACAACCCTAGTGAAAATTCCATGTAATAAAAGTTAATCAAGGAAAAATAATAACCATAGTCATGGGACACGTATTCCAAGCTGAATGTTGAGAAATACATCCTAGTGTGGATGTTCATATGGTTTATTATGGCTATGGAAATTGGAAAAGGCAACAACTAAGGCTTTGGAAAGGAAAAGTGAAATTTATAGGCATTTATTTATAAAAATAATGGAAAATAGGAGAAAGGGAGGTGAAAGGTCACATGTTGCATGTAGTGAGGAGGAAAATGAAGGAAAATAATGGAAAATGAAGAAAACATAGGCCTCATTGATAAAAAGGCTTATGAGGATCAGTTGGTAACATTTTTTCAGTTCAGTTTTGGAGCTCTCATTTTTTTCTCTCTCTCTCTCTCTCTCTCATACTCTTGGCCACCTAGTGTTTCATGGAGAACTCTTGGAGAGTGTGGCATACTTGGAGTTTTGGAGCAAGAAGGAAAAGGAGGAGGATGAAAGCGCAAGAGGACATCAGGCTCAACAACTATAAAGGGTTTTGTTTGCAAGTACCGAGTTTCATGTATGTTTTCGTCACTAGTTTTGGCACGCGCATGTGGTTTATTAGTTATGATATGTCATTGGAATGGAGGATAGCTTGGATTGACAGTGGATTTTCCTAGCCTTTCCCTTTCCTGGATAACCATGGTTTTGTGAGTTCATTTCATTGTTTATTTTCTGGCTGGTTCTCATGTTCCTTTAGCTATGGGTTGAGTTACTAGTTCCTGGAGCCTTGGCTGGACAAACACTCTGGAGCCCTATAATATCTTGGGTTTAGTTACTATTCTTGGAGCCTTTGTTAGAAAAACACTCTGGAGCCCGGCAAAAACTATGGGTTGAGTTGCTAGTCCTAGAGCCTTGGTTGGAACAAATGCTCTGGAGCTCTAGACAACTTGGGTGGAGACCAATCCAGTGATGGTTGTGATGCCCGAATGTGAGGTGGAATAATTGGTTGAGGGTTAAGGTAGTTTTTCCTCTGGAAGCCCTGCTTTGGTTTTGATGGATTTATTTTAAGAGATCCCACATTCATGCTTGGAATATGGCATAGGGGTGACTAGATGAAGAGAGATTTGGCTCAACCATGACTATGGTCGAGTGGATCGTGGAAGTCCTAGACTTGGTTGCATTTTTCTTATGGAAATAAGAGCATATTGATGGGAAATTATGCTTGTTATTATGTGGCTTATATGGTTGTTATATGCTTTTCATTTCTATTGTTTATATGCTGGTTATGAATGTGTTTTATGATAGTGATGATGTATGCCTCTCATCATGTTTTGACTTGTAAATGGATGAAAATTGTATCTATGACCAAATAGATGATAATGAAGTTAATGTGAAGAAGAAACAATGCTTCTTATCGATTCTCAAATAACTATTCCAAGACCACTATTCCCAAATATGTTGTTTAAACCTATGGATTACATATTTGTGACATGTTCGACGAAACACTTGTCATGGCTAGTAGGGGTCCAGTAAAGTCCTTGTTCAAGTGTTTGCATTTACATTGTAATTTCGTTTCTATATTTTAGTTCTGAAAGTGTCATGGAGTTCTGGGTAGTGACCTGAGATATGGGCTTAAAAAGGTGACACATAAATCAAGGTCGTAGGCTCAGAACTACTAGGAAAAGTCCCCTGTCGGATGCATACGCATGTTGTGTGTGCGACTGGAGGTTTCCAATCGCACTCTTGCCAATGTCAAGGGAGTGACTGGGGGATTGATGCATGAAAAGGTCAGGTTGGATTAGGGGTTGGCCTCTTGGAAGGTTGAGATGGCTCCTAGGTGTCCTGTAGCATGTGCAGAAGGTCTGTTTTGTTGTGTGGTATCGGTTCCACTTCCTTAAGGTGACCTAGGAGGTTGAATCAGATAATAGTAACTCTTTGTCACATGTTTACCTCGACTGGTCGGTTACTTGGGTAGATGTGGGAGGAGGGTGCTTCACTAATATATTTATATTTTTAATAATGTGATTATATGCATATTTATTTGTGTAGCATTCACACATAAATTGATAGTCGAAGGTAAGATAAATCATGGAAATTCCATTTTATTCACAAGACATACATATTAATAGATTGTCTTATGACCCTTGGTTTTCATCTTCCAAGAGGTTGTTTGGAATCCAATGATTGTTGAAATTATTACATGCCCACCCTTACAGATTAAGTGTCCAACATTCCACCCCTTAATCCGAAGGGGTGTATATGAGTCCAAGAAGAGATTTGAAATATAAAAATTCAAAAAATGCATGGCAGCCAATGACTGAATGTGCTCTCTGAAATGGTGACTTATAAGGAATACCACAAACTAAAAGAGGTGGGAGAACTTGAGGTATCAATAAGTGGTGTTTTAAGTCTAACCGCCAACTCTGGAACTAAAGCTTGATGCAATTCCTGAAACAATCCCAAATTTGGCTAGACGTTGAAGTGTTTTGCTGGTGGAAGTGTTCCTTGAGCTGGTTTATAGTTGGTCATAAAATGATGTAGCAACATATTTGAATGAAGGCTTTTGTGAGTAGAATTATTCATAGATATGTCTTCTGAATCCATCACATACTTTTTTTAGAATGTTGACGCGTTGCAAACCATCTAATGTGGTTCATCTTCAAGACTGTTAGATGAAGATAATCTGATCCAATAGGTGGAATAAAAAGGGGGGAGAAGAGAATGTGATCCATTAAGGGGGGGAATTCTCGCCCCTTTTTATTCCCCCTATTGGATCATATTCTCTTCATATAATCATCCTAAAGATGAATTATGGCCATATGCTCTGGAAACTAGCTCTAGTTCAGGTTGTGGCTCAGGGTCACTTGATTTGGTTTTAGATCCGGTAACTGACCATCAATTACCCCATTTTAGATACAAGGTGAGAATATGAATAAATCTCGATTTCAATACGTGTCAATACTCGAGAATTAACTTTGAAGTATGACTGAAATATCTTCTTAGTTGTTGAGAAGCGATCCATCCAAGGTGAATCTTTGTTCTTGCAAGAGGCTTGTTCTTGGAACATCTATTTGAATGATGAGTACTTTTACCACAATTCTCACATAGGTGAAGATCAAAACACTGATATTTCATATGGCCAACTCGATCACAATGTTAGCATCCGAAAATACGTGGTTGTTGTGGAATATGAGTAATAAGTGAAGATGAATTGTTGTGAAGAAACCCAATGCTATGAAACGATATTGGCTTAATAGTATGGAAAATCTATTTGAATGATGAGTTCTTTTACCATAATTCTCACATAGGTGAAGATCAAAACATTGATATTTCATATGGCCAACTCGATCACAATGTTGGCATCCGACAATATGTGGTTAGTTGTGGAATATGAGTAATAGGTGAAGATGAATTGTTGTGAAGAAACCCAATGCTATGAAACGATATTGGCTTAACAGTATGGAATATGAAAGGACACATCCTTATCATATCTAAGACAAGTTTTGTGTTTGTTGTTAACAACTTCTTCCCAAGTCCTGATGATTGACTTGGGAAGTGCATCCTGAACTTCTGCATCTTTATGTAAAATTGCTCCTGAAATGAGTACTTGATCGGGATCAACCTCAACCTCACTAATTTGATCAATCTATGATATTTGAAGAGAGTCAAATTCAAACTAAAAAAGGAGTTGTTATAAACAAGAACCATTTCATTCGAATGACGACTCCTCTATTGTAACTCATGTCAATGGAACTCAAATTTGAGTTGCAAAAACTTGTTCTTGTATTGTGCATTTTACAAAGAGGTTTGAATGTCAGAGAGAGAAGATTTGTTGATTTTACCATACCATCAAAAATCGAGATTATCAAAGTATTCAATATCTGTAATACTTAATCAACTTTATCCATTTTCTCTATTTCAAGTAATTGAAGAGTGTTCTAACCAACTCATAGTGCATCACTATCAAGCCTCTCATTGAGGAAAATCTCCCCACAAAAAACTTAATACAAAATAAAATAAGGAAAAGCTAAGATATGCAGGTCCAAGCAACTAGCTAATAGAGACATGTGAAATAATGCAACTAGGACTTTCCAACTGGTATAAGTAAAAATAAGCTCACTGCCCAAGGCTAAGCTTAATCACCATAGTAAAATAATCAAATAAGAGTAAATGACCAACAAACTCAATGGGATATTGGTATGAAATTGATTCTAAATCACAAATGAAAATGCGTTGCATAATATACAAGAGTTGTCGCAAATATATGATATTTTAATAATGGATGCATCCTAAAGAAGTCAAAATTTTTATACAAGGAAGTCTCTAGATGATATAGTTTCATGTCATTTTGTAAGCCCAACCATACTTGCCTAAAAAGTATTGAACAACTTCTTTAGTGTTTCTTGTGTCATTGGTTCAAAGTTTCCAACCTTTCATATATATTTCAAAATAACTTCCCTCTCATATGTATCTCCACTCAAAGTTACTATTAGGTCCTAAAAGATGTCCAATGTAATTTTGAAACATAGATATTCGGGAACCTCATTAGGAATATTCGCCTCTGCTGCTTTGTTAAACACATGAAAGTATAGTAATTTCTAACTTCACTTTCAGAGAGTTTTCACAACTTTCGTATTTTCCTTCCAAATCATTTGATTCTCTACCAAAACTTTGTGTGCTTGTGTAACCTGATTATTGTATGAACTTTCTAATTCTTGTTGCAGAGGCATTTCTTAAATTGCTCTTAACTCTTGTTTTTTCAAATGAAGGCATGAAGTAGACTCCCACTCTAAATATTTTGCTTTCGCAAGTTCTTGATAGATCTCCTTCACAATATAAATTGATGGATTTTCTCTTCTTCCAAGCTCCAAAACCTTTTCAAGTTGCTTTAAACCATATGCATATTCATTTTGTTGAAGCAATGTGAGACCTAACATGTAACGAGCCTTGACAGAATTAACGTAGAGCTCTAAAGCTTTCATACAATTAGATTCAAACTTTTCCCAATCATCACGTTTCCTATGACAAAGAGATTTTTTAGTCCAATAAACGATAACATTTGGACAAAGAGTTACATCCTGTGTATAAGTCTCAATGATTTCATTTAATCTTTTTGAGAATTAATACTCAAACAATTTCAAGAGAACACTCAAATAAATAGCACTCAACAATTCCAAGAGCTAACACTTGGACAAGTTGTGAGCCTAGCATTTGCAACTTTACAATGTTGAAGAAAAAATGTGTGTATAAGCCATTATGATACAATCACATTAACACAAATAATGTGAGCAAATAAGAGTCAATAATTCCAGGATTGTGGATGTCTGCAGCTTGGAAGATATCAACAATTGTATAATATAGCCTTTCCTACTCTCTTATGCATTCGAGGCATTCATCTTCAGTGGAAGATGTGGGATTGGATTTTTTTTCTTATTTTCATGGAGTTCAAGAAAACCCTAATCTCCCTGGCCCTTTCTTTCTAAACACAAATTTTTTCCATAAAAGCGGCAATGAAAGGAAAAATAAAAACACCATTTGGTACATTCAAAGGGTTTATGGGAGTAAGGGCATCTCCACGGTTGATATTCAAGAGGAGGCCTTCACACATTTCTTAACCTTTTACCAAGCGTACCAGACCATTGATCATAGCTGTCAAAATTGGGCTCTTGAACATATTCCAAGAATTTTTGATCCCGATGCAATTGGAGGTTTGAACTCGGAAATTAATATGGAGGAAGTAGAGAAAAATTTAAAATCTTTTGCCCATGACAAATGTCTGGGTCCGGATGGTTGGCCGACTGAATTTTACATCCATTTCTTTGATTTGATGGCCGAGGAGATTACTACAGTAGTGGAACAGAACCAGATTATGGGACACATTCCAACAAACATGAACTCCACCTTCTTGGCGCTTATTCCCAAATCATCTAATCCCAAGGATTTCTCGGAATTCAGACCTATAGCATTATGAAATATTATATATAAAATATCATCAAAAATCATTGCTAACAGGATCAGGGAGACATTATCAAAGAATATTTCTATTGCGCAGGAGGCAATGCACTCTAAAGGGTCGATCTATTCACGACGCCATTTCTATTGCGCAGGAGGCAATGCACTCTATGCACGTGGGGAAGAAGGAGGCCCTCATTATAAAGATATATCTTCTCAAAGTTTATGACATAAGTGGATTGGTCGTTCATTCGACTCGTATTAATGAAGACTGGGCTAACTATGGGGTGCATTAGGTGGATCATGGTCTGTATAACGACGGTCAGATATGCAGTGATTATAAATGGAATGTCGACTAAATTCTTTGGGGCAGGACGAGGATTAAGACAAGGATGCACATTGTCCCCTCTCATCTTCATTCTCATCATGGACGAGTTTAGAAATCTCATGAAAATGGCTAAACAAGCAAGATTTATATCTGGCTTCTCCTTCTCGCCCACTGTAAGGATTACTCACTCCCTTTTTGTTGGTGATCTTCTCAGATTTGGTTGTCTCATCAGGAACCACTGGTTTTACATTCACTATTTTCTTAATCACTTTGGAGTGGCCTCTGGGCTCTGCATCAACAAGGAGAGGTATTTCCTTCTCTATGAATATGGGGATGCTGGCGGCATTAATTTCATAGCTGGGTTTCTTGGAATACAAATTAAGCATGCAAAAGAGGGATTCTTATGTCTGGGATACAAAATAAAACCATGTGGATACAAGGTGAGGGATTGGAAGTGGCTGGTGGAGAATTTCAAATTCAAAATCGCTAAATGGACTCATAGGTGGCTGAACCTGGGTGGCAGAGTCATTACGATTCAAGCGGTCCTCTCCCAATTTATTGTATACTGAGGACATCTCTTATTTATTCCTGAACAAATAGTACACCAAATAAATGCAATAATATCTCAGTTCTTATGGGCAGGTGCTTCTATGGGGCAGAAGTATCACTTATGTAAGCTCGAATATTTAACTATACCTAAAAAACATGGGGGATGGGGCATTATAAATACCATGACTTTCAGTTCTGCTCTTCTCATCAAATCCCTATGGAGGGTCATATGTGGTCACGAAATTTGGTCTGAGATTATTAACTTCAAGTATCTATCGGGGGATCCTTTACAAAAAATATACTGTGACCAATTATTCTTTCCAAGATCAATCTTTGTGATTTGGCAAGGCTTCAGAAGAATTATGCCACTATTTGCGGATGGGCTGCGCTGGAGGTTTGGGAATGGTCAGAAAATTTTATTAAGCTGTGACAGAATTTTCAGGATGGCTGGGGTCCCTCTCATGGAGCAACATATTCCCCATAGGCTTTCTCACCGAGGCATCATGTACCTATCACAGATCATATATTACTGGGCACATGGAGTGCCCATATGGAAAAATTCCACATAAATTGGCCTCTAGGGTACGGATGTGATCGACTGGAACATTTTCATTAGTAAAATGCAGGCGGCTGGGTGGTGTTTGATGGTCGGTGGCGACAATATCACGTGGGAGGGGGCCATGAAGGGGGATTCTTTGGTGGTTAAGGAAATATTCATACATTTCCCTTCAGTCATTGCATGATAATACTCCTTCAGATTTTTGGAACTTTGGCACAAGCGAATTCACACCAAGATTATCCTATTCGGATGGCTAGTATGGCGGAAAAAAATACTGACATGGGATTCACTTATCAAGGGAGGGCTCTCTGGGCCAGGTCGATGTGCCCTTTATCACCTCCATGATGAAACGGTGGACCATCTATTCTTCTCCTGTCCTTTAGTACTTCAAATATGGAAGCTATTCAGATTTTATCTTATGGATCCTATATGGGCACCGTTGGACTTCATGAACACTTTTCACAAACGGGACAAGTTCCCAGGAAACTTTCAATCGATGCCTTTTTTCCTCATATGGGAAGTGTGGTTAGCCAGAAACAGGTATGTCTTTGAAGGTAAGAAAATATCCATCCCCCATTTTCATGCTGCTATTATGAATTGGATTAATGGTCGGGTAGCTGTTATGGCCAAAATTTCTAATTTATCACGTCGTATTCTGTTAGGTTCCTATATTACTGGTATAGTCCCTTATTGTTGTTAATGTAACCCCCTTATTGTTATTATTGTACCCTTGTAACCCCCATATTGTTATTATTGTGCCCTTAGATTATTATTGTTAGGTTGGATAGGATTACATTGTGACCCCACTAGGATTACATTGTGGCCCCATGGACTCCTATATATATAAAGGAGGTTTTGTAATTTGAATCATCCAAGAATTTTTCATTCATGTAATATATTGGAGGTTGCCCCCTCGAAGTGGCTTATTTCTAAGGCGTTGATATCTGTTTTCATCTCTTTTGGAGAGTTTCTAACATTTAGTATCGAGCTTTGAGATTCTGGGGTTTCATTGCTCCAAAACGGTCATCGTGGAATTTTCGCTATAACTTTTTTTCTACGAAGGTTCGGAATCTGATATTTTTAGAGTGCAAAGCCAAAATCCGGAGGAACATCATCGCAAAATTTTAGAGCTTGGTTTGCAATATTTTCAGAGATATGATCTATGCAAGTTAGGTCATTTTGCAGGATCCAGAATTTAACTTAAACAGGTCATCGTGGTATTTTCGTAATAATTTTTTTTCTATGAAGGGTCAAAAGCTGAAATTTTTAGAGTGTGAATTTGCAATCCTGAGGAACATTTTCACAAAATTTCAGATATTGGTTCGCAATATTTTTGAAGATATGATCTGTGGAAGTTAGGGCTTTTTGAGGCTCCTGAATTTCATCTCAAAGAGGTGATCGTGGGAAAATCTTCATAGCTCTCTCTCTGAACATCGGATTGGAATGCTGTAAAAAGTGGCCGCAAGTACACGGACTGTAGTTTTCGGTCTATCAATTTCAGAGCCAAAGGGGGAAACAGTGACACGTGGCAAGTCATACAAGTTCACTCTACTGAACTAGTCCAAAATTGGGTCATTGTGGGAGATTGGACCTGCTGACAAAGAATCAATCGAGATCGGACCCTCAGCATTTGGAAAAAAACCGGAGGGCTACAACAGGGCTAATTTCAGATATTGAAGATCCGAAATTATAGAGATGATTCAATTTCAATATCGAGCTCCTTAAAAGCAAGTAAAATGTGTGTAATTTATTTATTTATTAATTTTTATTATTATTATTATTATTATTATTTTATTTTTTATTTTTTTATTATTTTATTTTATTTTATTTTATTTATTTATTTATTTATTTTTTTCCGAATTGCATAAGTCTTGTTTGAAGAATCAAGTTGAATTGATTCCAAGGGAATATTTTAGAATAGATATCAGTATTGGATTCTAAAATGGCCCCTAAAAAGAATTCAACACCCATTAAGCCTTTGGAAAGCTCTACTATGACTCATGAAGACGAAGAACGGCAACATGACATATCAAAATTACAAGAGCAAGTGCAACAAATTTCGCTCTCGCAAAGAGCAACAAAAAATGACATAGAAGTTTTGAAGAAAGGCGTGGAAACTAAGATGGATGGTTTGAAGAAAGGTGTGGAATCTAAGATGGATGGTTTTAAGAATGGCATGGAATCTAAGATAGATGGTGTTAAGTCTCAAATCTGCATCTTTCCTATACACCTTTCTAGACTTTTTCCATTTACCTGGACCTCCTAAGTTATCAATATCATTGCATATTAATCATAAAAGAGCATTTAAAGTGGTTTTTAACTATGTTTTGTGTCTGTTTTTTGAATTAGATTTGTTCTCATTAAGCTGCGGAATCTTGTCACTTTCCACAGCTGCTGCAACTTTCCGCAGCCATTTTGTTAAATTCTATATTGCAGGTGTCTTCAGGAAAATCGAGCCACATGGGCAAGTTGGAAATGACATGGATATGGATCGAGTCCTATTGGCTCAGTCGAATTCACCTAAGAACGCTGTGGTCAAAGGTTGTCAAGCGGTGGTCAACCGAAGAGTCCCACGGTGACAGAACTATGTTTTTCACCACGTGAAGATTTGCGTGGCCGTTTCTAAATCACGGGAGACATATCAACACCTATAAACGGCTCCATAAGCCAAATACAACGACCACTCTCCATAGATTTCATCTTCACGGCAGCCATGATGCTAGATTTCTGGACGTGGTGGTTCACGTGTCTTGTATCAGCGCAGAATGTAGGAAATCAGTTATGACTTCCTCTGTTATAAATAATGCGTTCTCATACGTATAGTAGTTAGCTGTTGTAATGTAATTTTGTTGAGAAGAAAGCCACTATGCCGTGACATTGTTTCTTTGTTATGACTGTATTTTAAATATATGAGAAGACTCTGTTCATAAGCATAATTCGTGTTTGATAGCTGCTTCCCGAGGATTGTGTAGAGGGCCCCTGCACACGCCGAGGTTTTGTGTATTACTGTATAGTTTCATTCTTCATTTCCTTACGTTCATTGTGCCATAGTCATTTACGTGTATATATTAGATTTCTTATGGTATTAACGTTTTGTTTCTGTTCATAATTTTTCATACTTTATACTGCTGTTAATTGATCAGTGTTTTTGTTCCAGATTATAGTAGGCAGCCCAGGAATTTGCACATAGTTTACAATGACTAATGACATGGAATCAATCTTGTCCTTCTGCTGATTTCTTTTTCTTAGTTTCTAATTCCAGCATTGTTTTATTCATTTCAGTTCTGTACATTTGCTTTACTAGTTAGATTAGATATTAAATTGCTCATGTCATTATCAGTTACCTCCGAAAGCCATAGCGAGACTAATGGTGAGGGATTGAAGTATGAGTGTGTAATTTGATGTTCGTTTATTTACGCAAGGATTAGATATTAAATTACTCATGTCATTATCAGTTACCTCCGAAAGCCATAGCGAGACTAATGGTGAGGGATTGAAGTATGAGTGTGTAGTTTGATATTAGATTATTTTTTCCCGCAAGTTAGATATTAAATTGCTCATGTCATTATCAGTTACCTCCGAAAGCCATAGCGAGACTAATGGTGAGGGATTGAAGTATGAGTGTGTAATTTGGTATTAGTTTATTTTTCTGCAAATTATATATCATATTACTCAAGTTGTTTATGATTACCTCCGAAATCCATAGCGAGACTAATGGTGAGGGGTCAGAATATGAGTTGATGTAATTTGATTTTAGCTTTACTTTTCTTGCAATATTTGGATTTCTTTGATTACAGTTTCTTCTGTGTTTAGACAACAGCAAGGGTAATGGGTTTCATGATCAATAGTTCACTGTTTGTTTAAGCAGAATAGTCATACATTTTCATTCTTTTTAGAAATTAATTTTGTCATTGTATGTTTCAAATTCCTTTTGAAGTTTGAAGTTTGGTAAATCATTATAAAGGACATCATTGCCTTGAACAATCATAACCATACTTGTCTTTTAGAATTTCCATCTCACATTAGGAAACCAACCAAGATAAAAAAAAAAAAACCAAAAACGACAAAAAGTAAGAGATAGGTTATCTTGCACATATAGTGCGCCACACTTCGTCAGCTTACGAATCCCGGATTGAAAAATTAATGTAGCAATTTAGGACACACTAAATTGACCAAACATTTTGGCGCCGTTGCCGGGGAAGTGTAACTAGGTAGCCAATTTCTTAAAAAAAAGGGGAAAATTGATAACTTCTTGAAGTATGCTCTCCTCTTGCACCTAGTGTGATCTGGAGGATCAGAAAAGAGAGTTATTGGTTCAATAATTTCTTAAGTATGCTCTCTTCTTGCACCTAGTGTGACCTAGAAGATCAGAAAGAGAAGTATTAGCCCAACTTAAAAAAAAATATAAAAAATGACATGCATAGAGCAAGAGATTCTAGGGGAAGGTTTATAGCTAGAGCCAAGAGTTTGATTTTCACAACTCCATCTTCTTCAAGGCAAAGACAAGATTCACCACCATCTACCCCTAGCCTTAAGATTCTTGGAATTCAAGGAGCATCTGAATTAGAGGATTCTCCTATACCACCTACTAAATCTCATTTAGAAGAGGACCCTTTCTTTACTTCTACAGAAGAGTATATTGTAATCAAAGAAGTAGAATCACCTGAAGAAGAAAAGGAAGAGACTTCCTCTCATCCTCCCTTGATAGAAGAACCAGAGGACTTTGAGGACTCTAAAGAAACTATCATGGTAGAGGAAATAATAGATGGATTCAGAGGTAGAGGTAGAGGTAGAGGTAGAGGAGGAGGAAACAATGGAGACAACAATGGTGGAGGTGAAGGTAATAATGGAAGAAATAGGGAAGGAGACAACTTGTTTGGATTCCCTATAGTTGATGAGGAAACTCATACAACAATGAAAAACATCTCACCATCTGTCCTCCCCAAATTTTATGGATTGCGAAGTGAGGATCCTGAAACATTTCTATTTGAGTTTGAAGTCGTGTGCCGAACCTATGACTATATGGAAGACTCTCAAAAACTCAAACCGTTTCCTTCAACATTGAAGGGAGCCGCTTTGAAATGGTTCATGGGATTAGTCACCCAATCTATTAGGACTTGGAATGATATGAAACAAACATTTTTGGATAGATACCTGGACTATTGCATGCCCACCAATCACAAGGATGAGGTATTCAAAATGGTGCAAAAATAAGATGAAAATTTGGAAGATTTACTTGAAAGATTTAAATACAACTTAAAAAGAGCAAAGATGAGCAACCTAGATGAGGAAAATTTGAAAGCCCTTATATTAAAAGCCATCAGAGATGAATGGATAGATATTTTAAACATGATGGGGAAAGGAGACATTTCTCAACTTCCACTTCGTGACATAACAAAACTATGTGTCCATCTCTCAAGGGGAAAATCTAAAACAGGAAAAGGGCCTAGAGATCCTTCTCTTATCAGGGCAAACAAATCTGCAACTGGATCAGTAAGTAGGGCAGAGATTGGCAATATGCTTGATGAATTCAAAACTGATATCTTAGGGAGCCTTAGTGAATAACTAGACACCCTTAAAATTCAAAACAAGCAGAAAGCAGAAACTGATGCTCTAGTCATATTTTGTCTGAAATGTAGGAAGAAACATGATTTAAGGGAATGTCCCTTGGATGCAAAAGTTGTAGAAACATGTATGATTTGCTCAGAGAATCATGAGACCAAGGATTTTCCTTCAATTCCTGGACTCAAAGCTGTCTTTCAAGAAGATCCAAATTTAGTAGAATCTCTCTGTTTTGTTGCAAGAAGACCTTGGCAGGGGCAACAAACTCAAGGGTTTAACAACCCTATGAATTCTCAACCCCCACCAAATTGGAATCCTTGGCAACAACCTTGGCCCCAACCTCAAAATTCATATCAGTCATGGGTACAAGGTATGCAAAATCCTTATGGGAGATTTTCTCAATTTTATCAATATCCTCCATCTTTTCAAAATCAACAAGCTCCACAACTTCCAAACCCAAATCCACAACTTTCATTGCCATTTCCACAACAACAACCTTCTCAACAAAATCCAAATCCTTAACTCATGCTTCCATACCAACAAAAGACAAATCAACTTCCAGCTCAGCCATTGCCAAATCCTAACAATAAAAATCCTCAGAATACTTACATGATAGAAGGACAACAATTTCCTACCTATATGATTGTTCCTCTCAATGATGTACAACTCAGGTCTGGTAGAGTTTTAGAAAAACCTTCTATAGATGTCGAAGAGCAAGATACCTCTGAGGAGGACTCTCTTAAAGTCAATAAGGGTTCTGAGGAAGCATCTCTTCAAAACTCAAACATTCAAAAAGAGAAAGAAAAGTTAACACCCACAACTCCTATAGTTGAGAAACCTGCATCTTCATCCACACCTCGTTTCCCTGAAAGATTACAAATTGATAAAGGGGTGGAAAAACAAATCTTGTTGCCTAAATATGATTTTCTAGATGAATTAAAGAATGTTTGTATCAAGATTCCCTTGCTACAAGCCATTCGAGAGATTCCTATTCTAGCAAAAACAATAAAGGAGTTGAGTTTCAAAAGACTAGGAAGGAAACTAAAAGACACAAGAAGAATCCACCTGGTAGGAAAGATTGCAGATATTATGATGGGAAAAATTACCATGCAGAAGTATGTAGATCCAGTAAGTCCAATTGTCAAGACACATATAAATGGGATAGAAATTCCAAACACATTGATTGACTTAGGGGCTGCTATCAACATTATGAGTAGACAGACTATGGAACAACTAAAACTTCCTAATCTTCTTTTTACACCTACTTTACTGCAACTTGCAGATCGATCAATTATCAAACCAGATGGTGTATTAGAAGATATTTCAATCTCCTTAGATTCTTGGGAATATCCAGTAGATTTTATGATTTTGACTCCCAAGAGTAATCTAGGAGGGCACCCACTTATCTTAGGAAGACCTTGGCTAGCCACAGCTGATGCTTTCATTAGTTGTAGATCTGGAGATATGTACATTTCTAATGGTAATTCGACAAAGAAATTCAATTTGTATCCTCCAACAAAAGCAATCACAAAAGTAGGAGACAATGAATGGGTCGATGATGAGGACACTATACAACCTGTCTTTACCATTTCTGAAATCAGTGAGGATAGTCAAATTCTGAACACATTAGAAAATTTTGAGACATCTTCAGAATATGACCCCACACAATTTCAGTTGGAATCTTACATAGAATATTTATCATCAAGACAAATGTCTCTTTACTCTATGGAAGAGTTTGGTAATTCTGCTATTGAGATTTTTCCAGGAAAAACATTGAATATCAACAAACATTTGGAGAAGTCACAACAAGAAGAACTAACCAGAATCTTGCAAAAACATTCTACCGCATTTGCATGGGAGTATACTGACATGAAGGGTATTGATCCTAAGACTTGCATCCATCATATCTATATTGAGGAAAACAATAGACCAATCAGACAACCTCAAAGAAGGATGAATCCAAATCTTAGGGAGATAGTGAAAGAAGAGCTCCAAAACTACTCAATGTAAACTTCATTTATCCAATTTCAGATAGCCGATGGGTTTCTCCTTTGGTTATAGTACCTAAAAAGAATGGTAAATGGAGGGTATGCATTGATTACAAGGAATTGAACAAAGCAACTTTAAAGGATCACTTTCCTTTGCCTTTTATTGATCAGGTATTAGATACATTAGCAGGTAAAAAGTACTTTTCATTTTTGGATGGTTTTAGTGGCTATAATCAAATTCAGGTAGCACCTGAAGATCAAGATAAGACCAAATTTACCTGTCCATGGGGGAATTTTGCCTATCGAGTGCTTCCTTTTGGGTTATGTAATGCACCCGCAACATTCCAAAGAGTAGTACTAGGAATTTTTTCTGATCTAATCCATGATTGTGTAGAAGTTTATATGGATGATTTTACAGTTTATGGTAATTCATTTGAAGAGGCATTAGAAAATTTGGAAAAAGTACTTATAAGATGTAAAGAAACAAACCTTTCATTAAGCCATGAAAAATGCTTTATGATGTTTACTGAAGGTATTGTTTTGGGGCATCATATTTTAGGAGATGGGATTAAGGTTGATAGATCAAAAGTTGAAGTCATCTCCAAGTTGCCTATTCCAAATTGTCAAAGAGATGTTAGAAGTTTTCTAGGATTTATTGGTTACTATAGAAGATTTATAGAAAACTTCACTAAAATAGCATCTCCACTCTTCAAATTGCTTACAAAAGATTGTGAATTCAAATGGGATCCTGATTGTCAATCGGCCTTTGAAACTTTGAAAACAAGAATATCTGAAGCACCTATCTTGAGAGGACCAAATTGGAAACTCCCTTTCCATATTTCTACGGATGCTTCAGATACAGCTCTAGGAGCTGTGTTGGGTCAAAAAGATTTAGTTCCTTATGCCATTTATTATACCAGTAAAAATTTGACTCCCACAGAGTTGAATTATACTGTGATTGAAAAAGAGTTTTTAGCTGTTGTTCATGCAATTAATAAGTTTAGACATTACATAACAGGCTATGAAACTTTTATTCATACTGACCATTCTGCAATTAGATATTTAATGAACAAACCTGTTACTAATGGCAGAGTGACAAGATGGATTTTAATTTTGCAAGAATTCAATATTACTGTGTTGGATAGACCGGGAAAACAAAATACAGTAGCTGATTTCTTGTCTAGGATTCAGAATACTAAAGAAGATTCTCCTGTAGAAGATAAGTTTCCTGATGAATATTTGTTTGCAGTAACTATTAAGACCCCTTGGTATGCAAATATTGCTAACTATTTGGTTACAGGGAAACTACCTTCACATTTATTTCCAAGAGAAAAACGAAAAATTATTCAGGAGAGTTCAAGATATTCATGGATTTCTAACGAATTGTTTAAAACAGGGCCAGATCTTGTGATCGGAAGATGTGTCAGGGAAGATGAAATGCCTGATATTCTTAAGGCATGTCATGATGAACCATGCGGCGGACACTTTGCGGACAAAAGGACGGCCTATAAAATCCTTTCCTTGGGATATTATTGGCCTTCACTCTTCAAAGATGCAAAACAATATGTCAAAAGGTGTGATAGCTGCCAAAGAGTAGGGAAACCTACCCTTTCAAATGAAATGCCATTGCAAACACAGGTACTCATTGAACCCTTTGAAAAATGGGCTTTAGATTTCATTGAACCTATTAATCCACCATCTAAGCAAAAGAAGTATATATTGGTTTGTATTGATTATGTTACTAAATGGGTAGAAGCCAAAGCATTAGTGTCTGCTACTGAAAATTTAGTTGTTAATTTTCTTTATGAGGATATTTTTACTCGCTTTGGTATTCCAAGAGAAATTGTGACAGATCAGGGAAGCCAATTCACATCCAACTTGGTGGAGAAGCTGATGGAAGAATACAAAATCAAGCACAGAAGATCTACTCCTTACCATATGCAAGCAAATGGTCAAGTGGAGTCTACAAACAAAGTTCTTGAAAGTATCATCACCAAAATTGTTCATCTACATAGAAGAGATTGGGCAGAAAGGCTTTCTGAAGCCTTGTGGGCCTACAGAACTACATGGAGAAATACAACAGGACATTCTCCCTATGAACTTGTTTATGGGAAAGAAGTCCTGCTCCCCATTGAGTTCCAAGTAAAAACCTTCAAGATGGCAGTTCAGTTGGGGATGGATCTATCAGAAGCCCAAAAGCATAGAATGGAGCAGTTGAATGAGCTAGATGAGATCAGACAAGAGGCAATTCTAAGAACTGATTTAGTTCAATATCAAAGAGCTAAATGGCATGAAAAATACATCAAAGAGAAGAAGTTTCAAGAAGGAGATTGGGCATTGCTATTTGACTCCAAGTTTAAAGATTTCAAAGGAAAATTTCAGACTCATTGGCTTGGGCCATATGAGATTGACAAGATCTTTAGCAATGGAGCGGTAAGAATCAAGACCATTGATGAATTTCAAACTCCTCCTATTGTGAATGGCCACAGATTAAAGATCTATCATAAGCCACTCTCAAAAGAGGAATTTGTCAAAATGTTTCAAGATAATTCTGCAATAAGGCTGGTGAAGAAGAATCCTTCTTCTCCACTAGCCTAGCCTTTGTTCTTTTCAGTTTCAAAAAAAAAAAAAAAAGATAGTATAAGCCTGAAAACCAATCACTGATTGGCAGTCTTATACAGAAAATGTAGGGTGAAAATCAGGAACACCTGACACCCTATATTTTCCCAAAAAATAATAATTTCTCTCTCTCATTTCACAAGTTTTATGACAACCCACTCCATTTCATTCCACTTCATTCCACTCCACTTCATTTCATTTCACTTCATTTCATCTATTTCATTTCATTTCACCAATAAAAATTTTCTTTCATGACCATTTTCATTCAGTCAGTTATCATCCATCTATTTCCATTCACCCAAATAATTGATGTGTCAGTTTCCGCAGCTGACACCAGTTTCCGCAGCCAGAAGCAGTTTCTGCAGCTACCACTCTGTTTTTCAAAAATTCACAGTCAGATGTTAGTTCAACAATCATGAAATCAAATGCAGGTATGAAGACATATTATGAAGACATGGGGCATTCAAAGACATCAATGAGGAGCAACTGATTGAAGACCAATGAAAAATGGCAAGAATTTCAAGGTATGAGTAAAAATTTATTTCAAATGGCATTCAAGCACATTTTTACATAGTTATAAACCATAGCTCCATTATATGCAATGATTGCGTTGATAACTCCGTAGCCATCCCACGATCTCTATACGATTCCCCCACAATCCTTGCATTCATTTCTAAACGGCCTCATAATCAAGCCTTCGGTCTTCACTAGTGTTCTGCTATTCATTGATACTCCACCTGTAATTAAGTAACGTGGTTGATTTGACTACGACTTCTTTTAGCCGCACAAAATCCGTAGCCGTTGCATAAATGTGCTTGCATCTACTCTGCAGCCACCCAATTTTAAATATTGTCGGATGCGTTTTACTCCCCCTACTGTTCTATTGATCTCACGGCTACATTTCCATCGTGCTCACATAAGCCTTCACTCCATTTTGTTGTCTGTTCCGCTTCATTTCGTGTACCTATTCTCTGATATCCGCTTACAGTCACTGGTATCCTTCATAAAACCTGATCATTTTTGTCGTCTTACCTCCGTTAAACCCTCTTCACGCAGACAAGTTTTAAAGTACAGAAGAAAGGATGGGTCAGTGGTTGAGAACAGAACCAGAGGGACCCAAATTTATGGAAGGATACCCGCAAGTCAGAGATATATTGAAAAAGGCAAAGTGGCTTCGGTTTATTCAAAAGTTTAAAGGCTACAATAAGGAGGTAACAAAAACGTTTGCGAGGTCTTTCAATGGTCTGGGGGTAGAGATTGGGGACCTAAAATTTACAGTGACTGAGGCATCCATAGCAGCAGCTACAGAACTCCCTCAAGAAGGTGAACGTTGGTTCAAGAACAAGAGCATTGCCGAAGAAGCCTGGAGAGTGATTCTACGTAACCCAGGTATGGATGTAACCATTTTAAAAAAGGGAATTCATGTTCATGCTTTAAAAGAGGAATGGGCCAGTTTATTGTTGATTATTCAAAAGTTTATCACCTGTGAGGGCCGTTTTGGATCAATGTACATGTATCATACCCGACTGTTGATGAACTTCCTAGACAACAAGTCCCTCAATCTGCCATACTTTTTATTAAACAGTTTGAAAAAGATGTCTGTAACCATCCAGAAGCATCTAGGGGATGTAGAACCACATTTTTATCACCATGGTCTCATGAAAATTTTGGTAGAAAAACAATTAAAGGAGAAAAATGACACTTGGGAGCAGTTCTTAGTTAGAAATTTCTTTGAAGAACCTCAAGAAAATCCTGAAGGAAGTACATCAAAAAGAAGTAGAAGAAAGAGAACAAATGATAAAACTCAAAGCATTCCTACTAACACAGTTGAAAGAACTAGTAGAGAAGAAAGACTGTCAAAAAGGAAGAAGGAAAAGACTGAGGATAAAAAGCCAATAAAATCAAAAGAGAAAAGAAGCATTGAGGCTGTGTATCAAACCCCTTCCTCAGAAGAAGATCATAAATTGTTATCTGAGAGACTAGTTCACCTTCAGGAACAGTCATCTATGGCCAAAAAGAGAGGAAAAGAAAAACAAAATGAAAAAGACAACAGTCCACAGTATGTAAGAAGAAGCAGCAGGCTTAAAGGAAAGTGGAAGAAAACACAAACAAAAGGACCTCATTTTATTGATTTGGGAGAAGTAACACTTGAAAAAACTCCAGCTGGCCATAGTACATCTCATTCTCAGCCAAACGTTGAACATAGTCCACCTCATTCTCAGTCAAACGTTGAAGCTAGTCCTCAAGACGTTGACATGAGCCCTTTTCAGCCATATTTTGAAGTCAATTCTCCTCCACAACATTTTGGGGACAACCCAAGGAAAATGACACCCGAGATAGATCCAAAGCAACAAGAAGTGTATGATTACATAGAATCTTTAGAAAGAGCAGCCACGGGTCCCAGCACTTCATCCACTCAGCCTCACACAACGCAAGAAGCTCTAGTCCAATCATTGAAACAAGAAGTTTTTGAGTTGGAGGTTTTAAATAGACATATTAAAAATGAAAATGAAGCATTAAAGGAGCAAAACAGATTGGACAAGATCATTCATGACAATACCATGCTACATCTGGGACTATGGCAGAAAAAGAATAGGAAATTGAAGAAGAAATGCCAGAAGTTAAGTAGAGCACTGATTAATATCAAATTCAGATGCTTGATGAAGAAACCCAGGATGTTAGCAGCACCAAGGAAGAGGAGAAGAGGACTGGATGTACTGGCAGAGGTATCAAGGCATATGAATTGAAAGAGGATGATCAAAATTTTGGTTGCATGAGGACATGCAACACCTTCACAGTGGGGGTATGTTGAGTCTCAAATCTGCATATTTCCTATACACCTTTCTAGACTTTTTCCATTTACCTGGACCTCCTAAGCTATCAATATCATTGCATATTAATCATAAAAGAGCATTTAAAGTGGTTTTTAACTATGTTTTGTGTCTGCTGTTTGAATTAGATTTTTTCTCATTGAGCTGCGGAATCTTGTCACTTTCCGCAGCTGCTGCAACTTTCCGCAGCCATTTTGTTAAAGTCTATATTGCAGGTGTCTTCAGGAAAATCGAGCCACATTGGCAAGTTGGAAATTACATGGACATGGATCGAGTCCTATTGGCTCAATCAAATTCACCTAAGAAGGCTATGGTCAAAGGTGGTCAAGCAGTGGTCAACCGAAGAGTCCCACGGTGACATAACTCTGTTTTTCACCATGTGAAGACTTGCGTGGCCGTTCCTAAATCGCAGGGGACATATCAACACCTGTGAACTGCTCCATAAGCTGAATTCAATGAACACTCTCCATAGATTTAATCTTCACGACAGCCATAATGCTAGATTTCTGGACGTGGTTGTTCACGTGTCTTGTATCAGCGCAGAATGTAGGAAATTGGTTATGTCATTCTCTGTTATAAATAATGCGTTCTCATACGCATAGTAGTTAGTTGCTGTAATGTAATTTGCTGGATAGAAAGCTCACTGTGCCGTGACATTATTTCTTTGTTATGAATGCATTTTAAATATATGAGAAGACTCTGTTCATAAGCATAATTCGTGTTTGATAGATGCTTCCCGAGGATTGTGCAGAGGGCCGCTGCACACGCCGAGGTTTTGTGTATTATTGTATAGTTTCATGCTTCATTTCCTTACATTCATTGTGCCATAGTCATTCACGTGTATATATTACATCTTTTATGGCATTAACGTTTTATTTCTGTTCATAATTTTTCATACTTTATACTGCTGTTAACTGATCAGTGTTTTGTTCCAGATTATAGTAGGCAGCCCGGGCATTTGCACATAGTTTACAATGACTAATGACATGGAATCAATCTTGTCCTTCTGCTGATTTCTTTTTCTTAGTTTTTTTTTTAATTCCAGCACTGTTTTATTCATTTCAGTTTTGTACATTTGCTTTACTAGTTAGTTAGATATTAAATTGCTCATGTCATTATCAGTTACCTCCGAAAGCCATAGCGAGACTAATGGTGAGGGATTGAAGTATGAGTGTGTAGTTTGATATTAGTTTATTTTTCTGCAAGTTAGATATTAAATTTCTCATGTCATTATTAGTTACCTCCGAAAGCCATAGCGAGACTAATGGTGAGGGATTGAAGTATGAGTGTGTAGTTTGATATTAGTTTATTTTTCTACAAGTTAGATATTAAATTTCTCATGTCATTATCAGTTACCTCCGAAAGCCATAGCGAGACTAATGGTGAGGGATTGAAGTATGAGTGTGTAATTTGATATTAGTTTATTTTTCTGCAAATTAGATATCAGATTGCTCAAATTGTTTATGATTACCTCCGAAAGCCATAGCGAGACTAATGGTGAGGGGTCAGAATATGAGTTGATGTAATTTGATTTTAGCTTTACTTTGCTTGCAATCTTTGGATTTCTTTGAGTACAGTTTCTTTTGTGTTTAGACAGCAGCAAGGGTAATGGTTTTCATGATCAATAGTTCATTGTTTGTTTAACTAGAATAGTGGCACATTTTCATTTTCTTTTAGAAATTAATTTTGTCATTATATGTTTCAAAATCCTTTTGAAGTTTGAAGTTTGGGAAATCATTATAAAGGACATCATTGCCTTGAACATTCATAACCATACTTGTCTTTTATAATTTCCATCTCACATTAGGAAACCAACCAAGATAAATAAAAAAAAAAAACCAAAAACGACAAAAAAGTAAGAGATAGGTTATCTTGCACATATAGTGCGCCACACTTCGTCAGCTTACGAATCCCGGATTGAAAAATTAATGTAGCAATTTAGGACACACTAAATTGACCAAACAGATGGCATGGAAGCTGGCATGGAATCTAAGATGGATGACATGGAAGCTAAAATGGAAAACATGAAGAAAGCAGACATGGAAGGTTTGACAAAGTTGATACAAGAAATGTTTCCTAATGGTGAAAAGATAGTAGAGGAAACTCATGATGAGAACAAAATAAATGTTAATCGCGATTTCATAAAATATAATGTTGGTAGGAAGAACCACCATATTCCAAAAATGGATATGAGGAAGTTTGATGGAAAGGATCCTGTAACATGGATACTATAGTTGGAGCAATATTTTAATCTCCATAATGTGCAAAACACACAAAAGGTACGAATTGCAACTTTACATTTAGAACAAAATACATTTGTATGGTATCGATGGCTTTGCTCCCATAAAAAAATTGTCACTTGGTCAATTTTTACGGAGGAAATGATAGCACATTATGAGGATACAAAGAGCAACACCTTCTTTAGCCAATTGATAAATCTCAAACAAAAGGGTTAATGGGGGAGCACATTGAGGACTTCCAAAAATTGAATATAAGGGTAATTGATATTCCAGAGGAACACAAGATTGATCTCTTCATAGGTACTTTAAAGGATAACATCCAACATGAAGTTTGCGTTTTGGAACCTGATCATTGGAGAAGGCATTCAGGTTGGCAAGAAAAATTGAATGTAAAATTACGGCGACAAGGAAGCCTACCACTCACTTCTATAAAGAGGGAAGTGTTGCTACTCCTAGATTTCCAAAACCTACAAGGTTGACACCACAACAATTGGAAGAAAAAAGAGCAAAAGGGCTTTGCTACAGTTGTGATAGCAAATACACTAAAGGTCATAAGTGTGCTGAGAAGAAATTATTTTACATAGATTGTGAAGAGGAAGATGAAAATGAACAAGAAGAGGATATACACCAGGAACCAGCCCTAGAAGAGGAAGAAATGAGTCCGACCATATCGTGTAATGCATTGGCAGGAATTACCACTCCTCAAACTCTCAAGATAGAAGGACATATCAAGAAGAAAAAGGTAACAATGTTGATTGATTCAGGTAGTACCCATAATTTTATTCATTGTAAGGTAGCCAAGGAATTGAATTGTTTCCTATACCCAGCACCAGAATGTCAAGTGATGGTTGCAAATGGAGGAACTATAAATTGCTCTGGAAAATGCCATAATATCAAGCTAACCATGGGGGAATATGTATTGAATAGTCCAGTGCTTTCCATTCCTATGGGAGGTGCTGATGTTGTACTAGGAGTACAATGGTTACAATCTTTGGGGACGGTAGCTTTTAATTTTCAAGAACTTTTCTTGAAATTTTTTTCATAAGGAAAGGAAGTCGAATTATGGGGTATTGAAGGGAATCCGGGAAGGATAATAAGCTCTAATGGCATGACAAAGCTTCTAAAGAAAGAACAACGAGGCGTAATTGCACAATTATGCTCACTAGAAGTTCCAACATCAAAATCATCTATTTCTACAGATCTCCAACAAGTCTTGGACAATCATTCCAGGGTGTTTGAAACTCCCAAAGGACTCCCACCTATTCGTGATCATGATCATGCTATTCATTTGATTCCAGGAAGTGTTCCTCCAAACATCGGGCCTTATAGATATCCTTACTTCCAAAAGAGCGAAATTGAACGTATGATTGCAGAAATGTTAGAGGCGGGTATAATTCAACCTAGTCAAAGTTCTTTCTCTTCTCCTGTAGTATTGGTACACAAGAAGGATGGATCATGGCGAATGTGTCCAGATTATAGGGAGCTCAATAAGCTCACCATTAAAGATAAATTTCCCATTCCTATGATTGATGAATTATTTGATGAATTACATGGAGCAATTTATTTTACCAAGTTGGATCTTCGTTCAGGATATCATCAAATTAGAATGAAGACTGAAGATATTCCAAAAACAACATTTCGAACTCATGAGGGTCATTATGAATTTTTGGTCATGCCTTTTGGCCTTACCAATGCACCTTCTACATTTCAAGTCTTGATGAATTCCATTTTCAAACCCTTACTTGGAAAATTTGTGCTAGTATTTTTTGATGATATACTAATCTACAACAGGTCTTGGAAGGATCATGTTCAACATGTTGACAGGGTGCTCAAACTACTGCAGGAGAAACAATTATATGCAAAAACATCCAAATGTTTCTTTGGAGTACAAGAGGTGGAATATCTGGGTCATATTGTATCTCACGAGGTGTTAAGGTAGACCCTAACAAAATTAAATCCATTAAGGAATGAAAATTCCCCACAACCATAAAGCAGTTGCGAGGATTTCTCGGGTTAACAGGGTATCATCGAAAGTTTGTTAAGAATTATGGGAGAATAGAGCACCTCTAACAACATTATTGAAGAAAGATGCATTTTCATGGACTCCTGAAGCAACTAAGGCCTTTGAACATCTTAAAGAGGCAATGTGCCTAGAACCAGTCTTAGCTACGCCAGACTTCACAAAAACCTTTATTGTGGAATGTGATGCTTCAGGAAATGGAATTGGTGCTATTTTAATGCAAGAAGGAAGACCCATTTCTTTTGAAAGTCTTCAAATCAAAGGAAAGTATTTACAGAAACCTATTTATGAGAAGGAAATGTTAGCAATACTGCATGCACCAAAGAAATGGAGAACTTACCTAATGGTAAGACAGTTCAAGGTAAAAACTGATCATGATAGTCTTAAACACTTTTTGGAACAAAGACTATCTTCAGAAGAGCAAAAAAAATGGGTCACACAGATTTTGGGTTATGACTTTGAAATAATATAAAAAAAGGGAAGCTAAATGTTGTTGCAAATGCACTCTCAAGAAAGAATGAAGAGGTGGAAGCATTGCTTTGTGCCATTTATATTATCCAACTAGATTGGATAACCGAAGCAAGAGATGAATGGAAGAAGGAAGAAGAAGTGTGGACACTCATTCAAAAGTGTCAGCAAGATCCTAGTACATATGATACATTTAGTTGGAAATATGATTCCTTATGGTACAAAGATCGCTTATATCTTTGTAAGAATTACCAACTAAAACAAAAGATTCTTTTGGAATTGCACACTTCTCCTTTAGGAGGACACTCAGGATTTTTAAAAACTTACCACAGGGTGAAGAAATAATTTTTTTGGGATGGCCTTAAATCTGATATTCAAAAGTTTGTGGCAAAATGTTTGGTTTGCCAGCAGAATAAAGTTGAGACAATTAAGACCCCGGGTCTTCTACAACCTTTATCCATTCCAAGTCAACATTGGGAGGATATTTTAATGGATTTTATCATAGGTTTACCTAAGTCCGAAGGAAAGAGTGTCATCATGGTGGTAGTTGATAGACTTACCAAGTATGCACACTTTTGTGCATTATCTCATCCATTTAAAGCAAGTACAATTGCTAATACATTTATGGACACAATTCAAAAGCTACATGGAAACCTAAAGGTTGTTGTGAGCGACAAAGATCCCATTTTTACTGGAAATTTTTGGACGAAGTTATTTTCTTGTTTGGGTACTCAATTAACTCATAAATAATCTTATCATCCTCAATCCGATGGTCAAACTGAGATAGTAAATAAATTTTTGTAAGGATATCTTCGTTGTTTTGTATCTAATAGAAAAACACAATGGTTCAAGTGGTTACCTCTAGCTGAATGGTGGTATAACACTTCCTTCCATACTGCAGCAAAAATGACCCCATTTATGGCACTTTATGGATATCATCCACCATCCATCACATCATCTTTAAGAGAAAATTCAAAGGTTCAAGTAGTGGAAGATCACATTGAGCATCAACAAGAAGTTCTCCAACTCTTAAAGGACAACCTGAATTTGGCACAAAATCGAATGAAACAACAGGTAGATCAACATCGCAACGAGAGGAGTTTTGATGTAGGAGACTGGGTATTTTTACGGCTACAACCATGCAAACAAATGTCCCTCAAGCAAGCTAAGAAGGATAATAAATTATCGAAAAATTACTATGGTCCTTACAAGGTGCTGCAAAAGATTGGTACTATGGCATACAAATTGGAGCTTCCAGCTTCTTCACGAGTGCATCCAATTTTCCATGTTTCATGCTTGAAGAAGGTTATAGGTGAAAATCTTCTAGTTCAAATAATATTTCCAGAACTTGATGAGGAAGGAAAAATCATATTGGAACCTGTAGCGGTCACGGAAACAAGAACTTGACAGCTACAGAATCGATTAATTTCAGAGTATCTCATCAAGTGGAAGAACTTACCCACTGAAGATTGTACATGGGAGGATGAGAATTTTATACAGAAGCACCCAGAGTTACTCAAGCATTGAGGACAACACTTTTTTGAAGGAGAGGGGCATGTTAGGTCCCTATATTACTAGTATAGTCCCTTATTGTTGTTAATGTAACCCCCTTATTTTTATTATTGTACCCTTGTAACCCTCTTATTTTTATTATTGTACCCTTGTAACCCCCATATTGTTATTATTGTGCCCTTAAATTATTATTGTTAGGTCGGCTAGGATTACATTGTGGCCCCATGGACTCCTATATATAGAAAGGAGGTTTTGTAATTTGAATCATCCAAGAATTTTTCATTCATGTAATGTATTGGAGCTGATATTTTTAAGGCGTTAATATCTCTTTTCTTCTCTTTTTGGAGCTGGTTTCACAACATATTCAACCTCATCCCATCTCTCTCCTGGCGATATTTTTTGATGGGGAATGTCTGGATGAATTGATGGGCTGCGGGGCTTGGATTAAAATTTCTCAAACTAAAAGAATTCTCAGATGATGGAAGGGAGGAAGAGGAAAAAATAATAAGGTGGAGTTGATGGCCTTATGGAGTGGTTTGATGGTGGCATACAACCTGGGGCTAAGTGAGGTTCACATCTACGGGGACTCTAAAACCATCATTGATGTTGTATCTAGGAAATCAATCTTCTCCTCCCCGGGTTGTCAGGGATGGTATATGAGAACCAAGCAATTGTGGATTAAGATGAAGGAGCCACCTCTGATGCATATCTACAGAGAAAATAATACTAGGGCAGATGGGCTATCTAAAATGGGTATTAGTATAAATTTTGGTAATTTGCAGGTTTCTCATTACAGGGATGGAAATTTGATCAAGAGATCATGTCCAAGTTAAAAAATTGATCAAAAATGAAAGTGTTAAAAAATGGTTGCAGTATGAATGACCGAAAAGGTCTTGTCGCTGCGATTCTGGCGCCGTGAACGGTTCTCAAAACAGACGTCGTAGGAGAAAGTTATTAAGGTTTGAAGTCTCTAGTAAACTCCATTTTTCAGTTGACCAAAGTTGACTTTTAAAATTGGGAAAAATTAAAAAAATATTCCAAGGAATATTCCCTAGAATATTCCAAGTGGGCGAATGAATGATGGACAAGTGGCATTCTGTGAATAGTTGAAGATTTGACTTTATTTGATTGGGCCAATCACGTGTTGCCATGTGGCAGGCCCAAAGGCCGCCACGTGGCTCCCAGGCTAGGATTGCATGGTCTAGAAAAAACTTTGTTACTCCGCAGGACTTGAACCTGGGTCTCCCTGCTGGCAGAAATATGATCCGATTGGCCCGCCTATCCAATGGTGCTTAACATATATGCATCACAACGCATATTTAAAGTTTGATTTAAAACGAGTTGGGCGACAAAGGGGGCCAGCACCCATGGGCCAGCCCCCATACTCCACACGACCATGCCATAGAACTATGCCTAAAGGCCTTAATTACCTTGGACATGGTAACATTAAATTTCAGTGGTTATGCCATGTGGCTGCACATCACCATTTCAGAGTTAAATGCTACGGTTTGGAGCGGATAAGGTAGCGGTCTTTCCGGCAGTTAGTGCAGGGGTGGTCACATGCCACCCCGCCTAACATTAAATACCACAGTTACAATTCCACTAATTTTGGGGCTCGGTTCAGCCTATTTTGGATTTTCCGCTGAATCTGGAGATCTAACTGGAGTTCCTCCAATTTTGGAGGAGGTTTTCTAGTGACACTGGGCAAAAATTTGTTTTTGCCATAAATTTCTCAACTTTCGACCAAACAAGATGAAATTTTAGTTAATTTTGGGTTTCTTCAACATTCTGAGCAGTTTGGGATAGGTTTTAGAGTGAATAGAGGTGAGCTACAGTAGCTTTTTCTTCAAGGAAGTTGAAGGAGCCATTAGGGCCATCAGGGAGAAGGCACTATATTGGGTTGTACTTCAGTGTTTAAGGTGATACAAAAGCCATTTTTAGCTATTTTCTATCTTCTGAAGCTGAATTTATAGATGATTTTTCCTGTTTAGGCATATTTTTCACTGTATAACCATTTTGAGCAAATTAATAGTGCAAGGACATGCCATTGGGGAGCCTTGGACCGACAGATGTAGCCCAGGAGGGGTGAACTGCCTCAACAATTTGTTGTGTTATGTTATAGTGAATTTTACTTGTTGTGTATTTCTGTTGTGATATGTTAAACATTAAATTTAATTAACAAATCCTCACACATAAAACTCATAAACATTATCAAAACTACTTTGTTTAACCTGCAAGTCATGGAAAACACTTTGCACACTAAATTATATGAGAATGGATACTTTGCATAGCATTACAAATAGTTCCATTTTCAGATCAGTTGGTATCAAAGGTAGAGTTTTACTCTGTATTTGTTCTTGTGCAAAGATATAGTTGATTGTTTGCAAGTTTTGATGCTTAATAGGCTTTAGCTCAAGAGAGGGGAAGGAAAATTGGTTAGAGCACAAAGTAATCCTCAACCAAGGAGGGCCAGAGTGCCATTAAATCCACCTTCTAATTTACCTCCAAGAGCCACAGAAGAAGTCTTAAGCATGTATTCAAGAGAAGGAGAAGCTCCTGAAGACGTTGATCCCAAAGAAGAAGAACGAGTGTTTTGAAAGGATTTCCTAGACATGACGGAGATGGTGAGGATACTCTATCAAGAAAGGAATGAAATGCTTGTAGGAGAAGGGTATAAACATCAGAAAGAAGGAGAGGCTTCTTTAGGAGGAAACAAAAGTGATGACAAGTCAAAGAAAGGACATGGAGAAAATGGTGATCCACCATCCCCATCTTCATCCTCTTCCTCTACATTGTCATCCTCTACTTCGGTGAATCAATCTCACAAGTCCAAAACCACTGGTAAAAGTCCATTTTTAAAGCTTGATGTTAAATTTGAGTTGCCTATGTTTAATGGTGAAGTCAATGCAGAAAAACTTGACAATTGGATAAGATAGTTGGACGTTCACTTGAGGATACATAACCTTCATGATGACGACAACAAGATTCAGTTAACCTCTTTGAGAATGGATGGAGCAGCACTGGTATGGTTGGAAGCCAAAACCAAGGATGAAATTAAAAAACATGGTAAGATCACTTTATCATGGGTTGAATTTATTTCCACAATTAAGCAACAATTTTATCCATTAGCTCATTTACAAAAGGCTATCATGAATTGGCAAAGTTTTCAACAACTTAAGGGACAAAATGTTCAAGATTACACTCAAGAGTTTAGAAGAAGGGCTCTTTTGTTAGGAATTTATTTGCATAGCCAAGAGACTTTGCTGAAATATATAGGTGGTTTACACAGCTATCTTATACATACTATCCTTATGTTCAATCCTACTAGTCTAGACGAGGTTTGTGTCCAAGCCACACATTTAGAGGCTAGAGGTAAATAATCTTTTGATGGGAATGAGGATAGTGAATTTAAAGGAAAAGGAAGAAAAATAAATGAAAACTCTAGGAAAGAGAAAGGAAAATTATTTTGTAAAAACAGTTCCAAAACAAGCCACGATGAAGACCATTGCTGGAAACTTCATCCAGAATTGAAACCAAAAAAATTTAAAACCAAAGATAAGGCCAAAAAAAGGGCAAGATGGTTGCAATAGCTGAACAAGACTTAGGGTCTGAATCAGGAGATGAAACTAAAAGCATAGCTTTGGCACTAAAGAACATAAAGGGGAAAGATATTTTAAAAGAAACAAATCCCAGTTCTATCACTTTAAACTGTCACATAGGAGCTCCAAATGAAGAGAGGAGGATAGAGTTGTTTCATGTGAGGATCATTTCAAAACACACAAAGATAGACACACTATTTGACAGTGGGTCACAAGTGAATCTCATCTCAGAAGACTTAGTCAAGAAACTGAAACTTGAGACCATTCCACATCCAAAGCCATATCCACTTGGTTGGATTTGCAAGGATGCTACTTTACAAGTTTCAAGGAA
Organism: Pinus albicaulis; assembly: GCA_034641835.2. Lineage (NCBI taxonomy): Eukaryota > Viridiplantae > Streptophyta > Pinopsida > Pinales > Pinaceae > Pinus > Pinus albicaulis. Next base: position 983,550,299 of record CM076584.1, on the reverse strand, counting down.
GTGCATGTTGCGCTTCGCCATAACAGCTCATTACATTGACATGGTTGAATTAGATGTGGTACCACTTGACATTACATGTGTGGTGTTGGGTAGTCCCTACTTATATGACAGGATATCGATCTTCCATCACCATGAGAACAAGTATCATCTATTCAAGGATGGCAAGGAGTTTATTGTGAGAGCACATCTGAAGAAGCTAGAATATTCTTTAGTGAATGCAGGGCAATTGAAAAGGCTTGTCAATGCAAGTCAAAATTTGACTTTGTTGATGATTAAGTAAAAATATTTTGTACATAATCCTTTTCATGTTATTGTTGATGAATGATGAAATGTTTCAGTCTGAAAGCAGGTCGTCTTTTGAAGAAGATGACAAGATGTTGCAGAAAATGTCTTTGGTGTCGATCGGTGCAGAGAACAAAGTGTCGGTGCAAAGTGGTGCAAGAATCCAAGAAAGGGAAAAGCATGCAAGCAAAGAGGGCACAAATTTTAGCATGGATCAATGCTGGTTTCAGAATGGCACGGTACTATGGCGAGAAAACTTGGTCGGGAATCGACACAAGTAAATGGCTCATTTGGAAATTTTTTTCCATGAGGACAGTTGGCAAGGTGAATCTTATTTTCAGTTTCTTTTGAAGGTAGACCATTGTAGGAACAATATTATTTCTGCAAATTTCAGTTGCTGTTCTACAAGTTTCAAAAAATTGCAGTATGACACAGTCAAGGTTAGCAACAGTCGGTCAACAGATTCAAGGAAGAATTTTCTTTATATGAGAAGCTTAATTTGATGAAATCAGGGAGATTTCAGTGGTTCAAGGTTGGAAGAGTGGAGAATCAGTCTCCTCATCTTCAGTTTCTATAATTCAGAGAGCTTTTGGGGTCCAAAAGCTTCCCAATGGGGAGGTGTGATCAAGAGATAATGTCCAAGTTAAAAAATTGCTCAAAAAGGAAAGTGTTAAAAAATGGTTGCAGTTTGAACGACCGGAAAGGTCTCGTCACTACGATTTTGGTGCTGTGAATGGTTCTCAAAACCGACATCGTATAAAAAATTTATTAAGGTTTGAAGTATCCAGTAAACTCCATTTTTCAGTTGACCAAAGTTGACTTTTAAAATTGGGAAAAATTAAAAAAAATATTCCAAGGAATATTCGTTAGAATATTCCCTGGAATATTCCTCAAAATATTCCTTGGAATATTCCTCAGAATATTCCTTGGAATATTCCAAGTGGGCGAATGAATGATGGACAAGTGGCATTCTATGAATGGTTGAATATTTGACTTTATTTGATTGGACCAATCACGGGCTGCCATGTGGTAGGCCCGAAGGCCACCACATGGCCCCCAGGCCGGGATTGCATGGTCTTGAAAAACATTTGTTACTCTGCTGGACTTGAACCAGGGTCTCCCCGCTGGTAGCAATACGATTCGACCGGCCCTCCTATCCAATGGTGCTTAACATATATGCATCACAACACATTTAAAGTTTGATTTAAAACGGGTTGGGCAGAAAAGGGGGCCAGCCCCCATACTCCATGCCACCGTGCCATAGAACCAGGCCTAAAGGCCTTCATTACCACAAATGTGGTAACATTAAATGCCAGCGGTTATGCCATGTGGCCGCACATCACCATTTTAAAGTTAAATGCTACGGTTTGCATCAGATAAGGTAACGGTCTTTCCGGCAGTTAGTGCGGGGGTGGTCACATGCCACCCCGCCTAAAATTAAATACCACAGTTACAGTTCTGCTAATTTTGGGGCGCGGTTCAACCTATTTTGGATTTTCCGCCGAATCTGGAGATCTAACTGGATTTCCTCCAGTTTTGGAGGAGGTTTTCTAGTGACACTGGGCAAAAATTTGTTTTTGCCATAACGTTCTTAATTTTCGACCAAACAAGATGAAATTTTAGTCAATTTTGGGTTTCTTCAGCATTCTGAGTAGTTTGGGATAGGTTTCAGAGTAAACAGAGGTGATATAAAACAGATTATTCTTCAAGGAAGTTGAAGGAGCAATCAGGGCCATCAGGGAGAAGGCACTGTATTGGGTTGTACTTCACTATTTAAGGTGATACAAAAGCCATTTTTAGCTATTTTCTATCTTATGGAGCTGAATTTACAGCTGGTTTTGCATGTTTAGGCATATTTTTCACTATATAACCATTTTGAGAAAATTAATAAAGCAAGGACATGCCATTGGGGAGCCTTGGACCAGCAGATGTAGCCCAAGAGGGATGAACTGCCTCAACAATTTGTTGTGTTATGTTATGGTGAATATCAATTGATGTGTATTTCTATTGTGATACGTTAAACAATAAATTTAATTAACAAATCCTCACGCATAAAACTCAAAAACATTACCAAAACTACTTTGTTTAACCTTCAAGTCATGGAGAACACTTTGCACACTAAATTATATGAGAATGGATACTTTGAATAGCATTACAAATAGTTCCATTTTTAGATCAGCATCCATGTAGGACTTTTGACGTCCCCATTCTATGAAAATGCACTATAGGTAAATAGGTTACTACAGACGAGTCGGATCAAGCGAGCCTGAACCTCATCAACTAGTTTACAACTACAAGCGAGCCGATAGGAGATATATCACGAGATTTATAAAAACCTTCATTTGATGTTGCGCCAACATCAAGCGAGCCTGTACTACTCTTGCTCGAACAAGAATGATCGAAAAGCCGGGGTTTACATCCCACTAGCTCAAAAATGATTTTATGTTCATGTTATTTTAAATAGCTAGATGTCAATGTGGCTGAATATGCTTTTGAAACGATTGTCCGATGTTTATGTTTATGCTTGTTTTGTATTTTCCTATTTTGTATAGGCACTTCTGACAATACATGTAGATCCATGATGGACTCTAGACCAGATTGTTTTTTTGCTAGTATTTTGTTAATTGTTCTTTCTGTCTATGGATGGAAGGAAGTATATGCTGAGCATGTATATATCCACTATGTGGAGAAATATCATACCAAGGCTGGGATCAGATTTTTGCAAATGTATTTTTTATTATATAATAGAAAATGTTTTTTTTTTCTTTCTGAAAAAAAAAAGATATTGAAGATTCACAACCTATGCCACAAAAGGGCTTGTCTCAACGGCGATGTAAGAAGAGTCTCAACAATGGCGCGCAGGAAGAAGTGGGTCATTTCCCTCGCAGGTTTGAATGATAGGTTCCATGTTTGAATCAGTGAAGATGTAAGACATGAACGAATGGAGTGCAAACAAACTCAGATTAGGGTTGCAGGTAAACATTATTTCAGTAGAGCATGTAACTTTATTTCAATAATGCAAGTAACATAATGCTAAAGCCGATAGGATAGTCAGGATGGTAGGAGGTTTAACTTTATTTTTTATTTTTTGAACAAGTACAAAATAAGACGCAGACCAGAAGACAAATCTGTGAACTGACAACTAAGGGACTAGCCTATAGAAAGAGAAACAACAAAATAGAAAAGATTTGAATTTGCAGACCTAAGTATGAACAAGAATGTTTTTTATTTTTATTTTTTTGGGACTGTGAACAGAGAATTAAACTCGAATTTGTCTTATAAGACATTCATAAGTGCAAGAATGATGGCCTAACTGATATGCATAGAAAGACCACAAAACTAGTGGCTCAAATTTGAGCAGGGAAATAATTCGCTTGTTGTGGTACCATGTTAAACTCACACATAAATTGATAGGCAGAGGTAAGACAAATCATGGAAATGTCGTTTTATTCACAATATATACATATTAATACATTATCTTATAACCCTTGGTTTTTTATTTTCCAAGGGGTCATTTGAACTCTAATGACTCTTGAAATTCTTACACTCCAACCAGTATGGGTTAGGTGTCCAACAATTTGTAAGTATATCTAAAAATAAAAGAAAAAGTTACAAAGTATTTTTAGGTTTGGTCTTTTTCGAAGTTACTCCAAAAGAATATATATCAATTTAATGGAAATTTATGCAGCACTATATAAGATGGTTTGGTTTCCTTGAAGCATCCTCTCAACTTTTTTTTTTTCATGTTTATCTATGAAAAATGTATAAGATAAAAACAAATAGCAAATTAAAATTTATATAGTAAAGTGTAATGCTAATATTTTTTTTATTATTTTTTTAAAGCGATAAATTTCAAAAATAAAAATAGAGATGAAAAGTGTATGAAATACATAATTTTCATATGATTAATGAATTTCCATTAAATTATAAATTGAGTTCAAAAATTGAGGAAATGTTTGTAGCTTAAGAGATATGATCCCTCTTGGTGCTTGATAGATTCATAGTTAAGATGAATCTAGGGTAGTTTACATAAGAATACCATTGACAAAACAATGGGTTGTCAAAACCAAGAGCCCAAAAGTCGTCAAAATGAATTGACTCTAAGACCTCATTTTTCTTCTTCTTATATTTATGCCTTCAAATAGGCTACATATGAGAAGAATATCATAGGAAAAACCATGGGTTGTCAAAACCCAAAAACTGCCAATGTTTACATAACATTACAACATCTCTTCCATATTGGGATGGAAAGCACCTCTCGACATAATAAAAGTATTTTTTTTTTCAATATATACTAGATCCATATTAACCTCGGATCTATCAAGCGTCGAGAGGGATCCAATATCTTGAGGTGAAAACCTCTTGTTTTAGTGTAAAACTCGAGGAAAGGTTTGCACCTCGAGAGAGTTGATCCCTCTCGATGCTTGATAGATCGGGGGTTAAGATGGATCTAGGCTAGTTATATAATATTATATAATATCTATATTTGTATCTATGTGTCTCTTTCGTATTCCCTCTCTCTATGTCACCTCTCAAACATACACACTATCTCTTCATATCTCTCTCTCTCTTCTTCCCTCCCTCTTCCTCTCCCTCTCTCTCTCTTCCTCGTCTCCCTCTCTTTCCCCCTTCTCTCCTTCTCTCTCTCTTGACCCCCACTCTCCTCTCTCCCTCACTCTCTCTCCATCGCTCCCTTCTCACTCCCTCTCTCTCTCCACCTTTCTCCCTCTATGTCTTTTTTCTTCCTTCCCTCTCTCTCCCCCTCCAACTCCATTTCTCTCTCTCCCCCTTTCTCTTCCACCTTCCTTTGTCTCTCCCCCCCATCTCTCTCTCCTCCATCTTTATGTCTCCCTCTCTCTCTCTTACTCTTCTCTCCCTATCTTTCTCTTCTCCTCACTCTCTCCACCTTTATCTCTCTATGTCTTCTCTCTCTCTCTCTACCCTCCAACTTTGTCACTATCTTTCTCCCTCTCCCCACCCCCCATAAATTTGAGCCCATTATGTTGTGTTTAAGAAAATATCTAAACTAAAAAAACTCAATTGGTTGTAAAATATTAAACCTGTATTTTGGATCAATTATGTCAAAGAAAATACAATAATGAAAAACTTAAAAAAATCATGCACTATCTTTCCTCTATTAGGGTTTAGATATATCTCAAACATAATTATAACATTTTTCCTTTTAACTTCTATTAAAAAATGTTATAAAATTAAATTAAAATAAAATAATTTTACTGTGAAATAAGTTATGGTTTTTGGGTATGTAATATTGATAAGCCATGATATTGACCCATGGTATTGTCACAAAGCCTATTTACAAGTTAATAATATCCATGGTAAAGTGGAGGATGAATATCCATGGTTAATAATCTTGTCATATTTTATAAAATATTTTGATTGTGAAATAAGTTATGATTTTTTGACATGCAACATTGATAAGCCATGGTATTATAACAAATCCTATTCACAAGTTCATAATATCAATGGCAAAGAGGGGGTGAATATCCATGGTTATGAATCTTGTCATATTGTTATAAAATATTTTGATTGTGAAATAAGTTATGTTTTTTGGGCATGTGATATTGATAAGGCATGGTATTGGTCCATGGTATTGTAACAACTCTTGTTGTATTTTGATTGTGAAATAAGTTATGGTTTTTGGGCATGTGTATTGATAAGTCATGGTATTGAGCTATTATATTGTAACAAAACCTAGTTTTTACAAGTTAATTATATCCACTTTAAAGTGGGGGTGTATATCCATGTTTAAGCAACTTTTCAGATTGTTAGAAAATATTTTGGTTGTGAAATAAGTTATGGTTTTTGGGCATGTGGTATTAATAAGTGATGGTATTGGCCCATGATATTTTAACAAAGTCTATTTACAAATTAATAACTAAATCAATATAACAAATTGAATTTTATTATTTTTATTGCTTTCACTTTTTAAGCCAACATTTAAATGTTTGCACTCATTCCTTATATCAATCTTTATTATTATTATTATTATTATTATTTAAATTAAGATGACATTTAAAATTGTTTCTTTATTATTATTATTATTATTATTTAAATTAAGATTACATTTAAAATTGTTTACATATTTACATTGCACCTACACATCTACCTATATTGGATTATAGAGAGCCTTTTGCTCAATAAATGAAAAAAATATGAAAACCCTTAAGACATCTCAATTAACATAAATATATTATGAATTATTATGTAAAATATATTTGCCTATAAATCCTCTCCGCTCAATAAATGAAAAAAATATAAAAACCCTCTGACATCTCAATTAGCATAAATATGTTATGAATTATTATGTAAAATATGCTGGACTAGGCTATAGATAAAAATAAAATAAAATATGAAAACCCTTGAGAAAACTCAATTAACATAAATATGTTATGAATCATGAATTATTATGTAGAATATGAGATTCTAAATTTAACTGTTCTCAATTAACCTGTATATGTTGTCACTTAAATACAAAACTAAAGTCACTTAAATACAAAACTAAACCTAAAGAAATTAATTAATTAAATTAAATTATAACGATATAATATGTAAAAATATAAGCTTAAAATTAAATGAAAAACAAAACAACACTAATCACTTAATCCAGCAAAATTAATTTCTTACACTTTGCATTTTTAAATGGATATTTTTTTACTGAACAAATAAAATATGGTTTTTCTTTAATAACAATAAAATATAATTACAATAAAAAATAAAACAACATTACTAATCTAATCAATCAAAATTAATTAAAACATTTAATATTAAACAATATTAATTATCTTTCTATCATTGTTTATTAAAATTTTCAAACATTTTTTCCCTTTTACTTGTTTTTTCATTAAAATCAAAGTATGCAAAATATTATTTAATTACAATTTCTTGGACAAGTATATCAAGAGCTATAGTATTTTAACAATCTAGAACTTAAAACACATAAGGTCCCAATGATTTCAACAACTTCAATTTCAGAAAATGTTGTTGGTATTTACCCTAAGGACATCAACGACTTTTTTTTGTAATTCCTAAATGTCTTATAGGCTCGAGTAAATCTTCCTTTGATCTTTTATCTGCATCAGTGTTGTGTTCCCTGTGGATATGTGATACCTCCAACTCCTCAAAAAATTACTCTAATTGGAAAATTCTTTGTTGCCAAGGATTTAGGGCCAAGTTGTGTAATGTACCAATCCCCGAGAACCAATCAATAACCACTTGAGAATTGCCAAATATTGTAAGCACTTCACTAGGCTGAGAAGGAAAGTGTGAAATGGAGCTCTTGCACTACATACAACCCCGAGATGACTTTTGGCTCCATCAAAGAAGGCCCAAGCCTTCAGAGTATCCATATTGGGTCCAACTGGTATTGGTTTTTCTTCTTTGTACATTCTTTATTGAGTTCCTTCTTTAATGTTTTTGTTTTGTGCACCACCTGTCATATATTTATGACTTGACTATCAAATATGGTTTTATTTTGGTGTAACGAAATATGCCAAAGGACCAAACCCAGAAGGCCAGAAAGATGCTCCAAGGCTAGGGTTTTCGTCCACTCTGTAAGGCACTCCCCTAACAAAATACTCGACCATGTCCCTGTGCAGGCCTCCCCAAATAAGATTGTTCTCCACAACTCTTGCACAATAAAAAACATGGGTGTCACTGACTCTTGAAAGCAAAGTGGGTATCTTGTAGGCCCTTCCCATACTCACCTTTGAAGATTATCATTGTGTGAGAATCCTATTATTTAGCACTAGACATAGAAAGAGGCATATCTTTACAGTACAACGCCACTTCCAAAAAAATTTATACCGCTAAAAAGGGTTTGATTCTACTTCTTGTGTTACCATCACTTCATAAGCTAGTTTCGTTGTCACCACCCCACATTCTTAGTTCATTTTCCACATGAGTTTTTTTGCGTCCCTACTCAGTCTAATATCATTTTGTTCAATTGAAAAGGAAAATTATATCCATTCCCATACTAGATTCCTTGAGAGGCCCATAACATTACCTAATTTCCAATGTCTCAGGGACATCTCATTAGCACCGGGATCAACTGCTTCAGAAAGTAAAGAAATGTCTTTGTACTTTAATGCCACTATCAAATTCAAGGAGATTCTTTTGAGGACACCACCTCCTATCCAAAAATCCTTGCTTAAGTATATTTTTCTTCCATTTCCTAGTTTTCAAAAAAAACCCTTTTTAATTATGTCAAACACTAACACCAATTCCTTCTAAATATTTGACCTTCCATGCCATGACTTCATCTCTAATCAAACCCATTCTTCAACTTTTTTATTCTTCCAATAATTGTCTCGCATCAGAGTTCCCCATAGGCCAACATCGACATACTCCTCCAAATACTTTTGGTAGCTAGTGCCTTTGTAAAAATGAAAATGTTTTTGAGCCCCCATCCTCCCAATTTCTTTAGGCCAGTGATATGTTTCTAGCTTGCTTAATGCATCCATTTTTTCCCCTTTCCAAAGAAAATGGAAACATGAAATTCTAACTATGTTTAGAATTGTCCTTGGTACACTAGACACGACCAATCAATAGACTGGGATTGCTTCCAAAACCGATTTTACCAAGATCAATTGACCTCCCAAAGAGAGCCATTAGTTGCAACAATGATTGATCTGACATTCCACTTTCTTTACCATCTAAAGCCAATCAACAACTTGGTAACTATTAGCCTTTAAATGATAACCAAGATATTTTATTCCCTCACCTAAAGGAAAAAATTGGGAAGGAAGAATAAGTTTTTAAATTTAAAATTAGACTTTGAGGAACCCCATTAGTTAGCATAATTGACTTGGAAGGACCAAATTCCATGCTTGTAACTTCACAATACAACACAATTATGTTCTAAATACTTCTCCGTTCTTCAATCAAGCCATGTCCAAGTAAGAGAATGTCATCAAAAAATAACAATTCTATGAGTTTGACCAGTGTGGATACTTGTATAAGTTTGGTTCTCCATTCCCTTGTTTCTTGGTTGAGAATAAGACTTGATCCTTTTGCCACCAACGAGAAGAAAAAAGGTGAAAGTGGATATCCTTGTCGAATTCTTATAGAAGCTTTAAAAAACCAAGTTGGTATGCAATTGACCAGTATGGATAGGTTTGCCGAAGTGACACATCCCATCACCCAATCAGTAATATCAAGAGGCTGACCAATTTGTAGTAAAACTAGTCTCGAGAAGACCCATTTAACTCTATCATAAGCTTTAATCAGATCCAATTTTAGCACTAACCCCAAGAGCTTCTTGACTTTCATACTATGTAGTCCCTCTTGTGTTGATCCAATGGCATCGAGGATTTGTTTATTTGTCAAGTATCAAATTTTTTCGTTAGAAATACCTTTTGACAATTGTTCCTTCAAATGATCAACTATAATTTTTGAATTCAACTTGTATAGGAAATTACATAAAAATATAGGGCGAATCTTCTTGAAAGATTGTGATTGTTCTTCTTCAGAATTAAAGCTACGAAAGTGGCATTGAATGACCTCAATATTCTCCCCCCCCCCACTCTAACCTCTTCCATGACACTGATTAGATCTCGAGCTAGGAGGTCGAAGAACTATATATAAAATTATGTTTTACAACCATCAGATCTTGGGCTCTTTCCTTCTCATTTTTTTAATAAATAACAAAAATTCCTTCTGTGTAACCGGCTTCTTCAGAACCTCAATAGATTCATTATTAAACATTCAGGGAAAAATTCTAATGACTTTCAACTATGCTTCAATCCTAGGAACCTTTGGCTCTTGAAATAAACTTTGGAAAAAATTGAGAACCAAATTACTCAAACCTACTTGTGAAGAAATGAGAGATCCACCTTCCCGAGCCATCTCCCATATCGTGTTGGTTACCTTCTGCTACTCCACGAATTCATGGAAAAACTTGGTATTATTGTCTCTCTATTCAAGGTAGAGAGCTCGACAGTGTAATCACCCAGTTGCTTCCTCCCTATCCATAAGTGTTTTTTTATTACCTTCCAAAGTTTGAACTTTTTCTAGTTCCTCGTATGAAAGCATTCCAAATGGTTGATTTCTATACAATTGGGTGATTCCAACCTCCAAATTCTTGATATCCTTCTTTCCTCTTTCCTGACAAGCCTGATCCCATATGATGACGTCTCATTCCAACTTCTTTAAGTTAAAAATAAACTGTTCAATTGCAGATTCTACACTTGAAGAATTATAAGACACCCAATTGGATCTAACTAAATTGGAGAAAGAATTTTCTTTGATCCAATAAGAGTTGAATTTGTACAGTGCCTTTTTATTTTCTTCCTTCTTCCCGGAAATTTGGGGCGTGATCAAATAAGCCTTCAAAAAATTCACATATCAAAATTCTGTAGTGCCTCATTGTTTTCAATAAGTGTTTGCACACCAAAAAAACGATCCATCCTTTTTATGATTCCTTCATATCCCTCTCTCTTATTGTACCGCGTTGGGCATATTGACACTAGTTCAATGTCGACCAAACATAATTATTCTAATAATGTAATAAAATATTGGCCCAATGGATTCAATGTAGAATGAAATCCCCATGTTCTTGGTCTGAAATGAGAAAGTTTAGGTCTCCTCCCACAATACATAAAGGATATGAAAACAAACTTGACCCTTTGGCCTGTTCCTAGAAATAATGACGATTCTAATAAGGATCACAACAATTAAGCAACTTGAAATGAATTTGATCCAACATGGCGAAGCCTTCTAACACAATTCTGAATCGTTGACTAGAAGTGGAGATCTCACATATCCCTAGACGTATCAACAATTTTTTCTTTACTACATAATGTTTCTTGCAATGAAGGGACATCTGGCTTATAAGGTTGTAATTATTGTTTTAAGGTTCATTGTTTGGGGTATTATCCCACCCCTATGATGTTTAGTGAGAGGATCAACATCAACCAACCCTTCTACCAGGCCTGATATCTATAAATGCCTGAAAGATACTACATAAATCAAGATGGTCATGTTACCTCATCTTTCTGATCTTCCCTCTAAGGCCCATCATATGCTAAGATAAAATTCCTTTCGTCATGTCAGGTTTCCTTTGATGCATGCTTCTTCCTTTACTTGTACCTCTTGCTTGGGGGGGTGGGGGACTCACAAGGTGATCGAAATTATGACATAGACCCTTTTCCTTTAGTGGCCAGTTATTTAGTTAGGATTCCAATTCTCTCGCACTATTCAAAAACACTTGTCTAGTGGCTCTTTTGGAAATAGGTTTGGCTATTTTATCATTCACCAAGGAAAAAAATCCTAGAGAAGTAGTCAACCTCAATGGAGGGTTTTGGAATTTATCTTGAGTTTGTTTGAATGGAATCCCAAGTTTGTTTGGATTTAACCCCAAGTTTTTCACCCATTGATTTCAATGGAATCCCAAAAATTGAAACAATGTGTGGGGAAAAAGCCTTTAAAACACTTGAACCGTGGAGAAAGTTGAAAACCTCCCTTTTCAAAGAGAAGGAACTTTCCTTGGTCTATGTGGAACCTCAAATCCTAAACGGGACAAATGTGTCCACCACACCGATCTATCACCCCACCACATTCTCTAACATCACTTGTGAGTTGTTGGGTCGACTTCAATGTTTGCATAGGGAGAGGAGTTAATGGAAAAGGGGGACTTACTAAAAGGCTTCATAAATCCAAGGAAAATTCCCGCCCACTAGGGGGAGACTCAACTTAAGACGGTACCTCCCTCCCTCACTGAGAAACACTAACTAAAACCGATCGACTGACCTTTTGGGAGCATCTTTTCCACCACATCCAAGGACTTAGAGCAAATGAGTAGTCCTTGTCCTTGCTCAAACTTATCCCTGTTCTTTGGGTGCAAATCACCTTTGTATTGGGTAACTTCTTGTGCCAAATCTTTCTTCTCTAATCGTCCTGATGTTAAATCCGTCTCCTCTCTAAGTAATACCATTGTTGAGTCTTGATTGACTGAAAAGTTTCTGTGACTTGACTCCAACCTCATCCTCTACTTTCTCAAAATTGTTGAAGTAAATAACAAACAAGTGCAACTTAAAATCCATACCTCGCAACACCATGAACATCTGAAGGGGATTCCTAGGTAGTCAACAGGTTATATGAAAACCTAGTCTTCCCAGGCTATCTCTATTTTAACAACCATGCATTTACTGAAGTCTATTTCAATGACCACCTTTGCTACCCTCATATCAATAAATCTAGTGAACTTTGACACCTTCTCGTCGAAGTAAAGGATTTTCCCAAGTATTTGCCCCACTTTTCCATAAAACCTTGTTCCAAAGAAGTTTAGGTAAACCAGGGTAAATAACCTGGATATGTTGAATAACAAACATTTATGTCTTCGAGTTAAAGGTCAAGTGCCAACTTTTAAGCACACAAATTGATGGCCCACAAAACCACACCTTGTTATTCACAAAGTTTGCATCTGATTTACTATTGAACACCTGATTTACTATTGAATGCCACACTTATATAACCCTTCAATAAAAGTCGGACTTGAGGAATATAGCATAGGGCCTTCCCCCAATGTTCTTCCACCCAATTCTCCAAGCTTTGTTTTGGCACCTTCTTCCACATAAAATTTCTGACCAGACATGTCTCATAATTCAACGAAACTTGCTCCATGCCAATATCATATCCCAACAACACTCTGAATTCCCCCTCCCTCTGTTTTAAATAATTACCTTTGTGCTTTTGTCTAAAATGACCCTTTTTTGAAAACTCACTCGGCTTCGCTAGGAGATTTGTTTATTGGAACATGTTAATTCAGTGTTTTCGTCAATTTTTTTTTCTATGTATTAGGATTTTGCGGCAGAAATAATAAATATTTATTGAGAGAGAAATAAACATAAAGAACCCAGCAAAAAAACATAAACATAAACAAAGATGTTTATCTGGGAAAACCCCAAATCCGGGGAAAAACCCAACCAATGAAATTTCATTAACCATTGGCCAAAACCCTGGCTAATCCAGCCAAGTGAGCCTTCACCGCTCACCTCCAGGCCTACATTACAATGAAGTCTCTCCAGCCTTTTATAGGCTCCATTACATGCAATACCATGGGTCAAAAAAAACCATGGGTGCACAAAACCATGTGCCCCAAAACCACCACTGTTTACCCTAGTCAACATTGACTCTACCCCGAGTTATGTTTACCTAACAATTCGCCCCTTAAACTTGACTTGGGGATTATTGACTAAATCCAGCCAAACCTGCTAGATGAGACAACCCCGCTCACTCTAGCTTTTCCCCTCTCAAATTTTTACCCAAGGTAATTGTTAACTTGACATCCCCCCTATCACCTAGGTCTAACCCAGACTTTACCAGTACGCATGCCATACCAGGTCTTACAGCAGTATGCGCATTTACATGTAAAACATTAACTCCGTTATAATAATAATTTTGTTTTGTTTTGTTTTGTTTTGTTTTGTTTCATTGTTGCTGCTCTTTGTATGACCATTCTTTACATTCATACATGATGTCCTCTTCAAAGAGGACATCATAGTTATACATCAATGTCCATATAAAAAGAATCCATCTACCGGATTACATGGGTCACCAGCCTCTGTAACCGCTAGTCCTTTAGGAATTCTCTTTAGATACATGGTTCATCAATTTTAATTAATTCACCTGCAAATATCCTCTCTCATTTTGACGTTCTTCAAATCATTTGATTGACACATTTTGTCAAACACTTTTCTAGCACAACGGATTTCCATGGTTGCATCTCACCAATGAAACCATCATTTCATTGAATCATTCCAAAAAGAAATTTCCAACCAATGCTCATAGTTGGCTTGCTATATCTTTCCACTATTCAAACCATTTCACACTACGCTCATCCTCCAATACATTTTCTTATCCATACTTTGCGATATAAATTGTTATTCCAAGTCACAAAGCCTTTTATGAATCTGATATGCTTCAGGGTAGCGACATCGCTGGATGAAAAAACACAACTAGAAGACTGCCAGCAGAAGACAAAGGATCTTGAACATTTCTCTCTAAAAGGCACATTTGCAAGAACTTTTCTTCGCTGCTGTGCCAAGGTAACTCAATCACTAATTTTCTTCTAATACATAACCATCATATCTCACCCACTAGAATGTCCATTTCTGTAAGACAATCCCGACAACCACTCATATCTTCTGCTCCACGTGCTCCAACTGTCATTTGATGATGTTTTGATTGCTCTGCTCTGACTCGTAGACAGTGTGTTTTCTGATAAAGATAAGCTTCAGTTAGAATTCCACACTCAAGACTCTGACAGCGGTCACAGCCTCAGGAAGAGCAACTACACCTGCCCTCTGGAAGCCCGAATCTGTGATTCCAAACTGACCATCAGAGCAACGTAAGACCATCAAAGATGCATCTGGATTTTGTCTTTCACGTGCAACTTTCGGATGTGTAGTTGGACTGACAATTTCTGGAAGAAGACGACAGGCCTCCTCTAATGCCTCCTCTGTATTATCATCCAATAGATAAAAGACTAATGATTCAAGAACTAAATTTCTGGTGATGCCAAAGGTCCCAGCATAATCATCCACTATATTTCTCCAGTCCGTGTTAGGAACATTCCAATGGCGATCAAATAAGTAATAAAGAAAAATTGCTCTTTTTGCAAGGATGAGACCAGAACTTCCTTCAAGAAAGAGAAGATCAACAACTGCACGCAAATTTTCTGGTGGATATGCATATCGATCCAGTCCATTCTTGAATGGCGACTGAGATAAATTCCTCCCTTGTCGCAGCCAGCGTAGTTCATAGGCCTCTTTCGGGCCGCAAACCTCGTCGACCCCATTCTTTGAGCTCGCTGCCTCCTCTAAATGAATTTTAACGGACTCGATATCCGACACCACGGTTTTCATCGGTTCAAAATACTCTTCTTTATCAATGGTAGATACACACCAGATCTGCCTTCTTCACATGCAGATCTAAATCTTCAAACATCAGATCCTTGTGCCCAGAACTGCGAATAGATTCTGAAGTCAAATAAACCCTTGACAACAGAGACGTCCCTCTGAAGCCAAATATGGCTCTGATACCAGTTGTTAGGATTTTACGGCAGAAATAATAAATATTTACTGAGAGAGAAATAAACATAAAGAACCCAGCAACAAAACATAAACATAAACACAGATGTTTATCCGAGAAAACCCCAAATCCAGGGAAAACCCAACCAATGAAATTTCATTAACCATTGGCCAAAACCCTGGCCAATCATGAAGTCTCTCCAGCCTTTTATAGGCTCTATTACATGCAATACCATGGGTCAAAAAAAACCATGGGTGCACAAAACCATGTGCCCCAAAACCACCACTGTTTACCCTAGTCAACATTGACTCTACCCCGAGTCATGTTTACCTAACACTATGGTCGTTTTTCCACATGTGTTGTCTTGGATCTCAAAGAGGGAATAATCTTCATATGTAGATATTTTGCATTAACAGGCTCCTAGCCCGCCCGCCACTTTCTTTTCCAGAGCCCCGCCATCTCTCATCATCATTAAACAAAAACCCAATCTCTTAATAAAATCACAATCATAGTTAGAATGACAACTCTTCAATAGATTCTCTCTAGGAGAATTTGCCTCTTTTATAACTTAGTGAGTCCTTAAACTCACAACATAGTCTTTGACACATCCTAGTACTTCCGAGAACTCCTCATTCAACCGAAATTTCATCAGGATGTCTAGTCATTGTCACCATAATACACCTAGTCCAAGGCATCCATATGGTACTCCTCTCTGCGCCTCTTGTGCATGTGATGAAAACTAGTTAGGGTTCAATCTACACGGTGAATCTTTGAAACCTGTGATGTTTGATCCTCCCTTAGGGTTTCATGGCATGAAATATGGTGGCTCCAACCATACTCCAATCACTCAAAGCAGCAAATGCTCATTTAGGAGAGGACATCTTCAGCTCTGATTTACTCAGCTCTTCCAACTTTGCTCTCTTGTGATAAATTTAGCACAAAGGACTCTCACATTATTCCACGTGCACAACCTCAGTGCAGAGACACCCCTCCACTTAATTTTACACACCTCTATTCTATCATTGGCTACATTAGTTTCCGTTGAGAATTTATGGATAGTAAGGTCTGCGTGGAGGACAAAATCAGCTCGAAAGTTGCGCCTGAGATCCCAATCGTAATCCTAGCCATTTTATATGATCCCATCCTCTAACGTCATTCACAACTATAATTTCATTTCGTTAGATCAACCCAATACTTAACCGCGAAGATCTTCAAATATTACATAGAAAATCAGCCTAAAAATTCTAGAGAGATAACCCAAGGAGAATGCTTTAGAAACTGCCTTAGAATGACTCAGTCTTGGCCTAAAAAAATTGCAGTTCAACGTGTAATGAGCCAAGGAAAATTGTAAGATCCCAGACAATGAAATAATCAACAGATCTAGCACATTTAGGTGTTCTAAATAAAATACTTTCAAAAAAACATTGAACACAAAAAGGGATCTGGAAAAAAATGCAGCCTCTTATTTATATTAATCAATGAAAACAGATATTCATGCCCATCTAAAGAATATTGGAGCCCCTACAGTGGAATGCACGATTACTCAATAAAAGACTAGTATAAGACACTGAAGCACCTATGTGAATCCTACCTGGATCCACCAAACAAACTCACTGCGGGGTTTTCGTCTCGGGATCAGAGTGGAATTGGCCACGCCAAGTTCTCAGGAAAACCAAGAAGAAAGATAAACTCAGAATGATCTCAATGTCTAGCTCCTATCCCCTTTTATAAGCTTAATGGACTCTCTAGAAACCTTATTTTATTATTTTCCATAAAAAAATGAAGGATAATACCATGGGAAGATACCATAGGTAAATACAACGATAAATACCATGGGTAGAATCCGTCCATTTTGACCATATCAAGAAAATGGAATATTACAAATCTTCCCGACAAAGGTGGCTTTCCCTCAAGCAATCCATTGCTATCCATAATAGAAACATTTTTACATTGATACCGATATCCCATACAATCCAGTGTGATATTCCATGCCTCCATGCTAAATGATCCTGAATGGATCCTTCAATACGTGGATCCTAAACAATCCTCCAAACAATCTCATGCCCAATGGATTCTCCTGAATCCCAATGCCACCGAAGTCCTGGGAGCTGTGGGATATGATACCATCTCAATGGTCCATTACTACCCGTGCTTAAGCTGTGATATTCCTTTGGCAAAGAGTATCCCATAAATAGAGTTCCAACTGATAATGTTTCGCCAATCCACCTCGTGAGAAGGATATTATGCATGAATGCATGCACATGGAATAAGTTTACTATGATGATACTGCCCGATGCTGAACTCATGTTGCTCCATTTGTTCACCCAACTTAATCCATTTGGACAACTCTGCACTACTTTCCATAATGTATAAGGGTGGGTGGGTAGTGCCACAAGCTCTATCTATGTATTCTTGTAGAGTGATTCTTAATAACTCCCAATTATACTCCTTTGTCTGCCTTGTGAGGGACTTGAGACGTTCATCTACACTAGAAAGTTTGGTTGCCGACTCAGCACAGACTCCTATGAGCTCCTCAACTTTTATGTTCTCTTGTAAGACAATGTCTCGGGCTATCCAGATTCTCTGCTTCAACATCACTCTAAGATCTATCATGAAATGCTTGATATTTTCTTGAAATTCCTCTACTGGAGATTCTGGGGCTCTAATGAATGCCTCTGTATCTGTCTGCACCAGATGATCAACTATCATAGCTCCAATTTGAACTTTTGACCATGTTAGAACCTTGTAATTTATAGTATCACAAGGTGACTATGAAATTTATCTTTGCAAATTTTTCATATTGTACATAGATGACAATATTCAAAATATTTTCCAAAGCAAGAATCAAAGGTAGCAGTTAAGGCAAAGAAAGCAGCAGAGAGGCAAGGAGCAGCATTAGACCATTAGCGAAGACAAAGGCAGCAAAGAAGAAGTTAAGGCAGAAAAAACAGCAAAGGAAGAGTCGTTCACATTTGGGTCGAGTCGTGAACGCTAAAGCGGGTCAAGTAGTGAACAAGTCAAATTATTCCACAAACAAATCAATAAATGAACGGGCACGACCAAATAAACAAAATCGACAAACCTCAACAAAGGATCAATAAGGACCATGGATCTGAGCTTCGATCAACATTAGAGATTCAATCACATTATCGCTTTACAAACCCTTTTTCATTTTATTTGCCTTTAAAAACATTAAACTTCACCCATTTATGCCTTTTCGCTTTACATTCCTATTTTACCTTTTCACCGCTATATCATTGTTTTTCCTTCGCTTTCCCATTTCCCCATTTGCGATTAAAGTGGGGCCATTCTCCCTGATGCGTCACCCTTCCCCCACCATCCATTGCACATCGCAACTTTACTTGTTTAACCACCGTTTCACATCGTAAATATTTTAACTTACCGTTTGAGTGGCCACAATATATTTTGTTTAACTTGCGATGCGATTGGCCCCACCACAGCAACTCCGCCCCCCACTTCAAGCCGTTTGAAATACATTTATATATCATGAAACTTCATAAACTTTGCCTTACCGTAGAAAAAATTTGCCACTTTATAAATCCGCCAATGTAGTGGGATCCATCTTGCCACAACATCCTCCAATCATCGCACTTTGTACCTCGCATCCTTTAAAGTTTACCTTTACAGTTTAATGTTAAGATTTTCGATCAACAAGCTACGGTCCAGTCCCACCTTTCCTCCACGTCACTGCCTTCTCCTCGCGCTTCACACTTCAAATATTTTAGATTTTACTGTTGCTGCTTAATGTTAAGATTTTCGATCTGTGGGATGCGGTCTGGTCCCACCTTTCCTCCACGTCACCGCCTTCTCCCCGCGCTTCACACTTCGCATCTCTTAGAGTTTATCTTTGTTGCTTAATGTTAAGATTTGTGATCTACGAGCTGTGGTCTGGTCCCACCTTACTTGCCACGTCGCCTCCGTACTTCACATCACATTGCCGATTCCATTTCTTATAACTTAAATTGTAAAACATGCGATGTGCGATTTTCTATGGATGCGATAAGGATCATAACTGAAATCTAAACATTTTCAGGTCCAGGTAAATGGGTTTTTACGATGTTTTTTATAAAAAGGGTCAAGTCGAGCATATGAGTTTTGAAACTCATTTTATAAAGAAATAAGGTTAAACACGACAAAAAGGTTCGGGTAGTAAAAAGACACCAAGAAGGTCGAGTCGGGAAAAGGGCGTTCACGCAGAACTGTTATGGTATACCATCAGAAGTGGAAAAGGCAGTAGAACACATCAACACCGCCACCAATTAATGAAAAGTGGCCAACACTGCACTAGATTTAATTAACCAACGCCGGTTTTCTGCAAAACAAAGCTAGATGTCAGAATCTCCATTGGTTGCATTTTCGTAACCATCACAGCCACCTCCAAGCTTACTGTTTGATCTTCTGAGGAGCCATTGAAGCAATTGGATCTACGAAGAGTTGCCCAGAATTAATTCAAGAGGCGATGTTGTTGTCAGAGATGTCTGATTAGGCCTTGCATGGCCACACTTGTCCATTTTCTGCTAAATTGTAATCAATGAAAGGTTGTCGAGTAAGGAAGAGCAACCGACTTAGTCTCTAGTTAAATATTGCTTGAATTTTCATTATCAAAGGTTGGAAGTTGGAAAATTGGACCCTGATGAAACTTGCCTTGTAAGAAGTTTGAAGCACTGTAATTGTTTGAGCTGGGCATCAATAATAAGAGACCGTTCACAAGATTCTTTTGCTATGTTAATGGTGATGTTCTTTCCTTCGTGTTAATGTTTTTCCTTTGTCTTTTCATATTGTGAATCAATTTATCTGATTTCAAAAAAAAAAAATTAGATTAAGATTTTCCAAGAGAGCAACTTAATTATGTCTGTGTTTGTTATCTTAATGTTTTCCTTTGAGACCTGAATGCAAAATTTAGACACTGTCTGCTTTGCATTTATGTTGAACCTTAATCTCCTCCTCCTTTCCCATTTCACACTGCTAGTAAGATCCAGTCTGCATAGTTAGCTTTCCCTGTCATGTCCTTGAAAAGTTGATGCACAATTCAACCTTTTATGACTCCATAGCCCAATGGATCAAGTCTCACAGCTCTGTCTGCCCAACCACCCCATCAATCAAACAAGCAACCCTCATTATTTCTATAACTAGCCTAATATCATCATTTATAATCATCAATTTAAATCATAGAAACAGAGAAAGCCCTCTCTGAGTCTAGGAAGGCTAGGTCCTGGACTCCAAAGTGGTTTGATGTTGTCCTCTATCGTTTGTTTTTCCAATATTACAAATTACAGAGGGCTAACATAATGTCGACCATACTGGGGAGTTACTAAAAATCTCATCTTTCATCAAAACTCAGAAACCCCAGTCAAACTATTGTATGATTCAAGTATGTTCCTAGATTGGTACCTGGTTGCTGATGGTGGAAAATGGCTAGACATAAGAAAGTTGAAATCATCCACCTGGCGATTCCACAGTGTTCAGTTGACCTAAAGACTCCACTAGTAAAAAAATCAAGATTGGTTGTGAATATACAATGACCCCACTCTCTGACTGATTGACAAGATGGATCCAAGAATACAACGCAGGTATGCTCCAATGAACATAGATCACATTCTTGGATTCCCACACAAAATGCCTCAGGTAAATTGTAAAAGAAATCTTCTTGTTTTTCAAGATGAGAATGTTGATGATGCTTCTTTACATCTCATTAAATTTCATATACACTCATGGAAGTTGAAGGTCGAATGGAATGAGGATTGCCTCATGAAGATGCTCATCGAAAAATTAGAAGGGAAAGAAAGGGAATGGTATGAAGGTTTGAACCCTGGTAGTTTTTTTTCTTTAAAATGTTTCCACAAGGTGTTTTATGAGCACTATAAAGAAAATGCTCCATATTTATCATTAGCTGAAAATTGTTGTGATCAATCTGAGGATCTCATACAATACCTTGTAAATATTGATGAAGATTTAGGAAATTTCCATCCTGAGGATCTCTTAGAAGCAATTCATGAATTTCATGCTCAATTTATCTGTCATGACAACCAAGAGAAGTTAGTTGAGAATGAAAGTAATCAGGGAATGAAAGAAGATCCAAAGATCTCTCCATGGGGACAAATGATAATTCATCTGCTCTTTGGTGTGAGGCTAAAGAAGACATCCAGCCTCATGATCAGTCTTCACAAGAGAATGAAAACAATTTTTGTTCAATCGAAAGAAAACAAAGACTCCCTCCTCCTTTAACTGAAGAAGAAATCAATAAGATTCTAAGCATGCCACCAACCTCTAAATTTGTTTATAATGAAGAGATTATTTCTATTTTTTCTACTGCTGATTTATGTACTGAAGCATTTCCTCATGAAGAGACAGAAGAACAGATTGATACTGATGTTGTTCTACCTTCTCAAGAAGGCCTATTGCCAGAAAGTTCTCTTATTCATCAAAATGATGGCCTTCAAACAGAATTCAACCAACTCAGTCAAGACATATCAGGTTTTCTTGAGGACAACATAGTGGTATATAATGGGAATGCCATGTCAAATGATCATGAAGAATGTGTAGACATTCTCTTTCAGAAGGATCCTGAGCATGACAAAGTGGAACAAGGAGCAGCCCTAGATGAAGTTTGTTATTTAAATCCTTAGGGCCATGTATCGTTCCAAGATCCTTTTAATGGTTTCTGTAGAAATTATATAACATATGCATTATATATCCATATTATCCTGATCTAACAATATTTATCTTCTTGCTAAATACAAAATCCTTCCACTATTAATCTTTTGCGGAAATGATAAAACCAATTGCAAATACATGAAGCAATAAACGCAATCGCACATAATACAAGTGTTTAACGGGAAAGCCTGAAGCTAAAAACCCCAAATATCATATATTATGTATCATGGAGACCATGTAACAATCTCATACAAAGCTTAGTACATCAAGCTCTCAGTGCAATCAATCGTCACATACTAACATGAAGAAATCTGCAAATCCATGCACTGATTTCTTGCCACCTAATAGCCTGCCTCCACTGCGCAATCCCTATTGAAGAATAGCTCTGAATGAATTCGAATTACCTTTTCCTTGGCTGCGCAATCCTCATTGGCAACTCCAATGTGTGTGTGATGCAATCAATGCATCACTATAGTCACAACAGATAGTCCATCTCACCCTTTCACCTACCTCTCCACTGGAACTGACATGCATTGTAGTTAACTGTTGTATTTGTTCAGTTGATTAGTGAGTTATTATTTGTGAATTAATTAACTAATTAATTCACTCCACTCTCACTAGTGTATCATTCAGTTAGACTAGATACAACTAGCTCAACTGCGTTTAACTCCAATAACTGAGATAAACTGAATTACAACTCCATTAACTACTCTTCCAAATCTGTCATAACTTTGCCACTTTTGTTCTAACTGAGTCCTCCATGCATGAACCACCAATAAACCCTAGGAATTGCGTAATTCCTTCAACCAACTGATTTTCCAAATCTGTATACTGAAATTAAGTGCTCCAAGAGAATAAGTTGATATTTAGAGTCTAATTATTATTAAGGGCTAATAATAATCGACACTTCTATTTGTAGATCAACGATCTATAAATAGTCTTCGCCCAATATTGTAAAAATAGAATTTCATCTATTTTTACAACCTAACCAACCATCCACAAATAGCATCCTGCAGCTTCTGAAATATGATCACCATGTCTAAAAATAGACTTGCAACTAAAAATAGCCTGTGGGCCCACTTAGTGAAGGCGACTGATTTTCACTAAGCTCCATCATCTTGTCGAATCTCTACACTCCCTCTCAACAAGATAGGGATTATCCTTCACCCCAATCCTGCCTCTATGGTATTCGAATTTGATCTTGGTGAGCGCCTTCGTCAGAATATCTGCATCCTGATCTTCCGTAGGAATGTACTTAAGCAACATGATCTTTTGCTGCACACAATCTCTGATATGATGATACTGGGTATCAATATGTTTAGATATATCATGAAACACATGATTAATCGAGAGTTTAATGCAACTCTGATTATCACAATGTATCACTGTAGGATCTAAATGAGAACCGAACAAACCGACCAGGATCTTCCTCATCCAGATAGCCTCACATGCAGATTGACTTGCTGCCACGTATTCTGCTTCCACTGAACTGAGTGCCACAGACCTTTGTTTCTTGCTGTACCAAGAAACTACTGTAGAGCCGATACTGAAAACCCCTCCTGATGTGCTCTTTCTATCTGTTGGGCTGCCTGCCCAATCTGCATCAGTGAAGCCATGCAACTGCACCTCGTCCGTCTGTCTGTACCATAAGCCATACTCAGATGTGCCCCTGAGATACCTTAGGACATGCTTTCCTACCTTCCAAAAGAGCTTGGTAGGCTTAACCATCGCTTGTGAACGTTGGTTC
Source organism: Pinus albicaulis (assembly GCA_034641835.2). Taxonomy (NCBI): domain Eukaryota; kingdom Viridiplantae; phylum Streptophyta; class Pinopsida; order Pinales; family Pinaceae; genus Pinus; species Pinus albicaulis. Next base: position 983,526,547 of record CM076584.1, on the reverse strand, counting down.
ACCACATAGCATATGTTTGGTCTTGCATTAACTAAATACATGAGAAAACCCACCAACTGTCGATAAACAGTGGCATCGACTACCTCTGCCGATGTAGCATCCTCTTTCCTCCAATTTCTTGGAAGAGGAGTGTCAATAGGCTTGCAGCCTTCCATGTGAAACTTCTCTAGTATCTCCCGGGCATACTTGCCTTGAGACACAAACAATTCACCTTCTCGCTGCCATATTTCCAATCTAAGGAAATAATGAAGGAGGCCCAAATCCTTCATCTCAAACTCCTTTGCAAGATCTTCCTTGCATGAGTGTATCAACTGCTCATCACCCATTAGTATTAAATCATCAACATAAATAACAATGATTAAAATCTTACCCTCCACCACAATTTGATACAGGTTTGCATCCGCCTCACTCTTGGTGAAGCCAAGTCCAGTGAAATAGCTGTCGATCTGTGTGTACCAAGCACGTGGTGCTTGCTTCAGCCCATAGAACGCTCTTTTGAGTCTGCACACATGCGACTCACTGCTGAAGATCTAAAATCCTTTAGGCTGCTCAATGTACACCTCTTCCTTAATGATCCCATTAAGGAACACCGTTTTCACATCCATCTAATGAATGTGCGAACCCATCTGCGTTGAGAGAGAAAGGATGGTCCTTATGGAAGAATACCGTGCGACAGGTGCAAAGGTTTCTTCATAATCAATCCCCTCGATCTGTGAGAAGCCTCGGGCAACAAATCTTGCCTTGTACTTCTCGACACTCCCATCAGCAGTTTGCTTTACCTTGTAGAACCATCTTGATCCTACAACTGATTTACCCACCGTCCTTGAAAAATCTCCCAAGCACTGTTTCTGACAATGGAGTCATACTCCTCCACCATGGCATCTACCCATGTGGGCTCCTGCACTGCTTCTTCAAAAGAAGATGGCTCTGTCACGATACACTTGCTCATAAGAGCCATGTATCCAGTTAAAAGTTCAGGTGACTGTCTCTGTCTGCGCTACGATGTAGGGACTCCTACATTCTGTGCCGCATCAAGCTTCAGTCTCTCAGCTTCTATGGTACGCTTTCGGCCTTGTCTGATGTTTGGTTCTGAATGAGTGGACTCCTCCACTCCATGAATCTCCTCCTGTGGTTGATCCACATCTAGAGGCTCATCTTTGGGAACAAGTAGCTCCTCCTCTGCATGCAAGTGTAGCTCCCTCTCAAGCAACAAATTCATGGCTTTCACCTCATTGAATTTTATATCTTGTCGCACCATAGTCACCCGACTGTCTGGCAAATACACACGATAATTATGGGGTGTTTCTGTGTACCCCACAAATATCCCAATTTCTGCAGTCGACTCTAGCTTCTTCCTGGCGTCCTTTGTCACATGAATGTAAACAGATGAGCCAAAAATATTCAAACGAGAAATATCAAGCTTCTTACTAGTAAAAGCTTCTTCGGGTGTACTCATGCCAAGTACTCTATCAGGAAAACAGTTTTGCACATAAACTGCAGTGTTGCATGCTTCTGCCCACAAGTGCATCGGTAGGCCCTGGTCATGCAGCATAGCTCGTGCAGCACCCACGATCATTCTGTTCTTGGGTGTTCACAAAATTACCCATAGTACATCCCTTGCACTGATCTAACTGGGCAAGAGTACCCTTGGGAAGTCCAGTAGAAATCTGCTGCAAAATCTTCAAAGCGCCATCGTGAAGATGGCCCAATATCCTGTGCCATAATTCGCCCTCATCCCAGGTCACCACTTCTTCTGCTTTGCCCATCATTGCAGCGTAGCCATCTACCTCCAGCTTGTAGAGATTCTTAACTCGAATCCCTATCTTCTTTGTTTGACCTGTTGTTTTATGTTGAAGGAAGGCTTTTCCCTCACTGAAAAAAACGTCATAACCTTTGTCTTCCAACATTACGACCGAGACCAAGTTCTTCTTCAGACTTGGAACATGCATAACATCTTTCAAGAGAAATGGATTAACTGGCTCCCTCTCAAAGGTAATGGTCCCAATTCCGGTCACACTGTATCGACCATCGTCGCCCATCTCTATATGCATTTGTAGGTCCTTCTCCTCCAAGTCACTAAACAACTCCTTGTCTCCCGTCATATGGAAAGACGCACCACTATCAAGATACCACAACGATCCCATTGTGCTTGAAACCAAGCATGCGATGAAGGAGAAATCAAGTTCAAATTGCGAGGCTAAGGCCTCACCTGCTGCAGTTCCAACAGTCTTATTTTTCTTCTTCTTCTATGGGTGGTTAGTGGCAAAAATGCCCATGTTCGTGACAGTGAAAACACTTCACCTTGGAAAAATCCTGCTTATTGCATTTAGCCTCAGATTTTGGAGGGAATTTCTTCCCCTTCCTTTTCCTTTCTTTGGCAGCCAAAGAAAAATTCTCTTCATCTTCATTCTTCAATGAAGAGCCATCCCTGGTACTTCGCCTTATCTCCTCCTGCAAAAGATCCGACCAAAGTCACTCCCATCCCCGTCCATTGACAGAGTCTTCGTAGCTATGCCAACTCTTTGGAAGCCCAAGGAGAGCCAATCTCACCAAGTCTTCATCATTAACAGTAATCCCCACACTTCCCAGTTCATCCATGTAGTGGAAAAACTTCATGAGATATTTTGGAATACTATCGCCCTTCTCCATTTTTATTTTTCTGAGCTTATATTTAAGCACCAAATTCCTCTGGTTTCTTCTGCTTTGGAACAAATCTATCAAAGCCTTCCACATTGCAAATGGAGTGGATTTCCCGTGAAGGTTGGACACAATATGGTCCTTCACACCTTCCAACATAATTCTTCTTGTCTTCACTACCTTCTTTTTCCATGCGTTAAGTCTTGTAGCATCACTAGAATCTGACTTAGGAACAACGCTATCGATGAACTCCTTCAGTCCATTATCCTCCAGCACTGCATCCACCCTATCCTTCCAGGATATGTAATTCGAGCTGCCATCAAGGGTATACTCCAATCGCAACCCATTGAAAGACATTTCAATGTATACTCAACTGTGGCACCAAGAATTGTTCTGCAGCAAATTCGAATTTTCCACCAACACAAACTCAACAATTCTTCACAATTGCAATCTTCAAGAATTAACACTACTATGATACCATGTAGAAATTATATAACATATGCATTATATATCTAGATTCTCTTGATCTAACAATATTTATCTTCTTTCTAAATACATAATCCTTCCACTGTTAATCTTTTGCGGAAATTATAAACTCAATTGCAAACACATGAAGCAATAAAAACAATCGCACATAACACAGTTGTTTAACAGGAAAGCCTGAAGCTAAAATCGCCAACTATCATATATTATGTATCATGGAGATCATGTAACAATCTCATACAAATCTTAGTACATCAAGCTCTCAGTACAATCAATCGTCACACACTAACATGAAGAAATTTGCAAATCCATGCACTGATTTCTTGCCACTTGATAGCCTGCCTCCACTACGCAATCCCTACTAAATAATATCTCTGAATGAATTCGAATTACCCTTGCCTTGACTACGCAATCATCATTGGCAACTCCAATGTGTGTGTGATGCAATCAATGCATCACTATAGTCACAACAGATAGTCCATCTCACCCTTTCACCTACCTGATCTCCACTGGGTCTCCACTGGAATTGACATGCACTGTAGTTAACTTCTGTATTTGTTCAGTTGATTAGTGAGTTATTATTTGTGAATTAATTAACTAATTAATTCACTCCACTCTCACCAGTGTATCATTCAGTTAGACTAGAGACAACTAGCTCAACTGAGTTTAACTGAATAACAACTCCATGAACTACTCTTCCAACTCCGTCATAACTTTGCCACTTCAGTTCTAACTGAGTCCTCCATGCATGAACCACCAATAAACCCTAGGAATTGTGTAATTCCTTCAACCAACTGATTTGTCAAATCTTTATACTGAAATTAAGTGCTCCAAGAGAATAAGTTGATATTTAGAGTCTGATTATTATTAAGGGCTAATAATAATCGACACTTCTATTTTTAGATCAACGATCTATAAATAGACTTTGCTCAACATTCTAAAAGTATAATTTCATCTATTTTTCTAACTTGACCAACCATCCACAAATATCATCCTGCAACTTCTGAAATATGATCACCATGTTTAAAAATAGACATAGTCTAAAAATAGACTTGCACCTAAAAATAGCCTGCGGGCCCACTTAGTGAAGGCGACCTGATTTTCACTAAGCTCCATCATCTTGTTGAATCTCAACAATTTCTTAGAATCATCTAAAGAAGGAGTATGCTATGCTAGGAATGGTTTGTTGCAAAGTTTAAGGAAAATTTTGAGCACTACTGCTCAAAGGCAAGTAAGATGGGAGTGGCCCTTTTGTTTTTTAAGCTTACTAAAAAAATTGAACAAGAATCAATCATGTAGTGATTTACTTGATTGGTTGCATTGGAGAAAGGAGTTCACTTAGTGTATATATCATCTCCAAGGTAGAATAGGGTAGGTAGTGGTGCAAATAAGCTTAGCACTCTGAACATCTTTCAAATTTTAGTTTAGATTGCTTTTTATTTCCGTATCAGTGTGTTTCAGACTTTAGTTTCAACACATTTCTTGTCTCACCATTCAATTTTTCAAGGTGCAGTTGTATGTTCAGATTGATGGATTGCAGTGGATAAGTTCATTTGTAGTTTCAGTTCAAATTTTCAGTATGCTAATAAGCTTGCTAGCCAAGCATATGGTTTATTTTTATCAGTCAAAGTCAGGAGGAACAATCAACTAGTTTCCAGTCACCAAGTTTCCTGACAAATCAAGATACAAGTTGTGGGATCAACCAATGGATTAGTATACTAATCTACAGTGTTTTTGGCACCTCCGGAAGGAGTTTCCATCCCCAGCGGGAGCCACTGTTAGAAACCTAAAATTTAAAGTATCACAAGGTGACTGTGTACTTTATCTTTGCAAAATTTTCATACTTTACATAGATGACATTATTCAAAATATTTTCCAAAGCAATAATCAAAGGTAGCAATTAAGGCAGAGAAAGCAGCAGAGGGGAAAGGAGCATCATTAGGCCATTAGCAAAGACAAAGGCAATAGAGAAGAAGTTAAGGCAGAAAAAACATCAAAGGCACAATCGTTCACGTTTGGGTCGAATCGTGAACGCTAAAGCGGGTCAAGTAGTGAACGAGTCAAAGTATTCCACGAACAAATCCAGAAACGAACGGGCACGACCAAAGAAACAAAATCGACGAACCTCAGCAAAGGAGCAGTAAGGACCGTGGATTTCAGCTTCAATCAATGGCAAAGATTCAATCACATCATCACATTACAAACCCTTTTTCATTTGATTTGCCTTTAAAAACATTAAACTTCACCCATTTCCGCCTTTGCGCTTTACATTCCTATTTTAACTTTTTGCCGCTATATCATTGTTTTTCCTCCGCTTTCCTATTTCCCCAGTTGCGATTAAAGTGGGGCCATTCTCCTTGACGCATCATCTTTCCCACACCATCCATAGCACATCGCAACTTTACCTATTTAACCACCATTTCACATCGCAAATATTTTTAACTTACCGTTTGAAGCGCCCGCAATATATTTTGTTTAACTTGCGATGTGGTTGGCCCCACTACAACAGCTCTGCCCCCCGCTTCACCTTTGTACTTCACATTGCATCGCTGATTCCATTTCTTATAACTTCAACTGTAAAACATGCGATGTGCAATTTTATATGGACGCGATAAGGATCATAACTGAAATCTAAACATTTTGAAGTCCGGCTAAATGGGTTTTTTACATTGTTTTGTGTAAAAAGGGTCAAGTCGGGCATATGAGGTTTGAAACTCATTTTATGAAGAAATAAGTTTAAACGCAGCAGAAAGGCTCGAGGAGAAAAAAGACACTAAGAAGGTTGATTTGGGCAAAGGGCGTTCACACAGAACTATTATGGTATACCAGTAGAAGCGTAAAAGGCAGTAAAACACATCAGCACTGCCACCAATTAATGAAAAGTGGCAAAAAATGCACCAGATCTGATTACCCAACGCTGGTTTTCTGCAAAACAGAGCCAGATGTCAGAGCCTCCATTGGTTGCCTCTTCGTAACCATCACATCCACCTCCAAGCTTACTATTTGATCTTTTGAGGAGCCATTGAAGTGTTTAGATCTACGAAGAATTGCCCATAATTAATTCCAGAGGTGGTGTTGTTGTCAGAGATGTCTGATTAGGCCTTGAATGGCCACACTTGTCCATTTTCAGCTAAATTGTAATCAATGAAAGGTTGTCGAGTAAGAAAGAGCAACCAACTTAGTCCTTAGTTAAATATTGCTTGAATTTTCATTATCAAGGGTTGGAAGTTGGAAAATTGGACCCTGCTAAAACTTGCCTTGTAAGAAGTTTGGAGAAATGTAACTGTTTGAGCTGGGCATCAATAATAAGAGACCATTCACAGGATTCTTGTGCTATGTTAATGGTGATGTTATTTCCTCTGTGGTAATGTTTTTCCTCTGTCTTTTCATACTGTGCATCCATTTATATGATTTCAAAACAAAAAATTTAGATTAATATTTGCTAATAGATCACCTTAATTCTGTCTGTGTTTGTTATCTTAATGTTTTCCTCTGAGGCCTAAATGCAGAATTCAAAGACTGTCTGCTCTGCATTTATGTTGAACCTTAATCTCCTCCTCCTTTCCCATTTCACACTTATACTAAGATCTAGTCTGCATTGTTAGCTTGCCCTATGATGTCCTTGAAAAGTTGATGCACAATTCAGCCTTTTATGACTCCATAGCCCAATGGATCAAGTCTCACAGCTTTGTTTGTTTAACCACCAAATCAAGCAAACAAACAACTCTCATTATTTCTATAACTAGCCTAATATCAACATTTATAATCATCAAGTTAAATCATAAAACAGAGAGAGCCCTGTCTGAGTCTAGGAAGGCTAGGTCCTGGACTCCAAAGTGGTTTGATGTTGTCCTCTGTCGTTTTTTCTTGCCAATCTTACAAATTACAGAGGGATAATAGACCAAATATCTAAAAATGGCTTATCCTGCATACTACATTTGTCATGTTGTCATCATGCCGGTTTTCCACTATTGTATCCTCACTTAAGTCTCCTTTAATGTCTTTTTCCTGACTCTCTCCACCCGTGAGGACAATTTATTGTCCATCCTCTCTGGTTTTCAAACATGGATGCATTGGTGAACTTTTATCTACACTTGATTTCCCATACTCTTCATGGATGTCCTCCTAGAGATCTATGGACTCAGTTGTATAAGACGGTGAGCCCTGGTATTGCACCAAGAGTGCGGCAAATCCCAGAGGCTACTCTACTTTACTTTATCAACCCGGGGTTCGTACAAACTTGGAGGTGACAGTGCTATATACACAACAGATGCATTCTACTCATGTTATCCTCTTCTGAGTCCGACAAAAGGGTGTTATTTCTAGGGTTTCTGAGTGAAGTTTGCCACACTTCTTATTTTAGACCTAGCACTAAAAGTGACTCAAAACTATTACTCTATTAACCATCAAATGACTATTATGAAGCAAGAAAACACATCTAGCTATTTTGCAAGGAAAGAAATTTTCAATTTTAACTATGGCAAGAAATAGAAGCAAACTAGGTAACTTCATGAAGTAAATGGATGAATTGAAATTGCACAAAGAAGGCTAATCTACTCACACATTGCTGGGCCAAATGGCTAAACACACTTTGTCTACTTCACACTTTAACTATCATGCTTTTACTCATGCATCTAATCATAACCTAGTTAGTCTTGTAAATGCACTGTTTTGCAACAAGGAGGAGAAGGCGCTAAGGTGGCTTAGGAAGGGTTTTAACTCATGGATGCAGGGTTGAAGGCATCTTGATGGTTTTGGAAGGTCCAGATGAGGTTGATGATGGTTTCTGGGCTTAAGGAGAGGCCCACTGGTGCTACTACTAGTTCTGCTACAGGTTTCCTGTAGTGCTATAGGAAAGTCCTAAATTGTTACAGGAAATAGTCTGAGGGAAATTCAAGGCCAAAAATGATGGATAAATGTAGTGCCCCACTTTGGTTGATGGACACTGATCCTTCATACTTTATTCTTTGAGGACCTCAGGTTGAGGATCCAGACACATGACTCTATTATTAGTAGATTTGATGGTTATGTATGTTCTTTATTGATACTATGATAATGACTTCATTGCTGAATATGTATGTTCTCTATTGGTATCATGATGATGATAGACTTGATGGATAGGTATGTTTTCTATTGATGTTACAATGATGATGGTTTTGATGGATATGTTAATTTCCCATTGATGTTATGATTATGATAACCATGATGGATGTGTTCCCTATGGTAGCTACTTACATTTGTTCTGATTCAAAATGAACAACGATGAGAATGAATGTCATGTTGATGTTTCCATTATGATAATGATTAACAATGAAAAACTTTGTTATTGATGATTATTGAGTATGACAAGAAACCACCAGAGGCACTCGCATATGATGAGCTGACAACATCTGGTTTGATAGAAATTTATATTTTGTCTTTCTAAGTTCAGTTTGAAACTTGATATATATATATACACACTCTGATGATATGTCAGTGGTTGCAGAAACATGTTAGTTTCTTGGCCTAATGACTCACATATGGGTGATGGGGTTGTACAATTGAATGGAACAACATGGGAGGGGTGGAACAGTGTTCCTGATCTCACCCACTAGCACTCCCGCCGCGACTTAGGCTGGAAAGGTTGAAATACCTTTGCCTTGAAGATCACGATATCGTGAGGGAAAGTCCCAAATTTGGTTCGCTCACGAGGATTTCTGGGGGGTGCGCATCAAGGCGGATTCTTTGATCCCCAGCACCATTAGTCTCACTATAGCAGGAAACATATGAGATGATAGGGGTCTATGTCATTGCACATATAATTTCCCCTCGTAACCACTGGATACTTGAAGGGAAAGTGGTGTGGCATCCTTGGAATTTCAAGAGAAATTCTTGAAGGGCATGACCGACTTGGCACCCTTGGTATCGAAAATAAATTCTTAGGCATGGCACCCTTGGAACTTCAAATGGAAGTTCTTGAAGGGCATGACCAACTTGACACCCTCGACATCATTAAATAAACTAATAAAGATAATCAATATATGAAAATCCAACTAATTCATATCAAGTGACATATGATGTTAGAACCAAAGGAATTAAATCAAGAATAAAACTTAGGGTAAGGGAGGAATATGAAGAGATAAAATATTTACCATGATAACTTTACCCTTTCCATGTTAAAGCAAAATATTAAGTACATAAGACTTAATTAGACAAAAGGGGAAAAAGGGACATAGAGTTAAGTAGAAAGATTTATTAAAAACTTCATTAAGAGAAGAGGGGGGTGAATTAAAATAAGATTAATAAATTAAAAGTTGAGAAATTTAGAGAACTTCCATGTGGCAAGAGCCAACATAAGAATATTCATCAAAAGGAAAAATTGAGGTAGTTAGGGGACCAAATCTGAGAATTATCAATTAACTTCAGTAATAAACACAAATTAAGGAGTAAAAAGGGATAATTAAGAGACAACTAGGAGAAGAAATAGGAAGCCTTGTTGGGTTGAGGGAAATACTACTTTTATATGAATAATTAAGTAAATCATTTTGGAGAGTCTTGATGAGAGGGTGACACATGGGTGGGTGAATAATCAAATTTTTGGAAATAAAAAAAAAAAAAAATTATTTATGCATGAACTTCCAAGTGTCACCTATGAAGCCTTCTATAAAAGAAAGGGAATTGGAAGGGAAAAGGACTTTTTTTACCCTATTGTTGGATGAAGGAGATTATGTCATTTTGAGTGGTTACGACCTATAGTTGAGTTTGGTGAGATAGAGTATTATAGAGAGGGGACTCTTGAGCCAAGAGGGGCTCACCTCTATCAGCTAGCACATTTTTTCATTGTACAACCCCATTGTAGCTCGGGGGTCTGCGGGGAAGGAGAGTACCCAAGGAGTAGGCTGGGAGGTCAATCGGTGGGTCATTACATTTCGATTTAAGCAAGACAACATTCAGGTTTGGAGGTAGACGACAACAAGGGAGCTCAAGTAACGGCAAGTCCAGTTTGGCTCTCGTCTAAGGGTGAACGATACATGTGTTAGTTATATTGTTTTTAATTATGATGATTTCACTGTGCCTATAATCAAGTTAAATATCTATATGTGTTATGAATTTAAATTTATGGACGATATACTTGATTTAATTTTACTGAATTTCAAACTTGTATGATTATGGTTTCACTTCCTTGTTATTGTGTTTAAAAAAAAATAAAAAAAAATGTAAAGCCTAGCGCTCATCTAGTAAATTATAGGGTTGGTCACTACAATAAAAGTGTAGAAGAGGTGGAGTGAAGGTGTACTTGGATTAATGGAAGATGGAAAACCCCTTGGCCAAGATCAAAACCTCTTGAGAAGCTTGTCTTGCACTTCTAGGGTTGCTCATGGTGTGAAGGTGAAAATATCAAAAATAGGGCTAAAGGCTATTTGATGAAAAAAAGGTTGTTTGATGGGTGAGAAATGAAGCCAAGGGTGTTGATGAAGTCCTCCTTTGTTGTGCTACTTGAAACTGCAAGAAAACTACCTGTTCATGCAACAAAATTGGAAAATCTATGATGAAGGAAATGGAAAAGATGAGTTGAAGTTGGAAAGAAAACCTACTTAAGCATTCAAACAAAAATCTAACTCACTATTCTAGACATGTTCATGGCACTACAACAACCTAACTATTCTTTCCAAGAAATCATAAACTAAAGAGCAAATTTGGCCCATGGTGAAGATCTGCCCTCCTCAAGCTTCAATGAAAGAGATGAGAGAGGGAGGCTTGACACACAACTTTTTGAGTTTATCAGCTATTCTACCAACATTTATGCAAGCTTGACTACAACAAAGACAAATGGAAGCAAAATAGAAACAATAAATTGAAATGTAAGAAAACTAGCTACAATGACATAAAAATAAGCATGAACACACAAGAGAGACTAAGGGCCAATGGATTTGGCCCTAACCTAAAAGCCTCGCCCTCTGAAACTAAATTAGTGAAGGACAATCTGAATGCTCATCTTATTGCAAAAAATAGTCTCATTATATAATCATAAAAGTCTCAAAAACCTATTACAAGAGTTAAGAGTCTATTAGCTTCCTTCAAAGTTTAAATCCTAATGAGCTCTTGCTCAACCCTATTTAACCTAGAGGGTAGCTACCAAAAACTCCCTAAAAAGTAGGTGATGTGTCCTCTTTGATTGCAAGATAAGTGGAGCTTTGGTGCACTTTATCTCCCACTTGCTTGGTTGCCTTTGATTTCGAGCTGTTGGAGGGAATCTCGAGGATCCATTGACTGCCTTTGGGAGTTAAGGAGGTGGAAAATCCCCCTAGAATCTCTCCTTTCTGTCTACTCTGAGCTTTAATAGCAAAATATTCATCAAAAGTGTAATATCTTTGTGATTATCATGTATTTAACCCATATTAGGCATTCAAAGTATGACAAGCCTTAATCACCATCTACACTAGCAACATAAGACCATAATATATTTTAAATGTGAGAAAGAGAGACTTAATAAGGCTAAAAAGGTGACAATTAACCCGTCCAATTATACCTAATGATGGAGCTCATCATCACCCCCCTACCAAATGGTTGCTCATCCTCTGAGCTACTTAGTCCTCCTTCTGCATCTCTTTCAAAGCTTTAATGGATCCTCTGACTTCCCAAGGAAGAAGTGTGGGAGTCCCTTCAGAAGGGTTAAAGCCATCATTCTTTTCTGCTTCCTCCCATTCTTTTTTATGCTCATCTTGTTTTTTCCCATCATTCATTCCCAACAACAAGGGTGGACTGAGTTTCAAACCAAGACACTGAATCTTCTTGACCTGCATGGCCCTCTTCTATAGTGGTGCACTTTCTAGAGCACTTCTAAATCTCTCTGGTGTGTGGTATTACATGTTTCTGAGACAGTGAGGTAGGCTATTCCATATCCTTTGACTAGCCATTATGCATTCATCTCCCAACAACCTAGAAACATCATCAAAATGGGCCATGGCTTGTGCTTGTGTGTTGAGGTAATTTTCTGCAAGTTCATCATCCTTTTCTATCTTAAGATGGTTGTTGATGACTCCCCTAGGGCTGAATAATTCTGCCCTAATGTGTAGAGGCTCCCTGTTTTCTCTCCTCATGACCCTCCTTACTTCTTGTGCTCTAGCTTCCTCATTAACCATCCAAGAGGCTAATGCCATTAACTGCATGTCTTCCATTATAGGATTATGGTCCCAAGTGTTAAAGTCTGTTAACACAAGATTGTGAATGTATAATCTTGCCATATTTTCCTTGTCTTCCATACTTGAATGGTTGAAAAATTCAATGAATTGTCTGTAGTTATAAAAAGGTAGGGATCCATGAGAGGCTACTATCCTAATTTGAAATAGGAGCCATTTTTCTTTGAGGTAGACTACATAGGAGTTTGATGGGTATCTATTTTGAATGGCCTCCATGCACAAATCTACCATGGTGGCCATTTGTTTGTCTTTTTGCTAAAGCTGATCTTGCAATCTTGCATTCTCTGCTTGGGCTTCCTGAAGCTGCTCTTTCAACATGGAATCTTTGAGCCTAACATCATACAAATCCCTTACCAACTCAGTCAATTTTTCTTCCATGACCCCTATGTGATGCACACTTTTGGTTGTAGCAATCTTCATCCAATGATGAGTGTGTGCCCTCTCCTTTTCCAAATGATAGAATAAAGGTACTATAAACTTATGAGGAATCAATTTGCCCCCTTCAATAAATGTATAGGAGGAGATGAGATTTGGCTGAGGGCTAAAGTGTGACAATATTGATACATCTTTGGGGACAGGTTTTGGTGAGGTAGGCTCCTCCTTGTCATATTTCTCTTCCTCCCCTTTGGCATCTTTCCATTCATCTTGTGTTTTTTTCTCAACTTATTGGGTCTCTTTCCCACCCATGGGTGTCTTTCATCCTTCATCCAAGACTTTTTTCTCTGATTCTAGGCCTGCTGGAGTTTCCTGTAGAAAAGATAGAGTTTCGTGTAGAAAACTCTGTTTTTCATGTGGAAAACCCTCTCTTACTTGTTTTCCCCTTTTTTATGTCTTTTGAGGGTCTGTGGGGGTTGGTAGATGTGTAGGGCATGCCAACCTTGCTGAATGTATTCTTATGTAGGTCACAGGTGAGGTGAGCTCTTGAACCTTTCCTTCTTCTATCCTGATTGGGTGACTCCTCAATGGTAATAAGGCTTTTAATTGGAGTCTGTGGTTTCCCCTGCCTCACCCTTTGGCTCTTCCTAATCCTGAAATACATGGGTGTTTGTCCCTTCCTCTTTTCTTTCACGTGTGTGCTCAAAGTGGCTAGGGTATCAGCCACTTCTCGATATGTTATATCTGGTGATATGATAGTGTGTTGAGGAGAGGTATCAGTGCCTAGCATAGGGTCCAATATTTCCTTCTCCTCTGTCTTCTCTTCATTCTTCCCCTCAGTCTCTTCCTTCTTTGTTTCATTTCCCTCTTTTTATTTTTATTTCTTTGGTTCTAATATCTCTGTGTTTTCTGTTTCAACCTCCATCTCTTCTTCTTCTTCCTCATCTTCAACCTCCTGTTCTTCTTCTTCTTCTACCTCCCTCTCCCTAAGACTAGAGGTAGAGCTTTGTCCTGTTTGGGTGGCTCTGAGGGCTTCCATATCCATGTCTATGAATGAGGACCAAGACACAGAGAGGTTTAATCTGCTCAGAGTATCACTCACTATCAGTTTGATAAGGCCATGATGAGACAAATGCTAGTATTTCCTTGCCCTCACCTTTTTTCTCATGTCCGTTATTGAGTTCAAGAGGAAATGAGGGTTGCTCAATCTTTGTTCTAGAGGGAGTTCTCCTAGAAATATAAGTTCATTCAACAACCTGAAATGGTATGCATAGACTACAATAAGTCTGCCTTCACAGGAAATGAATTTCATGATATGGAAGGCTACTTCATCCCAAGGGTATGGAAGACTTTCTCTCCTCACTCCATTCTTGTCCTCAATGAACTATTCTCCTACAAGAAAGAAGCTTTTCTTGGCTGTAGTTCTTGGCATCCTTTCCTTAATCCATTTGACTCCTAAGGGAAAATTGGTGATTCTGTTGATTAGTTTAGGTGAAAATGTAATTTCTAGGCCCCTAACCACAATGGTGGTTCTTTCCTTCGAGTGTGATTGCAGAGCCATTGCAAATTGTCGAGCTATATCCTCATCAAAACCATTCATAAGCTCAAAGAAACCTAGCCATTGGTGGTTCCTGAAAATATCTATTACTTGAGGATGCAACCTTATTCTTTTAATATCAGTGGGCTCCCTTCTGTTAAATCCCCCTCCCTTTTTTATGGCTATGATAGGAAGGTGGTAAGATGGTTTTTGTTTGAGAGTTAATTGTGAAGAGATTTGGAGATTATGGTCTCAAACAAATTCAGATTTCACCATTTAATTCGAAATTATAATTGACTTTGTGTAAATTTCATGGATAAAGTACAATTCTGGAGGGTGGCAACCACTTACCTCTGTCCTTTGGTGTTTTTTCTTGGGAGATGGTGGCCTTAGGAAATAATTTCACCCAAAGGTGACTTTGTTTTGCTCTCCTTATCCCTATTGATCTTCCTGTGTAGTTTCCTATAACACTTCACTATTTCCTATAACACGAGGGTGCATGCAAGCTCGGACTTAGCCTTCAACGATGCTCTTCTCTCTAATGGCTCCTCTGACTTCTTATGCTCCTACTTCTCTCAAAATGCTCAACAGAATGGATATAATGAGTCAGATCTTACCTTTATGGTATTTTTAACCGAATTTGGATCGGGGTGCTAACTTGTACTTGGCACGAGTTTTCCTCTTTGGGATTGTTTGTCCCACTCCAGTTAATCATTGCCCCAGCCTCAAAATCACCTCCTTGTCCTTGTTCACTCCCCCTTGATTGATTTGACTTGCCCAGGTGGCATGTACACTTAAATTTTCATTCAATTTAACTTTACGAAGGTGGCCAAGTTAACTGGCCATCTTTTTGCCTTTTAAGTCTCTAAACCTCGACATTAAATTATTTTAATCATTATGAGTGCGTAGTGGGAGGTGAAGGGCCATACCTGAGCCTACCTGGTGCTGGTGTGTTGCAGACATGATCTGGTGCAGGAAGCTGGATTTTGGTGTTGCAGACATGATCTTTCTCTTATAGTATTTTTTATTTTTATTTTTATTTTCTAAGTGAGTGAGCAACTTGTTTTTTGAGTGAGCTTCTTAACCTTTTATTTATGTTTTCTTCTTTCAGGTGCTGCATGGAGGTACTCAGGTGCCTTTGCTGGTGTGTTCACTTTATTAGAGTATGTTGGTGGTCCTTTGAGGCTAACTTCTTCAACTTATCTTCATATTTTTTCCTTGTTGTGCTATACACAGAATTGCTACATGAAACTTTCCAACTTCCTGTAGCAACCTTCTTTCTGCTTCTTGGGGATCCATATTGCTTAGGGATGAAGTGAATGGTTGATGGAGGTCATGGATGGAGTGATGGAATGAGTGGAGTGATGGAGAAGTAAGGGGAGAGGTCTCATGCCAAGGTATAAATGATTTAGCTGCTAGTGGCACAACATAGGGTTTCAAGAGTGAATCCTTGTGCATAGAGTGAAGTGACGGTTAGGAGTGGTAGGTATAGGAAAATAACTAAATTATCACACTCTTTTTAAAGTTTAGAAACCTTTGAGAGAGCTTATTTCCTTGTAAATAAGTTTCCTATAGCATTTACAGGGTTTCTTGTAGTGCTACATGAATCCTGTAGCTGCTAGACTTTCCTGTAGCAATTACAGTCAGGGAAAAAAATGGAATTTTCTACCTACCTGTGAGGTGAAATGAATGAATGGATGCATGCTAGAGTAGCTCATGGAGTTTGTAAGAAGAGGAGAGGGAGAAGTGAGGAAAAAATACTCCGGATCCAAAAACCATCCTTGATCACTAACCTGCAAAACAAAAAATAAGTGAGTGCAAAGGTATCATCTTTTTTCTTTTTGTTTCTTTTCTCTTTCCTTCTCTTTTTTTTTTTTTTTTTGAAGGCAGGTGGGCTGCCTCCACAGAGGTTTTCAACCCACAAGCCTGCCTTGGGTGCCTCCAGGAGATTTTCACCCAAGGATATTTTATTCTTTGTTCTTTTCCTTTTTTTTTTCTTTTTTTTTGCTCTAGGATTACCTTATGGAGGTTTTCCACCCTGGAGTTGGCCTTGGGTGCCTCAGAAATGTTTTCACCCATGCCTCTTTATTTTTTATTTTTCTTTTTTCTAGGAGGGGGAGGTGTTGGAAACTATGGAGTCTCAAATGACATACACCTCCCTGTTTATGGAATTTATAAATTTAGCCCTAGACAGGGGCTTTTTGTAACCTTTGAGGCTATACCCATTGACAAGCAGGGGAATCCCCTCCTCATATATGGTCCTGATCTAAAATGCGCCATTATTATAACATTTATCCACTTTGTAGGGTCTTAGTCATCTTATCATCAGTTTTCATTTGAAATCCTTGAACCTTGAGTCATACAAAAACGCCCAATCTCCTTCTTGAAAGGTCTTCTCCTTAATGTGCTTGTCATGCCAGACTTTCCTTTGCAGTTGAATCACTTATGTGTGAAGGAGTGCTTGCATCCTGAACTCATCCAAACCATTAAATTGCAACAACCTTTCTTGTTGGACCTTTGTTATATCCATGACTAACTCAACTGCCATACTTAAGGTGTTGAACTCAAACTCAATTGAAAGCAGAGCTTTCTTCCCATTGACCAAGTCATAAGGAGTGAACCCTGTTGTTGTTTTGCAAGTAGTGTTGTAGGCCTAAGTAACTTCTACCAATCTGCCCGCCCAATCTTTTCTATTGCTGCTCACAACCTTGGTGAATATATTCTCCAAGGCTCTGTTGGTCACTTCCACTTGGACATTTGCTTGAGGGTGGTAGGCATGCAAATCGTATGCTTTATCTTATGCCTCCTCAAAATATTCTCAATGAGATGAGACATGAATTGTGCCCCCTGATCAGTGAATACCTCTCTAGGGTATCCAAATTTTTAGAACACATTCTCTCTCAGAAATTATACTACTTTCTCCTCGGTTGCTACCTTTACAGGTTTTGTTTCAGCGCACTTTGTCAGGTAGTCAGTGCAGAGGCTATGATATAATTTTTCTGCCCAGATGGTGGATTAATGGGTACAATGAATTCTATGCCCCACTTTTAAAATGGCTCTAGAGCCACTTGAGGGTGAAAATGGATCTCATCCCTCTGTGTAGGTTTCCCCATCTGTTGGCACTGGTCACACCTGCTAGTGTATCTTTTGGCATCCTGGTGAAGGGTAGGCCAATATTAACTTGCCTGCAAAGCTTTGAAGGTTGTCCTTTTTGCAGGAAAGTGGCCTCCACAAGGGCTATCATGATATGAAGAGAGGATGTCAAAAAATTCTTCCTCCCTCATAGATATCCTAAGAATTTGGTCAGGGCCCAACTTGAAGATATTTCCCCCGATCTAGGTGAAAGGGGCATTTTTTTCTGATGATCTTGCTCTTCTCCTTGGATGAGTGGTTCAGAGGGAACTTTTCAGCAACCAAGTAGTTATCTATGTCAAAAAACCATGGCGAAAGTGCTGAGATAGCAAAGAGGTGTTCATCCGAGAGCTGGTCATCCACCATTCCTTATTCATCTGCAGGTAGAGCTAACTTGGATAAAAAATATGCAACAACATTCTCCTTTCTAGATTTATTGACAATGGTTAGGTCAAACTATTGTAATAAAAACAACCATCTAATTATTCTAGCATTAACATCAAGTTTGTTCATTAAATAGTTGATGGTTACATGGTCAATGCATACAAAGGTCTGATAACCAGTAATATAATGTCTAAGCTTGTTTAAAGCATGGACAGTGGCTAGCATTTCCTTCTTTGTGATAGTATAATTGAGTTCGACCTTGGACAAGTTCTTACTGATGCAATAGATTGCATAAGGTGATTTGTCTTCTAATTGCTCCAAGGTTGGCCCCACAACTTTGTCTGATGCATCTGTGTGGATGTGGAAAGGTAGAGTCCAATTTGGACCTTGGAAAACAGGGGCAATAGTTAAATTTCCCTTAATGAGCTCAAAATATTCTTGAAAAATACTAGACCAAGTAAACTCAAAGTCTTTCGCCAACAAACCAAATAGTGGCAAAGCCAACTTGCTGAAATCTTTGATAAACCTTCTATAATAGCCAGCTAAACCTAAGAAACTCTTGACATCTCTCTAATTTTCAGGATTAGGTACCCTTTTGATGATGCTAATTTTGTTCGGGTCCACCTGTATTCCTGCTTGGGAGATTGAGTGGCCCAATACTACCCCTGCTTTCTTCAAGAATTCACACTAAGTTTTTGGGCTCAGGGAGAGATGCATCTCAGTGCACCTTCTCAGATCTTTTCCCAATTGGAGAGAGCTTCTTGGAAATCGTCCCCATAGGGTGTTAAGTCGTCCATGTAGATTTCAATCGAGTCTTGGACTAGCTCGGAGAAAATGCTCAAGACAACTCTTTGGAAGGTAGTTGGAGCATTGCACAACCCAAAGGGTAGGACTTTGTAAGAAAAGGTACCCCAAGGACATGTGAAAGTAGTCATGTCCTGGTCTTCAGGGCTAATTTGGATCTAGTTTTACCCACTGAACCTATCTAAGAAAGAAAATAACTTCTTTCCTGCAAGGCCATCCAGGACTTGATCGATAAAGGCAAAGGGAATGGTCCTTCTTGGTGGCTTTATTGAGTTCGCCATTTTCCATTCTTCTCCGGGACTGGGACAAGAGGAGATATCCATTCATTGTCTGATATAGGATAAATGAAACCCACATCCAACAATTTCTGCAGTTGTTCCTTGACTATGTATTTTAGAGCTGGGTTCATCCACCTTTGGGGTTTGCACACAAACTTGCGTCCTTCTTTAATGTAAAATATGATGTGTGCACACCGAGGGATGCACCCCTCTCATGTCCTTGTAGTCCCAAGAAAATTCATCTAGGTTTTCTTTCAAAAGCTGGCATAGATGCTTTTATTCTCTATCTAAGAGGTTTGAGTTAAGTTTTAAAGATTTGGATGGGCCAAATTCCACATCCTTGGAAGTTTTAGAGGTTGAATCAACTAAGTGAAATTCCATCCAAGGGTGGATTTTAGATTCTTTGACTAGGTTTTCAAGCGGGCTGTTAGTGGGGGACTAGTTCTGAATTATTTGGTCGATGAATTCATCTTCATCAAGCTTCCCCCCTCTAAGAACAATATCTATGGTGCAAATGGGGTAGGGTATAGTATTGTATACTTCATCTTCTTCTTCTTCATCCTCCAACCATATAGGTAGGTCATGGTCAATGAAAGGTTGGGCTGAAGGATCTAATACCAGTTGTTTATGTAGGTTTTAACCCTGTACAAAAATTATCTACAAACGAATCTTTAAAATAGAAAATAAACAATAGCGAGAGCATAAAACACAAAACATATATACACAGATATTTTCCCCTAGATCCCAAATCGGGACGACCAACTTGATTTTTCATTATATTCCTTTTAGTGTTACAGCACATATATATACATGTCGAAGCATACATAAACCCCAATCCATTAACCTTGGATTAGAATATAACCGTAGTTCCCTTGACTGGATCTACAAAATACCAGGGGCCAAAAACCATCATGCCCCAAAACCATGTGCAAACCCATGCATAAAACCATGGGCGGGTTCGCTCACTGAAAAATAGGGTCCAAATAAAATTTCCTGGGGCGCTGCCCTGAACCCCGAACAGGGGAGGGGGAGGCTGCCGCCCCCCCTGTGACCCCCCTACTGCACTCGGCACAACGTACAAGGGGGGTTGTTGCCCCCCCGCGCATGACTAGTCGTGGAAAGAATATAACACATACCCAACAATTTAAACAATGGATCATTCTTAATAGTCATGTCTCCGCCCCGACAGCTGATATAAGCATCGACAGTGGCTAACTAAGGTCTCCATAGAATGAGAGGATATCACTTAAACTTGGGTTTTGGCTGGAGAACCAGGAAATATGTAGGATACTCCCAAGAGTTAATTGAGACCATAACATCCTCAACAATTCCTTCTGGAGTTACTTTGGACCAATCTGCAAGTTGCAGAAATGTTGTGGTTTTCCTCAAAGTCCATTGGAGGTTGAGTTAAAGCATAGTTTCCCTGGTCATTACATTGATGGCAGCCCCAATATCAATCAAAGTATTTGGGACTATGACACCATCTATGTGCACATCTATAACTGTACTACCAGGGTCCAGGTACTTTGGGAAGATCACCCTTCCCAACATTAAGTTGGATAGTTGTCCTACTACATTGATGGCGGGGGTATCTTTCTTCTTCTCCTAGGTTTCTTGAAGCACTTTTCCTTGATGAGTCTATTGTAAATAGGGACATCCTTAATGGCCTGGAGAAGGGGTATTTTTACACACAAATGAGAATGGTTTTGTAATAGTTCTGGAGCTTTAATATGCCCAGATCAACAAACCCTTTATCCAATACTCATTCCACCACCCGGCTAACGGTAAAACGTATTCAACCCCCCTGTACACTGAGAGAAAGGATCAGACCTGGGAATTATCGTCGTGGCCCTTTTATTTCCGAGTAGTCTTTCGTGTGACTTTGTGAAGGCTTTTCCGGTGGATTTTTTCGGTTTAATTTCTCTAAAATCTGGCCAAAATTTATTGAAAGTAGAAATTTCATGGGTAACCTTGCATAATAGAGATGTCATAGGGGTTTTTTAGGGTGTTGAATCCATATATACAATCAAAAAAACAGTGTAAATAACATAAATCAAGATTTTACCACAAATTTTTTCACCGGATTCTGACACCAAAAAGTCGCACTAAAGACAACTCCTTTTATTTCTTGTGAACTGCTACAATTGCCAACCCCTATTGGCTTGAGCCTCTCTGCATGGAGACTTTGTGTGCAATGCTACAATTGGCTTCACGACCCACAATCTTCAACCCACTGCTCTCTGCCTAGCGACTTGTTCCTGGCTTCCAATGCATGATCACAGTGTCTGCGACCTCCAAGCTTCATTCCACGGATAACGGAAGACCTCCAACCTCTGATCCAGGGTCCACACATTCCGTGTTCACCCGGTTGCTGCGCTGACTTGTTTCAGATGTCAACCCTTAGTGCCAATCTCCACATCCACCACTCTTGAGATCAAGCCTTTTATCGACACCCTGACAATGTTTGATGGTTGAGTCAAATAATATGCACTAGGGAATCATTTGTTGGCCTCTGTAGGAATGGCTTTGGTCTCATAGGTTATGCCACCTTGATGGTCCACTGAATGTATGAGCTTACGACCTTCGACTCCTATGTAGTGATGAGTGCTCACGACTGCCATAATGTGACCTGCAACAAATAAAATAAAGAGTCGACCTATTTTATGCTTGCAGTGGAATCTTATGGTCCCTCGATCTGTTTTTGCATTAATATTGGAGCTCTCAGGTGTTGAAAGATTTAGCTAACTTCAGATCTAGCAGAAATCGTCCTCTCAATACTTCAACCTACAAGATCTCAAAAAGATCTCAACTTCATGAACTGAAAAAAGACTTAATTTCTGAATGGGAGCAATAGATCTCGACCCTCGATCAATAGATCTGCTCCGTAAGCCTACAAAATCTTCTAACGGCATTAAGCCACATAAACTAATTGATGGATATGACAATATTTTTGCAAATATCAACTAGGGTGGATGTGAATAAGCCATTGAAATTGATGGATTTCTAGCAAGGGTGATTTAAGGCTGAACACCAAAAACTAGTCTCTCATGGAACCCTCTATCAGTCTCAAAATTATTCTATGACAAGCCCTCACTCTGACAGGTTGCACAGCTCTGATACCATTGTAAGATTCAAAATTCATATTGTGATAAACTCTACAGGATGCACAACTCTGATACCATTGTAAGAACCGAGACAATGAAATAATCAACGGATCTAGCATATTTAGGTGTTCTAAATAAAATGCTTTCAACAAAACACTGAACACAAAAAGGGATCTGGAAAATAAATGCAGCTTCTTATTTATATTAATCATTGAAAATAAACATACATGCCCATCTAAATAAGATTGGAGCCCTGCAATGACATGCACCACTACTAGCTTCTTATTTATATTACTCACTGAAAACAAAGATACCTGCCCATCTAAATAAGATTGGAGCCCTACAAGGACATGCACGATTGGAGCCCTACAATGACATGCACCACTACTCGCTTCTTATTTATATTAATCACTGAAAACAAAGATGCATGCCCATCTAAATAAGATTGGAGCCCTGCAATGACATGCACCACTACTCAATAAAAGACTAATATAAGACACTGGAGCACTTCTGTGAATCCTGACTAGATCCATCAAACAAACTCACCGCGGGGTGTTCGTCCCGATATGGTAGGATTCTCAAGAAAAGCAAGAAGATAGACAAATTCAGGATGATATCAATGCCTAGCTCCTATCCCTTTTTCTACACTTCATGAACTCTCTAAAAACCTTATTTTATTATAATACCATAAACAGATACTATGAGTAAATACCACACTAAATACTATCACACCAAATACTAGAGTAGATCCAATCCATTTTAACCATATCTGTAAAACGAAATATTACAAAAATTAAAAGTAAAACAACAAATTATAACCCTAAAAACGGCCTGCTGCCTTCGCTTTGCCTCAGGAAATTCGGGTTTGCTTGCATCATATCTGCAATAGGTGGCGGCTACTGCAAACACTATGGGTTCTGTGATTAGGCTTTTGTGCCATGAAAGATGGTGGCTTTGGCCGCATTCAAACACTATGGGTTCTGTGATTAGGGTTTTGTGCCATGAAAGATGGTGGCTTTGGCCGCATTCAAATCGATCGAACCAACATAGATCATGTAGAGAAGTGAGGGTCGTGAGTCGCCCTGATCTACAGATCTGCCCAGCAACGACTGAAGGTAATGTTGAATAGAAGCATAGTGTTGGTGAAGCAACACAGATCAAGCATTTTGGAAGTAGAGCCAGGGCCGATCTGTTTGTCGATATGGTAATGGTTCCTCATATAATATATCTGTGTTCAGAGCGCAAAAGAGAGTCGAATGCCTGCAAATCCTGACGTGGTATAGCTGTACGCAGCGAGGGCTCTGCCGAAATTAAGCTCTAAAGTTTGAAGAGATTGGATGCAAGAACCGACAACGCGTATTCATATTTGATGCAAAGCCGAAGGGTACCGTGCATCCTTGTTTTAATTTGTTTTGGAAGTGCATAGATAAGTTTGGTGATGATATGTATGGAAACATTAGTCGCTGCAGAAGCGACACCTCCCTGAACCATTCAACATAATGAAGATTCAACCCCGCTCAGTATGTATGCGAGGAAAAAATGCGCAAAGAAGCCGCATCCGTAGTTTACATTCTTGGGTTCTTGGGATTAGTCTGGAATCGGGAGCCAGTAGCTATCAAACATAAAAGGCAAACCAGCCAGAATTAGGGTTTATTGATGCGTGTCTTCGCAGGCAAAAATTAGGGTTTGCATGGCTGAATTGAAGGGCCATTGAGCGACCAAATTTTGGTCGATTCCAGACAGAGGACGAACCAGGCCTACAGGTTTACAGTCGCACTGATAAGAGCCGAGCCGTGGGAGAATTGTTGACGACAAAACCATCACTCTGAAGGAGCAATGGCAAAAACTTAGCCGCGTCTAAAGCAAGATAATGGAGTTGTCTTCCCAGCCAACAGAATAGAATAGTCTGGACGGACGGCAGGTTTTTGTCAGAATTAGATTCAGTAAAATTCAAAAAATGAGAGAGTTGTAGTGTTTGGAATCTTTTTTTTGTTATAGTGGAAATAGATTCAGCACCATCAAAAACCATTAAAACACTCAAAATATTGAATTTTGAAGTTGTTTTTGAAGTTTAACAACTGTAAACAAAATTCTGATAAAATCTTTACCAGATTTTTTTCAAAATCTCTACAAGATTCTGAGCCATTCTATTACTTTTTTTAAACTACAGCCAAAAGAATTAGTACACAGGTGAGTCCCATAAAGCATCATGTCACAATGATACCTAACAGTGAGAGGGTATCAACAAAAATTATAGGAAAATTGAATACATAACAAAAATCTCAATTGCCACCTCTAAATCAAGATAATTAGTACACAGGTGAGTCCCATTAAAGCATCATGTCACAATGATACCGAACAGTGGGGGTATCAACAAAAATCATAGGAAAATTGAATACATAACAAAAATCTAAACTCAAAGGGGAGAATTTCAATTGGAACAATGAAATTCAATGCAATTTTTTCATAGGCCATGATGGCATTAGGTCAAACTTCATGGCATTAGGACATCTCTATAAATATGTTTTCAGGTGGCTCATATGTTGATGCCAACTACTGGTTAAATCGAGAGAGAATGAAATGAAATAAAAGTTGATGGTTAAAATCATAAGATTTATCTTGGAGGTGACAAGTTTAAATATGAAGAAAAAAATATAATATATATATATCTCTCAGTAAACTGATTAATCAAAAACTCAAATGGTTGTGATTAAGGTGACTTTTATTTTTTATTAATGGAATCTTATACATTAATTTAGTTTTAGGTTAGAAAATTGCATATTATTATTATTATTATTTCTTTCAAGACTAAAGATTTAACAACTTTTACAAAATGCACCAAAAACTTATACCTATAACCAACTTCAACATTGAAAATGCTTTTGAAACTATAATTCTTAATAAATGATGACCAATATCAACCGTACTATGTAGCATCAAATGATGTGCCAGAGTGGATATGCACCATCAGATTTGAATTACTTCAAATTTGACTATGCATATACACCCTCACGTTGCATTCAATGTTGGTGTTTAGTGTTCACCCTTTGTAAACAACTAATTTTACATGACATTATTACTCACATGAAAATCTTCTTAGTACCTAGCTTAACGAGGAGAATATTCCTATTCATAAAAATCCAATTCGATCATAATGCAAGTATAATGGATCGCTCTTAACATGATCACCGCTTTACATCTTATAAGTCACACATACTAACCATGACTCCGTAATTTTATGTTGTTATGTTGTTGCTTCTAATTTGTTGACCACACATCATCAATCTTTCACTTAGGCGATTTCTTTTTAATTGTTTTCATTAATTATATTTATTAAATACAATTTAAAAATTAAGTGTATAAATTCTCATTCATTACATTTGAAGATCAAAGTGTAACATAATATATTCCAAAACATGTCAGATAATTGGAACATGTCAATTGAATTATCTCAAATAGTTGGGTGGAAAGATTGTTATAATTTCCATCTAGTTTCAATTATTCTCCCAAGTGACAAGTTGAGCTCATAACAAATATATTATTGTAATAACTTCGAGCCTTGTTATTGATCAACCTTGTACCCTAAAGGTTAGAAAATTTACCGTGAACATCATCTTTAGAAAAATGAAAATACTCAATTTCAATATCTTTAAAACACATGAACGATTTCATCTATATTAAAATGATGTCAAGTAACTCCAGATCTATCGAGCCTCGAGAGGGATCTCTCGAGGTGCAAACCTTTCCTCAAGTTTTTCACTCAAAAAAGAGTTTTAAAGATTAAACTTGAGGAAATGTTTACACCTTGAGAGATTTGATCCCTCTTGGAGCTTAATAGATTCGAACTTATGATGGATCTATGTTGGTTTAAGAAAAAGAAATAAATAAAGGGAACATAACTTTCGTTTTTTGTTTTTTTTGTTTGTTTGTTTTTTTTTTTTCAATTAGGAAATTAAGAGATTTTTTTTTTTTTTTAATTATAATTTTTTCCTTTTTTTTTTTTAAAGCTTTGCTATAAGATCCTCTCTCATGTTGAAGGACAACAATAATTATACAAAAATAAAATCTATTTTTTTAGACATAAGGATCATTCACAAAATCCTTTAAATGAAGAAGTTAAGACACTTTCATGAAAAACACTTTCATGCTAGAGGAAAACAATAAATAGAAGTATTTTTGGTCTGATATTCTTTTTTAAAGAGGTATTTTTGGTCTGAGAATTTTCTTTTACAAAAGATATTTTACTATACAAAAATAAAACCAAAAATGTAAAATGCATTTCAAAAACTAGTTTCACATTAAATCCATTATTTACAGAATTGATACTTATACAAACAAACATAAAATTTCAGACATAAGAACTATAAATGCATGAATCAAAACAACAAAAATAATGAGAAAATAAAAATAATTTAAGAAAAAAACTTTTCCATTAAGACATTCTGACACAAAACTAGAGCCTAGACTGGTGTTATGTGGGGGAAGGATTACCTTTACCAATAATAGTCACCTATGAGATTGGCAACTCAATGTCCTAATCCTTGAATCACTTTGTGAATCTCCCATGGCTATATATAACACTCACACAAAATGATTCAAATCTCAAACTTCTATCAATAATAGTGTAACAAACTCGGGTTAAAAATTCATGTAATAAAATTTAATAAAGAAGACCACGGTTAAGGAACACTTATTCCAAGCTTAATGTTGGGAAAGACATCCTAGTGGATGTTCATTTGGTTTATCATGGCTAAAGGAAAATGGCAAAGGCAATGACAAAGACTTTGGAAAGACATGAGACATTAATTGATATTTTCTTTATGAAAATAAAGGAAAATAGGAGAAAAGGGAGGTGAAAGGTCACAGGTTGCATGTGAGGAGGAAAATGAAGGAAAATAATGGAAAATGAAGGAAACAAAGACCTCATTAATAAAAAGGCTTATGAGGATCAATTGGCAAGATTTTTGCTCACCTTTTTGTCTGTTCAGTTTTGGAGATCTCTCTCTATTCTCTCTCTCTCTCACTCTTAGACACTCAGAGTTTTCTTGGATCATTTCAGCGTTGGACCAAGAAAGGGGAAAGAAAGCAAAGGAAGTGGTAAGGAAAGGGAAGGAAAGAAAATATCAAGCAAGGAAGAGCAGGATCAAACAACTTCAACACGAATACTTGTAGGTAACATATTGCATGTGGGATTTCCTAGCTGGTTTGGACATGCCTGGCTTATGCATGTTGGTATTTGGTTCTCTTGCTGTCAGTGGCATGGTTTTGTCAAGTTTTGACAGTGGTTTTTAGCTTTGCCTTGCCTTTTTCCAGATACCCATGGTGTGATGGGATTGATCTTGGTTTTGAGCTTTGGAATTGCCGGATGGTTTTCAGAATCCGGGGCGGAGGTGGTATCAGGAAATTCCCAAAGGCCTAGGAATCCCTTGATCGATTTGGCAGGATACACGGTAAAACCTGAGGGTGTTATCTCAGTTTAGGGCCTAATGATCCAATGTGGATTGCGGTAAAGCCTGACAGACAAGGAGACGGAAAAAATCCTCAAGGATAGTGATGGAGTCCGGAGGCATTCCAAGCTTGGTTTAGTTTTATGATCTCGACACCGGTTTATGTGTGATAACGGTATGGTGAGGGTGGAGGTGGTTTAACCTCTGGATTCCCTTGGTTGTTTTTGGATTGGTTTATTCATAAGATCTCACATTCACACTTGGACTATGACCAAAGGGTGACTGACTGAAGAGAGATTTGGTTCATCCATGTCTATGGTCGGGTGGTACGTGGAAGTCCCGAACCTGGTTGGCTCTTACCTATGTCAATAAAAGCTAAGTTCTCTTGCTTTTGTACTTGTTAATGTGTGGCTATAATGGTTGTTATCCCATTGTTATTTACATGGTTTTATGTTGGTTATGGCATGGTTATATGACTGGTTTAAGTCATTGTTATTTAATCAACTTACTTGTAATTGTAAAGATAAAGGATGCAAGACGTAATTGATGTCATAACAGTTCAAGGAAGAGGGTAGTGATCCTTCTTGTCATGTCTCATAAAAGTTTTCAGTCATTCATGCTCTGTCTTGTATCCTAGACCTGTAGATTTAATTGATGCTAAGTGTTTGACAGAATGTCAGTCTCGGTTGGGGATGGCCATGCCTAGTCCTAGAGCAAGTTTTTGGTTCATTAGCCTTGTCATCATGTGTTTGATGGATTATGGAAGCTACGGGAAGTTCTGGGCAGTGATTGAAATTATGGGCTTAAAAAGTGGCTCAAATCCCAGGTACGTAGGCATAGGTCTGAGGAAAAAATTCTCTAGACACACATATGCCCATGTTGTGGAAGCGTCCAAAGCCTCCCAGATGCACCCTTGCCCATATTAAGGGAGTTTCTGAAGATTCAATGTTCTAAAAACCCAGTGGGACCCAGGGGTTGGTTACATGAGTGGTTGGGATGGCTCCTCGGAGTTTCGTTGTTGATGTGGAAGGTCTGTTTGATGTGTTTCCATCAATTCCACTTCCTTAAGGTCACCTAGGAGGTTGAATCCCATTATATTGGACTCTCGTCGCATATTTATCCTGTTTGGTCAGTTACTTGGGTAGATGTGGGATGAGTGTGTTACAAAGTGGTATTAGAGCATGGTTTCATTCTCTTTGGGTGGTGTCTAGTCTCTGGTCTATTGTGTCATATATGATACCACAGAGTGGTATCAGAGCATGGATCACCCCTTGGACTGGATGGGCAATGTGTGTTGGTCGTGTATTCATGTCAAT
Organism: Pinus albicaulis; assembly: GCA_034641835.2. Taxonomy (NCBI): domain Eukaryota; kingdom Viridiplantae; phylum Streptophyta; class Pinopsida; order Pinales; family Pinaceae; genus Pinus; species Pinus albicaulis. Next base: position 983,497,871 of record CM076584.1, on the reverse strand, counting down.
TGCATATGTGTTCCTTATGCTTGTAGTATATGTGCTTGTTGCATATGCATGGCCTTGGTCATAATTACAGTGGTTTCGCTATGTGGAAGTTGATGGTGTTGTTGTTGGATGTGATCGTCATGAATGCATGTCAGTTGCATATGCATTTGTTATGCATGTCAATGTCTATATGTTGTTATGCATGCATTGTCATGCTTAATACTATTGTCCATGAGGTCATTGTATGCATTTTATGTCATCATGATGTTTTTGGTATGTTATGATGCTGATGTGATGGTTGAGATAGAACAGGAGATGCAGATCATCAAAGTGAAGTTGCAACACTAGACTTTGGAGTAAGAATATGTTGTCATACATGTATTGTATATTTGGCATGCAGGTATGTTGGTTAATGGTTGTTATAAGAATTAGGATGTGAAGTCGTCCATGTAGATTTCAACCGAGTCATGGAATAGCTCAGAGAAAATGCTCAAGACAACTCTTTGGAAGGTAACTGGGGCATTGCACAACCCAAAGGGTAGGACTCTGTAAGAAAAGGTACCCCAAGGACATGTGAAAGTAGTCTTGTCCTAGTTTTCAAGGATAATTTGGATTTGGTTATACCCATTGAACCTATCTAAGAAAGAAAATAACTTCTTTCCTGCAAGGCCATCCAAGACGAGATATATAAAGGGCCAAGGGAAATGGTCCTTCTTGGTGGCTTTGTTGAGTTTTCCATTTTCCATTCTTCTCCGAGACTAGAACAAGATGAGACACCCATTCAATTTCTGATATAGGATAAATGAAACCTGCATCCAACAATTTCTACAGTTCTTCCTTGACTATGTCTTTTAGAGATGGGTTCATCTGCCTTTGGGGTTGGCGCATAGGCTTGCATCCTTTTTTTAATGTAAATATGATGTATGCACACCAAGGGATGTGCCCCTCTCATATCCTTGTAGTCCCAATAAAATGCATCTAGGTTTTCTTTCAAAAGCTGGCATAACTACTCTTATTCTCTATTTGAGAGGTTTGAGTTAATTTTCAAATATATGGATGGGCCAAATTCCATAGCCTTGGTAGTTTCAGAGGTTGAATCAACTGAGTGCAATTCCATCCAAGGGTGGATTTTAAATTATTTGACTAGGTTTTCAAGCGGGCTGTTAGTGGGGGATTGGTTCTGAATGATTTGGTCGATGAATTCATCTTCATCAAGCTGCCCCCCTCTAAGAACAATATCTATGGTACAAATTGGGTAGGGTATAGTGTTGTATACTTCATATTCTTCTTCTTCATCCTCCAACCATATAGGTAGGTCATGGTCAATGAAAGGCTGGGCTGAAGGATATAATTCTAGTTGTTTAGACAAGGGATCATTCTTAATAGTCATCTCTCTGGCCTGACAGTTGATATAAGCATCGACAGTGGCTAACTAAGGTCTCCGTAGAATGAGAGGATATCACTTAAACTTGGTTTTTGGCTGGAGAACCAGGAAATATGTAGGATACTCCAAAGAGTCAATTGAGACCATAACATCCTCAACAATTCCTTCTGGAGTTACTATGGACCGATCTGCAAGTTGCAGAACCATTGTGGTTTTCATCAAAGTCCATTGGAGGTTGAGTTTAAGCATAGTTTCCCTAGTCACATTGATGGCAGCCCTAAGATCAATCAAAGTATTGGGGACTATGATGCCATTTATGTGCAAATATATATAACTGGACTACCATGGTTCAGGTACTTTGGGAAGATCGCCCTTCCCAACATTAAGTCGAACAATTGTCACACTACATTGATGGTGGGGGTATCTTTCTTCTTCTCCCAGGTTTCTTGAAGCACTTTTCCTTGATGACCCTATTATAAATAGGGACATCCTTAATGGCATGGAGAAGGGGTATTTTTACACACAAATTTTTCAGTTCTCCCAGAAGTTCGGTCTCCTCTAGGGTCTGCTGACTAGAGTGGATCAAGCGCTCAGGAAAAAGAGGTTGTTGGATCTGAGTGTTGCTTTCTTCCTTTTCCTCTTCAACCTCTACAGGTGGAGATGGAGGATGATTGTTTGGGAGTACTCTTCCCGACTTGAGATTAATCTCCTATATCTCCACAACATAAGATGGATAAGATGTCTCTCCATTGTAAACATGTTGTTCCTGTCTGTTGTTCAGGTTCGGATTGGGCTATGCAGACATTTGGGGCAGGTTGGGTGGAGCAGAATGAGTAAGCTAAGGTTAAGGTTGAGGTGGAGGCATTAGAGTAGGTGGTTGATTATGTTGAGGCCTCCACCCTTGTGATGGGTTGTTACACTGAGGTGGTTGAGAAACATACTGTTGAAATGGTTGGTTCACTGGCTGAGGATGATATGGAGGGTTGTAAGGCCAAGTAGGAGGTGTAGGCCAGGATGGAGGAGTGGGGGTGTACCAAGATTGTATAGGTTCATTCTGATTGTTGTGATAATAGGAATAAGGTGCACCTTGCATACCCTATTTATATGATTGAGGGCCTTGAGGCCTTCTATGGTTGATGAAATAGAGTTGCTCTGGTTCTACTTCCCCACCTTGATATACAACTTTGAGTCTAGGTAAGGAGGGACACTAATTTGTGGCATGATTCTCCTCACAGACTAAGCAAACCTTTATGACATTTAATGGAAATTCATTCCGAGGGTTTTTTCTAGCACATCTAGGGAAGAATATAGCCAAGGATCTTTCTAATTCCTCTTAATCTGCATTATGTCCATTTGCAAAGCAAAGGTATGCATCATCTCACTCTTGAAGTCCTCCAACATATTTCCAATCTCATGCTTGATGGAGGTGGAAGAGGAAGGGGTATTGGTCATACTTTGGCTAGCTTTGCCTTTCTTCGTAACTGCCCTAGAATGGTTCTTGAAGATAGTTTTGATTGTCTCATAAGGCAGGTGATAAAAATCTCCTCCTGATAACATATTGAGGGTTTCTATCACCTCCTCCTTGATCCCTGAAAGAAGTATTAGTTTAAGTGATCCGGGATCAAGGTTGTAGTTGGCTATTTTATAATTTAATTGGAACCTCTCTTCATAGTCCTCTAGGGATTCATCAGGTCCTAGAGTCATCATGAATATTTCCTCTTTAGTTTCCTTGGACCTATAGTAGTCCCTATACTTATTGTTGAAGGCCTCTTTCATCTGTGCCTAGGTAGTGATGATGTTACCAGATAGACCCATGAACCAACACAAGGCTGCATCCTTAAGGGTAGATGGGAATAGCTTCAACTTTTGATCATCTGAGGCATAGTCAGTCCTACAAACAACAACAAATTCAAACATGAATGTGACAGGGTCCTCAAAGGTAAGTCCATGGAAATGTGGAAGGGATGAGGGGCTGATGTTCTTCATTTTAGTTTCCCCATCTGTCTCTCTAATGGGAAAGACTCCCTGGGCTTCAGTCTCAACCATGGCTTGAATAGGTGAAGCAGGTTCCTCTAGTGAAACAAGTTCTTCTTCTTCTCCAATAGGTTCTTCAAATTTTCAAAAGGCTCACCTATGGTGCGTTCAATCTCACAGTCACTGTAGAAGAGTGACGGGTGACTATGTGGGGATGTGGGGGTTTTTGGTAAAAAAATTCCTTGAGTATCCCTATTCCTACGATGCATGAAAATTAGATTTTTTGTGTTTTTTCAATATTTATGAAACAACATGTAACAGTAAAGCAAAAAATAATGCTAAAACAGAACCAAAGCATCTACTAGACACCTCCTCGACAACGTCTCCAAAAAGTGGTGAGCCCTGGTATTGCACCAACAGTGTTGCAACTCCCAGAGGCTACTCTACTTTACTTTATCAACCCAGGGTTCATACAAACTTGGAGGTGACAGTGCTATATATACAACAGATGCATTCTACTCATGTCATCCTCTTCTGAGTCCTACGAAAGGGTGCTATTTCTAGGGTTTCTGAGTGAAGTCTGTCACACTTCGGATTTTAGATCTAGAACTACAAGCGACTAAAAATAATTACTCTATTAACCATAAAATCACTATTCTAAAGCAAGAAAATAAATCTCATTGTTCTGCAAGGAAAGAAATCTGCAATTTAAAATATGGCAAGAAATAGAAGCAAACTAGGTATCTTCATGAAGTAAATGGCTGAATTAAAATTGCAGAAAGAAGGCTAATCTACTTACACATTGTTGGGCCAAATGGATAAACACACTCTGTCTACTTCATGCTTTAACTATCATGTTTTTACTCATGCATCTAATCATGACCTAATTATGCTTGTAAATGCATTGTTTTGTAGCAAGGAGGAGAAGGGGCTAAGGTGGCTTAGGAAGGGTGTGAACTCATGGATGCAGGGCTGAAGGTGTCTTGATGGTTTTGGCAAGTCTAGATGAGGTTGATGATGGTTTCTAGGCTTAATGAGAGGCCCATTGGTGCTGCTACTGCATCTGCTACATGTTTCCTGTAGTGCTAGAGGAAAGTCCTGAATTGCTTCAAGAAACAATATGAGGGAAATCTGAGGCCAAAAATGATGGAGAAAAGCATAGGGGAGGTGGAGTGAAGGTGTACTTGGATGAATGGAAGGTGGCAAACCCCTTGGCCAAGCTCAGAACCTCTTGAGAAGCCTGTTTTTCACTTCTAGGGTTGCTCACAGTGTGAAGGTGAAAATCTCAAAAACATGGCTAAAGGCAATTTGATGAAAAGGAGGTTGTTTGATGGGTGAGAAATGAAGTTAAGGGTGCTAGTGAATTCCTCCTTTGCTGTGCTACTTGAACCTGCAAGCAAACTACATGTTTATGCAACAACATTGGAAAATTTATGATTAAGGAAATTGAAAAGATGAGTTGAAGTTAGAAAGCAAACCTACTTAAGCATTCAAACAAAAATCTAACTAATTATTCTAGACATGTTCATGACACACAACCTAACTATTATTTACAAGAAATCATAAACTAAAGAGAAAATTTGGCCTGTGGTGACGATCTTCCCTCCTTGAGCTCCAATGAAAGATATGAGAGAGGAAGGCTTGACCCACAACTTTCTGGGTTTATTAACTATTCTACCAACATTTATGCAAGCTTAACTACAACAAAGACAAATGGAAGCAAACTAAAAACAATGAATTGAAATGTAAGCAAACTAATTAAAACTCATAAAACAAACTAGCTAGAATGACATAAAAATAAGCATGAATACACAAGAGAGACTAAGGCCAATGGATTGGGCCCTAACCCACAAGCCTACCCTCTGAAACTAAATCAGTGAAGGAAAATCTGAATGCTCATATTATTGCAGAAAATAGTCTCATTACATAATCATAAAAGTCTCAAAAGCCTATTAAAAGAGCTAAGAGTCTATTACTTCCTTCAAAGTTTGAATCCTAATGAGCTCTTGCTCAACCCTATTTTACCTTGAGGGTAGCTACCAACAACTCCCTAAAAAATAGGTGATGTGTCATCTTTGACTGCAAGAAAAGTGGATCTTTGGTGCACTTGATCTCCCACTTGCTTGGCTGCCTTTGATTTCAAGTTGTTGAAGGGAATCTCGAAGATCCCTTGGTTGCCTTTGGGAGTTAAGGAGGTGGACAATGCCCCTATAAACTCTCCTTGCTGTCTAATTCGAACTTTAATTGCAAAATCTTCATCAAAGTGTAATATCTTCGTGAGTATCTTGCATTTAACCCATATTAGGCATTCGAAGTATGACAAGCCTTAATCGCCATCTACACTAGCAACATAAGACCATAATATAATTTAAATGTGAGAAAGAGAGACTTAATAAGGCTAAAAAGTTGACAATTAACCCCTCCAATTATACCTAATGATGGAGCTCATCATAAGAGTCTACCTTATCAACACCATTAGGTATAATTTCCTTATGCACTTCCCAATGCTTGTCATCCTGCAAGTCTTCTTGAATAATATCGTGCTATTTCTCACCATTGTGGAAATCAATAGATCTAACTATAGAAGACTTCCCATGATCTGTAGGAATCTCCTCTTGTTCTGTACTTATTGAATCCTCCCTATCTTTTAGACATGAATGGTTAGGTGCCCAAGATCTCTTGGAGATAAAGCATAATCCTCTCCTCTTTAGTTCATTCTTGATGCAAGTTTTGTTCTTGCTTCCTCCATCAATCCTTCTCAACTCCTTCCTAGTTAGCACCCTTCTGAGAAATTTTATGTTTTTCCTGACTAACTTCTCAACTAGATCATAGGCGACTCATGATACCATTGGTTCCTTTCTCCAAATGGTCAACAATTTGGATCTTAGTATTTTGCAGATGTCAACATCTCCTTTTAAGAACAGAGACACAATCTTTTGCATGCATGTTTTGACATGGTTTGAATGAGCTGATGTAAAACTGGTGTAAAATTTTTGGAGCAACTATAAGATCAATTCAGCACATTCTAGATTCATCATGAATGTGCCAAAGCTAAACTTCGCCATCAATTCTAGGATTTTGTGCTGATTTTGAAAGGTAGGAAGCATGATGTTGTTCAACACTTGAAGGGATTCTACTATCAACTGCAATATCTCCCTCACGATATCATTGTTGTAAGGTGGTAGTGGCGATGTTAAAGCTATGATCTTGCTTAGACAAGAGGCAACTGTGAGTCTCACCTTTTCACAAGAATTCTCCAAGAACGTGGGTTGTATCAAAGCAATCATCGATGGCTTCAAGGCCCAACCTGACCTTTTCCAATTTGATTGCTTTATGAGGGACAAAGCCATATTTAATGTGTCCAACTGTAAGAGTACATCTTCGGACTTTGTATACTGCAATTTGGATCCAAGTTCAAAGAGACACTTGCTTTTTACATCTTCCTTCCGGGTATCCTTTGACTGCTGAAGGATAGCATGGACCTTCCGAGAGAAATGCATGTTGTTCTGCTCTTGCTTATGATATGTAATTTTTTGCCATTTTTTATCCGTAGAAGTATTGTAGCCCTAGAGGACCGACTGATGTGTATTCCCATGTCGATTCCTGAGGTGTTTCCAAAAGTAAAATGATGACATTATGGCTTAGCCTTCCTTCTCTCTCCCCAAATTCCTTCAATAAGATCGATTTACCCCTTTGAGAAATTGATCTATACTGGGCTTGAATTCTCACTAATAGTAGAGAAATAGTCTATTGCAAAAAGAATGACCTAATGGAAGGAATTCTTCTGCAATAATAATTGGGAAGACACTCTGCAGAATCAATCCCTACAATAGCCGGTGGATTTAACTCCCTAGCAACAATGCATAACTCCAATTTTTTGAGCATAATTCGTTACATATACCCAACTCGTGGGCGCACAACTCATTGCTAATGTCGAATGGACTAATATAAATTATTCACCATCCAATTCTTAAAATTATTCACCATCATATGCCTCATCCAATGTTTGACGTGTCAAACTTGGGTCTTGTAACTGATCACTTAGCGCACCAGCATCTCAACTTGGTGATATGATCATCGCGGTCCAACGTATCTCCTCATGTAAGTGGCATGTTGCACTCTTGGCACAGGGTCAACTTCTTTGGGTTTAGATCTAGAACTTCACCATTTGAATTTAGGGAAAACCCTCTAGAAATAATGCTACCAGCCCTGTTGCAATCTTGCCCAACACACCTTTTATTTGAATGACATAGGGTTTACAATACTGTGAATAGGCCCAACATATGGCATAAACTAAAACATGGGATTTAGCTCCTTCTAATTGTTGCGTTTTGTTGGTGTTGCAAACAATTTAATTGGCCTGGTTGTTGTAACTTTGGACTTAGCTCTTTTTGCTGCAATAAAATAACCAGACTCTGCTAATGTGAAATAATACTCCCACATTAAAGAGGTTGGATGGTGGCCTTGTATGAATGGTTTTGCATATAATAGTATGGTCCATCTGCCCTATAAATGACCTTTGACCTTGCGCTTTCCTCTGTGGAAGTTATGGTTTCTCGGTCGACACCGTTAAACTATAATCTCAGAATTATCTTCTTGTTGGTGTTATGCCCTTGGTGGTTGTGTAGCTATCCTGCAAATAATGTTGGCTCTTTAATGGTGCGCACAAAGGATGACCCGTTGACCATGAAATTCTGGTGTATGGCTATGGTTACTCAACGCCATACACGAAGATAGGAGTTGTCTTTAGTGCGACTTTTTGAAGTTTCAGGTGCCGAAATCCGGTGAAAATTTTTGAGGTAAAATCTTGGTTTTTGTTATTCAAACTGGTTTTTTGACTCTATATATGGATTCAACACCCTCAAAAACCTCTAGGGCACTTCGATTGTTCAAAGTTAGCAATCAAACTTCTCTTTTCAATAAATTCCTGCCGGAATTTAGAGAAATTATATCGTAAAAGCCTTCAAAAAGTCGCACTAAAGACTACTCGTCAGAGATATCGCTTATCGGCCTTATAATCCCACGATCACAACTAGCAGTCTCTCGTTCTACAATGTTCTCTTGTTTTGTTTTATATTAAAAATCTTAAAAGCACCATGTGTTTTCTTAACTAATATCCATACCAAGCATATAATTACACCAACATCTGTATTATTATACCAATATATCAAGCGAGAAGCATATAGATATAGCGACACTTTAATTAAACGAGAAAGGTTTTGTAATAGTTCCGGCGCTTTAATATGCCCAGATCAACAACTCCTTTATCCAGTACTCATTCCACCACCTGGAAATCGGTCAAACGTATTCAACCCCCCCGGACACTGAGAGAAAGGATCAGATCTGGTAATTCGTTTGAATTATCTTCGTGGCCCTTCTATTTCCTGTGAACTGCTACAAGTGCCAACCCCTATTGGCTTGAGCCTCTCTGCATGGAGACTTCGTGTGCAACGCTACAAATGGCTTCACGACTCTTGCGACCCTAATTTTGGTTGATGAATGTACCCACAGTCTTCAACCCACTACTCTCTGCGTGGCGACTTGTTCCCGGCTTCCAGCGCATGATGACAGTGACTGCGACTTCCATCCTTCGTCCCATGGATAACGAAAGACCTCCAACCTCTGATCCACGGTCCGCGTATTCCGTGTTCACCCGGTTGCTGCGCTGACTTGTTTCAGATGTCAGCCCTTAGAGCCATTAATCTCCACATCCACCACTATTGAGATCAAGCGTTTTATCGACACCCTGACAATGTTCGATGGTTGAGTCAAACAATATGCACAAGGAAATCATCTTTTGACCTCTGTAGGAATGGCTTTGGTCTCATAGGTTATGCCACCTGGATGGTCCACCGAATATATGGGCTTACGACCTTCGACCCCGAAGTAGTGATGAATGCCCACGACTTCCATAATGTGACCCGCAACAAATAAAATAAGGAGTTACGCCTCAGTGGAGACATACGCCCGTTGTGTCTTGGCTAGAAGAGTAGGCGACCCCATAGTGGACGTCTCGGCTCTTGTTGAGGCATAAGTTAATTGCTATTGTGTGCGACTTGCACGTTGTTGCACCTAGCCTAGGTTTATAGTGGCAGCCAGTTGGATTTGAACCCGGGCCTTGCTTAGGCAACTCTCACCAGTTACCGATTGTCCTAGATCTAAAAAAAAAAACAAATAAACAAATAAAAAAACAAATAAAATAAGGAGTTGACCTATTTTATGCTTGCAGTGGAACTTGTTTTTGCATTAACACTGGAGCTCTGAAATGTTGAACGATTTAGCTAACTTTAGAAGAAATCATCCTCTCAATACTTCAATCTATAGGATCTCAACCTCATGGACTGAAAATAGACTTAATTTCTAAATGGGGCAATAGATCTCAACCCTCAATCAATAGATGCGCTCCGTAAGCTTGCAAAATCTTCTAACATTAAGCCACACATAAACTAATTAATGGATTTGACAATATTTTTGCAAATATCAATTAGGGTGGATGTGAATAAGCCACCGAAATTGATGGATTTCTAGCGAGGGTGATTTAAGGCATACCACCAAAAACTAGTCTCTCTTGGAACTCTCCATCGGTCTCAAAATTATTCTGTGATAAACCCTCAGGCTGGTAGGATGCACAACTTTGATAACATTGTAAGATCCGAGACAATGAAATAAATAACGGATCTAGCTTCCCAGATGCACCCTTGCCCATATCAAGGGAGTGTTTGTGGGTTTAATGGTATACAAACCCGATGGGACCTAAGGGTTGGTTACCTAAGTGGTTGGGATGGCTCCTGGGAGTTTCGTTGTTGATGTGGAATGTCTATTTGATGTCTTTCCGTCGATTCCACTTCCTTAAGGTCACTTAGGAGGTTGAATCTCATTATAGTGGACTCTCGTCGCATATTTACCCCATTTGGTCGGTTACTTGGGTAGATGTGGGATGAGTGTGTTACAAAGTGGTATCAGAGCATGGATCACCCCTTGGATTGGATGGGTTGTGTGTGTTGGTCGTGTATTCACGTCAATTGCATATGTGTTCCTTATGCTTGTAGTCTATGTGCTTGTTGCATATGTATGGTGTTGGTCATAGTTACAGTGGTTTCACTATGTGAAATTTGATGGTGTTGTTGTTGGATGTGATCGTCATGAATGCATGTCATTTGCATATGCATTTGTTATGCATGTCAGTGTCTATATGTTGTTATGCACGCATTGTCATCGTTAATATTGTTGTTCATGAGGTCATTGTATGCATATTAGGTCATCATGATTTTTTTGGTATGTTACAATGTTGATGTGTTGGTTGAGATAGAGCAGGAGATGCAGATCATCAAAGTGAAGTTGCAACACTAGAATTTGGGGTAAGAACATATTGTCATACATGTATTGTATGTTTGGCATGCAGGTATGTTGGTTAATGGTTGTTATAAGAAGTAGGGTTATGTATATGTGTTTTAGTATATTGTTGTTGTGGTTACATGTACGATAGATGTTAGTGAATCAATGTGGTCATATGCACGTGTGTCGAATAGTCATGAATGCTTGTAACTTGATGTTACATGCATTTTTGTTGATTTATGTTAGTTAATTTGACGATTAGGGTTATTGCATTAAGATCTTGATATTATATGTATCATGTTGATCTTGATTGGTTTGTGTAGATGATTATGGCTATGCCATTAAGGTGCGAGTTAATATATTGTGATATTATGTAATACTAATCTAGGCTGACTTTACATATGTGATTGTTATGCATGAATGACAATTGTTTATGAGTTTATGATATGAACATGTTAACTAGTTAATATTATGGATATCATGACTTTATTTATGTTTGAGTTGATATGTTGTGAAGTTATAATTGTGTTAATCTAGATTGATTGTGCATACAAGATATCCACCCCTGAGATACATTAAGGTGAGTTTGCTCATGTCATCTATTTGATTTATCTAGCATGTTATGTTTACAAGTTATCTAAATGTTTGATTAATTGCATGATATGAATATGTGACTGAAAGATTGTACGAATGGATGGTCTTGTTTTAAGATGGTTGTACTAACACATTATGTGCTAAGACAATTGATATGTACTTGAGTGTAAGTGTGTGCTAGTTGTAGTATTATGATTTTTACTATTATTTGATTATGACATGGTTGTTAAAATTGGAAAAAGTTGATTTCAAATTGATAGATATGATGTCTTGATATTTGGAACATGTAATTGACATGTGTGAGTAGTTGCAGGGAAACATGCTTGGCATTAGCGTGAAATGGTAATAGTTGATTTGTTTATACCAGCCTAGATCCATCTAACTCTGGATCTATCATGCGTTGAGAGGGATCAAATCTCTCGAGGTGAAAACCTATTTTTTGAGTGCAAAACTTGAGGAAAGGTTTGCACCTCGAGAGATTTGATACCTCTCGGCGCATGATAGATCCAGAGTTAGATGGATCTAGGCTGGTTCCAGTCGGAGGCATCAACGTTACATTTTTCAGATTATTAAAAATTTTGTATATTTTTGAGATGTAAGATGGATCTAGGCTGGTTTCAGTCGTGTGCTGCCAAGGAAAATCTATCAAAGATATGATTAATTTTATCAGTAATATGTAAATATATCAAATATTAATATAATCATTTTAAATATGCTAAATATTTCTGAAATTAACTTGGTCATTTTTATTTTAAATTTTCTTAGTTACCTCTGTTCGTTGAGATGATAATTATTGTTAATAACTATAATGATGAAAAATGATGAAATATTTTTTTTAAATGCAAAGTGACAATAATAGTGTTAAAAGATAGAAAATGTGAATAATAAGAACGTACTCATGTTACAATCAATCTCAAACTATTTTCTTCTACTATTCTTATTTCCTCCCTTGTTAGTTTTGTTATTTTTTCATATCGATTATATGAAAAAGAAAATTTAAATCGTAAACCATTTAAATATTTAGCTCAATCTGTTGTAGTAAACATGATACCTTGTCTCTCTTGCTCTCCAATATTAATAGCTTAAATTACTATAACGCAAAAATCAATCTACATTGTTAATAACTTTTTGTGCTTACACTAAAATCAATGCATATTGTTAATCCAATCACTTTAATATTAATGTACCGTCATATATCCAATTACATCAAATCATAAATCAACATATACATTGAAATCAATGCATTTAATGCAAGCAATCAAATACGATAAGAAAATAACTTCTACATTGAAATCAATGCACCTAATGCAATCAATCAAATAAGATTAGAAACCAACATCTACACTGAAATCAATGCATTTGCTCAAAGCAATCAAATAGGATTAGAAATCGCCATCTACATTGAAATCAATGCATTTAGCACAAACAATCAAATAGTATTGGGAATAATCTACATTGAAATCAATGCATCTAGTGCAAGCAATCAAATATAATTATAAATCGACGTCTAAATTGAAATCAACACATCCAATGCAAGCAATCAAATAGTATTAGGAATCATCACCTACACTGAAATCAATGCATCTAGTGCAAGTAATCATATATCATTATAAATAAATATCTACACTAAAATCGATGCATCTAGTGCAAATAATCAAATAGGATTATAAATCACCATCTCCACTTAAATCAATCCATCTAGTGCAAGAAATATTCTTCCCTCTCTCCACCTTCCATCCATATCTATATCCCCATCCATCTCTTTTTTTTTGTCTCTATCTCATCCCCCTAAACACACACGCTCTCGCACTCCATATATATCATTCTCTCTGTCGATCACCCTCTCTCCCCATCTCTATCTTCTTCCCTCTCTTCCCCTTCTCTCCTTCTCCCCCACTAATATCTCTCTTTCCTCCTTTTGTCCTCTCTCTCTCTCTCTCCATCTTCCTTGTCACTCACTCTCTCTCTCTCTAGGAACCAACATCTACACTGAAATCAATGCATTTACTCAAAGAAATCAAATAGGATTAGAAATCGCCATCTACACTGAAATCAATGCATTTAGTGCAAAAAATCAAATAGGATTAGAAATCATCTACATTGAAATTAAGTCATCTAGTGCAAGTAATCAAATATAATTATAAATCGACATCTAAATTGAAATCAACACATTCAGTGCAAGCAATCAAATTGTATTAGAAATCACCACCTACACTAAAATCAATGCATCTAGTGCAAGTAATCAAATATCATTAGAAATAAATATCTACACTAAAATCGATGCATCTAGTGCAAATAATCAAATAGGATTAGAAATCACCATCTCCACTTATATCAATCCATCTAGTGCGAGAAATATCCCTCCCTCTCTCCACCCTCCATCCATATCTATATCCCCCTCCATCTATTCTTTTTTGTCTCTCTATCTCACCCCCCTAAACACACGTGCTCTTGTACTCCATATATATCAATCTCTTTTTCAATCACCCCCTCTCCCCATCTCTCTCTTCTTCCCTCTCTTCCTCTTCCATCTATATCTCTATCTTCCCCTTCTCTCCCTCTCCCCCATTAATATCTCTCTTTCCTCCTTTTGTCCTCTCTCCCTCTCTCTCTCTCTCTCTAGAAAACAACATCTACACTGAAATCAATGCATTTAATCAAATAAATCAAATAGGATTAGAAATCGCCATCTACACTGAAATCAATGCATTTAGTACAAACAATCAAATAGGATTAGAAATCATCTACATTGAAACCAATTCATCTAGTGCATGTAATCAAATATAATTATAAATAGACATCTAAATTGAAATCAACAAATTCAGTTCAAGCAATCAAATTGTATTAGAAATCACCACCTACACTGAAATCAATGCATCTAGTGCAAGTAATCAAATATCATTAGAAATAAATATCTACACTAAAATCGATGCATATAGTGCGAATAATCAAATAGGATTATAAATCACCATATCCACTTATATCAATCCATCTAGTGTGAGAAATATTCTTCCCTCTCTCCACCCTCCATCCATATCTATATCCCCCTCCATCTCTTCTTTTTTGTCTCTCTATCTCACCCCCCTAAACACACACACTCTCGCAATCCATATATATCAATCTCTTTGTCAATACCCTCCTCTCCCCATCTCTCTCTTCTTCCCTTTCTTCACCTTCCATCTATATCTCTATCTTCCCCCTCTCTCCCTCTCTCTCCATCTTCCTTATCACTCACTCACTCTCTCTCTCTTCACCTTTCTCTCTCTATTTCTTTCTTCTTACCTCTCTCCTCCTCCCCCTCCAAGTCCATCTCTCTTTCCCTCCCTCTCTCCACTCTCTCACATCCTCTCTCTTCCTTCCTCTCTTTCCCTTTCTCTCCCATCTCTCTCTCCCTCTCTCTCTCTCTTCACCCACCAACTATGTTACTATATCCCTCCCTCTCTCCTTATATCTCCTTCTCCCCCCTTATCTCCATATCTCCTTATTTGTCTCTTTATCTCAGCCCCAAACATACACACTCTCTCTCTGTCTCTCCCTTGTCACTCTTTCTCTCTCTCCACTTCTCACTCTCTATATTTCTTATTTCCTACATCTCTCCCCCTCCAACTCCATCTCTCTTATCGATCCCTCTCTCCTCCTCTCTCTCAAGTCCTATCTCTCGTCCTTCCTCTCTCTCTCTCCCCCCTAAATCCCTCTCTCTTCCCTGATCTCTCTCTCTCTCTCTCTCTCCCCCCTAAATCCCTCTCTTCTCCCTGATCTCTCTCTCTCTCTCTCTCCAATACTCTCTCTTCCCCCATCACTCTCCTCCTCTCTCTCACCCTCTCTCCCACCATTCTCTCTCTCTTTTCCCTCCAATCCTCTCTCTTTCCCCATCTCTCTCTCTCTCTCTCTCTCTCTCTCTCTCTCATCCTCTCTCTTCCCCCATCCCTTTCTTTCTCTCTCTTTCCACCCCTCTCTCTCCAACTACATTACTATGTCCCTCCCTCTCCCCTTCTCACTTCTTCTCTCCCCCCTTCTTTCCATACATCTTACTTTGTCTCTTTATCTCACCCCTAAACATACACACTCTCTCTCCATCTCTCCCTTATCATTCTCTCTCTCTATTTCTTCTTAGTTATGTAAACTAATGAACATAAATATTCGTAAATATAAAGCAGATTATGGAGTAAATATGAAGAGGTTTTATTTACTTACCATACTTCTAGTTTATTTATATTTTTATTTATTTACCATACCTCTTTTCTTTACTATGGTATTTGGCCCATAGGCTTGTTATATAATTAGTTTTTTATTTATAATCCTATTTGATATATTGTTATTTATTTACCTTACCTCTTTATGCCTCTTTTATATTTATTTATTTACCATACCTCTTTATATCTATTTTATATTTATTTATTTATTTATCATACTTGTTTATACCTCTTCTATATTTATTTATTTACCCATGGTATTTGGCCCATGGTATCAATATTAATTTGTCCCATGGTATTCGTCCCATAGGCTTCATCTAAATAAAACCTCTTTTTAAAGTTTTTTTAAATATAAAAGGTTTATGGAATAAATATAAAAAGAATTTTTATTTATTTACCATACATCTAGTTTATATATTTTTTTATTTATTTACCATAGCTCTGGAGTAAGTATAAATTCATTTTACAAATATTTAATTAAAAGAAATATTAAAAGATTTTGGATTTTGATTGTTTATGTTGAATTAACTCTTTTCCTTTGATTTAGAAAATTTAAAATTTTAATTAATTTGGAAATTCAATGTGGTAATTTTTTTTGTTAAAGGTAAATTTATGATCCATTCAAATTCACGTATATAATTTACTATCCATTCAAATTATATAAATAATACATAATTGTATTAGAAATTGATATATGTTCTAGCACAATGGGATTTTTATTTTTTATTTATTTTTTTAATTTAAAACTTAAGCCAACATTTTGTATGAGGACGTGACCCACCTGACATCGGGGTCATATTGGCTTGTAGATGCGCCTCTCGGCGCAATAACTAACAGTTGGGTGATGTGACCATGCATAGTTAGATTCATGTGCAATAAGGTAAGGGTAAAATAAAGGATTTGGGTAAGAATTCCTCTGGCTATGTTTGGAAACTGCAACTCCAAACGAATGAGTGCTCTGCATAAATGAAGTCTTATTAACCTTGACTTTGTGTGACTTTATGCGGATATAACATGTATTTGACAGGTATAACAATTGCTTTCCATTTATGGACGGATTCATCAAGGAATTGGAATTCTTTAGAGGTGTATGTGTTCAGTTACAAGGTAATGCGCTTGGAACAACAAGGTAAGATAACTGGTATATTGTTATATTTTTTTATGCGTTGATAGTTATGTGTCTATGATAGTATGATGCAAGGAATCAAATGTCAAAAGAGACTACTATGAAATCTTGAAGAAGGCTCAAGTTGAGCTTTCCTTGGAAAGCACTGGGAACCATGGGGATTGAGTCATGGTTTTTGTTGCTAGACTCGTGCTTTTGGTCTTTTTTGATTTGTTGCGCTTGATTTCTGGTCTTGATTGTGACTAGTGCATCGCCATGCCACTTTGTTGCGATGTCGTATTTATTTTGGTTTTTTGTGGTCTTCTTCTTACTTTCTCTTGTTCTTTCCTTTTATGTTTTGAAAGTCTTGGGAATTGGTTGGGAAAGAGAAAAATTAATGCAGCTCGAGGAGAGCTAAATGGAACCTGATAAGTAATGTAAGACTGAGACGAAGCCCGATGCATGTATAAGGGTAGTGGCAAGTAAGAAGATGACAACCAGTTGGACTGGTTGGGTTCATTGTGGTAAATGGATGGTGGAAGTATAGACATGAGAAAGGTAACCTGAAAGGTAAAGTAAATGGATTTGAGGCGTTAGATGCCTTGGCTAAGTTGGGAACTATGGTTCTCAATGTTGTGCATGATGGGCACAAATAAGGAAGTTATCTTAACCTTTACCTTATGTTTTTTTTTTCCAAAGGAAAAATCATAATTTTCATTAATATTGAAAATTACATGATGTAGATGCATTGAATATGCATTTTTGTGACTGTGGTCACATACATATAGTTCGTCAAAAAACCCCGACGGGGTGTACATCATAGACTGTTAGAAATAATTATAATAAATACAATATTTAGATCGGGTATATCATGATCATAGTCAAAAGTGTCAAAAAATGTCAAGATCATAGATGTCGGTCATCAATAACTGGCTGTTCTATGAAAGGACGATGATAATAGCTGAAATGTTGTGTGTCGATATGCTTCTCTAATGCCAGAGCCCCCTATGTTGGATCGCTGCCTCCTTGGAAATATTGTCGGAAATACAGTTGTGTTCCCTGTATATGTGAGAACATACGATGGATGAGAATTGAGCTTTCAAGCGCCAAAGATATTCCAATATAGATTGTAGTGTGTTAAACATGACATAATGTAGATTTATTGAACCAGTTTATGATGATTTTAGAA
This sequence comes from Pinus albicaulis, assembly GCA_034641835.2. Lineage (NCBI taxonomy): Eukaryota > Viridiplantae > Streptophyta > Pinopsida > Pinales > Pinaceae > Pinus > Pinus albicaulis. The sequence goes on along the minus strand of CM076584.1, from coordinate 983,480,118 downwards.
TCTCCAAAAACTTGTAAGTGGAGGATATCATGCTCTAATGCAAACTGAAGGAGATGGCGGAGTGTAATCAGTTCTGCAAAATTGTTTGTGCCAAGTCCCAGACCCATCTTGATTTTGTAAAAATGTTGTTGTGTGAGGTGAAGAAGAGCACCACCCCCGCAACCCGTGGGCTGAGCTGAGCCATCGAAATATGCCCAAGGTATGTCAAAATTAATGGTTTTAGGAATGATGGTTCTAGGTGGTCTGGGAGGCTCGTCTTCAGGGATGCTGGAGTAGCCTGATATAATGTTGGAAGAGATCGATTTCCAAATGGGGATACGATCTTTAAAGATGGAGGCATTCCTGGCCAACCAAATTCTCCAACAGATGAGTAGAGGAAGGCATCTAGCTTTTTTTGAAGAGGTAAAGTTCCACCAATGTTTCCAAGCCTCCCCTAAATTCAAGCCATGCCATTGCAGATTGATACCTAGATCAGATGGGATGGATGACCAGAGAGCAATGGTAGATCTGCAGTGGAGGAGAAGGTGATCCATAGATTCAAATTCATTTCTGCAGATAGTGCACCAAGTGGGACCATGAATGGATCATTTGAGTAAGTTATCCATGGTGGGAGCAATGTAGTTAAGAGTGCACCGCATGAAAAGTATGGTGCACGGAGGTGCCTTAAGCTTCCAAATGAGATGCCACCACCAATCCTGTCTCTGTGGGAGATGATCCGAGAAAATGCACAGATATCCTTCCTTTGGAGTATAGATCCTATATTTTCTGGGGGCCTAGATAAGTTCATCATCCCATGTTCCAATGCGGATGTGACATTCTACTAGACTTGATGTATAATTCTGCCAAGCTTGATGCATAGGCCCCGGGAGTCCAAGCTGATTGGCAGATTTCCATCCTTGCAAAAAGAGGGTCGTGGTTTGTGGATCTGTAATCTATGAAATATAATGTATGCCTTTCTCAGACAGATGATTGATAATATCGTGAGGTAGAGAGTGTGCATTCCCATTCCCAGACCAGGGATCGATGCCAATGTGAGCTTGATTCCCATATCTGATTCTCCAGGTAAGGCCATTTCTGATGTGTGGAAGAGATGTGATGACAGCTTTCCAAATGGATGATATGTTACAATGACTCCAAGATGGAAGTCGGATCCAATTAGTGATGTTAATTGGTCGGATGTATTTCATATAAACCACCTACGTCCAGAGATTCTTGGATGTCATGATTGCCCATCCCATTTTTGCAGCAAGGGCTTTGGCAAATATGTCCATATTTTTGATGCCCCAGCCTCCCCATTTTTTGAGGAGGGCAATGTTGTCCCATTTAATCCATGAAAAATTTTGTCCCTCTCTATTTCCATTCCAAAGAAATATGCTACAAATTCGTTAGATGCAGGTGATGATGGTCTGTGGTATCCAAGCGAGAGACATCCAGTAAACTAGAGTGGCTTCCTAAACAGATTTGAGGAGGGTTAACCGACCAGCCCTAGACAACCATCTGTTGTGCCAAATGCAGATTCGTTTTTCCAATTTTGCAACGAGCCAGCTCCAGTCTGCAATGCGATAGTCAGAGGGTTTAAGTCTAAACCCAATATATCAGAGTCCCTCCTAAGGATTCAAGGAGAGAAAAGGAAATCGATTCAAGGCAAGTACCCTCTCCTGGGGGGAGCATATGTTGATAGTGATGTTCGATTTTAATACATGGCATGCCATGCCAGTGGCAATACTAAAATCTGCAAGGACTGCTGCAAAAGATAAGATATCACCAATGGAACCATTGAGTAGAATGATCACGCCATCTACAAATAGCAGGTGAGTGAGGGTGCAACCTTCAACTATTCTGATGCCCTGTAGTCGACCCAGGTGCTTCTCATTCATAATCAGTCTGCTTAGAGCTTCAATTATGAGAAGGAATAGGAGAGGCCCAAACCTTCAATTATTTGATCAGTGAAAAATCTAGCTCAAACTACGAGGCTAAGGCCTCTCCGGCTGCAGATCCATCAGCCTGCTTATTTTTCTTTTTCTGTGGACAATTAGTGGCGTAATGTCCGTGTTGGTGATATTGAAAACACTTCACCTTGGACATGTCCTTCTTCTTGCCTTTCGCACCGGATTAACAAGCATTCTTCTTGCTCTTCCCCTTCCTTGCTTTGGAAGCCAAAGCACAATTTTCTTCATCTGAGTTCTTTGATGAAGATCCATCCCTGGTAATTCGCCTTATCTCCTCTTGCACAAGATCCGACCAAAGTCGCTCCCATCCTGGAAATTTCTCCTGACCATTGATAGAGTCCTGATAGGAATGCTAACTCTTCGAAAGGCCAAGGAGAGCCAAGCTCACCAGGTCCTCGTCATCAACAATAACCCCCACACTTCCTAGCTCATCCCTGCATTGGATGAACTTCGTGAGGTACTTGGGCATACTGTCGCCTTTCTCCATTTTTATGTTTCTGAGTCTATCCTTGAGCGCCAACTTCCTCTAGTCGCTCTTGCTTTAGAATAAGTCTGTAAATGCTTTCCACATCAATAATGGAGAAGCCTTACCATTAAGGTTGGACACTATGTGATCCTTCACACCTTCCAACAGAATTCTTCGACACTTTGTTGTCTTCTTTTGCCATGCGTCAAGTACGGCAGCATCGCTAGAAGTAGGTTTTGGAATTTTTGCATCTATGAACTCCTTCAACCCATTGTCATCCAGCACCGCCTCCATCCTATCCTTTCATGCAATATAATTCGAGCTACCCTCAAGGGAATACTCCAATCGCAATCCGTTGAAAGACATCTCAACTTCGACACCAAGAAAACACTGCTGCAAATTCGAATTCCACCAGCACAAAACTCAACCGCTTCAATGTTTTGCAATTGCTCCAATGATCAATATCGCTATGATACCATGTAGAAATTTGAATAACTGATATATTATTCACCGAGATTCTCCTGATCACACACTATTTTAACTTCATGCACAATACAGAATCTCTTCTACCATTGATCATTAATTGTGGAAATAAAAACAATCGCATGCGCACATTAAAACCATAAACAATCACACATATGAACACAGTATTTTATGGGAAAGCTTAAAGCTGAAAACCCCCAACTATCTGTATATTATATTTCATAGAGATCATGTAAAAATCATTATACAAAGCTCCTCACAAAGCTCTCAGTACAATCTCCAATTGCTACACACTAATCAAGCCCGATCTAGCAAATCACATGCTCCAATCTCTGCCACCTGATAGCCTACCTCTACTGCACAATCACTGCTGAAGAATGGCTCTGAATGAACTCGAATTAGTCTAGCCTTGCTCACGCAATCCTCATTGGCATCTCCAATCACTGGTTGTTGCAAATCATGTAACAGTATAGTCACAACTGATAGTCACACTGCTCTTTCACCTACCTCTTCACTGGTCTCCACTGAAACTGTCCATGCACTGTAGTTAACTGATGTATTCTTTAGTTGATTAATGAGTTAATAATTAGTGAATTAATTAATAATTAATTCACACCACTCTCACCAGTGTATCAATCAGTTAGACTAGATACAACTAGCTCAACTATGTTTAACTCAGTTAAACTGAACACAACTCCACCAACTACCTCAATAACTCCACCAAACTCTATCACATGAGTTCTAATTGAAGTATCCATGCAATAGCTCCACTTAACCCTCAGGAATAGCGTAATTCCTTCTGTCAGCTCCTGTGCCACATCTGTGCACTTAACTGAAGTGCTCCAAGAGAATAAGATAATGTTTAGAATCCAAATATTATTAAGAGCTAATAATATTCGACATATCTATTTTTAGACTGGCAATCTAAAAATAGATTTCGCCCAATATGTCTAAAAATAGAAGTCCATCTATTTTTCCCGACTTGACCAACCATCCACAAATAGCATCCTGAAACTCATAGAACATGATCCATATGTCTAAAAATAGACATAGTCTAAAAATAGACTTTGCGCCAAAAATAGCCTGCGGGCCCACTTAGTGAAGGCGACTCCTTTCCACTAAGCTCATCATCTTGTTACAATCTCAACAATGCTAGGGGTCATATGATTTGGGGATAAGGGCAATGAAAGTGGAGTTATATGCATCATATAATCTTCCATTTGTTCGACATTCTTCAACCAAGTTAAGGATATCCTGTCCCATGATGTCGAAAAAAGCCAAGTAGAATTCAATGGGCCATCTGTCTGGTCCAGGGCTCTTATATTTTTGGAACCATTTCAGAGTGTCCTCGAGTTCCTGTAATGTGATAGGTCTCATCATTTGTTCTTCTGCATCATGATCCACAAATCGCAGGAATAATCTTGCCACTCTAATAATTTCAGCGAGATTGTGTTATCAGGGGATTTATATAGGTTGTGGAAATGATCTACCCCCATATGAGCTAGTTGATGGAAGTTCTGGGCTTGATTACGTAGTTGACCCGTTAGCAACCATATTGTATTGATTTCTTTGCGACCATTTGCGAAATGGTGGAAGAATTTGGAGTTCTCATCCCCATATTTTAGCCAGATGGCTCTGCTGCGGAGGCACTAACTCTCCTCTTGATCCTTGAGAATCCCGGATCGATCTGCAATTAGCTGAGAGAGTTGAGATTTGATACCTTTAGTGCATGGCCCGGTCAGCAAGGTCGACTCAATCCCAACAATAGCCTCTTTGGTTTTGTGCAGAGTGTCCTCGTCCTTTTTCCTTTTATCTCTAGCCCATGTCTTTGTAAGATCCTTGATATCCTTCATCTTCACAGCAAATGCAGCTGAAGGTGAGGATGCAGGTGCAATAGGATGGGCAGTCCAATACTTGGTTACCAATTCAATGTATTCGGGATAGGCCAACCAAGTGGCATTAAATTTGAACAAACTGCAAGGCTTCTTTCGACTAGGAGCAAGATCCAAATAAATAGGTGAATGATCGGATATACCTCCAGAGCCCACACATTGTCGATATGATATACTTGAGTTGGTGAGTGATTCGTGAATGAGAAATCGATCAAGCCTCCAGGCAACAAATGCCTCACTAGTCCTATGATTGCTCCAAGTGGGGTGTATCCGGGGCATAGGTATGTCAATCAGATGGTGGGACTCAATGAGTTGTGCCATATCAGCAGCCAGGGGGTCTACATTTGCAAGGGGTCCCCATGATTCAGCAAGACCCAAGGATAAATTAAGATCCCCACCAATGACAAGGTTGTAATTCGATAAGAGGGAAGAGTTGAGGAGGTTGTTCTAGAAGGGAAGATGGGAGGAACAAGGAGCATATATGTTAATGAGCCGATATTTAGATCCAAGTTCGTATGAGAAGATGTCCACCCCGAGGAAACCTTCCCCACCCCATTGATTCAAGATCCTAATGGATCTAGGGTTTGTTCCAATTAAAATTCCTCCAGAGCATCCACGAGCGTCCAGTGTCTGGAAGCTCCAACCCGGGCAGATAGAATGGAGAGCAGAGATAACATGATCAGAAGAGTCTAGGGTTTCTTAGAGAAAAATAACGTCAGAAGGAGTGCAATGCAGTAATATTCGCAGGGCCAATTTCTTTTTAGGGCTGGCCAACCCACGACAGTTGAAGGATGGGATTTTCATGAGGTAACCATGGGTTGGGTCATCCGCGCTTTAAGGACCCCTTCAAGAGTGTTTTGTTTTCCATTAACTATATCCAATCCTACTTGCATAATAGCCTTGGATATATTTGAGTGTCGCCCTCTACTAGGTTTTGCTCGATTTTGATCAATCAGGCCGAGGCCAACAGTCTCAGATGTGAGCGAATGGGGATGGGAGAGGGATCAGAGGAGATAGGGGTGTGATATCTGGGAGTCCAAAGAGGATTACGAGAGTGGGGGGGGGGGAGGGTAGGTGCAGGAATGGAGGGAGGGAGCTCGGAAAATGTGGGCTGGGAGGAGGAGGTGGGGCAGGTCACAGGAGTGAAAGGGGCATGGTGCAAGCTGGAGGTTGTGCAATGTGTATTTGTAGAAAAATATGCAGATGAGATAAAATGAGAAACATGGATAGAGAGTGAGGAATTACCTAATGCAAGCTTGTCCACAGTAGCCCGAGCCCTTGTCATCCTGAGGGAAGGAGGTCCAAGAGGAGTAGAGGCGGGCTTGGGCTATTACGGATGTGGAGAGGCATGCCGCATGACATGTATGACATGTACAGCCTAATGCAGCTTTTCATAGGAGCTACGACATTTGTTACACGACTGAAGAGGATTGTTGCACGTTATAGGCGTATTCGAGCTGCAACACGTGATGGAAAGTTCACGAGCAGCGACTCATCATCTCATGATCATTCACCTCGCGTCGCGCCTGATGAACATGAGACTCCACTAGCAACATCTAGCAGTCATCATGGAGATGAGGTTGGACCATCGGCCACGTCTAGTCAATAGCCTGCAACATCCATTAGTACTAGTCATGATTATGAGCAGACTGGACCATCGACCGTCGAGGCTGCACTATTGACTGAGCAGGCCTCCACTACTACTTCTTATATTGATGTTGTACTACCACCAACTGATCCATCCATAAGTACTAGTCATGATCATGAGCAGGCTCGACCATCGACCGTCGAGGCTGCACCATTTACTGAGCAGACCTCCACTTGTACTGCTATTGATGTTGTACTACCAGCAGCTGATCCATGACATTTATATTACAGTTGTATATTTACGCCGGAGGCGTTCTCCATTGCGGGCTTGGGGTGTGCAAAGCTATGGCGCATGGAACCAATGAAATTTGGCCACGTATGGTCTCCGTAATGCCTCGTAAACGGGTTTATTTGTAAACGGGTTTCGCCTTTCGAACCGCAGGTTGAAAGAATGGAAACGCTCCATGATTTTATTAATTGCCCTTTCTGCAAACACGAGCGTTCTCCCATACTCTCCCTGGCCTGCACAAGTAACCCGACTGTGGAGCGCAATGGACATCCTGTCTACACTTGCACCTGCAAACACGAGCGTTCTCCCATACTCTGCCTGGCCTGCACAAGTAACCCGACTGTGGAGCGCAATGAACATCCTGTCTACACTTGCACAGTTTCTCCAGCGTAACCTCTCACTCAATACTCTAGATAGAATTTCTCCGGACATATCAGAAAAAACTACTCAAATTTCACGGCTACTAAATAGATGTAATCAACAAAGTCTGTCCACGGAACGATATTGATCAGATCCAATTGCTTTGTTGAGCTGGGTTCGGAATCATTTTGAGAATGAGATCGTCTCCCTCAAAGAGAGTGGAAAACGAACTTAGAATTTCCCCTTCATTTCAGTCAGCCATTGCAAACAACTACGAAGAATGCATGAATTTAACTCAGCACTCCTTCCCAGGCCCCTGTCTGTATCAACTCTTACATGCCTCCACTAGCGTCTACACCCTGCTCCTCTCATCTTCCAAAGACGATTCCGCCTCCAAAATTCAGCAGAAATGGCTACCTCAGCCCCCGACCCAGCTCCAAATAGACCGCACGCTAAGGAAGCTAAAACTGCTCAGCAAAGGGAAATCAACGTCGCTAAATTTAGAGGAATATCAGGCATTCATCGTGGCCCTGTTTCGAGACATGGCCCTCTCCAATGCTTTCAAAAGCATGGCCTTTTACATCCCGGTGGGATTTGTGGCGATTCTATCTTCACATTTGATAGCGCAAAGGATTCCTCTAATTGGCCCCACGTATCGAACCCGGGGCCCCAAGCTTCCTAGAATCATGGCGGGTTACACGGCTGGAACTGCTGCTGCTGTCTATATCAACTTGTAATTCCATTCAGCAGATCTGTGCATTTGTTGCAGGGATTTACTTTCTGCCCTTTTCAGGATTTAGTTTGTTTTAAATTCTTCAAGAGTTAAGGTACATGCATATTTGTTTTTCTTTTCCTTTAATTGGGTATCTTGGCATTTGCCAAGTTCGATTCTCATTGAGGCCCAATTGTAAACCTAAATGGGAATTATTATGATAAAATTGTACATGTTTCTTTTAAATAAAATTTTATATATTCCATGGTGAGGTGGCTGAAAGTTTGGATTTAACCTTTTACTAATGAATACCATCTCTGGACATGTTTGTCGTGAATGGTATCTCCAGGCATGTTTCTTCTCTTTGTAAGGCAATTATAATTTGTAAAATTGTAAATTTGGTTGTTCGGACAAGATCCCGCTGAGTAGCCCTGTGTCGAGGGTGGCTTTCGCTATTCTGGAAGCATTACAATGGAATGTAGCAGTTGGATTGCAACGCACAAAAAACCCTTTGGTTGAGATAGCCTACTTGAGGGCAACTAATCTACCAACAATGCCTAAGATTGGTACTTGGCTTCAATTGCATGAAATGGTCCACTGGTATGGGCAGGGTGGCCCATGAAGGATGAAACATGTATCTTTCTGGTGGAGTTGAACCCCGGTTTACCATTGAACCAAAACCCTGGTTTACCATTAAACCAAAACCCTGGTGAGAACAGTGATAAGGCTTTGAACTTCACTAAAACCAGTCTCCACCATGGGCACAGTCACATGACTAGGGAAGGCCTCAACAAAGCCAGAGATTATGGGAAGGACTCAACAAAGCTTAAGAGTAAGAGTAAGAGTAAGCTTATGGATTTGACTGAATTCGTCCTCTGTTCCGGAGCCCGGGAAGCTGCACATTAGTGAACATTTGATCTTGGAAGAGGCCTTCGTTTGCAGGGTTGAATTATATAGAGTTTTATTTACATAGATGTTGTTGCAGGGCTGACAAATTGTGTGCAGTTCCTCTTTATGCACTGCATGGGTATTGAATCTTGATTCATAGAGATCATTTTATGGATTTCTGAAACATGCAAATCTGATGTGGGTTTTGTTTGTTTGTTTGTTATGGTTGCAGAATCGAGATGGAGACATTCCTTTTCACATCCGAGTCTGTGAACGAGGGACACCCAGACAAGCTCTGCGACCAGATCTCTGATGCAGTGTTGGATGCATGCCTCACCCAGGACCCTGACAGCAAGGTAGCATGCGAGACCTGCACTAAAACGAACATGGTCATGGTTTTTGGTGAAATCACCACCAAGGCGAATGTCGACTATGAGCAGATCGTTCGCAAGACCTGCAGGGAGATTGGTTTCATTTCTGACAATGTGGGTCTACCGTATAGACCAGATTTAACAAGTGAATCATAATCAGAAGCCACAACCAGCGTTCGATTACAATCGTCCCCGCTCCCTGCATTTTCTCTTAATGGAAAATGCACGAAAACAATGACCAGCCTGGGGCAGAATGGATGGATTTATAAGCCTCGGTGAACGAAAGAGTCTGGGGCAGAATGGTTAGAGTGGAAAATGTTGTTCTAACAGCTCACATCGTACCACAAATGGACAATGTTCTTTGCAAAATAAGAAATGCTTTCTGAAGGGATTTTTGACATCAGGAAATCGGTAATTCTGACCGTCAAGAAATGCCTGTTGCCTTCGGCCCGTCCAGGAGATTTCACATATATTAATTTTATTTTATTTAAAATAAATTTAATTTAGCATTGGCAACACGTGGCACAAGTATGATGTGTTAGACAATGCCCTTATTAAGAGCATCACGTGGCACAAGTGATGATGTGGCAGATAATGCCCCAATTAAGAGCAACACATGGCACACGTCATGATGTGGCACGAGCAATTCACTCAACATGCTGATGTAGCATGCAGATTTAGCAAACAAACCAATCTGGCAAAGTGGTTGTGAAACATGTGGACCAATCAAAAGCCACCGCGTGCTAGCTTCCGAATGGTGAAGAAGGCCCAACCAGACAAATATGATGTGGCAGAAGCAGCTCACTCGACATGCTGATATGGCATACATATTTGGAAAATATGCAAAATTGGCAAAGTGATTGTGCAACATATGACCAATCAAAAGCCACCACATGGCAGCCTCTGAATGGTGAAGAAGGTTCAACACGCTGGGAAAAGGGTGCAAAAAGAATCAAACTGCTGAGCTCAGCACCAAAAAAAAATGTAATAGTTTACCAACATATTAACTGATGCCAATTGAAGTTAAAATGGATGGAATATTTATTATACGCAGGGTTATATTATATTGTTTTTTATTTTGGTTAATTTTTTTTTTTTTTAATTAGTTTTGAAAATTTTACATAGATTTTTTTTGAAGTTTATAAAACTTTTGAAAAAACTAAACAAAATATTATGCATGTGGCTGTCCACTATAATTTAAGTAAGTATTTGCATAAAAAATAGCAAACAACTATCTACATGGCATTATGTTGTGCAATAGCATTCATGACATTCTCACATTCATTATTACAGTTTAACCTTCAAAGACACTGCAATATATCATGTGTTCTTATTATGGCATTTTGTACTCGGTTGTGAATTGTTTCTTGACATTAGAATCTATATCATAAGCTATTTTTAATTTAAATGGACAAGGGGCCCCGCAATCCAACCTGGACCTCCAATCTGTTAGCCGATCATCTCGACCATTCTTCTTGACATTAGAATCTATATCATAAGCTATTTTTAATTTAAATGGACAAAGGAATTTGCCAATCCTTTGGACCTCTTCCTTTAGCGATCATCTCAACCATTCAAAAGTGCAAGAATTTTAGTCCTGTGCATTTTTTGTTAACGCCTGGATAGTCAAGGGGATTGTTAAAAGTAATTAAATAATATATAAAATTTGAATTTATATATTTATTTTATTTTTAATAATTACATGCTATGATAAGAAAAGATTTCAAAACCAAAAAAAAGAAATAATAATAATAATAATTAAATAAATAAATAAAATATGAATAAATAAATAGAAATAAAATAAAATAAAGATAAAATTACAATTAAAAATAAAATAGATAAAAAAAAAAAATCTTACTTGCAAAAATAAGAATAAAATAAATAAATAAATAAATCAATAGAAACAAAATAAAAAAAAGATTAATAAATAAAATGAAATAAAAATAAAATTACATAAATTACAACTTAATAATATTAAATTAAAAATTAATATTTTTATTAAAATAAATATATATATTTAAAATTCAAATTAAGTATTTGAAAAATATGTTTTGAGATATGGTCTTATGACTTGTACCGTTCTTGTTATGGTTTGAGCTCCTTCCCGCACGTGTCAGCTCCTCCGCGTCCGTGCTGCTATCGCGTTGTCCCCCTTCGGCGTCCTGTCGGGTTATTTATTAAAATGACCAAACAAACAGTGTTCACCCCAGCCAATGAGAAACAGTTATCCATCGCGCATGGAACCAGTCAAATCTTGACATGTGTAACTGCTGGATTCGCCCTGCATGTCTGTTGTTTCGCTGTTTTGATCTTCAACCCCGGAAGCCACGTCTCCGTCGGATTCTCAAAGCTCTCCCACACAACACCACCGTCACTGCTGCCGCATCAAAAACCGGATGCAGATTGCGGGGGCCGCGGAACGCGACCGCACGCCCGGCGAACACATCCAATTCTCACCGAATTTAGCCGCCGGTGAAAGCTTGCTACGGTGCCGATGTAGCCCATGGTTCCCACGAGACCAGTCGCTGTGAAGGGTCTCCAGTCGTGTTCAATCGAACGGGCGAGGCCGAAATCGCCGAGCTGGGCATTATATTTGGAGTCGAGCATGATGTTGTTGGCTTTCACGTCCCAATGGATTACCTGCTGCTCGCATTCCTCATGGAATACGACCAAGCGGTCATACAATTGGGCAAGCGCGGTGCACCACATTCAGAGCTCGCGTCTACAACGAATCCAACATTGACACTTCCTTCGCCACTTCGGTGAAGGCTAATTGCCGAAGCGCTGGTGGCGACAACACCCTCTCGCCCTTAGATCTGGCCACGCCTACCACATTTGACAACAAGTATTACGCTGATTTGGGAAGCCAAAAGGGACTTCTGCACTCCAATCAGCAACTTTTTAGCGGAGGGTCTACGAATTCCCAAGTCACTACCTACAACTCTAACCAAAACACCTTCTTTACAGACTTTGCAGCAGCCATGGTGAAGATGAAATATTTCTCCCTCTCCTTTGGTACTAGCGGACAAGTCCGCAAAAACTGCAGGAAGGCCAATTAACATTTACGTATTTGCGAGGTCTGAGCACCAGTTTTGTGCGTGCTCATTAACAGTGATCGATTCGCGGAAGAGACGTTGAGGGCGATATCAGTGATCCGATTGTCCTACTCTTAGAATCCAATATTTCATATTGTCCCGAAATTTTTATTTTCATTAAATTACTTCCTTACATATCTACCGCCCCGGCGTTCCTTTGCGCCTCTTGGTGCAATTGCTAGTTTTAACATTATTCAACTATATATATATATATATATATATATGGTCCATGTATTTTATGTTCATGTTGCAGTTGTACTTAATTTACATGTTGGTGATCATCATGATGTGTATATTGTTAGGTCATGTTAGATATATTCATTTAATGTGCAGCTTGCAGATAGATGTGTATGTGATAGCATGAGTTATTTGACATGAGATGTATATTTTATGTTTGTGTTGTGATGATGTTAATATATAATGTTAATTTGATGTTTAAATGTGTTTTTTTATTCGAATATGATGTTTGTATGATGGTTATCATGATCGTGATGATGTTTATTAATTAATTTAATATTAAATGACCATGATATTTATTAAATATTATATCGTGATTGTAATTGAAATTGAAATTTTAATTGTATGTAAAATTGTATTTGTAATTTTAACTGTAATTGTATGTAAAATATTTAATGTAAAATTTTAATTGTAATTTTAATATTTAATTTATTGTGAATGATTGTGATTGTAATTGTATATATGACAAATTGTAAAATTGTAATTGTATGTAAAATTCTAAAATTGTAATTGTATTTCTAATTGTAATTATATGTAAAATATTTGTAAAATTTTAATTGTAATTGTAAATGTAATTGTATGTAAAATTGTAAATGTATTTCTATGTAAATGTAATTGTATGTAAAATTAAAATTCTAATTCTAATTCTAATTTTAATTTTAATTGTATGTAAATACTTGTAAAATTTTAATTGTATTAATGTGAAAATTTTAATTGTAATTGTATGTAAAATATTTGTAAAATTTTAATTTAGTATTAATAACGAAATAGCTTTATTAAAATATTTAAATTTCTGAATCTGTAAATAATTGTAAAATAATAAATCTAGAATAATATGAAATTTTGTAACATAATAAAGTTTAGAAAATAATGAAAATAAATTCATGTACTTTAGAACTGCCATTATTTTATTATGATATTACATACAAAAAAAGGAAATTTATACATTCCGGTGTGCTTATCATCATAACACACACCAGTGCATCTTATTACTCAGACGCACCAGTGCTTCATAACTCTTCTGCACCGGTCACGAATAAACACAAATAAAAAAATGCAACTCTATTTTATTTAAGTGAAAAAAAAGAAGAAATTTAAAAAATAGGTGGCAAAATATTTTCGAAAATCTAATTTCATAAAATAATTCTTTAAATACTAAACACTTTTCATTATTTCACTATTTTTGCTAAAATTTTCAGACAGGTATTTGCAGGAGATAGGCCTGGAGCAAGAGAGCATGAGGGCATTATGGAGTAGCGAAATACATTTGAACAGAAGTATTCAGACAATTAGAAACGAAACCTCTGGTGATTCAAACCCTGTATCATAGAATTTCAAACCATCTAAATAATTCATTTTTATTTATTTATTTATTTTTTTTACTTTTTCTGTAGTTTTATCCATTTTTACCCTAAACCCTTCATTTTTTTTGTTTTTTCCCTTTCTTCTCCTTGTTTCTATGATTTCAGAATTAGGTTTTTTCATTTTAGATTCACATCTAACCCATGGGACGAATTGCATAGTCAGATCCCAATCCATTCGGCCATTGCATGAATTTTTGGAAAAAATGGATTTTTGTTTATCGGTGCGGCCTGCGTACCCTAGCGCATCGGTGCACTATATTATACAGTGCACTGCGCAAGTACTATGTAATAAAGAAATTGAAAACAATTTTTCTAAATCAGTGCACCATATTTGAAATAGGGCACCGGTGCTCCATTTTACGAGGATAGCACCGTATGGTCTATTACACTATTTTTGCGGTGTGTTTATAATACCCCACACACCATACGATATATTATATTGTTTTGCAGTGCATTTTTAATACCCCCACCGACCAGTCGCGATGCATACCTCATGAAAGGCGCACCGGTGTCTTGAGATCTATTTTGTACCTGAAAAGTTGAGAATTTATTTATAAATATATTAATGAATGATATGGTACAGGTTTTAGATTGATAAAGAAATGATTGACAAGAGATCAAGTAACAAAAATACTGATAACACATCAAGAAAAGAAAAATTGGCAAGTTCTTTGTAAATTCTTTATAAAAAATATTATTTTTCAGCTATATGAAATTTTAACTAATATGTATTGTTTATTGTGTATCATGCAGAGACACAAAATGACGAAGCTCGATATGATTATTTCTAATCTAGGACTAGAAGAGCATACAAGCTTAATGGAAAAATTTTAAAATGATGAATCAGGTGAATGAAAAAATACTATCGATCCAATATGAGTTCCTTTTTTTAATTATCATTAATAATATACTTAGAATTATTAGATAACATGTGTCAAATAGTCTATTAATTCACCTATGTTTAATGTTCGACAGGGACCAACAACTCAGAAAAGGAATGTTTTTCTAAGAAAAGAAAAATAATAGAACATGCAAATGCAAATGAATTGCCCCTTAGCTCATCTAGAGTGGTGCTGGAGGTTAACGAAAGGGGGAAAAACTTTTACAAAAGTTTGAGGGATCTAGTGGAACGAATGTATAGACGTTTTTTCCACTTACAATACAAAAACCAATCCAATGATTCCAATAACCAAATTTTATCTAAACTACAGGAAGAGTTTCCAGAGAATTGGTCAATGAGACATGTCAGACTTTTAATAGCAAAAACTTACAACAACAACAAAAAAAGGAATGAAGAAGTAATATTCCTTTAAATGTTTGTCTAGAATTATTTATAAATATCACTTTTGTTATATTTACTTTTCATATATCAATATAAAAATTAAATATTTTATTTTCATGTTACATTTTCGGGAAGATTATGAAAATCTTAAAAGATGAATGAGCTGATATCAGAAATATGCTAGTAGGAATGTCCAAAAAGGTGTACAAGGAGATGGTCGAAGAAATGGATAAAATTTCGTTGCAGGAGAAGCCATCTCAACAACAATGTGCTTCAAATATAATATGTAATCATTGAATTTTTTTATCATTAGGTACAATAAATAAACAATTTAGCATTAAATATTAATTTTCAAGAATTTTCTTGCAGAAAAGAAAAGAAAATGGAACCCATTCGGCACATAAAACAGGACGACAAGGAAGAAAAGGGTTGATATCTAAGTTTGTGAGTATTTGTTGTTTCCTTATAACAACTTAATTAGATTTCATTTTTATATTTTTTAAGTTGTTTTACAAAAATCATCCAATTAGTTTCTTCCAAACGGTCTTCGCATACAGAAAAACCATCAAATGAATTGATTGAAATTGGATTAAATATGGGTTGCGAGTATATGTTGGCATATCAGAATTTAATTGTGGAATTTTTAAGAATCTATAAATCTTGTTTTACTTAGCTCCATCTATAATTAATAGAACAAAAACATATTTTATATTAAATATATGCTTTGTTATGGGGTATAAAACTTGTAGGAAACAAAGTATGGAACTGTGCCAACAGATCAAATTTTGAAAGATGACATGGTACATGGTTTTGAAAGAATGTGTATAGTTTATGAGTCAATCGTTGCTATGGTTCGTCAATTTTCTTTCGATTTACACTGATGTATATTATTTAATATTGCAATTTTTATTATTCTCACCAATGTATATACACTCATTACAGTTTATTTTTATGTTTGTAGATGGAAGGTGAAGAAGAAGAAAACAATCAACACCGTGAACAAAACATTCCTGAAAATAACCCAAGTCATGGAAGTAGCTCTAGCAATGACAACAGTTCAAGCGAAGAATGATTATCACTATGTTTGGATATCAAAGCAAGGCATTGTATTTTTTGAAATATTTGTCTGTGAAATCAGACATTTTGTTTAATGTAATGGACATAGTGTCCCAATTTAAAGACAAAGGGATACCAATAACTGTCCCATTTTTTATGATAAAAGTATTTGTCTTATATATATATATATATATATATATATATATATATATATATATATATATATCATAAAATATGTTTTAATTTATTCTATTGTGTTCTCCATTATTGTTCTCAAATGTAATAATAAAAATTTAATTCATATGAATATTGTTATAAGATATATATGTGTCGACTTTTGATGAATAATGAATTTTAAAAAACCACAATAATTATGATATGATATAACAAATTAATCCAAACATCACATTCAAATGCATTAATAAAAATGTAATTAATATGAATGTTGTTATAAGATGTGTCGACTTTTGATGAATAATGAAATTAAAACAATCACAATAATTGGACTATCACAGGTCAATGTTTCTAAAAAATACAAAATGAAAACCGGTGTGTGTCAGTAACTGTACACCGGTGCGTTTATGTGTCTATACGCACCGATGTCGTTGTACGATTTATGGGAACCGCACAAATATTGATACCAGTTATAAATATCGATGTGTTTGTGTGATACTGCGCACCGGGGCATTTATGTATCTATAAGCATCGGTGCATTTGTACAATTTATGGGCATCGCACAAATATTGATACCAATTATAAATCTCGATGCATTTCTATGATACTGCGCACCAGTGCGCTTCTATAAGTCTACGCACCGATGTGTTGATACGAGTTATGGGCACCGCACAAATCCCAAGACCAATTAGAACAACCCCGTGTGTTGTATGACCAACACTACGCCCGGTGCAGTTTTACACCTAAACGGCTCGGTGTGTTCGACTGAGACTGCCCCGGGGCGTCTTCTACATGTACGTACCAGTGCGTTAAATCCAGAGTAGCGCACCGATGAAAAAAACATCTGTAACAACCTCTGACCACCCATTTTTGTTAGTTGTGTTGAATTTCCGTTAAAATCTCCACCAAAACCTCTGTAACCATAAACGAATGTTGTAGCAAATGTTTTTTTAACAATTTTGGCCAATTTTATAACACTAAAAATCTCCTTTATCCATAGCCAATTTTATAACTCTAAGTGGGAGTTGGCTACTCAGCATACGGAATAGCCCGGACGACAGCATTTTGCCGGAATCCAGTAAAAAAAATTCAAAAAATCAGGTGGTTGGAGTGTTTGAATTGCAATTTTGATAGTGGAAATGGATTCAGCACTATCAAAACCCTTAGGGCACCCAAAATACTGAAGTTTAACAACTATAAATAAGATTCTAATAAATCTCTGCCATGTTTTTTCAAAATCTTTGCCGGATTCTGGGCTATTCTGTTGCTTTTTTAGACTACGACAAATAAGTGTGGTGAGTTTAATTTATTTAATAATATTTTCATGCACCTTGTTTAATTTGTAAAGTGATGTTTTTAAATATTAAAAAAAAATATAGATTGCTTCATTTAAATCAAATGTAGGTTATTAATATAGTGGAAAAACAATTAATCTCATTTTGAAAATAATTGAATGTATTCACATGATTGTTAATGGATAATCACAAGAAATAGACACCAATGCTTTATAGGTTGTCAAAAAATTAGGTTTATTTTTAAAGAAATGAATTTATGGATAATTATAAATAGATATTATTGTTTTATGAGTTGTTATTTTTATATATTAATGAAGTGATGATATTATTTATTGTTGAGTAATTAATGAAATTTAAATTTTAAAAATTAATTTTAAATTTTAAATTGATATCATGAAATGATAGAAGGAAGACTTTTGTGATCTTTAAAGTAGATAAATGTATTTCGGATTAATCACGCCATTAAAATTTAGTCTACCAATCAACTAATGATCCTCACGACAAGGTGAAAAAGTCCATGGATCTCATCGAATAAATAGTGTAGATGCATCATCCCTAAAATCAGTCATTGAAAAATAGCAATTTAAAAACTAGCTATGGCTAGCTATTGAACTAGCTGTTAATGAGTTAGTTTATTAGCTATTTAAATTTTTTTAATTAATACATTTTAAATAATATTATAATAAATTATTAAAGATTATTATTAAAAAATGAGGAAATTAAAATTTTAAATAAAAGAGGGAATATTAAAGTTATATAATTTTAAAAAGTTAATTAATGAATAATATTGTATTAGAGATTATCATTAAAGTTAATTAATAAATAACATTAAAGATTATTAATAAAAAGGAATAAATTATTAAATAAAGAGGGTGAAATATTAAATTATTATAATTTTAAAAAGTTAATTGATAAATAATATTTTTAATATTCAATTAATATGATATATAGAAATTATATAATATAATTGTAAGAAAATACAAAGGAGAAAAACAAGGGAAAGAAAAAGAGAGAAGATCCAAAAAAAGGGGGGTTAAAGGGAATTAACAAAGGACAGGGAAGAAAAAGGAAGAAAAAGGGACAATAAAACCCTAAAAATAACAAGAAAAAAAAGGAAAAAAAGTAACAGAGACCTAGCTAAGGAGAAATCAACAGGAGAGAGCACGAGTCCCTAAGCTTCCTAACCTTAGGTCTCCCTAAGCTTCAATGATGGTTGGAAATTGTAGGAGTCCCTAACCTTAGCAATTACCTTGGAGTCTTCAATGCAAACATGGTGACACGATTTTTCCACATGTTCAACAAAAGCTGATTTGCGCGATTGATTGTGTCTAATGTTTGTTGCATGCTCTTGGATTCCCTGTCTAATGGAGCGACCTGTTTCACCAATATAGGGCGTGCCACAGGAAGAAGGAACCATGTAAACTTCTTTCATGTCCTTAGGGTCAATGGGGTCTTTGACAGATCCGAGAGTTTCTAATAATATATAGAGGCTTGAAGGAAGATGAGACATTATTCCTTCTAAGGACACGGGTAATTTTGTCCATGGTCCCTTGGATGAACGAGAGATGAACCTTGGAAACATGATCATCACGAGAATATTTGCCTTGTAATCCTTTATAGGATTTTTGAAAGGCCTTAAGGCCTTGAGATCTAATATACCCGTTATTTTCAAAAACGACTAGAAGATGGCACTTTTCTGACTCCTCAGACACACAAGCAGAAGTGCCCTCAGACACACAATTTTATTGATCAAGCAAAAAATTACAGGGCAAATTAGAGGAGTTTACACACGTAAACTCACACACTCATTCTCTCATTACACATTCAAAGAAAATAGGAAAACTAACCTATTTATAAGCTCTATGGATCACTTGGAAATTAAACAAGTGTCCATTTACAATAAATGAGCTTTTAATAAAACTACTAACTTTACTCCTAATTTAGAGCCTAAGAAACGACTCTTTTCTAGAGTCCTAATTTTTATTAACAAATTTATAATTCTAAATATCTCACAAATATTCTAGAATAATAATTATTAATTTAATATCTTAAATTAATAATTATTTTATTCAAACACTATAACCTATGATAAAAAATATTTTTGGATCATCTAACATTCCCCCTTATGATCCAAAGATACATTACAACAGATACCAAGTTCATCCCTGAACTTAGTAAATTTTATTCTACCAAGAGGTTTTGTGAAAATGTCGGAGGTCTGATCTTCTGAAGGGCAAAACACTGGCTTGATGACATCCTTTGCAATGAGAGATCTGATATGATGATACTTGGTGTCCACATGCTTTGTCTTTGAATGAAAAACTGGATTCTTGGCAAGCTTTATTGCTGATTGATTATCGATGAATAACGAAGTAGCTTCTGCTGGAGGAATCCCCAAGTCCTGTAAAACTCGACGTAACCAAACAATCTCACACGCTGCTTCCCATGCTGAAATGTACTCTGCTTCTGCTGAATAAGTGGCCACTGTACTTTGCTTCTTGCAACTCCAGGAAACTGCAGCTGACCCCATGTTCATTAAGTAACCTGAGGTTGATGCCCTGTCATCAATACTGCCTGCAAAGTCGGCATCTGAAAATCCACCAAGTACAAAAATTTTAGTCTTTTTGTAAAGAAGACCAAAATCTTTTGTTCCTTGAATATATCGAAGAACTCTTTTGGCTGCATTCCAGTGGCTGTCTAATGGTTCCTGCATAAAACGTGAAAGAATACTAACTGCATAAGATAGATCAGGACGAGTGGTTGTCAAATAAATCAAGCTGCCAATCAACTGTCTGTAAGTCGTGCTGTCCACTCTATCCCCCCCTTCAAATTTTGAAAGTTTTAATTTTGTTCCATAGGGGTAAGGACAGGCTTACAATCCTGCATTCCAAATCGCTGAACAATTTCTGCTGCATATTTTCTCTAGGAAATGAAGATCTGATGAGGACGTTGGCTTACTTCAACTCCAAGATATTAGTGAAGTAGTCCCAAATCTATCATCTTAAAACCTGCATGCAACTCCTTTTTCACCTGTTCTATGTGATCATCATTGTTGCCTGTAATGATCAAATCATCAACATACATAATGAGAATGACCAGATATTTTCCCTGTTGGCGCACATACAAAGTATCATCAGATTCACTGCGATGAAAACCAACTTTGCGAAGGTATTCATCCATTTTGGCATACCAGGCGTGGGGAGCTTGTTTTAATCCATATAAAGCCTTGATTAATTAGCAGACTTTATGTTCTTGCCCTTTAACTTCAAACCCTGGTGGTTGTGTCATGTATACATCTTCCTGTAAGTCCCCGTTGAGAAAATCACTTTTGACATCCATTTGATGAACTTTCCACCCTTTCTGAGCTGCTAAGGCAAGTGTGAGGCGGATGGTGTTCCATTTGGCTGTGGGAGCAAAGGTCTCCTCATAATCGATCCCTTCCTGCTACGCAAATCCTTTAGCAACAAGGCGTGCTTTATACTTGTCAATATCACCATTTTGTTTGTACTTAATTCGATAAACCCATTTGCATCCAATAGGTTTAACATGCTGAGGACAATCAACAAGTTGCCAAGTGTTGTTGTCTTGAACTGCCTGATATTCATCAACCATTGCTTGTTGCCATGCTTTATGTTTTACTGCCTCTTGAAAAGAAGAAGGTTCAGTAAAATCATTTGCTATCAAAGCAAAATTGTCTTCATTTCGTTTTGATCCCCTTGTTCCTGTTTTGTTTTGTTCATTAGGCCTCACATCTTTCAATAGTTGAACTGCCCATTTTGGAAGTTTTTGCTCACTTGTTTGAGGTTCTGAGAAGTCTCCGTCATTGTAGAGGGGATTAATGTAAACTGATGTTGGTCGTTCAGGTGGTGAATCTACAGAATCACTGTCAGAAGAACCGCTGCTGGTTGGAGATGCTGATGAACTGCTAGAAGACCCAGATGTTTTTGGTGAAGTAGATGGACTAGATGACTCATCTTCAGAGGAAGGAAAATCAAGTTCATACCAATTTGGTGAAGTTGGTTGACTTTGCATATTTCCTTTCCTTTTGTTGCCCTTAGTTTCTAACTTGTGAAGAAGACTTTCGATTTCTTCAACACTCTTACTCTCTGTTTCATCAAAAATGACATCCCTGCTCACAATAAATTTTCCATTGGTCAAAAGATGATACCCTTTCTTTTCATCTGAATAGCCAATCATGGTGCATTTCAAACTTCTTGAATCAAGCTTAGTTCTCTTTTCTTTGGGAGCTAAGGCATAACAAATGGATCCAAAAACTCGAAGATGTTTAACTTTAGGCTTGAAGCCAAACCAAGCTTCATAAGGGGTGATTCCTTCTAATGAAGCAGTTGGAGATCTGTTTCTAAGATAGACAGTTGTATGGATTGCTTCTGCCCAATATGTTGGACTTAACCCTTTGAAAGTTAACATGGATCTCGCCATGCCTAACAATGTGTGATTCATCCTTTCTACGACTCCATTTTGCTGTGGAGTGTAAACATTTGTAAGATGCATTCTGATGCCATTTTCACTGCAATAAGTTTTGAATTCATTTGAGTTCAATTCTCCCCCATTGTCTGTCCTAAGAGTACCTATCTTTTCTTTGGCTTCATTTTCAACAAGTTGTCGAAAAATTTTAAATTTCTCAAATGCTTCTGACTTATTTTTCAAAAAGTAAACCCAAGTCATTCTACTGAAATCATCAATAAATAGCAAGAAATATTTGCAACCACCTAATGAAGGTTGAAGTGGACCACACACATCACTGTGAACTAGTTGCAGCAGCCTGTTTGCACGCCATGTACTTGTTGGAAAACTTTCTCGACTCTGTTTGCCATAAATGTAGGCTTCACATTTAGCATTTTCTTTGTTGAAAGTCGGAAGTCCTTTAACCATCCCTTGTTTCTGCAATTGAGAAAGACTATCAAAATTCAAATGTCCATATCTTACATGCCATAATCTTATAGGTGAAATTCCTGTAGTAACTGCCCCTGCAAAATCTGAATGCCTTGGAATAACTGTTCCTTTCATCCTTAACAGTTTTCCTTCTTCATATCATGTCATCACTGTTTGGAAGTTCTGTTTAACTGAATTAATCTTAACTAAGCCATCTTCCATAATTATTTGATGCCCTGCTTGTCGAATCATGACCAAAGACAACAAATTTTTCTTAAAGGTGGGTACATACCACACATTGGAAATCAATTTTTCTCCAATGTCAGGGAGAAAAACTTTGACTACACCTTTTCCATAAGGCGTATGTTTTGTATCATCTTCTAGAAAGATGGAGTTAAGATGGCACTCTTGAAAATTCCAAAAGAAATCCCGTCTAAATGTCATGTGCTGAGTTGCTCCTCAATCCAAAATCCAAGCATCTTCATAATCACTCTTAACATAAGAGGAAATTTGGATTGCTGGTGAATAAGTGAAGATATATTCTGAGTCATCATCATCTTGATCTTGATCATTTGCAAACGGTGCTGAAGGCTATTGAAACTTAGAAATTTTATTGATAGATGTGCGACAATCTGAAGCATAGTGACCAAATCTGCAAACAACTTGACTCAAATCAGTGCCTCTTCCTTAAGACTGTCCTCTGCCTTGAGATTGTCCTCAACCTCTGCTTTGTCCTCTGTTTTGAGATTGTCCTCTTCCTGGATTCTGTCCTGTACCTTGTTGAGATCCTCTGTTTTGATTATTGCCTCTGCCTTGAGAATTGTTTCTACCTGAATTGAAGCCTCTGTTGGAGTTGTTTCCTCTTTGTTGACTGCGACCACGACCTTGATTTTGATTAAAATTACCTTTGCCTTTGTTTTTGGAATTTTCAGCTGGGGAGTTGCTAGTAATGGCTTCTGTAAGAAAAACATCTTCACCCACTTTCTTTTTCTTCCCAAAATTTTTATCATGTTGAGTTAACATTTCGCAGAGCTCATCAAACTTTAGCGTTTCTAACTTTCCAGTGAGTTGCAAAGTTTCTAAAAAATGTGTGTAGGAAGAAGGAAGCCCAACAATTAAAATTGTGACCATAAAACTATCATCAACTGCTTGAAAACCAGCATTAACAATTTCCTACTTAATATTCTTAAGTCTGGATATGTATTCAAGAATATCTCCTTCTTCAGTCAATTTTTGATGCAACAATTTTAATTGTAAGTCGACTCTTTTTTATTGAGGCTGAGTATCAAACAACTCTTTAAAAGTTCTCAAAGCAGACCAAGCATCTTTTGCATTTTCGATATGGACATACATTTCATCATTGACAGAGGATTTAATGAGAGCTAATGCTTTGGCGTTTTTAACTTCCCATTTTTCTAGCGCAGCTGCATCTATAGGTTTATTTGGCTTTACATCTCCATCACAAATATCATGCCATAGTTCATTATAAACAAGAGTGCTTTCGATGAGGCGTTGCCATGTTTTGTAAGATTTTGAGCCTTCAAGCTTGTCGGAATCAGAAAAGAAATTTATCAACTTAGACATTGTAGTGTTAAGACTTCACACCACGAATCAAGCTCCAAAAAAAAATCAATATGCGCAACACAACAGCAACACACAACGCAAAAGAAACGAACTATCGGGGCTTGGCCTTGACCCTCGAATAGTCGTCGAAACAGGAGAAAATTGACTGAGCTTTGCACTTGGCTCTAGTCAAGTTCTCGAATGTTTACAAGGCAACTTTCAAAATTTGATTTTTACAATGGTGCTTTTGCACAATCTGGTAAAAAAAATACCCCCCCTCAAAGTAAAATTACTTTGAGTCACACTGTCACTCCATAAACAAATTTACAAAACAAAAATCTCCTTATTACTCCAACAAACAATACCCTTATTACTCCCAAAAAAAACACAATTACAATATTCTTCACAAAATTCTACTTATTCCTCCGAATACAAAGTTCCACCTTATCGCTCCAATTATGATTGCAAATCACAATTAAAAGAACTCCAATTACAAAGTGAACAAATCACTTCAATGAAACATTGCAAACACTAAATGTTTTTCTTTAAGAAATATTGAATGTCCTTTTTTATGCCACAAATGTAACATTGGAATGAACCTGGAACGAACGCATCAATCAAATATAAGGAACGCTGGAATGAACACGCTGGAATTCAATTATTTGCACCAAAGACACGTCTCACTTGTCAAAGGATGGAACGTGGAACCAAGAAGCTTATTTGTTGTTTCAACGCTGGTTCGATGTGCTTGCTGGTTCAAAACGCTTTGAATCAAAACGCTTTGCTGATTCAATCAAAGTTTTAATCGAACACTGGGACATGCAGAACATTGTTGCAATTAAACTCTGTTGATTTGCAGAAATCGATGCTGTTGATGCCAAACGCTTGAGGACGCTGCCTTAAAATGCTGGATAACTAAATTTGAAAACTAAAAACGTTGTTTCAATCGATGGAATGAATGTTGGCTTCAACGCTGGTTTGAAAGACAATACAGCAAAATTGAAACGCTAGTTTGAAAAACGCTAGTTCAAAGTGCAAGTGCAGAACGCTGGCAAGTGCAGAACGCTGGAAAAACTATTTAAAAAATCTTTTTTCTGCTGTCAAACGCTGGATTTAACTAGCGCTAGCATACAAAACTGAAAACTTATAATCGTGGTCAAAATGCAAAATCGATGCAACAAAAAAATGCTGAATCGATGCCTCTATGCCTACGATTCAATCAAAATATAAACTCCACCTTATGCTACCATCACGGCTGGGACTGCTGTTAAATTGTACTAAAAAACCAGACCAAGCTGTAGCTTCAATTTTTTTGTGGTGCTTTGGTATGTCTTATGTTCCTTGTGGCGTTTATTATTGCAGGAGCAGAGGAAATCGATTATAAATCGATGCAGAATTATACAGTGCTATATCAAATTTCTTATAAACTAATTCAATCAAAAAATAAACCCTGGCAAGAGCGCTCTCCTTTTTTTTTTTTTCACTCAAACAATTTAAAAAAATATCACACAGATTTGCAGTGGCTCCTTTTAAAAACTGATTTTAGAATTTGCAAATCTAAAATCAATAAAAAAATTTGCAAATTTCATACCAATCTTTTGCTGATCACTTCGACGGAGTTGAGTTTTCCACGACCTGATAGAGCTGGAATCTCCTCCTCAATGCATCACTGTGGCTCTGATACCACATGAAAGAGCAGAAGTGTCCTCATACACACAATTTTATTGATCAAGTAAAAAATTACAGGGTAAATTAGAGGAGTTTACACACGTAAACTCACACTCTCATTCTCTCATTACACATACAAAGAAAATAGGAAAACTAACCTATTTATAAGCTCTATGGATCACTTGGAAATTAAACAAGTGTCCATTTACAATAAATGAGCTTTTAACAAAACTACTAACTTTACTCCTAATTTAGAGCCTAAGAAATGACTCTTTTCTAGAGTCCTAATTTTTATTAACAAATTTCTAATTCTAAATATCTCACAAATATTCTAGAATAATAATTATTAATTTAATATCTTAAATTAATAATTATTTTATTCAAACACTATAACCTATGATAAAAATTATTTTTGGATCATCTAACAAAGTGGTCGTCATAAGAGATTCTTAAAGCACGAGTAGCAAGAGTGCAAAGAACACCAAATTTTTGAGCAGGAAAATGATGAGAATCAGCATGAAGATACTATTCGATGTGAGTTTTCTTGCGAAAAACTTGGTGAGAAATGGAACCATCATTGTTTCTAGAGAGAAGGATATCTAAGAAGGGAAGACAACCATCAACCTCAACTTCCATTGTGAAATTGATGGAGTCCGACAGGGAATTCAGGTGCCCTAGAAACACATCTAACTTATCTCGACCATGGGGCCAAATGACACAAGTGTCATCCATGAACCTTTTCCACATCCTAGGGTGAAATTGAGCCGAAGCTAAGGCCTTCATTTCAAAATACTCCATAAATACGTTAGCGACTATAGGGGAGAGAGGGGAACCCATTGCAACCCCACAAGTTTTCTCATAGAAATCACCTTGGAAACTGAAGAAAGTCGAGGTGAGGCAGAGGCAAACTAATTTAGATGTGCCTTGGTAAAAGATTTGGTTAAAGACATCAATGATACAACAACAATTTTTAATTAAAACATATTAATAACATAGTTCCGATTTGATATCATAAATTAATAAGTGTTGATTTAGTACCATCACAGTTAGGTAGTTTTTTTTGTCCAAAAACCTTTTGAAAATATAATTGAAAAGTTGAAAATTTGTAATCATTGAGGTATTACTTTGGCAAAGTCATTATATTACACCACTCTATACTTTTGAATAGGTCGAGCACGCGCTTGACCTACCTGCGTCCTCCCCACCGCCATGGCAACATGAGGGGGACCCGAGGCTCCCCTTCCTCCTCCTCCAGAAGTTCTTACATTCAAGAAATTGATAGCGTCCAACACCAAACGCCCTCTAACAGACTCTCAACAGAAGTTTTGGACAACATCACTTCGATGGCCCTTCCAATCGAAGAAACATGTCGATCTGCATTGAACCTAGCTGAAAGAGGGCTTGTTGGACAGTTTACTGGCCTCTGGCCCTCTCCCAAAGCTGTGGAAGATTGGGTGCAGAGGAACTAGATTCCATTAGTCTCGGAAGGCATCAAAAGCCACTTTGTAGGCAAAGGATACTTCGTATTTGTTTTCGAAAATGTGGAAGACAACACACTCATTTTCAGAAATGGACCATATTTTATGGGTCCTCGGGGACTATATTTAAACAAATGGAGCCCTGAATTCGATCCTGCTCAAGATGTGCCTTCAGCTATTCCAGTGTGGGTACGCCTCCCACATCCCCCACTACATTGCTGGAACCAGAAGTCTCTTCAAACCATTGGCAATACCCTCGGAAAGTATATTGATCAAACAATGAGAAAATATCAATACTAATGCGCACGTATATGTGTCGAGCTAGATTTGGAAGTTGGGCTATCTGAAGCTATCAAACTAATGGTTTCTGACTGGGTCCATATCCAGGAGCTGGATTATGAACAACTTCCATTTAAATGTAGGCACTGCCATGGCTATGGCCATTTTGCAAGGCACTGCAAAAATAAGGCGAAAGAAGAAAGTGAGAATTCGAAAGGAGAGCAATGGACCCTGGTTCAGAAAGCATCTCTGCACGCTTTGACATGTTTCTTGTCCAGAGTTCGTTGCTACTAGAATAGAGGCTAATCTCCTCCAAAATTCTCCCCAGATCATAAGCCTATCCTGCTCCTCTTGGAAGAGGAAGAAAATTTGGGCCCAATCTCATTCCAGTTCAACCCTCTTTGGAGTGAGAGTAACGGGTTCTTTGCCACTGTTCGTTTGGCTTGGTCCAAATCTGTCATAGGATCCCCAAGTTATGTGTGGGAGCAGAAACTCAAGGCCACAAAACACGCGTTGAAAGAGTGGATCAGAAAGCCCACAAATATCCCAACCAACCAGAGAAAATAAATAGTCCAACTATTGGAAGACCTGCAAATGGAAATGGAAAAAAGAGACAATACCTCTACAGAGCTTGAAAAGGAACATATTATTCAAAGAAATTCCTATCGCTCCTTCTGTGCTAAAGAAGAATATTGGAGGATTAAGTCTCGCAGCCTGTGGCTAAAAGCTGGAGACAAAAATAATTCTTTCTTCCATCGACAATAAAAATCTCGCCTCTCCCGCAATCACATATTGGAAATCATCACTCTTGAAGGGCTAGTCTGCAAAGGTTTCAACAAAATCAAAGCAGTTGCTGAGTCTAATTTCCAAAATCTTTATAGAAAAGAGAGTGACAGCAGTGAAGAGGACACAGGACTTCCTTTCTCACATCCCCTCCCTTATCAGTAGAGAATACAATACTAGCCTCATGAAGCCTTTCACTGATGAAGAAATCTGCAAAGTCATATGGTCAATGGAACCAGACAAGGCCCTTGGGCCTGATGGTTTTTCAATTCATTTCTACAGAATTTGCTGGGATATTATCAAAGTCGATCTGCTGAGAATGATCAAAGGATTCCAAAATAAAGCTAAGGTGGGGGTGGCACCAATTCCACCTTCTTAGCCTTAATCCCTAAAGAGGTGAATCCTAGATCCTTTGAAAGATTCAGTCCCATCTCCCTCTGCAATGCTTCGTACAAAATCCTCGCCAACAGAATTAAGCCATTGCTGGAGAATCTCATCTCCCTCTCTCAAGGTGGGTTTGTCAAAGGCAGACACATCCTAGATTATGTCATTCAGGTACAAGAAGCAATGCATTCCAAACATTAACGGAAGGAGCAAGGGATGTTGATCAAGCTTGATATGGAAAATGCCTTTGACAAGGTTAAACTTCCGTTTCTCTATAAAGTCCTTCTTCCCTTGGGGTTCTCCACGGAATTCGTCAACCTGATCAAAGCCTGCACATACAAGCCTTGGATAGCCTCGCTTGTCAATGGAAGACCTACCAATTACTTTCAAGCTTCGAGAGGATTAAGGCAAGGCTGCCCTCTCTCCCCATTCCTGTACATTTTAATGGCAGATACCCTCAGCAGAAAATTGATAGCATGAAATCACGCAGGGACAATTCCAGGCATAAGATTGTTGAACGGTTTGGATCCAATCAACCATGCTCTCTTCGCAGATGATTCTCTTATGTTATGCGGTGTCTCCATGAGGATCAAAACCGCCATAATATCAATTCTCCACAGCTTTTGTAACGCATCGGGTGCACTCATCAACGATAGGAAGAGTTCAGTGTATGGGTGGAATGTTGACCAAAAAACCATCCACATAATCATGCTTCACCTGGGCTTCGTTGAACATGCCAATTGGGAAAAAACCAAATACCTTGGGCTTCTCTTAACACTCAGAGTTAATAAGAATGTGTCGTGGGGGAAGTCATCTGCAAAATAAAAACAAAAATCGCCTCTTGGGGAGGCCATTGGCTCACCAATGCCGGAAAATTAACCCTCATCAAATCTGTTCTCTTGACCTTGCAAATTTATCAGACCTCCTTTCTGTTGGCCCCTAAGTCAATCACTGAGCAGGTAACAAAGCTAATCCAAGACTTCCTCTGGCGCGGTGGGAAGGGAAATCACAAGAAATTCAATTTGGTCAATTGGGAAATGGTAAAACGTCTTATTCTGGAAGGCGGACTCCAGATCAGAGACCCCTCACTCGCAAATATTTCCTTGGGCTGTAAAATCCCGTGGAAGTTATATTTTGATACTAAACATCCGGTCAGTCAAATCCTAAAAAGAGAAATATGTGATAGGAGCTCCTTTGATAATTTTGCTGACCGAAAACACTCCATTTAAAGGCTCGCTGATCTGGAATCTCTATCAGAGAGGAATATAATTATTCCAAAAACACCTCTACCACATTCCAGGAAATGGAAAAAAAATTATGTTGTGGCAAGACAATATAATGGGACATCCGCCCCTTGCCAACTCTGAAGATATAAAAGGGATCCGTGAGTGTGACTCTCAGCAAGGCATCCTCAGACATATCTACATGGGATGAGACAGGGAATTGGCACTCCTGGTCCTTACCCAGTCCCTGAACACTTGCAAAACCAACAGATCATGCTCAAAGAGGAGCTATCTGACTCAGCTCCGGTCCACAAGCAGGCTCCCAATTACTGGGGTTGGGGAAAAACATGAACTTACACTGTTGCGATTGGATTTCGGTACCTGCAATCACAGAGAGAAGAGAATCAACCGACCATATTTTGGAAATAGGTTTGGGATCCCTTCTGCATTCCTAAAATTAATTTATTTTTTTGGGTTCTAATGCATAAGAAGATATTAAGAAGATATTGACAGGGGAAAATCTCATAAAAAGAAGTAATCTCGAACCCCTCAGATGTGCGCTCTGCAGAAAAGCTTTTGAAACGATGGATCACCTCTTTGTGGACTGCTCCTTTGAAAAAGATGTGTGGAATTTCATCCTTCATGGTCTTAATGTCTCAGCCCCAACCCAGATCTCTGTGGTTGATCTCTTTTCCACTTGGAAGGTGTGATATCCCCATGTTATTTCTAGCAAGTCTCTATGGCTCCGAGTATGGCAAAACATCCCCAAATACGTCTGTTAGAAATTATGGATTGCTATAAATGAGCAGATCTTCAATAACACTTCTTAGACCCCTTCGACGGTGGCAACCAAAGCTAAAACACTCCTCCTTGAGACATCATCTCAACACTCTTATAAACCTGAAAGCTCTCTTCTCCCTGAAGAAAATAATTGGATGGGAACCTTTGTTTATCGGGACATAAATCAAACCTCAGTTAGTCCCTTCATAAATCCAAGATGGCCCTTAAGGGACCCAGACAAAATATTTCAAATATGATGGAGGAAGCAGGGTGAAGAAACGATCTTCTTTGACGAAGCCTCCAAAGGAAATCCCGGGATTGTGGTTTCAAGGGGTGTGCTCTATTCCTCGTATGGTACAAGAAGAGTCAACTTCATCTGGGGTCTTGGGCAAAGAACAAATAATCAGGGATAAATTCTTGGTCTGATAAAAGCATGCCAAATAGGTCGCGAGAAAGCAATTAGAGAATTCCAAGCTTTCAGTGACTTAGAAATTTTGATAAAGATGTTAAATTCGAAGGAACAATTCAACAACCCAATCCTAAATAAGAGCCTTCGAAGGCTGAAGTACATGATGTTAGACTTCTCCTCATACCAATTTTTTCACATTCAGAGGTTCGAACAAGGAAGCGGACATCAACGCAAACAAAGGTTGCCTCCTTCCGCAAGGAGCCTTCAACAAAAATGATGAAACCCCTTCTCAAATCTTAATTCCTTGAATTTGTAATGAAATCCCGCATTTCATGGACGCTGGCTTGAAGCTATGTATTGATGGTTGTTTCGGGCCTGGCCCAACCAGTCTTTATCTATAAATAAATATAACGGTTACAGTTAAAAAAAAAATTTCATTATATTTATTATGGTTATGAACACCATTGATGCCTTCTAAACAAACATAGGCAATGTCATCACAAGAAGTTCTAGAATAAAATCAAATTTGTTTGTTTTTTGTCCTAGACTTGTCATGAAATCTCAATATAAATGCTTATGGATATTTATGTTCATGGGTTATTTTCATGGGTTCTTAAAATGTTTACTTAGGCATTCTCATCACAAGAAGGATTTTTAGAATAAAGTCAATTTTGTTTGCTTTTTGTCCTAGATTTATCATGAAATTTGAATAATTTCATGATGTCTATGGATATTTGTGCTCATGGGTTATTTTCTGGTTTATGTCTAATTTTTTTACACTTCATTTTACTTTGGTAAACAAATCCAAATGCCCATGCACTCATGAACGATAAAGGTGATTACAAATGGGAATTAAACTATCATTGTTAACGATATAATTGATTCAAATTAAAGATGACAATGTTTTCAACTATTAAATTATTATTGAATTGTAAAAATTGAAAGATTAGTGATGGACTCTAAGGATATAATTCTAAACCTATCTGAATTGGAATAAGGTGGTCATTTTCATCATTGTCAAATCATTGTAAAAAAACCACTTTGAAGTACACTCCTAATAGTACTCAACACCCTAAGTATGACTTAAGAACAAACAAGCATAACATAAGAGCAAGTGAGTGTGATAGAGAAGAAATCAATACAAGCGAGTGTGATAGAGATGAAATCGGTACAATCAAGTGTGACAAGTGCAAAATTAATAATGTGTAAAAATAAAAGTTTTTGAAAAACACCTATCAAGAAATTAATGAATTACAAGAATTACATAACTGGTTTATTGATCTCCACTATCAAATTGATTTGAAGGATAAATTGATTGAATCACTTGAATTAAAATTAATTCAAAATGAGAAACAAATTGAGAATGTGGTTGGTGGAACATGTGCAACAAATGACCCTTTAGAAAAGATTGATGCAATTTGTGGCACAAGTGATCTCACACAAAAAGTTTGTGCAACTTGTGAAACAAATGATTTAATGATGATGATGATAAACATCCATTTAGAATGATATGATCTATCACAACTTTAAAAAGGTAAGAGATTATTTTCAATTCTTTAACATTTTATTTCTATGCTTGAAAACCATTAACAAATGTGTTTCATGATCACCATAGTTTTACTAACTTAAAAGGTCAAAAATATTTTGAAATTAGATTGAGTGTGGGTATTAGATGGAAAATCTTTATTGTTTTTTTTTTTTTCTTAAAATGTAGGTAAGTTTAATATGTGTTATTAGATTTTTTTTGTCTCGATGAAGAATATGAAATAATGTGTCAACTTCAATGATTTCCATCTATTATCAAATAATATGCCTAAGAAAATACGAAAAAGACAAAAAAGAAGTCTTCATTGTATTTACACACAATCAATAATACAAAGCAAAAAAATATTTTAAATTGGAGCATAATCATCCAAATATATGTCATCAGTAGTTGTTTCATACCTTTCAAATTTCAATAATTAAACTAAGCAGCAGGGACGCTAGCTATGTGGCCTTGTTAAGACAGTATGATCAACTTTCATAGGCTTTTTAAATACTTCATTATTTATTCTTATTAAGACATTGTGATCAAGTCCCTTAGTTCTTTAAATACATAACGATGTTCATATAGCTTCTTGTACATTTCTCTATAAATGAAAATCAAAGGTGGTTTCTATTGTGCTATTATGCGACATATTGATTGGATTTGTGATGTATGTTAGTCATGCTATATAAAATATAGGTTATGTGAGATGAAAATGTAGTGCCTCATTTCCTTAACTATGATTATGTGTTTGACTTGGAGGTTGACAATTGGTAGTTAGGGGGTGAACGATTCATTACTTTGGTAATTATTAAAATGGTACTTGTTAGGCTTTCATATTTATAATTATGAATGTAGCATATGTACTAAGTTATGCATGATTTTAATATTGTTTGAGAATATAGATATCTGTGTGTGTGGAAATATTGAGAGGGGGTGAATTCACAAGTTAAACCAGAATAAAACGAAACAAAAAAAATTATTGATGAAGATAGTGAGAACTGCAATCCTCTTTTACAAAAACTCAAGCTCCAACTTGTACAACAAAATCTCTAACTCCTTCAAGGCTCCAACCTTGAACAGATCCAAGCACCAACTTGGTCATAATGAGGACTTCAATCCTCTCAACAAATCCAAGCACCAAGTTGGTCAAAATGAAGACTCCAATCCTCTATCACAAAAAACCAGGCTCCCAACTTGTTCAATGCTTCAACAAGGCTCCAACCTTTAACTGCTTCCAAAGACTTTTTTGATAATGGTTCAAGGTCAGTATCAAATCTGATTCAAATACACTTTATAGGCTGGTCCAAAATCTCCTCTAGCAAGACTTCAAAAATGCTCCAAAAGTTACTTCATAAAGATCTTCAAGAAGGCTTCAAAAAACTCCTCAAGTCTATTCCAAAAGGTTGTTATAAGAGGCTGCTTTAAATTTGTCCAAAAATTTGCTCGTAAGGATACTTCATAGTCTAGTCTAGGTCTACTCAAAAATTTGATCCAAAGACTGCTTAAGATTTGATCCAAAGTACACTCTTAAATTGATATAAATTTTGCTAAACAATTGATCCCAAGTTGCCTCCAAACATGGTCAAAACACAGGCCAAGTTCTGTTCTAAAGGAGGTTGAATATTGTCCCTTCCTCAAGCAAAATTTTTCTCTTGCCTCAGGTCCAAAGGCTGTCACAGAGGGTCGAATTACAAACCTGAATCAAACCTCAGAGGGCCGAGTATGTCCATAGAGGAGGGCTGAAATTGCAATCTGAAACCACCACATACTTGTGTCTTATCACAAGTCCAAAGTCACATAATTAAGTTCGAAGTCTGCTACAATGTAGGTTGAGGGGTACTCCAAGGAAGGTCGAGATTTATCCACAAGAAGACCAGAGTTTAACAATAGAATGCCTCAAAAAATATTGACCAGAAGATCATCCAATAATGCTTGATCAATAGACTTCAAACACATCAAAATGTTAACAAAATCATATCCCATGACCCTTATAAACCAAAAACCATAAAACTAGCTATATCTTCTTCAATTTGCTACAAGGTTCATGAGATCTGAACTTATATTTCTTCTTCCTGCAAACCAAATTCCTTATCTTCTACTTGGACAAATAGTCAAATGAGGTCGAAATAGTCCCTTATTTATACTAGTTGAGCCCTCATTGAACTGTGATGTCTATAGGGGGGCGACATGATCTCAAGGTAGGTCTACTTGAAGAGGGGGACAAAAAAATTTATCTCCACTTAAAAAATTCACTTCTCATTACAGAGGAGTGAGGAGAAATGCTATAGCTCATTGGAAAAGGCTTAATGTGCTCTTTGAGTCTATGGCATTCTTATCTTCATCAAGTCATATTTTGACATCAATATTAAATTATTCTTTCGGCAATTCAAGTATCGCACATCAACAAACCATGATACAAATGAATTATATATATATATATATAATTCATTGTTTGTTGATGTACGATACCTGAATTGAATGTTATTCAACATGATTAATTATGAAGTGAATCACGATATTGTATATAATACGATGCAAACAGACAGTGTTGTTCTAATTATGGTAAATATTGTTGTTCTAATTGATGATGTGTGAGATGTAGCAAGGTGACCATGCATACAAGGAACTCGAAAAAGATGTCCCCAACTTAATTGTTAATGCTTAAATATCTCAGTTATGAGACTATGCTAATAATCAATAGTGCGCGTAACAAATCATCTAGTTTAATGAAGCGTGTGTACATATGAGAACTATAAAATGAGAACCAAACTATGTAGGCCTCGAGATGGTTACCCAATAATACTGCTTAACTTGTTTATGATTTGTGATGATGGATTGATCAAAGATATTTGGTGTACACAACACAATGTTTACAATGCAAGTTAGTTGGCCATGTTATAAGCCAAGGGCATGAAATACACTAAAGGGGTTATGCCTATGTTTTTAATGGGAGGGGTCGTGGTGACATGCCTATCCCATGCCAATAATAGAGGCAACATCTTTACAGGATATGTATGATCTTAGAAAATTGAATAGTGGCAACATGCCTACCAAGAGAACTCATGCTATGAGAGGAGGCACACATCACAGTCATGTTCGAGGGGGAGCACAATAAAGACGTAGCCCTTATTCCTTCAAGAGCCTCATACCTTCATCAGATTCAGGGCCAAGCCTAGGTAAAACCTTATAACCCAATGATTGTATTAGTTCAACTTTAAAATTACCATTAATTAATATTATAGAGGATTTACTTTATCATGAAACTAAAAATTAGAAAAGTCCCTAGGGTGGAGGTGAATAATAATAGCAAAAAAGAGAAATCTTCACCTTAACATCTAAGGGGTGTGTTAATTTTGGGCAACTAGATCCAAACTCCATGTTGCACTGCTCATATGACGATGGTCATATTTTTGTTGGATTCCTCTTTCGGAGAGGCGCAAGATTGATCTAAAGATCATCTTGATCGGATGAGCATAACATTGATTTTGAATTTATTTTCCACATGTGCAAGGTTGGCTAGATTCATCCCACATGCCTAAGAGATGTGTCACACACCCTCATTGATGAATATAAATTGGTGAGACTTGGAGGCCATTTTCTCATCATCTCATCACACTTTCTCTCATTGTGATCTGATTGGTTCGAAAGCCTTTGGAGGCCTTTTTCTCCTCACACGTGTGGAGCGAAGCTTCTGTTTTCTGCGCTGATCTTTTTAGGGTTTTGCTGCTGCAGAGTTGACCAGCGTTGACTGTGGTCAACCCTTGGTCGTTTGACCTCAATCTTCTATAGAAATTTCGAT
The DNA here is from genome assembly GCA_034641835.2 of Pinus albicaulis. Lineage (NCBI taxonomy): Eukaryota > Viridiplantae > Streptophyta > Pinopsida > Pinales > Pinaceae > Pinus > Pinus albicaulis. The sequence goes on along the minus strand of CM076584.1, from coordinate 983,443,831 downwards.
TTTAGGAGGTCGTACAGCTGGGCACTAAAATCGAGGAATTCGGGGTTGTTTAACCGAAGCCCTAGTTTGCTGCATTGACTTTTCTGCGTCGTCCCTGGTTTGACTTGCGTTGACTTGTGATGAGCTGTCTTTGAGGGATGTGGATGTGACACATGAAAATGTTGGTTGACCAAGAAAGACTTCTTTGGTTGAAGCATCTTGTAGACCGCCGTAACGCCACAGTATCTCATATCTTTGTTGGACAAAAGGAATTGTAAATCTGATCTATATTTGGCTTGTCTTCTATTGATCTATTACTGTGTTCTATCAGCATTTTACTTTCAAGTTTATGTGATTTCTATTTTGTATTGGGCCTAAGAAAGATTGAAGTAAAAGTGCATCAACCATAGAACACCATGGTTATCTAAATTTAACATGGTATCAAAGCTGAGGTGAAGACAAAGTGCAAGAGTCCAAGCTAGTGTTAGAAGCTATCTCTGAAGGAAGAAATCCTATCAAGGAAAAATGGCCTCCTCAACCTACAAGGGTTTCAGGCTGATGATAAATTGACTGATAAGTCTGATTATCATGCATGGAAGATGTCCTTGGATTTGGCGCTAGAAGATCAAGATGTCATGGACTATGTACAAGGGAATATTCAAGAGCCCCCATCAAATGCAGCTGCTGCCAAGAAGACAAAATATAGAAAAGGGGAAATCAAAGAAAAAATGATTATCCGAGATCCTATTCATAAGCACTTGGTTGCTTACATTTCTGAGCTGAAGACATCTAAGGAGATGTATGATAAGCTGGTGAGCATGTTCAGGGCTAACAATGCTAATCAAATCCTCTTCTTCAAGAATCAATTGAAGAATATCAAGAAGGGTAACGATGAATCTATTCAATCCTATTTTATGAGGCTCATTGAAATCATGAATAACCTCCTAGCTATTGGGGAAGCAATATCTGATCGAGAGATGGTTCTTATTACACTTGGAGGTCTCCCCCGTGATTGGCATGTATTCAATACCACTATTCTCAATAATAATATGATGCTTGATTTTGATGAAATATTGACGAGATGCACTCAAGAGGAAACAAGAATGATGGAGTATGCCTCTGATGGTAATGAAGTGACCCTACTGCCTTCATTGCTCATGCAAAGAAGAAGAACCATGGTGACCCAAGAAATCAAAACAATGGTAGAGCGGGGCCCAAAGGAAGGAAGGGAAGATGTTACACTTGTAACAAGATTGGTCACTATGCAAGAGAGTGACAACAACAACTCGAGAAGGAATGGCAAGAACAATAGGTTATCATACGCCCTGGATATCTGGTTAATTGATAGTGTTGCTTCAAGGCACCTCACTGGTTATAAAGAATCCCTTTCTGATTTGGTTGAGAATGATACTAATCCAAAAATTATTCTTGGAGATAATGCCACCTATCCCATTAAAGGGACAGGGACTGTGACCCTCCATCTATCTCAAGGTCAAGTCCTTCGATTGCAAGATGTGTTGTATGTACCTGATTTGAAGAAGAACCTTGTGTCCATTTCGGCAATGGAATACAAAGGGTTCAAGGTGGAATTTGTTGATGGAAAGGTACTTATCTGGAAGAAGAACTTCAAGGAAGCTCTTTCTATTGGTTTTAGAGTAGATACACTCTACCAGGTTGGAGGAAGTCCATTAGAGGCTATGACATGTGATACAACTCTTCAAACAGAGTTATGGCACTGAATGTTTGCACACCTTCATTACAAAGCCCTTCCCGAAGCAAGGAAGGTGGTGACAGGGATGCCCAAATTGAGAGATGATCATGAAGGTATATGTCAGGGTTGTGCCGAAGGAAAGCATACAAGGGGACCATTCCCCTCAAGTGTCACAAATACAACTGATATCTTGCAATTGATACATTCTGACTTATCTGGTATGCTACCCGCGACATCCTTGGGAGGATGTTCCTATTACATGAATTTTACAGATAACTTCTCCCGCAAGACCTAGATATATTTTTTTGAAGAAGACAGATGAAGCATTCAAATGGTTCTGTACCTTCAAGGCCTTGGTGGAAAATCAAACGGAGAATAAAATCAAAGTTTTGAGGATCGACAATGGGACCGAGTATGAGTCAAATGAGTTTAATGACTTTTGTAGAGAAGCTGGCATTAAGAGGGAGACCACAACTGCGTACACTCCTAAGCAAAATGGTGTTGCTGAAAGAAAAAACAAGACCATTGTGGAAGTTGTCTGCGCCATGCTATGTGACCAAGGTCTTCTGAAGTTTCTACGAGGAGAAGATGAAAACACTACTGTGTATGTTCAAAACAGATGCCCGCATTCCACTCTGGACTCCAAAACTCTCGAAGAAGTCTTCTCTGGGAAGAAACCTGATGTTTCTCATTTTAGAGTTTTTGGTTGTCCTGTTTACTTTCATGTGCCAAAAGAAAAGAGAAGCAAGTTGGATGCTTCTAGAAAGAAGGGAATGTTTCTGGGCTATAGTGAAACTTCGAAGGCATATAGAATCTGTGTCTGGTCAAAGATATGCCACGATGTCACCTTCGATGTAGATGTTGCCCTCAAGAAAGTAAGAAATCTTCCTAGCTCCAAGGAAGACAAAGAAGATGAAGAAGCAGGGAAGTTGGAAGAGCCGAAGGATGACCTAATGCCTGATGTTGAAGGACCTATGGATCCCACTGATCCACCTCCTTTAAATAAGAGAATACCATCATGGCTTAGGGATACTCTCGAAGATGCCGAGAGACATATTGCCCCAAGGGGGCCATTCTGTGAAAGCAAGAAGTCGAAGAGATACCAAGGGTATCTAGCAGCCATGAGTACGATAGTACAATCTGAGCCTGGAACATTTGAAGAAGTCGTAAAGCATTAAGTTTGGAAGGATGTTATGCACAAAGAGTATGAGTCCATTATGAAAAATGATGTCTGGGAAGTGGTCCCGAGACCGGAGGACAAATCTGTTGTCACCTCGAAATGGCTCTATAAGATCAAGCATGGATCTGATGGAAGTGCTGAAAAGCAAAAGGCAAGATTTGTTGCTTGAGGCTTCTCTCAAAAAGAAGGCATAGATTATGATGATATATTTGCACCTGTGGCCTGATATACCACCATTCGATCTATTATTGCCCTTTGTTGTGTAACCAGCTCCAAAAATAGAAGAAAAGAGATATCAACGCCTTAGAAATAAGCCACTTCGAGGGGGCAACCTCCAATACATTACATAAATGAACAATTATTGGATGATACAAATGACCAAAACCTCCTTCTATATATAGGAGTCCATGGGGCCACAATATAATCCTAGTGGGGCCACAATGTAATCCTAGCCGACCTAACAATAATAATGTAAGGGCACAATAATAACAATATGGGGGTTACAGGGGTACAATAATAACAATAAGGGGGGCTACACTAACATAATAAAGGGCTACACTATTAATATAGGGACTTAACATGCCCCTCTCCTTCAAACAAGTGTTGTCCTCAACGCTTGATTATTTCTTGATGCTTCTGTATAAAATTCTCGTCCTCCCATGTGGAATCTTCTACAGGAAAGTTCTTCCACTTGCTGAGATACTTTGAAATTAATTGTACTTTTCGATTTCTTGTTTCTATGACTGCTTCAGAACTTCTTTCGATGTGATATTGATCTTCCAGTTGTTTCATTTGATTTTGCACCAAAGTTAGGTTATCCTTTGAGAGTTGGAGAACTTGTTGTTGATGCTCATTGTGATATTCCACTACTTTATCATCCATAATAGATTTTATTTGATCCTTCAAACCATCCAAATTAGCCTCCATTTTTGCTTTTAAACCATCTATGTCATCTTCGGTTGCTCTTCGTAAGATCGAAATTTGTTGTACTTGGTACCGTAATTTTGATATCTCAAATTGCAATTCTTCCTCCTCATGCGTCATAGTATAGCTTTCTGAGGGCTTAATGGGTATGGAATTATTTTTTGGAGGCATAATAGAACCCATTACTGACAAAAATTCTTCAATATGCCCTTGGAATCAATTCAACTTTATTCTTCAAACAAGACTTATGCAATTCGGAAAAAACAATACACACCTTTTTCTTTCTTTTGAGGAGCTCGATATTGAAATTGGATTATCTCTGTGATTGCGGCCCTTCAATATTTGAAATTCAGCACTGAAGTAGCCCTCTGAATTCTCTTTTGAATGCCACAAGTCTGACCTAATTTGTATTCTCCAAGACAAAGTTGTGTCCAATCTCCCACAATGACCTAATTCTGGACTGGTTCATTAGAGCGAACTTGTAGGACTTGCCACGTGTCATTGTTCTGTTCTTTGTCTCTGAAATTGATAGCCAAGAAACTAGAGTCCGTGTATCTGCGACCACTTTTAACGGCACTCAAATCCACTTTCCAGAGAGAGAGTTATTGAACTTTTCCCACGATCACCGCTTTGAGATGAAATTCAGGAGCCTGAAAAAGCACTACCTTCCACAGATCATATCTCCAAAAATATTGCGAACCAAGTTCTGAAATTTTTAGACAATATTCCTCAGGATTTCGGCTTCACACCCTAAAAATTTCAGCTTTTGAAACTTCGTAGAAAAAAAGTTATAGCAAAAATGCCACAATGACCTGTTTGGAGCAGCGAAACCCTAGAATCTCAAACCTCTGATACCAAATGTTGTGTAACCAGCTCCAAAAATAGAAGAAAAGAGATATCAACGCCTTAGAAATAAGCCACTTCGAGGGGGCAACCTCCAATACATTACATAAATGAACAATTCTTGGATGATACAATTCACAAAACCTCCTTTCTATATATAGGAGTCCATGGGGCCATAATGTAATCCTAGTGGGCCACAATGTAATCCTAGCCGACCTAACAATAATAATGTAAGGGCACAATAATAACAATATGGGGGTGACAGGGGTACAACAATAACAATAAGTGGGGCTACACTAACATAATAAGGGGCTATACTATTAATATAGGGACTTAACACCTTGCTGCTACGCAAGGATGGAGTCTACATCATATGGATGTGAAGACCGCTTTTCTGCATGGATCTATAAAGGAAGAAGTGTATGCGGAGCAACCTCTGGGGTTCGAAGTTCAAGATAAAGACATCCATGTATGCATGTTGAAGAAATCCCTCTATGGGTTGAAGCAAGCCCCCAGGGCTTGGTACGAGAGGATAGATAGCTACTTGATGAAGTTGGGCTTCACTCGAAGTAATGCTGATCTGAACCTTTATTTTAAGGTTGATAGAGAAAGACCTCTCATTTTGGTTCTCTATGTGGATGATCTCTTCCTGACAGGTGTTGACCCTCTCATTTATCAATGTAAGAGGGAGCTAGCTTCCGATTTTGAGATGAAAGACCTATGACTGATGCACTACTTCTTAGGGTTGGAGGTCTGGCAGAGGCCAAGCGAGATTTTCCTTTCTTAAGGAAAATATGTCGTGAAGCTGCTGGAGAGATTTTGTATGGTGGACTGTAAGTCTGTGTCGACACCAATGGAACTCAACTTTAAGAAGTTGAGTGTAAATGTTGCTAGGTCCGTGCTAGATAATCCTACCGAGTATCGACAACTTGTGGGGGCCCTGATATTCTTAGTGAACTCCCATCCGAACATATGTTTTGCAATGAAAACTTTGAGTCAACATGTGGTTGATCCTCATCACATTCACTGAATTGGTGCCAAGAATATATTGAGATATCTTCGGGGCACAATCAACCATGGGCTGAGATACATTGTTGGGAGTTTGCGACTCCATGGATATACTGACGCCAATTGGTCTGGCAGTGTGGTGGATCGCAAGAGCACATCTGGATGTTGCTTCACCTTGGGGTCTGCTTCGATATCTTGGATGAGCAGGAAGCATAAGTCAGTGGCTTTGAGCACTGCTAAAGTCGAATACATTGTAGCGAGTATGGCCTGTTGTGAAGCTGTTTGGTTGCAAAATCTCTTCAGTGATTTGTTCGGGCATGTGCTAGATACCATCATTATCCTTTGTGATAACCAAAGTGGGATTCGTCTTTCTGAGAATCACATGTTCCATGATCGATCCAAGCATATTGATATCAAGTACCACTTTATCCGAGATATGGTACAGCGAAGCGCCATAAGGCTCGATCATATATGAACTGATGAGAAGGTCTTGGATATTCTCACGAAGCCCCTGGGGAAGGTCAAGTACCTAACATTTCGTGAGAAGCTTGGAATCGTGGAAAGACCCTATTCTGAGGTAACCTGATTGAGTTGGACTATGAGCTCTGGGAGCTCCAGGGGGATTGGGGATAGCTTCTTGGAGCTATAAGCACATACAGGGCTAGGCTTGTCAAACCTTGTTGTGCTTATGCCCCACCGTTATCATATTGAGTTGGTTCGCCTCTCTCTGATATGTGCCCGACTCCTACCCATGGAGTTTCAGACTCATGGGAAGTACCTCTCATTTGGCCAATGAGGTGGGAAATGAGGATAGAGACCATAGCAAGACCGATGGACGCATCGAAGATTGTCGTACTCTCTATGTCTAGGATGGCACGTGTCCAACACCTTGATCTGGGATCAAGTATGATGAGGTTTTATCTTCTAAACTGACTTCGGGTCAGTAAACTAACTTTGGGTTAGTATGAGACTCTTTTTGAGTCTAAGAGAGGTTTTTACCTCTAAGCTGACTTCGGGTCAGATGTGTCTGATATCTTTGTGACTCACCTTATGTTCTGAAATAAAGAGCTAGCAAAGCAAGTTACGGTGGGATGACGCACAATGTTTGGTTTGGTACATGATGGATGGCACTTGTGGACAAATGGAGTTCTCCCTAGTTGAGAGGGAGTGTTAATTTTGGGCAACTAGGTCCAAACTCTATGTTGCATTGCTCATATGACGATGGTCATATTTTTGTTGGATTCCTCTTTCGGAGAGGTGCAAGATTGATCTAAAGATCATCTTGATCAGATGAGCATAACATTGATTTTGAATTTATTTTCCACATGTGCAAGGTTGATCAGATTTATCCCACATGCCTAAGAGATGTGTCACACACCCTCATTAATGAATATAAATTGGAGACTTGGAGGACTTGGAGGTCATTTTCTCATCATCTCATCACACTTTCTCTCATTGTGATTTGATTGGTTTTGTCACCACCAAATTGAGTTCTTGTTGGGCTACTTCAATGGTCAACTTGGAGTAAATATTTCATACCAGCTTTTGATTGAAGATTAGCCTCTTCAGTTTGAGAGGGCTCTCTCAAGATAACTTATGATTTTTTCAATAAAAACTCTCTTAGATGGCTAATTCTATGATAATGACTTGATTGTATATGATTGCAGGTGGAAAATGTAGAGGATTTGCTACCATTGGGCTTATGGAGTCATTGTAAACCTCAATTACAAAACAACGTCATGGAAACCAAGGCACTTATATTCTTATCAAATCACACATAAAGGACAAAACAACAACTACATGTGTTCAAGAAATTGGAGCATATTACTGAATTTCAAGTGATTACACATGAGCCACTGCATAAAGATCAAAAATACTAAGATAAACAAGCATAGATAAGAATATACAATGAATCTTGGGTTTCTTGGGTTTGAAACAAGCTACTGCAAAAGTATATTACTGATAGTGAAAGATTATAATAGTAGTGCATACCTAAGATCTCCCAACCACTTATAACTCTAAAACTCTCTCATTTATAGAGTGAGAACTCATACAAATGATATGCCACCTTGCTAGCTTCGAATTCCCACCTCAAAGACCTATTTCAAACATGATTCTATCACTTGGAGACTTCCTAGAGATATTTATGTTTTGCGGAGTTTGAATACAAAAAGGACTCTTCTTCCATTAAATAGTTCAAAAAATCCATTTAATAACCCTTATCAATGGCAACCAACTAATTCGTTGAGTGTACTGGAGTGTTGATGTGTCATTATGCCACATGGATGCTGAGCTAGACCTCCTCCAAGTCGAATTTTACAATTGTTTTTTATAAATCTGGTTAGTGAAAACTCTGAAAAATAGACTTCAAAGATGAGTGTATAATTTTCAAACCCTGATGGATTTGTAGAAACTGAGAGGTTTTTTTAGATGGACCTGTACTGAAGAAAAACCTCTTTCAGATTTCTAAATTCCTTTTTCATTTGGTCAGAAATCAAACTTGAAGATGACTACTAAAATAGTCATGTACAGAAATTTCTTAGCGCTCATTTTGTAGCAACTTTTCGTTGCGCCTCTTTTTTAAACACTTTTTCCAAACCTGTATGAAAATATCTTCCTCCATATTTAGCCTAGAGATATTTATGTTTTGCAGAGTTTGAATACAAAAAGGACTCTTCTTCCATTAAATAGTTCAAAAAATCCATTTAATAACCCTTATCAATGGCAACCAACTAATTCGTTGAGTGTACTGGAGTGTTGATGTGTCATTATGCCACATGGATGCTGAGCTAGACCTCCTCCAAGTCGAATTTTACAATTGTTTTTTATAAATCTGGTTAGTGAAAACTCTGAAAAATAGACTTCAAAGATGAGTGTATAATTTTCAAACCCTGATGGATTTGTAGAAACTGAGAGGTTTTTTTAGATGGACCTGTACTGAAGAAAAACCTCTTTCAGATTTCTAAATTCCTTTTTCATTTGGTCAGAAATCAAACTTGAAGATGACTACTAAAATAGTCATGTACAGAAATTTCTTAGCGCTCATTTTGTAGCAACTTTTCGTTGCGCCTCTTTTTTAAACACTTTTTCCAAACCTGTATGAAAATATCTTCCTGACCATATTTAGCCTCCACATGTGATCAGCTGACTTTGATTGCTCCACTTCAAGACAAAATTCCTTCAATATTCAACTCGCTGCCAAAAGCGGGGAAAACAAGGCAGTTTCATAGCAACTTTTGGTAGCAAATTTAATTTACCAATTTCCACCACCTCTTAGCGCTCTTTTCTTTCATGGATCTATTTAATAGGTTTAAAGAGCTAATACAAAATTTTCCCAAGATTTAATTCCAATTTTAATCACCTTTTTTTTCAAAAAGTCATCTTCAGAAATTCCTCAATGAAAATTGGGCTTCAAGCCTGGGACACACTGCGGAGACACCTAAAGTGTAAAAAAATCAAAATTCTCCTTTTTCTTCAAAATTTCACCAATAGGTCTGAAAATTGATATGATAAAGGATGATAACGCAAACTTGGTTCGAAATGCCTCTTACCCTCTTCAAAAAGCATCTTTTTCACCTTTAGCAAGTTTATTTACCAATAAAATCACTCTGTTTTTTCTGAACAAATAGGGTTCAGAGATGAGCTCCTATCTCCATATCCTTTATAGTTGTTGCAAAACTTAAGGAGGTTTTTGTAGGTAAGTTCGTTATGAATAAAAACCTCTTGGTTTTTTGAAAAACATCTCCAGGTGTCCGGGAACTGCATTTGAAAAACATGTATCAAACAGGAAAAAAACTCATTCTAAAAATAGAGCCGAAAGACATCTCTGAATCTCCCAATTTGTAGCACCTTTGAGAAAAGTGAAAGAGGTTAATGTTATTTGATCTATGCTTGAAAATAACCTCTCTTAGTTTCTTAGAATGCTTCTTTTTTTGCCCAAAAACTGCCCTTGAAGTTGACTGCTCAAAAAGTAAAAAAACAGAGAAAACCTTAGATTCGCTACGAAATTGTCAGGCAGCTTTGTAACGAAATTTGCCTATTTTCTGTATTTTCTACGAAACTATGAAAAACTAGACAAGTGGCTCTTTTTTTAAATTTGATGACTATGCAAAGGAACGCAAGGTGGATTATTGTGGATATGACCCTAATGACAAGACTAATGAAGTGTCTATGACCTATAATAAACATGATTAAGTGAATTTCTCATCAAATGAATGATCTAACCTAACGAGACAAGGTGAAGCTTATGATGACCCTATCAAAAAAAATTGAAAAATTGAGAGTGATAATAGTGGCTCCACTGGGGATGGTGTGCCCCTGTGGTACAACATAGAACTAGTAGTTCTAATGCCACCTCCATTGGGTTGCTCCCATCTTCAAAATGAAAACTTGCAACCTGCTCCGACATGTAACCTCGGCACTGAAAAAACCAATAGTGACTAAAGAACTGAAAGTAGACATGCTGAAGTTTAAAACTAAAACTGAAAAAATGCTTGATCCTTAAGCTTATTTATATACAAATGATCCTACTCTAGTTGCTCAACATAAAAGCCGAATCAAGTGATCTCAGACTTCCAATGAAGCCAATCAAGAAGTTGAGTACTAGATGGGAACTGGCATTCCACTTCTCTGATAAAAAAAACCATTCCTGAGACATGACAACTTGTTCCACCATCTGAATTTGTCTACATAACTAAAAATCATATTGAAATTCATTTCTATAGAAGATTCCAGCAGAGCTGTGAAAGGATCTTTGAGAGTATGCACGAATAATTCTTGTTGATCAACAAGAAAATGTGAGTAAATATGATCCTTTGATGTTGTTCCTTGTTCACATTTTTCTTTATAACTCTTGTGACCATTCTCGAATAAAAAAGAAAAAAAAATCTGCTAATCATTGTTTTCATTTGTGAGAAAGAAAAACTTGGAGTATTCTTGGACACTTTCAAAAGGAACTGCCTAAGCATGTACCACATGAATTTCTAGAGGTAATTCTTCATATGATTCAACAAGCATACTCATCTGATTGTCTAATATTTTTTTTTCAAAAATTTCTTCATTTGTTGTAAGCTGATGCAAGGAATGACATGAAGAATAAATTTCTTCTTTTACCTGAGGATTATAGCAATTATCTTCCAATATTTCTTCCTAATGTTGGAAATGATTCTCATATTCATGATGATCAAAAGACTAACAAGTCTGCTGCAAATGTTCATCAAACTCAGAGGATGTAACATGATTGTCATAAATAAACTCCTGCTTGGTTTCATTTTCATCCGAGAGAGAGACTACCCTTTTTTCTTGGTGATGAAAGGGATTGTCATGAAGGGCCTCTAAAATTTCCTCTTCCATGAACTCATCATCTTCATAACAATTCTCCAAATATTCAATAGAACTCACACAATGTTTACAACAGTCTTTGACCAGCAATAAGGAAGAATGACATTCTTTATACATCTCATAAAATGCAACATGGAAATCGGCAAGAGAATATAATGAACCATTTGGCAGGCTTTCGTACCAAGACCATGCTTTTCCCTCTAAAGTGACCATAAAAATCTTCATGAGACAATCCTCAGGGAACTGAACCTTAAGTCTGCGTACATGCATATGGAATCGAACCAAGTGAAGAGCAACATTGTTGGAACAGGGTCTCCTACAAAGCTGTGAATCTGGTCCATTTTGTGTATTTTTATTATATTTAGTCTAGCGCAGGGGTTTTGGGGTGGGTCAAAGCCCCTAAAGCATTGTAATGGGTCAAAGGGTAGACTCAGAGTCCATAAACCACGGGTTGCGGACCAGAGGGAGGGTTAGGCTGAATTGTTATAAACTGAGGAATATTTTGAGTGGAAAAGACTAAGAATGAAAAGAGATTGATGCTAAGTGCGAACTGAGAGATCTGGTTATGGTTGTTGGGGAAGGACTCATGCTGCTGTGTGCGCAGAGAGTCTCTGTCCTGTTGTGTGCAGACCCTGCTGCTGTGTGCGCAAGTTGGGTTTTGGGGTATTGTAAGTAGATCTGAAGGATTAATGAATTCGGAAGTATCGTTGAATATCTGAATCTATTGTAATTACTATGATATGAATCTGTGATGTTTGGTTAATTAATATATGTTGTTGTGTTATTGATTTAAGCTGCGAACATACTTGTGTTACTTGCTTATGCTGCGATTTGGATCTGTTATGTTTCACTTCATGCAAGAATATCTGGAATAGTTGCGTTATCGTTATATGAGTTCATGATCTGTTGATTACTGTGAATATCATTGTTGTTGCGCACGTGGATGCTAGGGGAATCTATAGATATAGGCTCTGTGATACAAGATCTGGTCACTATAAGGTTGAACGCAGCTCTGTTTGACTTACCTACCCTCTCCCAGGGTGCGAAAACCTGGTTCCAGCACCCACCCATACTACTTCGGGTGAGACTTTGGCCTGCGCAAGCAGATCACTGCTGAAAGGGCCAGTAGTATAGAGGTTTGTTGGCAAATCTTGAACCTCTGAACCTGGGTCAGGACCCCTTGAGCCAACAAATGGTTCCGTTGCCGGGACCGGGAGCATTTTAAGAGAGGGATCAGGTAATGCTAAGGCCATACTGGAAGCCTGAAAGAAAGGAAATTGATGAATGGTTTGAACAACAAGTTCAAGAATTTTTCGTAAAAGAAAACCGCAGTGAGAGGTTGACCACCGAAGAGTGGAAGAATAAGTACATTTTCATGGAGATCTACGAGATCTTCTTTGTAACGATTGTGATCGAGCTCCAGGAGTGGCTTGCAAGGTTGGTAGAATTTCAGAAGTGTTGGAAGGACGAGCGGGTCACGGAGTGGACCCCGAACTAATCCAGCAGTTAGAAAAGGCTGATAACTCCATCACTCGCACGGTGGACCATTGGGTAGACAGTGTGTTAGGAGAATTTGTGACAGAGTTTGCCATCGATCAATTTGTCTCCTACTCTGAAGCAGAGCGAAGATTCTTCAAGGGGTTCTGAGGTAAGTTTCTGAAGACCTTACCATTGTTGATCAAGATATTATTGTGCAAAAAGAGTATTTTGTGTAGCCATACCGAGTGAATGACCTCTGAAATGGACGGGAGCACAACGCGAAGTGGCAAATACTACAGAACCAACCTAGAAGGAGATAGATTTGTCTACAGTTCGATAAGAGAAGCAGCTGCGCAGAGTCCTCTAGCCACACCGCTTTCAAACCAACCTAGGGGTCAGAATTCACCTACAACTCCGCCACCACCGGAAGACGACATGGTTGTGCACATGAAGTTGCCGAAATTTAAGGGTGTGGGAGATGAAGACATGGATCAGTTCTAGTTTGTCGCGGGATCGGTATGGACTGCGCAGAACATAACTAGTGATGCAGTGAAAAGAGCACAGTTGTCCCTTGCCTTTAAAGGAAGAGCTTTGGACTGGTACATGGGATACATGGGTCAAAACACAAATGTAACCATTGAAGATATTAAGAACGCCCTAAAACAGCAATTCAAGAAACCTAAGTCCTACTCTCAAATCGTGGTTGATCTAAAGGATTTCAAGCAAGGGCCTTCTGAATCTGTGTGGGAGGTCGATCAGCGACTTAAGAAGGTGATCAGAGAAGGGGGATTCTAATATGATGATAGACAACACATAGAATGGTTCATCGCTATGTTTCTACCTCACCTGCGCGTACCTATGGGGCACCAAACTTTCGAATCGCAGGAGAAAGCCTCGGAGGGTGCCATGAAGTTAGAAGTTGCGCCTCAAGACGAGACTCAGCTGGGCGTCCAACAGATCCAGGGATAGCTGGAAGCGATGCACATAGAGATCCAAAATCTGCGGAAGGAACGAGGGGCAGAGGGTAGCCCCGAGAGATGGTGCATACGATGCCGGGTGACCCAGTGGACTAGCACTATGGTGCGATGATTGTCGTGTTGCGGGGCTGCACGATACCAACCACTGTCCCCGCCTTGCTGCGTATGTTCCAAAGGTAAACCAGCAATGGTGTAGGTTCTGCAGATCGGTGGGACAAGATGAACATAACTAACAGACATATGATTTGATGATTGATCGAGGAAACTTATATAGAGTACAATCAAACCCTGCATCGCCAAGAACCCTCGCAGGCATAGGTGGCTCCCCATCAAGGGGCAGGGGAGGGGGGCGAGGTGGAAGTGCAGGTCGGGGACGAGGTCAGCTAATCTGTTATAACTATGGAGAAGCAGGACACTTTGCAAGGGTCTGTCTGAACCCTACAAGGCAGTCCTGTCGATATTGCAGACAGCTGGACCGTGCGATTGAAGATTGTCCAATCTTGATAGCAAAAATGCAAGAAAAGCAGTCGACGCCTACACAGAATGTGCAGAGAGTTAAGGATGAGCTGCGAGACAAAGATCCAAGTGTGAATGTTGTGACACGCAATGGGATGGCCACCAAGGGACCTGAGGAGGAGGCTGCAATGGAACCTCTGATCCGACAAGCGGTTATCAAACAAGAAGGTTTAGACCTAAAAAAGGGAAAAGAAACATTTGTCGCAGATGGCAAGGACTTTGTTGAGGTGGAGACAGCTACTGCTCAGGCACCTGCAAACCTCAAGGCAGATGAGGAGGTCGAGCCCTTTTTGCAGGCATGTATGAAGTTGTTGCACAACGAAAAGGCTGTGGATAATCTTCAAGCATTAATAGATAATTGTGCAGCGCGACCCAATCTACCCCCGGAGGTCAAGGATGTGCACGAGCTATACAGGTATAAGAAACGCACCGAGAGAGAAATGGGGTTGACTGCGCAAATTAGTGACTACGAAATGGATCACATTATTTTGGACCTAGAGTCAGATGCGAACATGTTACCTAAACAGAATTGGCAACGAATGGGAGAGCCTAAGTTGGAATGGTCCACCATTCAGCTGTGCATGGTCAATCAGCAGAAAATCATCCCACTAGGAAGGTTGTCTAAAATTACAGTGGATATCGCAGGAGTAAAGGCCCGAGCTGACTTTGAGGTAATTGAAATTGTAGAGGATGCGGACCCCTACCCTGCGCTCTTAGGGTTGGACTGGGCTATAGATATGGGTGGTATCATCAACCTCAAAAAGAGAAGCATGGTGTTTGAGAATAATGGTACAAGGGTGATAGTACCATTAGATCCTGTGGAAGGCGAACGATACACAGAGCTAGTGAGCGATCAAGAGGAGGTGGATCACATTTACAAGTTGACTGCGCGGGACGAAGATCGGATCAACCCCACAGTGGGTGGAGTACTCTGCTGGGAAAAGGATAGTGAATGCTTCTCCAACTCTGACGGAGAGATGGAGAATTGGAAAAACCGGTTGCACTATGTCTCTGCGCTGCAATCTCTTCGAGTCACAAGGGACTTCCACTGCATTTCCTCAGAGGTAAGAGACCTACCCTCCTTTGATGGTTCTAGTAGCATTAAGGAATTTTTGCGAGCATTCGAAGCAGAGGTTCCCAGAGGACGAAGCCTATGGGCCCTTAAGCTAGCCACGCGTGGAACACCTGCGCGATGGTGAGAGATGCATAAGGAGGCATTCCAGGATTGGGAGGAGTGTCGGGATATGATGATCTTGCGATTTGAGGCCCCAACCGATGTGCGCATCAAGACATTCCTTGGATCGGAAGATCCACGCGAATATCTGTACGCATGGGAAGAACAGTGGTGTGACAGGATGACTAAAGAGTGGGTTCACCTATTGATTCATACCCTGGGGCCACTTCCCTCTGCATGGTACTTAGATGTGGAGCTACATCGGTGCACCCGCCACTGGGGGACGTTGAAGGAAGAGTTCCTGGGAACATTTGGGTTAGTAGGCGGGACAAAGGAGCTTGATGCAGTCCTGCGAGATATTGACACTGGGGTATGGGGTAAATCGCATTTGTTTATCGCACCGGAAGTACCCACATGGGAAACGCGGATACCAAGCATGGTCAACTACCATAGCCTAGCCCCAACAGAGGGTAAGGATGATCCGCGAGTTGCTTCTGACTCAAAATTGGAAGGGGTGCGCATGACCACCGGGCTGCTCAAGCTACGAATGGGTAGTAATGGGACGCACCCTATGTTGGCTAAGAATGGGGATGCGGATACAAAAGGCAGAGTTATCATATATTCAGCGACTCTCACAACAAGGAAACAATTGTGTTCACTCCTTGGCCATGTAGGGTATTATAGAAAGTTTGTTTGGGAATATGCGCTACTTACAGCGCCTCTGAGAGACTTGCTTACGCAGGGGGTCCGGTCCGGTTGGGATGACACCTGTCGGGAAAACATGTCTTTGGTTTTGAAGTACCTAAGGAACAAGCCTGTGTTGGGGGAGGATGCACAGGAGGCACAGGTGTTTGACCCAAGCATAGTAGGTATGTCGAGCGCGCATAAGGAGCGAAAAGTGACAGTTGGAACAATAAAATCTGGTAAAAAG
Organism: Pinus albicaulis; assembly: GCA_034641835.2. Lineage (NCBI taxonomy): Eukaryota > Viridiplantae > Streptophyta > Pinopsida > Pinales > Pinaceae > Pinus > Pinus albicaulis. The sequence goes on along the minus strand of CM076584.1, from coordinate 983,427,769 downwards.
GAAAAGTTATCGTTGAGTGGAGTGGGCGGCTGGCAATTAATGGGGCGATTCCTTGAGATTTTGTACCGCTTACTTGATGGTAACTTCCAAGTGACATTTACCCTACCGTTGGACGACCATAGGCACTATAAAGTAGGAAGAATAGCTCAGACAAAGGTTCTGTATCACTTTTGTAACCCGTATGTATTTTCTCTATGATGCACAGTTCTCTGGGCCTGTAGTGTCCTATTCATGGCAAAGCAACCCACTCCCATTGCCGATAGGCCCCCAGAATCGGAAGTCCCTTCTCCCACTAGAATGACAGCTACTAGCCCCGCGGAAGCTTCGGTACCTACAAAGCCCGAACTTGAGGAAGTCATGGTTGGGTCGGGGGACGAAGAAATCGATAGGATAATTGCGCTCTGGCTTCCTGCATGGAGTGGCTTCATACCTGGCGAAAAGAGCACCTAAGGGACCTACGCAATAGGAGTGACCCTCCCTATCGACCCTGAGGAAACCACAGAGCTGAGCGAGAGGGGCTCGGACGTTGCCACGGAAAAAGACTCACAGCTGCCACAGATCGCCGACAAGGACGTCGAGGTCGGTCCGTAGCTAGAACTGAGCATGCAAGGGATGAATAACAAAGCTACCACCTCCCTCCAAGATACAAAGCAGCCAAGCGAGCCTGAAAAAGGGCCCCAAAAAAAGTAGCGCGCCCAATGCCAGGAATATGATGTGACGGTCACACTAACTGACGGTGACCTTGAGCAAATCACGGACGCACTTACACTAGCTACAAAGGATAGATGGGCAACCATAGAGGAACAACAAAAGGCTGCGATTGACACCTTTCAGACCGAGCTCTGCGCCCTCCAGTGGAAGGCAGATACGCTGCAGACCAGCATAATTCGGAAACGGGCTCCCTTGGCAACCAGTAGTACAATGCTAGCTACGAAAGAAAGTCGTCTCTACTCTTTGCCTAGCGCTTCCCTTGTAGGAACCCAACTCCAAGTAGATACAGGGATACAATTGGATCTGGCTAAGTTGCCACACGAGGCATTACAGGGTCTCCACACCGCCGTGATCCGGGTGATCCACCATCGAGACCTAGAGGTACATCAACAACTCGGTGTGGCCAAGCGGACCATCGCACGGAAAAACGCAGAAATGTCCCTCGCAGAATTGCAGCAGGTGGAGCTTGAAACAGTGATCCACCAGCTCTGCACGGAGGTTCTGGACGAGATCCCGACCGCAGCTACGCCTCGGGTCAAGGTAGAAAGTATGGTTGCAGCAATAAAAGTGTCTAGGACAAAAATGCAGGTCATCAAGGCACAGCTGGAGAAGCAAATCTCCGACTTACAAGCCACATTGCAGCCTGCCACGCCGCCGAAGGTACGAGCACAGCGCGTTGCGCTGGTGACCGAATCTACGAATACTATCACAAGGCAGATTGCTCAGGGTGCCCAGTTGCTAGAGTCAGCCATGCAGCTCTAGACCACGGTCCAGTTCAATCCAGTCCTTCGAAAGATCAATCAGGGCTTACGACAGAGGAAAGAAGCTTTTGCGCAAGTCGAGGCTACATTGCCCACCTTGGTGCCTGCACAACGCTTAACACATTTGAGGACCAGCAGCACTCTCCAGGATGAGATTGAGAAACTCCGGCGCAAGAAGCACGTCATCGAGGAACAATTGAAGCCATGGGCTGCCACAGCCCTCCAGCTCTCACAAGATGCAGATGGCGCGGTCACGCGACTAAACCAGACACTGGAAAGCGTCACCGCGGCAACCAAAGGACCAACATCCCAAAAGCTTGTGGACCTTACGCAGAGTGCCGCTGCTCAAAGTCAAGAGGTGTTGTCTCCGCTGATCGCCACCATCACTGCACTACGCGTGTAGGTGGAGAACCCACCATCACAGTGACTCGAGACGAGTCACAAGATTGTGTTGGGGGACTGTTGGAATAGGGTCTCCTACAAAGCTACGAATTTGGTCCATTTTGTGTATTTTTTATTATATTTAGTCTAGTGCAGGGGTTTTGGGGTGGGTCAAAGCCCCTAAAGCATTGTAATGGGTCAAAGGGTAGACTTAGAGTCCATAAACCACGAGTTGCGAACCACAGGAAAGGTTAGGTTGAATTGTTATAAATTGAGGAATATTTTGAGTGGAAAAGACGAAGAATGAAAAGAGATTGATGCTAAGTGCGAATTGATAGATCTGGTTAGGGTTGTTGGGGAAGGACTCCTGCTGCTGTGTGCGCAGAGATTCTCTATCCCGCTGTGTGCGGACCCTACTGCTATGTACGCAGGTTGGGTTTTGGGGTATTGTAAGTAGATCTGAAAGATTAATGAATGTGGAAGTATCGTTGAACATCTGAATCTATTGGAATTACTGTGATATGAATCTGTGATGTTTGGTTAATTAATATATGTTGTTGTGTTATTGATTTAAGTTGCGAACATACTTGTGTTACTTGTTTATGTTGCGATCTGGATCTGTTTAGTTTCACTTCATGCAAGAATATCTGGAATAGCTACGTTATCGTTATATGAGTTCATGATCTGTTGATTACTGTGAATATCATTGTTGTTGTGCACGTGGATGCGAGGGAAATCTGTAGATATAGGCTCTGTGATACAAGATCTGGTCACTATAAGGTTGAACACAGCTCTGCCTGACTTACCTACCCTCTCCCAGGGTGCGGAAACCTGATTCCAGCACCCACCCATACTACTTCAGGTGAGACTTTGGCCTGCACAAGCAGATCACTGCCAAAAGGGCCAGTAGTATAGGGGTTTGTTGGCAAACCTTAAACCTCCGAACCTGGGTCAGGACCCTTTAAACCAACAAATATTGTCTTTCTTTTCATTTTTAAATATGGGAAGATCAGTTAACCAATCGACTTTTGGGATGTGAGACCAATTCATCGGGGCATACCTGGCATTTATTCTTGCAATGGAACTCATCTTGGAACTTCATCAAGCTACTGATCTTCAAGTAGTGGAGTCACCTTCCAATTGATTATTTGATGTGTGGAGTCGCCAGAGCAGAAATACAACCAATATGTGCCTAAGTGTCTGCTGCTCTCAGACCTTAGAACTGAAACTTTGTCGTTCTTCCCAGGGAAAATTTACACCTTCGGTCCCCGACAACGACACCAAAATGTTATCACCAAATTGAGTTCCTGTTGATTTGCTTCAATGGTCAACTTGGAGTAACTATTTCATAGCAACTTTTGACTGAAGACTAGTCTCTTCAGTCTGAGAGGGCTCTCTCAATATAACTTATGATTTTTTCAATAAAAACTCTATTAGATGGCTAACTCTATGATAATGACTTGATTGTATATGATTGCAGGTGGAAAATGTGGAGGATTTTCTACCATTGGGCTTATGGATTCATTGTAAACCTCAATTACAAAACAAAAAATGTCATGGAAGCTAAGGCACTTATATTCTTATCAAATCACACATAAAGGACAAAACAACAACTACATGTGTACAGGAAATTGGAGCATATTACTGAATTCCAAGTGATTACACATGAGCCACTGCATAAAGATCAAAAATACTAAGATAAACAAGCATAGATAAGAACATACAATGAATCTTGGGTCTGAAACAAACTGTTGCAAAAGTATATTACTGATAGTGAAAGATTACAATAGTAGTGCATACCTAACATCTCCCAACCACTTCTAACTCTAAAACTCACTCATTTATAGAGTGAGGACTCATACAAATGATATGCCACCTTGCTAGCTTCGAATTCCCATCTCAAAGACCTATTTCAAATATGATTCTATCACTTAGAGACTTCCTAGGGATGTTTATGTTTCACAGAGTTTAAATACAAAAAAGACTCTTCTTCCATTAAATAGTTCAACAAATCCATTTAATAGCCCTTATCAACTGAAACCAACTAATTTGTTGAGTGTATTGAACTGTTGATGTGTCATTATGCCACGTGGATGCTGAGATGGACCTCCTCCAAGTCGAATTTTACAAAAAAAATTATAAATCCAGTTAGTGAAAATTTTGAAAAATAGGCTTCAAAGATGAGTGTATAATTTCCAAACCCTGATGGATTTGTAGAAATTGAAAGAGGTTTTTGTAGATGGACCTGTACTGAAGAAAAACCTCTTTCAAATTTCAAAAATCCTTATTCATTTGGTCAGAAATCAAACTTGAAGTTGACTGCTAAAATAGTCATGTACAGAAATTTCGTAGCGCTCATTTCGTACCAACTTTTCATAGCGCCTCTATTTTAAACACTTTTGTACAGGCCAAACCTGTATGAAAATATCTTCTTGGCCATATTTGACCTCAACATGTGATCAGTTGAACTTGAATGCACCACTTCAAGACAAAATTTCTTCAATATTCAACTCGCTGCCAAAACAAGGGAAAACAAGGCAATTTCGTAGCAACTTTTGGTAGTAAATTTAATTTACCAATTTCCACCACCTCTTAGCTCTCTTTTCTTTTATGGATCTATTTGATAGGTGTAAAGAGCTAATACAAAATTTTCCCAAGATTTAATTCCAAGTTTAATCACCTTTTTTGTCAAAAAGTCATCTTCAGAAATTGCGCAACGAAAATTGGGCTTCAAGCCTGGGACAGTCTACGGAAACACCTAAAGTGTAAAAAATTCAAAATTCTCCTTCATCATATCAATTTTCAGACCTACTGATGAAATTTTGAAGAAAAAATAGAATTTTGAATTTTTTACACTTTAGGTGTTTCCGCAGCGTGTCCCAGGCTTGAAGCCTAGTTTTTGCTGTGGAATTTCTGAAGATGACTTTTGACAAAAAAAGGTGATTAAGCTTGGAATTAAATCTTGGGAAAATTTGTATTAGCTCTTTAAACCTATCAAATAGATCCATGAAAGAAAAGAGAGCTAAGAGGTGGTAAAAATTGGTAAATTAAATTTGCTACCAAAAGTTGCTACGAAACTGCCTTGTTTTTCCCTGTTTTGGCAGCGAGTTGAATATTGAAGGAATTTTGTCTTGAAGTGGTGCATTCAAGGTCAGTTGACCACATGTGGAGGTCAAATATGGTCAGGAAGATATTTTCATACAGGTTTGGCAAAAGTGTTTAAAACAGAAGCGCTACGAAAAGTTGCTAAGAAATTTTTGTACATGATTGTTTTAGCATTCAACTTCAAGTTTGATTTCTGACCACATGAAAAAGGATTTTGGAAATCTGAAAGAGGTTTTTCTTCAGCACAGGCCCATCTACAAACCTCTCTCGGTTTCTGCAAATCCATCAGGGTTTGGAAATTATACACTCATCTTTGAAGCCTATTTTTCAAAATTTTCACTAAATAGACTTGTGAAAAATTGTAAAATTCGACTTGGAGGAGGTCCAGTTCAACATCCACGTGGCATAATGACACATCAACACTCTAGTACACTTAGAAAATTAGTTGGTTGCAGTTGATAAGGGTTATTAAATTGATTTGTTGAACTATTAATGAAAGAAGAGTCCTTTTTGTATTCAAACTCTGCAAAACAGAAATATCCCCAAGAAGTCTCCAAGTGATGGAATCATGTTTGAAATAGGTCTCTGAGGTGGGTATTCGAGGGGATCAAGGTGGAAAATCATTTGTATGAGTCCTCACTCTATAAATGAGAGAGTTTTAGAGTTAGAAACGGTTGGGAGATGATGACTTAACACTACCACTATTGTAATCTTTCACTATCAGAAATATATAGTTGCAACATGCCTATTTCAGACCTGAGATTCTTCTCTTTATTATTATGTAAGTTTGTTATATCAGTCTTTTACGTTCTCTCCAGCGTTCCAGTTGTATAATCACTTGGAATTCATGATTACATGCTCCAAATTCCTTTATACACTTAATCTGTTGTTTTGTCATGTTTTATTAGTTTGCTTATGTATAATCACTTGGAATTCATGGTGACATGCTCCAACTTCCTGTATACATATAGCTTGTTGTTTTTTCCTTCATGTGTGGTTTAATAAGAATACAATTGCCTCAGATTCCATGAGATAAGTTGACTTGTGACATAGTTTTCATATTGACTCCATAAGCCCAATGGTAGTAAACCATTTACATCTTTCACCTACACAAAAACAAAACATTCAATCCAATTCAAAGTTGGTCATCTGTTTTCAAGATTACTCATTGAATATCCTTTATTCTTTTGAGAGAGCCCTCTCGGACTGGAGAGGCTAATTTCCAATTGCAAGTGGTTTGAAAGAGTTACTCCAAGTTGACCACTGAAGCAGCCCAACAGGAACTCAATTTGGTGATAACATTTTGGCGCCATTACCGAAGACTGAAGGTGTAAATTTTCCCTGGGAAGAACGAATAAGTTTCAGTTCTAAGGTCTGAGAGCAGCAGACACTTAGGCACATATTGGTTGTATTTCTGCTCTGGCGACTCCACACATCAAATAATCAATTGGAAGGTGACTCCACTGCTTGAAGATCAGTAGCTTGATGAATTTCCAAGATGAGTTTCATTGCAAGAATAAATGCAGGTATGCCTCGATGAATCGGTCTCACAACCCTGGTTTTCCAAATCCTATGCCAAAAGTCGATTGGTTAATTGACCTTCCCATATTTAAAAATGAAAAGAAAGACAATGTAGCTCTTCACTTGGTTAGATTCCATATGCATGTACGCAGACTTAAGGTTCAGTTCCCTGAGGATTGTCTTATGAAGATTTTTATGGTCACTTTAGAGGGAAAAGCATGGTCTTGGTACGAAAGCCTGCCAAATGGTTCATTATATTCTCTTGTTGATTTCCATGTTGCATTTTATGAGATGTATAAAGAATGTCATTCTTCGTTATTGCTGGTCAAAAACTATTGTAAAAATTGTGAGTTTTATTGAATATTTGGAGAATTGTTATGACGATGATGAGTTCATGGATGAGGAAATCTTAGAGGGCCTTCATGACAATCCCTTTCATCACCAAGAAGAAAGAGTAGTCTCTCTCTTGGATGAAATGAAACCCAGCAGGAGTTTATTTATGACAATCATGTTACAAATTTAATTTACCAATTTCCACCACCTCTGAACTCTATTTTCTTTCATGGATCTATTTGATAGGTTTAAAGAGCTAATACAAAATTTTCCCAAGATTTAATTCCAAATTTAATCACCTTATTTGTCAAAAAGTCATCTTCAGAAATTCCGCAACGAAAACTGGGCTTCAAGCTTGGGACACGCTGCGAAAACACCAAAAGTGTAAAAAATTCAAAATTCTCCTTTATCTTCAAAATTTCACCAGTAGGTCTGAAAATTGATATGATGAAGGATGATAAGGCAAACTTGGTTCAAAATGCCTCTTACCCTCTTCAAAAAGCATATTTTTCACCTTTAGCAAGTTTATTTACCAATAAAATAACTTTGTTTTTTCTGAACCAATAGGGTTCAGAGATGAGCTCCTATCTCCATATCCTTTATAGCTATTGCAAAACTGAAGGTTTTTGTAGGTCAGTTCATTCTAAATAAAAACCTCTCTTGGGTTTTTGAAAAACATCTCCAAGTGTCCGGGAACTGCATTTGAAAAACATGTATCAAACAGGAAAAAAAACACATTCTGAAAATAGAGTCGAAAGACATCTCTGAATCTCCTAATTTGTAGCACCTTTGAGAAAAGTGAAAGAGGTTAATGTTATTTAATCTGTGCTTGACAATAACCTCTCTTAGTTTCTTAGAATGCTTCTATGTTTGCCCAGAAACTGCCCTTGAAGTTGACTGCTCAAAAAGTAAAAAAACTGAGAAATCCTCAGATTCACTACGAAATTGTCAGGTAGTTTCGTAGCAAAATCTACCTATTTTGCATTGTATTCGCTACGAAACTGTGAAAAACTAGACAAGTGGCTCTTTTTTAAAATTTGATGACTATGTAGGTGAATCTAAGGTGGATTATTATGGATATGACCCTAATGAAAAGACTAATGAAGTGTCTATGACCTATAATAAACATGACTAAGTGAATTTCTCATCAAATGAATGATCTAACCTAATGAGACAAGGTGAAGCTTATGATGACCCTATCAAAAAAATTTGAAAATTTGAGAGTGATAACATGTTTGATAGCCTTTGGAGGCCTTTTCTTCCTCACACGTGTGGAGCGAAGCTTCTGTTTTCTGCATTGATCTGTTTAGGTGTTTTCTGCTGCAATGTTGACCAACGTTGATCGTGGTCAAACCTTGGTCGCTTGACCTAATCTTCTACAGAAATTCTGATTTTAGGAGGTCGTACAACTGGGCACTAAAATCGAGGAATTCTGGGCTGTTTGACCGAATCTCTAGTTTGCTACGTTGACTTTTCTGAAGCTTCTTGTGTTGACTTTTCTGTGTTGTCCCTGGTCTGACTTGTGCTGACTTGTGATGGTTGTCTTTGAGGGTTGTGGGTGTGACACATGAAAGTGCTAGCTGACCAAGAAAGACTTTGCTGGTTGAAGCATCCTGCTGACCATCGTAACACCACAATATTTCATATCTTTGCTGGACAAAAGGAATTGTAAATCTGATCTATATTTGACTTTTCTTCTATTGATGTATTATTGTGTTCTATCAGCATTTTACTTTCAAGTTTATGTGATTGCTATTTTGTATTGGGCCTAAGAAAGATTGAAGTAAAAGTGCATCAAGCATAGAACACCATGGTTATCTAAATTTAACAGGGTGTTGTATCCCCATTATTAAATTTTAAAGATTAGATACGTATCGCACAAAGAATGGTTGGCAGTTCTCAACAAGCCTATAACTAATGGGGCACTCGATAGTTTTGAGAATCTTATGTGATATGTACAAAAATGCTGCCCAAATGTTGACATGAGGTCTAGAGCTTGAATTGGTGAAGAATCGTGCCATTGTTGTCTAGTAGTAGATGACACACTCGAAATTATTGTTTGATCTCTCCTTGATAAAGGTGTTGTGCTAGCCTACCAAGGCTAATGGATGAGCTCATTACCACTAGGGCATATCATGGCATATTACATGAATTTCTGCTCTTGGTGTGCTCCCACACAACTCCAAGGTCCAAAGGGAAGAACTTTTCCCTGGATATGGTAGGGTGGTAATTGAAATGCCCTAGTAGATCAGAAAGGAATTTTTTTGGAAGGACCTATGGAATTCAAACACTCGGAAATGGAATATATGGAAGACTTTTAGCCATGCTCAAAAGCTCTCTAGTGTGGATGAGGTTGTTCTTAATGATATTTTGTCATATGATTCTGGAATACTATTTATATAAACTACAGAGATAGTAGGGAAAATCCCATCTGGAGGGATTGCAGATAGCATTGGAAGCCTATTTCTATCTACAAGACGGTCGTTTATGAGTTGGTGCCACACTCCTCTAAAACAGGGCTCCACTTAAATAAAAGGTGGGGGCTTGGATATCGGGTGGAAAGATGACTAGTGGTGTCAATCCATTTGGAAGGATCATGCCTCCTTTAAACAAAAAATTTGAGGCTAGTTATTGCTTCGTTACGATATCATTGTCCAGAGTAAGTTGCACAAGTTGGCATTACTAGTTCAACTTGTGTAATGTGTGGTAAGGAAACAATGCAACCTGTTTTTTGAAAATGTCAGTTTGCCCAAATTTTTTGGTCGTGGTTTCAGGCTAAATTTCAGCCTTTGTTTGTAGCGTTGCTTCCCTGGTAAGGGCCCCTCTTGGGGGACACTTGGATGGTTAGAGATAGCTGCAAATTACTTTCACTTTCAGTGTATTTGGTTGCAATTGGATTTCTATGGTAACACCATTGTAAAGTTACTTTCAATGAGGTTCCTTGTTCCCTTGCTCTTGGAGTTTTGCAGAGTTTCAAGTAGGGCTTGGCTCTAGTCCTATGAGTTTATCAGCATGCTTTCAACAACGATGTCAAGTCCTTCTCCATGGGGACCAGGGACTATATGATGGCCTTTCTAACTTTCATGGTCTGGAACCTTCCTAGTTCCCTTGTTGTCTATTTTTTATAACTATCTAGAACTCTATTGTACTTATTTGTTCTTTGAAGTAATATATAAAGTATTTTCAGAATAATAATAATAATACAACTATCATTGCTTCTCAATAACATTAATAACAGTATTTTTACACTCGGACACAAAGTTGGAATCAGTCGAGGGTCAACTCAAACTCAGACTTGAACTCAGATTGACTCAGACCGATCTGATTTCAATAACTCGGTTTACTAAAAAATAAATAAAATATTTAAATTTTAATAGAAAAATTATATTTTAAAGATTCCAACCTAAGTTGCACGAAACAGAGAAATGGAAACGAGTTTCCGAAACGGAAAGCGAAGCGAAACGCGACCTCCCAAATTTTGGAAACGGGGAAACGCAATATATATATATATATATATATATATATATATATATATATATATTAGAATTTAGGACATTTAAGAAATGTTATGTGAAATCATAAAAGTTTAAAACATACATGATACATGATAAATTCAAAGCATAAACTATTACAAGTTACAACACATTTACTCATGAATGATAACAAACACAATGAAAATAGCAATATCGGAATATCGGATTGGTTCTCTTGATTAAATACAAGTTCCATACCCTAATACATGACAAAATACGATGGAAACATTGCAATCACCCAATCCTGAAATCCTGAAAAACTGATAAGTCTGCTGGATTTTGAATGAGATCTAAAATTCTACTTTCTCCATATGAAATCCAATGAAATTGGAACCACTCTCAAATATCCTGAGTCATTTCATGGTAATGTTAAAAATGTAAGTAAAATGATGAAAATGAAGATTAAGGAGAATCGCATATAAATACTAGGGCCATAGGCTTTAAAACACCATCTAGAAGCATCCATAAATGATTAGAATGATATTAAAAAGCACGAAAACTGAAAATTTTAAAAAATGAACCAAGTTAAATCGCTTTAAAGGGAAGGAAACATGACTGTACGGCTGGGAAACGCGTTTCCGGCCATACTGGCAACATTTCCTGTAGGGGAAACGTGCCAGTACGGCCAGAAACGCGTTTCCGTTTCATTTTTTGCCAGAAACGGAGGTGGGGAGGACGTTTCCTGCAACATAGATTCCAACCCATGATTCCAAACAATTACTGAAGCTTTGAAAGAAATCATTATGAATAAATGAGCAATGACAAGCAACATTCAACCATCGCTTATGTTGGGATCCTCGTCATTAGAATCACCTTTTGTCTCTTGTCTAGCCTTTGCCTCCACCCCGATCCTATAGGGACATCAATCAACACCACCCAAATTTGATGAAATTATCTAATCTACTTATAATATGGTTAAAAAATCTTAACATGCCTAATCAATGATTTTGGTCTGAGTGAGGAGTACAATTTTGCTAAGGCCACGACAGAGGATTCCTACAATTAATAGCACCAACATTGAGGTACATAAAGGACTTGGTGATCTTGATTAAATGTCAATCCCATATCCTTATATGTGATAAAATACAATGAAAATGTTGGAATCCTACCAATCTTGAAAATTGTTTATGACTTTGAATGGGATATGAAATTCTAATTTTTCTATATGAAGTCTGTTGAGATTGGAACCACTCTTAAACATCCTAACACAATTAATTGTAATGTTAAAAATTTAAGTATAATGTCAACTTTTACTTTAAGAATTTAACATTGCCATTAATTGCCAGCATTTTTGGTCAAAACCTTTTAAATAAAACTGAATTTTGCATGTTGATGGGGTCAAGCACCTACTCAGTTGAGTTGGTACAAACTCAGCCAAGTAGGGCTGGTTTGGTACCAAACTGGCCGAGTCATGCTTTGACTTGGCAGGTTAGCTACCAAACTGGCCCTCCAAGCCGAGCAATAGTTCAAGTCAATACAGTCACTGGTCAACTCAGCCATGTTGTCCAGGTCAGTTGACTTGGACTGTTTTTCAAAACACAGCTTGATATTTCAGTAACAAATACACCTTTACAAAAACATTTTAATCCTGCACTGTTTACTCTTGCATTATAAAAGACCCTGCTCATCATTCACAGAGCAGCTACTGAAATCAACAATTTCCACCAGCAAATTAACAACAGATTGTTTTACATCATCTGGAATGAGTAGCTCACTTTTTTCAGCAATTAAACCATATGCGCAGAGCAATCTTACAACATCGTCCAATCTAAGCTTTACAGACAGACCATTGCAGGTGTTCTCCAGGTCACTAGGGGGGCAATCCTAACCATATTCAAACAGAAAATCACAATCAATGATAAATTTTTGATGTGATGAAAAACTAGTGTCGCTGTAAGCCATGCATAAACAAATGGAAATAATTCAAGCAAAGAAAAATTTAACGTTATAAAGTATCAGCAAAGAGTAATTCAAACAACAATGTTACAAATACAAAACAAGTTGAGGCAGCAATTCAAGGAAAGTTGGACTACAAAAACTTACAATGTCCTCCTTGCTACTGATAAAAGTGCGTAATCTCTTTACCGCAATGATAACCCTCTTTTCATGACTTGGACATTGAAAAAGAGCAACTTTTCTCAGATCACTTCTAGATAATGACCTGCAAAAGAGCAAAACATTTAGATCTGCACAACAGAAATAAATTAAACTTGCAACACAGTTCATCAGAAACAATGCAGACAAATATATACGTCAGGAGCTGTAATATTCAAAACAACGTAGAACTCGAATTCCTACAAATAACCCATTTGCAAAAATGCTTTTGCCTCGGCTTTGCTCAAAATGTGATCAGAAATGCATTGGTAGTCTTTCTAGAGAGTTTATGACATAAAACGTGAGATGTAAGAGATCACAGCACAGATAGAACGTTTGCTGGGAAGACTTAAAAAGGAAATTTAAACCTATCATGGCTGACAGAATTATATTCAAAAAAGGTCCAGAATCTAATTCCAGAAAAACCCTTTTCTGAAGCTTGGTCTGTCATGGCCACAAGGTTGAAGGAAGGACTGGAGATGGAAACAAAGTATTCAAGAAATTAAATGGTTATCATCTAGGCTGAGGCTGGATGCCAAACTTAACAAAATCTAGAGATGAAGATAAAAGAGAAAACATGGGTTTGCCAATTAAAACACTTGCTTTGCCTGGTCTATTAGCAAGCAACTGAAATAAACAGGGCTCCCCCAGCCCAAGCATCCTCTATATGGCAAATATGAAACCATGAGCCATCTTTTCAGGTACAGCAGATATACCCAGGCTCTGTCAACAAGTGGGCTTTCAACTCTATCACCAATTGCTCAGATTAAGCATCCCCTGGATGTCTGCACCACGGGCTCTGGAATTTCATACAGCATGGCAACGGATTAGAATCCAAGTCGCATGGCCTGCAGATACAAGGGTTTAAGTATCCAATACAGGTACATAGACCCCCCCACAAAACAGGGTATATAAGATACAGAAATAATAAATAGATATAAATATATAATTTTAAAAAGCCTGCTGGGTTAACTTGAGTGATTGAGATCTGTGAATAGCATGCAGAAGGTCTCGGGGTCAAGTTCAGGCTGACTCTTCCTGCATGGGCCTCACTCAATGTCGCTGATGGGTCAGTGTACAATAGTTTACACAGCCCACTTTACACTGGGTACCATCCTTGGAGTGAAGTTCCTGGGGGTTTTCCTGGGATTTATTTTCCAAGAACAAAATAATAATTTTAAAAATTATAGAAATGAAGATATAGCATACATATTTAACTGTTTTGAACATTTAGAAAATAGAGCTACATTAAATGATCAAACACATAGAACGAGATGTAACTTGGATATGGAAAGGGAAGAGGACCACAAACATAAACATTCTCCCCCTTCTCTTGAGCAACCTTTGAAGAGTGAGTCATGGTTTTTGTGAAAGAACACCCAGCTGTAACAAACTCAGAAAACCAAATGCAGATTTACCTTACACAAAATGCCAAGATTCCAAAGAGATAGGTTAACCTCCAAACAATATTTGCCTCCTTTCTCAAATGGTTGATGATTTTTGGGATCATCGTGCCTTTACAGCACATTTTGTTGGGCCTAATCCTAAAAATGCACTTTAGTGCTTTGTTTTTAGCAACAATGTGTCAGACATGTAGGAACACAGACATTACATATCAGACAAACATCAGATATGTGTCCAGCACAAAATACTGATCCAAAGCATGTTCAAATAGTGCAACCCCATATCTTGTCATGGATAAAGGGGGTCAAGGTGTCTACCACATATCCTGTATCTTTTTTTTCCTTGAAAAAAAATCCCATATCTGTATTCATAAGATGAAAATAAATACATTCTGCAAATGCACCTGAAGTGCATTCCCTGGGTTCTGTCCCAATCCCATTTTAGGCTACAAAGAAAAGCATAAAGCTTGCCAAAAACTGGCCAAAAGGCCCAAGAAAAATATATACATACAACATAGAGTAGAAACAGTGACACAATTGGAGAACTCAAACCATTAGGACAGTCTTGTAGAGAGCTCGGTTGAAGAACTAACGTGTAAAGGTGTGAAGGAAGTTTCAGATCATCAGTGAAGGAGATAGCTACAGCACTGAGAATAGCATACAGTTCACCACTTTGTGTGTTCAGTGATTTAGTGACTATGGTGGCATCATCAAGCTTATTGTGAGGGCATATGCAGTCAACCTTGAAGTGAAGATTTCGAACCTTGACAGCGTTTGGAATCTCGAGACAAAAAAAAAAAAAAAGAGAAGTTTGTTGATGACAGTTTGAAGATATCCTTGTAGCATACACTGAAGCAACCTTGGAGTAAATCTAGAAGCATTCATTAAGATGAGTCTTCTTTAGCATTACTTGGAGCATTGATTGAAGACTTGTTGGAGTTTTCATTGGAGAACTTTTGGAGATGTATTGAAGCATCCTTGAAGCAGCAGCGTTGTGGTACATTAAAGAATCCTTAGAAGAATTATTTGGTGCAGACTTTGAGGCTTAGTGCAGTTTATTGTAGACACATTGTTGAGAAGCCCTAGTTGTCCTTGTAGTTAATCTTGGAGACCATGATGCATTAGTCATCATGAAGTAACCTAAGAGATCTTTGTTTTGGGTACCATGAAGAGTTGTGGTGACACCTTCATGTGAAGAACAAGGTTGTCGTTGATGAAGTAACATGGAGACTAAGTGAAGGCATTGCTCAAGATTGTCAAAGCTCGTTGAAGAAGACATTGGGAGTCGTGAGGTATAACCAAATATATCTTGATGAACTGAAGTAGGAGGTTGGAGCCTCATAGAGACAAGGTTGGTGCCTTGGAAGATAGGGTTGGAGCCCTAGAGGATAGGAGTCCTCAAGAAACCAGCTTTGAGCCTGTAACAGAGATAGGGTTGGAGCCTCAAAGTGACAAGGTTGGAGCCTTGGAAGATAGGGTTGGTGCCCTAGAGGTCAGAGCCTCGTGAGGTCCAAGTAGGTGCTTGGTAAAGTACAGGTTGGTGCCTGGAAAGATTGAAGATTGGTGTCTTCATCTAGAGTTAGAGCCCTACATTTATTGTATCTATTTTATTGTAAAGAAGAATTTTTATTCTTATTGTTCATATTGTGTTCTAAATATAAGTGATCTAATTGGTAAAAATAACAATTGGAAAGAAATATTGATTCACCCCCCTCTTAGTATTTCCAACAATTGGTATCTGAGCCAATACCTCCATTCAAAGCCTAACAGCTTGAAGGTTGATCATTAGAACAAAAATGGCAAAGCCAAGGAATAAAGGCTCCAAAGCATGTGAAAATGTCTCTTCCTCAATTAAGAATTCAGATGTAAACCAGGTCAACAAAAGCTCCATTGTTCAATGGAAATTTTGATATATGGGAGGCAAGAATAAGGAATTTCTTGAAGACTCAAAGAATTGAAGTTTTGAAATCAGTGATTATTGATAACACGATAGACGAAGAATCGAAGGAGTACAATACAAGAGCAATGAAGGCAATTTTGAATGGATTACCAAATTCTATGAAGGCCAATTTTGAAAACTATTCGTCAACAAAAGTCATATGGGACAAACTTCAAGATCTTCACTCAAAAGGAGCGTTGATAATGATCTCAAGTCAAGAAGATGAGGGAAAACAAGAAAGAAGTTTAAAATCCATCAAGGAAGCTGAAGATAAGAGAGATGACAACAAGGCTAAAGAAGACCTAGAAGATGAAGAGAACAAAGAAGACTTTGAAGAAGATCTCTTAAATAAACGTATGGATTCCATGGAAGAGATTAACAAGTTGAAAAGGAAAATGAGGAACTTAAGAAGAAAGCACAAGTTGGTGACCAAAACAAGACAAGGAAAGAAGTTGACCTTGTCAAGCTTCAAGTTCAAGAAAGAAACAAAGAGCTTGCCAAACTTAAGGAGGAATTTCATCAAAACAAAAGAAAGCATCATGAAGAAGTCATATCCATGACAAATCAATTGGATAAGGGAAAGAAAAGGGAAGAAACTTTGTCAATCCGCCTTGAACAAAGACTTAATAGCTTGAACAAATTTGAAGTAGAGATTGGTCAATACAAGGAAGAGGTCTCCTCTCTTAGATCTCAACTAGAAGAAACAAGGAAACAAGCACGCGAAGCAACAAGGATGATGGAAGAAATGAAGAAGCAACTAGTCACGAAAGATGAAGATTGTGAAAATTTGAAAGGAGAAATTGTCTTTCTTAAAAATGAAGTTGACCTGCTAAATAACAACTTGAAGAGTTCTCAAACCCTAGATGACATCCTAAGTCATCAAAGATCCCCCCTTGATAAATCAGGTCTTGGCTATGCAGGTGAACCTTCAAATAATGCAAACCCTGATTCTTCAAACAACAAGGATGTGGAGAAGCCTGGAAGAAATGTTGATGCCCCCAGTTCCAACAAAGACAAGGAGAAGAGTCAAGATGACATTGGAAGAAACCCTACTCCAAGAAGATATGCATATGGTGTCAAGAATGCAAGAGGCAATAAATTTGATCAAAGAATCCCAAGACAGAATGACGTTGGAAGTACATCAAGGCAATATCCATCCTCCAAGTACCAAAGTATATTTTTTGGTTATTGTTATTCTTGTACAAATTTTGGGCACATGGCAAAGGATTGTAGGGCATACCACAAGGACAAATATAATGGTCCTCATCAGCTCCCTAGAAGCAACTTTGCAAAAAGAAGGAATGATTCCTCATTCATGAACAAGATGAAGTGCTTCAATTTCCATGACATTGACCTATGGCTCGTGACTGTAACTCGACATGGGTCCCTAAAACCATGACAGTCAAGCCAGAGAAGAAAGTTACACAAGTATGGAGAAGGAAGCAAATTGGATCCGAAAGTTTCTTGAACACTACAGCCAACAACCCATGTTGTTGATTTGATGAAGACATCCTTGATATTCCAAGTGTTTGATGATGAGACTCTACCAGAAAGGAGATCATGCATACTGTTAGGGGGAGCTTATGACTCTTAATCATTCTTGCAGAAGCTATCCGTGAAAGGGCCCTATAAAATCCTTGATGAGTCATACATGGACAATCATTCTTTGATAAATCATCTCTCGAGAGCAACTCCATTGAAGAATATGATCCCTTACTCATTTGGTAGACCATTGTTGAAGGTGTCTTCCACTGATCACAAGGCAAGCAATCTATCTTGAGCTAGAGGAGTTTATGTAGGTAGGGGGAGTTGGTTCATCACATGAAGAAATGTAAACACATCTATCATGGACACCATTGCCAGAAAAATAGCACCATGACAAGGGCAACATCGTACCTATGAAGAACTATTATTGACAAAGAAAATATGATAAAGAGAAGCAGCTTGATAGGGGAGTACTTGGGCACCCTGTTTGCCATTGATGTCAAAGGGGGAGAAAATTTTGAAGGGCAAGAATATTTTCATCGATGACAAAGGGGGAGATTGTTAATCAAGGTTGCCATTGATGTCAATATAGCATTATTGGGATGGCAAATATTCTTGTGATGTCATAACCTCATGTATCCTTGCTCTTGATGAAGAAGCTTAGAACCTGGATGATGTCCTTACCCTTGATGGATACTACACTACTGAAGGACTATACATGAATGACCACACTTGATGATGTCATATGTGATGGCACTTGATGAAGGTCTTGATGGCCGTTGGAAGACTACCTTGAAGCTCTCTTGATAACAAATTAATAAATGTTGCACTATGGTTGATAACATATCACTACACTATTACATGATGACATGAATAATTTACATGATGACACTATGATGAAGAACTTGGAGACACACTAATAACCTCGTGTTGTCCTAATCATCAAGGCCTAGTGACCTCTTGTTGTCCTAATCATCTTCTGCACTAAATATTAAAGAAGAAGTCACAAAGAAAAATAAATTTGGACACCTTGGAGGCATCCTTTCAAAATGAATCCATACACCATCTTAAATAGGATTTTTTCCTCTTTCTAATGAGCCCTCACTTGCCCAAAAACTCCCAGTAGTTGAAAAGAAAATGAATATTTAAGTTGAGAAATATATATTTTATTGCAAGCCGACCTAAGTCAACCTACATATGTCGGCTCCCACTCTCCAACAATCATGTCCTTTCTTTAAAGGACGAAATTACTATAAATACAAGACTGTTTTCATCATTCTAGGACAAAAAAAAATCGATGTAAATTACAAGAAGACAAGGAACAACAACTAAGACCAAGAAGGATTTTTAAATCACTGTTTGGGTTAGATTTCAGCAAGGTGACCTTACTAAAGTTTGGATTTGTGGTCAGAAGACTGTGAAAAAGTGCAGGAGCGTTAGAAGCAGCAAACAATGCACAAGATCTTTTGTTGGGTTAATTGTTTGGGCTTTTGTTTGTTCAAATCTTAGATTGCAACCTAGTATTAAGGCTCGTATCACTGGAACCAAACCTCATATCTATGTTACAAATTACAACCATGTATTAAGGCTCGGATCCATGGAATAGAACCTAAAAACAGAGCTCGGACTTACTTCTGTGGGTATATCTATGATACAAAAGTGCTATTGTGGATGACAAGAAGAATATCAGAAACAGTGACACAATTGGAGAACTCAAACCATTAGGACAGTCTTGTAGAGAGCTCGGTTGAAGAACTAACGTGTAAAGGTGTGAAGGAAGTTTCAGATCATCAATGAAGGAGATAGCTACAGTACTGAGAATAGTATACAGTTCACCACTTTGTGGGTTCAGTGGTTTAGTAACTATATGGTGGCATCATCAAGCTTACTGTGAGGGCATATGCAGTCAACCTTGAAGTGAAGATTTCGAACCTTGACAACATTTGGAACCTCGAGATAAAATAAAATTTAAAAAAAAAAAAAGTGAAGTTTGTTGATGACAGTTTGAAGATATCCTTGTAGCATACACTGAAGTAGCCTTGGAGTAAATCTAGAAGCATTCATTAAAATGAGTCTTCTTTAGCATTACTTGGAGCATTGATTGAAGACTTGTTGGAGTTTTCATTGGAGAACTTTTGGAGACGTATTGAAGCATCCTTGAAGCAGCAGTGTTGAGGTACATTAAAGAATCCTTAGAAGAATTATTTGGTGCAAACTTTAAGGCTTAGTGCAGTTTATTGTAGACACATTGTTGAGAAGCCCTAGCTGTCCTTGTAGTTAATCTTGGAGACCATGATGCATTAGTCATCATGAAGTAACCTAAGAGATCTTTGTTTTGGATACCATGAAGAGTTGTGGTGACACCTTCATGTGAAGAACAAGGTTGTCATTGATGAAGTGACGTGGAGACTAAGTGAAGGCATTGCTGAAGATTGTCAGGGCTCATTGAAGAAGACATTGGGATTCGTGAAGTATAACCAAATATATCTTGATGAATTGAAGCAGAAGGTTGGAGCCTCATAAAGACAAGGTTGGTGCCTTTGAAGATAGGGTTGGAGCCCTAGAGGATAGGAGTCCTCAAGAAAACAGGTTCGAGCCTGTACTAGAGATAGGGTTGGAGCCTCAAACTGACAAGGTTGGAGCCTTGGAAGATAGGGTTGGTGCCCTAGAGGTCGGAGCCTCGTGAAGTCCAAGTAGGTGCTTGGCAAAGTACAGGTTGGTGCCTAGAAGGATTGAAGATTGGTGTCTTCATCTAGGGTTGGAGCCCTACACTTATTGTATCTATTTTATTGTAAAGAAGAATTTAATAAAAGCATTTATTCTTATTGTTCATATTGTGTTCTAAATATAAGTGATCTAACTGGTAAAAATAACAACTGGAAAGAAATACTGATTCACCCCCCTCTCAGTATTTCCAACATAGTGACCAAATTTGTGACAATGATAGCATTGAACTTTTGACATATCTCTCTTTCCTTAAGGAGCAGATCTTCTCCCTTCAAGTTTTCTTCCTTCATTTCTTCTTTGGAAACTGTTACCCACCAAAAGTGGGTAACCCCATAGGAGAAATTTTCTCCTTGACATCTCCTCAATTGGTAGCCAGCAGCCCTTGACAATCACCAATGTAGCCGATTCACAGTGCCATTTGATCTCCGCTCCCTGCATCAATCATATGTCTCCTCGCCCATATGTTGAGAGCATATGTTTGAAGGTGAGTATTCCAATCCTAAAGGTATGTTTTTCATTGTGCAATCAGGTGCTTATGCTTGTTTACCTTGGGCATGGATTATTAGATGACTTGGAAGAAGGAATGGTCTTGACTGTATTTTTGTTCCCCCACCTTAAATGGGGGGTTAATCCTCAATCTTAGTCCTATGGGATCTCCTCTATTGGCTTATGGCTTTAGGAATAGTACTACTTGGGAAACCCCAATTTTGGCAGCAGGGTCCCATTTTTCCATTCCATATTTATCACTCCCCTCCATACATTACAAGCCATATTTCATCTTCTTTTCTCTCTGGGTGCACATGACCTTTGGGTCTACAAGGCACTTGTACACCCCCTCCCCCTTATCCTATCAGAGTTTTGGCCAATAAAAATACTTCTATGGTATGCCGCAGTTTTCTCCACACCAAAGTGTCCTGCAATCCGACTGTAGTGCACCTCCCAAATTAGTTTGGCATGCTCGCTTGAAGGAACACAAAGGTGGCCCAGGTAGCATAGTACTGCATCTTGGAGGTGGAAATCTGGAACTTGTTTGCCATCCACTAGCATCTGACATGTGGTGGCAAACTCTGGATCATTTTTATACATTTGCGGCCATCTAGAGGTCTTGTGGCCACAAGAGTCGAGAACAGTAGTCAGTGCTACAATTGGGGGCCGACTGAGGCAATATGCAACATGATTGGTGCTACCCCTTTTGTATTTAATGTTCAAGTGAAATTGTTGCAGATGTGTAGACCACTTCTAACGGCGATCTTTCTATAACTTCCATTGTGTCTGTATAAACTGAAAAGGGTGGTGATCTGTGTGGATGACCATCTCCTTCCCCAGACTGCAATGTTTCCATTGTTAGTAAGCCTGCACGATAGAATACATTTCTTTATCATAGGTGGGGTACTTCCAAATTGTATCGGAAAGTGACTCGATACGATAGGCCACTGGATGCCCGTGTTGGGTGAGGACTGCACCAATAGCATAGTTGGAGGCATCTATCTAAATTTCAAATGGCTATTGCAGGTCTGGCAATATGAGTACAGGTGCAAAGCAGAGGTGGTGCTTCAACTCAATGAACGCCTTTTGTTGGGACTTGGACCAGGAAAACTTTGATTTTGCTCCGCTCTTGGTAATTTGACTCAAAGGCCAAGTGATATGGGAGAATCCCAACACGAACCTTCAATAAAAATTGGCAAGGCCCAAAAAGCTACGAAGCTCTGTTAGAGTGGCCGAGGCTGACCAATCCTGAATGACTTGGATCTTAGTCGGATCCACATGTACGCCTTGCTCATCTATGATGTAACCCAGATATTGGATATGGCTCATGCCAAAGGTGCATTTCTCCAAGCTGGCACACAATTTATGTTGTCACGGGGTTTGCAAGACCTGCCAAATGTGTTGCAAGTGCTCTTCCCAACTCTTGCTGAAGATGAGGATGTTGTCCAAATAAACAACCACGAACAAGTTGGTGAAGGATCACAAGATGTCATCCATGAGCCTCATAAATGTAGTCAGGGCATTTGTCAACCCGAAAGGCATGACCAACCAATCAAAAAGGCCTTCCTTGGATTTGAAGGCGATCTTCCATACATTTGTGATAGTCTAGACTTCAAATCGATCTTGCTGAAATACTTGGCCCCCTTGAGCTAGTCTAGAAGGTCATCAATCTATGGGATTGGATACTTGTCCATGACAGTGATTTTGTTTAGTGCCTGATAATCAATGCAGAGCCTCCAGGTCCCATCCTTCTTCTGTACAAACACAATTGGGCTCTCGCAAGGTGAGGAACTTGGTCAAATGTGCCATTTTTATAGCAACTCCTGTATATGCCACTTAATCTCTTCATTTTCCATAATGGAGCGGCAGTATATCGGCCCATTGGGTAGAGGTGCTCCGGGAGTCAGCTCGATCAAATGCTTGCCCTGACAGTGCAAGGGTACCCCTGTGGGTGAGGAGAAGTGTCCGTGTATTCTTCCACGACCTTATCCATCTACTTCTATTGCGTGGAGGAACCCTTCCCGAGGGCCATGGATATGGCCACGGATGTGGCCACGAACTTCCCCTTACTTTGAGAGCGAATCAGAAAGAAAACAAATTTCTCGCTCTAAGAGATGATCATACTGCATTGCTTAGCAAAGATGAAAGAGATGGTCGTAGGCGAGGCTACCTCTGATATCCTGTATAACTCATTGCCAAAGTAATAATAACATTGCAAGGCCTAAACTCATACACAGCATAACGCTTCCACAAGTATGGTTGGCCTAATAATACATCACTAACTTCAAAATGAGCAATGTCACACGATACCTCATCTGTGAAGGGTTTGATGTTGTAGGGAAGGCAGCACTGTTGGCTGACACAAAGATCTCATCCTTGGTGGAGCCACCGATGGTGTATGGTTGCGAGTGTGGTGTGGTTGGCAGGCCCAACTGCTTAACGACTTCAGCTGAGATGAGGTTCTTTTGGCTCCCGCTGTCGACAATGAACTGCAACAGCAACCCCTTCACCCACATCTGTGAGTGGAAACGACGCTCCCCTTCCTCTGGGTCTTCGAGCTCAATATTCTGGACCTTGGTGGTGGCAATAGTGGCATTGGGCTCTGCATCAATAATCTATTTCCCTTTTTCATTCCCCTTGTCGGGGTTTGACTCCAAGTCAGAACATGCATCTGACTCTAAAGCCTTCAGCTCGGCCACTAGTGGTTGCTTCACACAACACTCACTTGTGTTGTGAGTGGGGTGTGGAAATTTTACTACAATGTATTGGTTAATTTCCTCCTACTTGATTTAATTAATACAAGTTATTTCCATAAATTAGATAAAGAAAATCCTGAAAATAAACACAACTACAGCTTACACATGCAGATCATTTACTGAATAATTCACTCATGCAACAAAGTGACACATGGATTTTTGGACATAAGTCCCCAGAAAAACCCAAAGCAAGAAAACCGATTCAGCAGATATGAGGGTTTTATTATTAAGTAGTTCTGAGTACAGCAAATTTGGGTTCCAAACATGGAAAACCCGACAGAGAATAAAAGATATCAAATTTGCAGATACCCTAAAGATCTAGTGCCAAATATTTGACTGGTCCACACGCTCAAACAGGATTTACAGGACTTAGCCCAGATCTGACCCTAGAAACCCTCAGCGCAGCTTTTGAAGCCCCAGTTTTGCCCTAGAAGGCCTGCGTCAGCCTCTGTGTGGCCCTTGGAGGGCCTGTGTCACCCCTAGAGGGTCTACGTTGCCCCTGCGCTGCTTCTGTTAGGCCAGGGTCAACCCTGCGTGGCCCTAGCTGACTCTGCGTTGCCTCTGCGTTGTCCCTGCTGGACTGCGTGGCTCTGAAGCCCCTCTACGTTGTCCTTGTTGCTGCTCCTCTTGCCTCTTGCTGTCTCTTGGCCCTAGAATCAAAACATTCCCTTGGCCAATACTACCCCTCACTGCAGGAAATTCCTCCAGAAATTCTTAGCAAACCCGCCCTAGAATTCCAAATCTATTCCTCAGTTCTACCAAAAAAGTGTGTTTCCAACTGACCCTCAAAGCCTTTTTTTTATACTTTTTCATTGAACCCTTCAACGAACGAGATTAAATCATCGATCAACAGCTGAGATTAAAAGACTGCTTGATCCATGTGACTTAAGACAATTTCAGCACGTGTTAATTAATTCACTTTAATTATTTTATTTTCCTAAGTTAGACTTAGGAATCCATTAAAAATAATTAATTATTTGAATAACTTGAACACCAACTGAAATTTCTCAAATCCATTTCTGGGTCTTGTAGATCAAGTGTACTCTAGTCCCTTCATAAAATCAGGGAGCTAGAGCACAACTGATGCTACCCCAAATACACAAAATCTCAACACTCCCTCTTAGCATCAGGAGTGTGCTCTAGCAATACATCACACCATGCATTACAAGATCTTCAGTATTGGATCTGTGTTGTTGATGCTTGGCCTGTTGCCATCCATCTATTGCATTGTTGCTCTCTGTACTGCTGCCCATGCCACTCCCACTGACACTGCCACATCTGTACTGCAGCTCCCTCTCAAATTGCTGCATCATGCTGCCCATAGCACTACCACTGCTAACTGTTGCACTGCAACTCAGTTGCTGAGAAGCAACTGAAAGACTCTGCCCAATTGTTTGACAGACAAGTCAAGTTGCCCTCCACCACTGAAGCTCCCTGGATGTTGAATCACACTGTCCCACTGGAGACACTGTCATGCTGCAACACTGCACTGTGTGAGCCCAGCTTCTCTGCATTGTTGAAGTCCCATCAACCTCTTTGCGCTGCTACCTCCACGCTAATGCTGCCACTACATCATGTTGTTCACTCTTCAGCTCTTCAGCTCCCTCTAGTTCTTCAATGTGGTCATTTGCAACCATCTCCCGACTCATCCCGCTACCATCTTAAAACTCCTATAGCTCGTATGTGATCCAAGAGTAGGGCTGACTCAAGGATCCCACCACCAAATATGGATCTATATATCCATATCACTCCACCTCTTCTCTCGAGGTGCATGAGCACTCATGGCTGCATCATCATCAGAGCCATCGTCATTTGTTGTTGCAGCCTTGGAATCAGAAGCTCCTTTGTCCTTCTTCTTAGGACAACTACGAGCGAAATGACCAAGATCACCACAGTTAAAGCACCGGACCTTGGAAAGGTCCTTCTTCTTCTTCCCTTGATGCAAGGGTTGCATCCTCCTCCTCTTCCTTCTTCACTCTGGTTTCTGCTTCCTCCACTGATAGACTGTTTCTTGGTGATCCTCCTGATCTCCTCTTGGCAGAGAATATCCCACATATCTGCCCATGATGGTAACTTTGCCCTTCCCAGAATGCTCTAGACAAACGTTTCCCATTCTTCAGAGACAGCATTTAGGGTCGTCCTCACTAGGAGCCCTTCATCTGGATTAGCACCCATGCCAATCACCTGGTCACGGATAGCTTGAAGTCCGAAGAGAAATGGATCTATCTCTTCACCCTTCATCATTTGGAACATCCGCATCTGATTCTCAAGAAGCATTCTTCCTTGCACCGAGCCTCCTTGGTACATCACCTCCAAGGCTGACCACATGTCATGTGTTGTATTTTTACCAGCAATATAAGGAATCACGTGGTCCTCGGCTCCATCTATGATCAAACGCTTTGTCCGCGCTTGATTTTTTTCATACTTCTTGAGTGGATCTGCATCGGTTGGTACAGCGAGTGTTTTCTCTCCATGATCTTTGAGACCATACTCATCCAGAACTGAGAGGATTCTGGCCTTTCCAGATGGCAAAGTTGGACAAGCCGTCCAATCTGTCTTGATCCCTCAGTCCATATCGAGACATCTTTGCTCAGATCTGAAGAAAACAGTAATTCTTCGGCCTTCCAGATGACAAAGTTGGGCATGTCGTCCGATCTGCATGATCCCTCCGTCCATATTGAGCCATCTTTGCTCAGATCTGAAGAAAACAGTACTTCTCCGTCTGGATCTGGGCTTCTTGGTGACTAGAAACCCTCTAATAGTTGCTTCTGCTGAAACTGACTTCCCTCCTGGAAATATTCCACCAAAAATCAAACGGACAGTATCCTCTGATCCTCCTGATCGAATCTCAGATCTGCTGAATGACTGTCTTTCTCCCGCCTTTGTTGCCTTAGCTAGGCACAATTCTGCACTTGCAGAATATCTACCCCACCAGTGCTGCTGAAGATCTGAAGCACTGCTTCCGGATCTTGGTTGAATTCTTCTGCAACAAGAGAAGTGACTAGACAGCGTTTTCCTGGCTGGCCCAGCGCTGCTCAAAAGTGGACTGCGTAACCCCAGACTGGGTGACGCAGTCCTCACGCTGCCCTGGGAAGGTTCTGCATAAGCCTAGAGGCCTTCTGCAGCTTCAGTGTTGTCTCTTGGATCTGCTTTCCCTTACTGTCAAGATGCCCTTTTCGGATCTGCTACTTCTTCTACCACCCTGCAGAAAAAATATTTCTTCAACTAATTGTTGGAGATTCATCTTGATCTGTTATCGCTCTGATACCATGTGGAAATTCTACTGTAGTGTATTGGTTTATTTCCTCCTACTTGATTTAATTAATACAAGTTATTTCCAGAAATTAGATTCAGAAAATACCGAAAATAAACACAACTACAGCTTACACATGCAGATCATTTACTGAATAATTCACTCATGCAACAAAGTGACACATGGATTTTTGGACATAAGTCCCGGAAAAACCCAAAGCGGGAAACCGGTTTAGCAGATATGAGGGTTTTATTATTAAGTAGTTCTGAGTACAGTAAATATGGGTTCCAAACATGGAAAACCCGACAGAGAATAAAAAATATCAAATCTGCAGCTAACCTGAAGATCTAGTGCCAAATATCTGACTGATCAACACCCTAAAACGAGATTTACAGGACTCAGCCCAGATCTGACCCTAGAAACCCTTAGCGCAGCTTCTGAAGCCCCAGCGTTGCCCTAGAAGACTTGAGTCAGCCTTTGCGTGGCCCTAGAAGGGCCTTGTTGAGGTTTTGTGTATTTGGGGTAGCATCAGTTGTGCTCTAGCTCCCAATTTTGTGGAGGGAATAGAGTACACTTGATCTACAAGACCCAGAAATTGGTTTGGGAAATTTCATCTGGTTTAGGAGATATTAAATTAATTAATTATTTTAATGTATTTCCTCAGTTAAAAATTAGGGAACTTAAATAATTAAAGTGAATTTAATTAAACATGTGATAAAATTGTCTTAAGTCACACGGATCAAGCTTTCTTTTAATCTGAGCCATTGATTCAAGATCTGATCATGGTCGTTGATTTCCCAACGAGAAAAGTATAAAGGAAAGGCTTGGGGTCATTTGTAAAGTGACACAAAGGCAAAGCACTGAAGCTAAGCAGAGATTCTAGGGTGGGTTTGCTAAGAATACTCAAAATTGTCTCAGCTGCAGAGAGGGGAATTTAGGCCAAGGGGATGATCTAATCCCGGGGTCTAAAATACACAAGAGGCAGAGATCAGCTCAAGGACAGCGCAGAGGAGAAGGGAAGCTGCAGCAACAAGGACAGCGCAGTCCCTCCAAGGACAGCGTGATTTTCAGCAGGAAACCCTCAAAGGGTTACCCAGAGACCTTAAGGGGTAGCATAGGGCCTGCGTCACCCAGTCTGGGGTAACGCAAACCTTTTCGAAGCAGCGCTGAAGGTTAGAGGGGATTCAGAGGCTGACGCAAAGGCTTTCAGGGGCAACGCTGAGGTTTCTAGGCCCTAATCTTGGCTGAGTTTTATAAATCTCGTTTGAGGGTGTGGATCAGTCATTATTTTGGCCCTAGATCAGCAAGTGAGTTGTAGATCTATTATTTCTCTGTCGAGTTTTCCAGATCTGGAACCCAGGCTTGTTGTATTCGGAAAATTCTTAATAATAAAACCCTCCAGCAGCCAGAGACCGGTTTTCCCGTATTGGGTTTTTCCAGGGACTATTTGTCCATAAATAGCTGTGTCACTTTGTCTATGTGTGCATGAACTTGTTCTAGATCTGAATTGGTGGAGATATGTTATGTATTTTGCTTCGATTTTAACTTGAATTTATTCAGTTAATAACTTGTCTAAAGTAGGAGGAGCATAACCAGATTAACAGTAATAATTTATACATAAAGTGTAAAGATTCAGAAATTTCCACATAGTATCAGAGAAATTGCAGAGCTAAGAGGGTCACCAGCAAGAATCTGAAGGTTCTAGCTGCAGAAAGCAGTTGGAAAAGCAGCAGAAACGCAAATCTGAAGGGACAGTGCAATTTTCAGAGGCAGATTCACGCAAAGGGAAGGGTGACATTGTCTAACGTCGTGTCCTAGCAAGCCCGCGCAATTACTGCGCAAAGGTAGCTCAAAAACGGCATTGGATTGGTCTGAAGACAGCGAGTGTGATTCAGATCTGAATCTGTGAGATCCAAAAAACACTGTAGAAAAGCTGCAAAAATTCAGAAGGTGTTGGTGGGGTTAAATTTCTGAAGTCTTCAGATTTTTAGCCTTAGCACAAGTGACAAAGAGCGGGAGGAGATCAGCTTCTCAGAGAGTTTCTAGCCAAAGGAAACTTGCAGTTTGATCAGAGGATCAAAGAAGAGCTTAATCATAGGTTATTTGGTAGATTTCCAAGGAGGGAAATCAATTGTCAGAGGGAGCAGAAGGTGCCTATTTCACCAAGGGCCTTAGATCCATTTCTCTAGCAAAGAGAAAAGGAAGTTCCGATACATTCTGAGCAGATAGCTCCTCATGGACTGCATGATCAGGAAAGGCTGGATGGCCTCTCAAACTTTTCAGTTTGGAAGGCAAGGATCATGATAGTCCTTCAGGCATACAATCTTAGAGACCATGCAGAGCAAACTCTAGCCACACCGACAGATCCGGATCTCCTTCAAAAGCATAAGGAGGCTGTTGGGCATGCCAAGCGGCTGATTATGGATGGAATCAAGGACCATATTGTACCACACTTAGCTAAGAAGAAGACAGCTAACGAGATGTGGAAGGCCTTGATCTCTCTATATGAGGGAAAATTTGTCCAAAGGATCATGCTGTTGGAGACTCAGATGACGCCATTCATAATGACCAAGGGAAAAGACATGGAGCATTTTCTCTTCAGATTGTAGTCAATCAGAGATCAGCTGACTGCAACGGGTGCAAAGGTGGATGATGATGTGATAGTCAGGATTGCCTTCAATGCAGTCACAGATGAGTGGGAATCCTTTGTCCAAAGTATCTTGGGCAGAGCAGACCTCCCTTGGGACAGCTTGTGGTCAATTCTGCGTCAAGAAGAACTCCGCAGATTCACCAAGAGGCAGCACAGCTCTGGATTGAGCAAAGTGAAGAAGGAAGATGAGGAAGATGCAACCTTGGCATCAAAGAAGCAACCAAAGAAGAAGAAGAATATCTCAAAGATAAAGTGCTTCCAGTGTGGTGAAATGGGACATTTTGCCAGCAATTGTCCTCAGAAGAAAAAGGACAAGGAAGCATCTTCTTTCAAAGCAGTTGTGGCAGATGATGGGTCAGAAGATGATGCAGCCATGAGTGCTCATGAACCACAGAGGTGGGGTGACATGGACATGTAGAGGAGCTACATGGAAGTAAGGCGAGATCCTTGAGCAGCTCATCTCTTGAATCACATGCGAGCTTCGGCAGCCTCAAGACAATAGCGGGACAAGTGGAGCAGTGGGTGCATAGATCACAGATGAAGCAGAGGCAGATTTGAAGACTGGAAGGAGCAGCACAGAGCAGAGCAGCAACAGCGTAGAAGCAGCAGCAGCACAGAGGCCGATGTGACTTCAGCAGCGCAGAGCAGAGCTGCTTACGCAGTCCAAAGTTGCAACAGTGCAGAAGGCTTCAGATGGACAGTGCAGTGCAGCAGCAGCGTGATAGATTTCAACACAAGGGGCTAATGTGACTTCAGTAGTGTAGAGGGAGTCTGATTACGCAGGAAAAGTTGTAGTTGTGCATCGTTCTTTAGATGTCAGCACAGATTTGTAGCCTATGGAGCTTCAGTGATGAGGATGCAGCCCATCTGACTTGTTTGTCAAAGATTGGGCAAGAGATTCAGTTGTTTCTCTCAACAACTGAAGTTGTAGTGCAGCAGATCAACAGTGGCAGTGTTATGAGCAGCACAGATGCAGCATATTGAGAGGGAGTTGCAGTACAGAGGTTGCAATGGCAATGGCAGAGTCATGGGCAGCTGTACGGAATGGCAGCAGCAGTGCAGAGTTGAGTGGCAGCAGGCCAAGCTTCAGCAGCACAGAACCAGTGCCCAAAAACATGTAATGTATAGTGTGATGTATTGCTAGAGCACACCCTTGATGCTAAGTGGGAGTGTTGAGATTTTGTGTATTTGCGGTAGCATCAATTGTGCTCTAGCTCCCAAATTTTGTGGAGGGACTAGAGTACACTTGATCTACAAGACCCAAAAATTGAT
Organism: Pinus albicaulis; assembly: GCA_034641835.2. Lineage (NCBI taxonomy): Eukaryota > Viridiplantae > Streptophyta > Pinopsida > Pinales > Pinaceae > Pinus > Pinus albicaulis. The sequence continues at coordinate 983,397,359 of CM076584.1, read as the reverse complement.
TTGGGAAATTTCATCTGGTTTAGGAGATATTAAATTAATTAATTATTTTAATGTATTTCCTAAGTTAAAACTTAGGGAATTTAAATAATTAAAGTGAATTTAATTAAACATGTGATGAAATTGTCTTAAGTCACACGGATCAAGCTTTCTTTTAATCTGAGCCATGATTCAAGATCTGATCATGGTCGTTGGTTTTCCAACGAGAAAAGTATAAAGGAAAGGCTTGGGGTCATTTGTAAAGTGACACAGAGGCAAATCATTGAAACTAAGCTGAGATTCTAGGGCGAGTTTGCTAAGAATACTCAGAAGTGTTTCAGCTGCAGAGAGGGGAATTTAGGCCAAGGGGATGATCTGATCCCGGGGTCTAGAATACACAAGAGGTAGAGATCAGCTCAAGGACAGTGCAGAGGAGAAGGGAAGCTGCAGCAGCAAGGACAGCGTGATTTTCAGCAGGAAACCAAAAAAGGGTTACCTAGAGACCCTAAGGGGCAGCGTAGGGCCTGCGTCACCTAGTCTGGGGTAACAAAGACCTTTTCAAAGCAGTGTTGAAGGTCAGAGGGGCTTCAGAGACTGACGTAGAGGCTTTCAGGGGCAGCGCTGGGGTTTCTAGGCCCTAATCTTGGCTGAGTTCTGTAAATATCGTTTGAGGGTGTGGATCAATCGTTATTTTGGCCCTAGATCAGCTAGTGAGTTGTAGATCTATTATTTCTCTGTCGGGTTTTCCAGATCTGGAACCCAGGCTTGTTGTATTAAAAAAAAATTAATAATAAAACCCTCCAACAGCCAGAGACTAGTTTTCCCGCATTGGGTTTTCCGGGGACTATATGTCCAGAAATAACCGTGTCACTTTGTCTATGTGTGCATGAACTTGTTCTAGATCTGGATTGTTGGAGAACTGTTATGTGTTTTGCTTCGATTTTAACTTTAATTTATTCAGTTAATAACTTGTCTAAAGTAGGAGGAGCATATCTAGATTGACAGTAATAATTTCTGCATAAAGTGTAAAGATTCAGAAATTTCCATAGGCCTGCATCACCCCTGGAGGGTCTACGCTGCCCCTGCGTTGCCTCTGCTAGGCCAGCGTCAGTCCTACGTGGCCATAGCTGCCTCTGTGCTGTCCCTGCTGGACTGTGTGGCTCTGAAGGCCCTCTACGTTGTCCTTGTTGCTACTCCTCTCGCCTCTTGCTGTCTCTTGGCCCTGGAATCAGAACATTCTCTTGGCCAATACTACCTCTCACTGCAGGAAATTCCTCCGGAAATTCTTAGCAAACCCGCCCTAGAATTCCAGATCTATTCCTCAGTTCTACCAAAAATGTGTGTCTTCAACTGACCCTCATGCCTCTCTTATACTTTTTCGTTGAATCCTTCAACGACCGAGATTAAATCATCGATCAATGACTGAGATTAAAAGACTGCTTGATCCATGTGACTTAAGACAATTTCAGCACGTGTTAATTAATTCACTTTAATTATTTTATTTTCCTAAGTTAGACTTAGGAAATCCATTAAAAATAATTAATTATTTGAATAACTTTAACACCAACTGAAATTTCTCAAATCCATTTCCGAGTCTTGTAGATCAAGTGTACTCTAGTCCCTCCATAAAATCTGGGAGCTAGAGCACAACTGATGCTACCCCAAATACACAAAATCTCAACATGGGGCTCTTGTGGAACTCACACCACTTCCTTGTGTCCTTCTTCGTCTTCATGGTGTTGTTCTTTGCTTGCGGCTTCGATGGGTTGTCTTGGGTCACCCCGCCTTGACTTTGTCTTTTGTTTTGTGGTTTGGGGATACCTTTTCCCTGCTTCGGATTCGCAAATCCAAAGTCTCGCATCTTCTGTTTAAATTTTTATTCAATCTTGGCAGCATATCGGTATGTTGTACCAAGCGAAAAGATGTCCAAGAATTCCATTTCTTCTTGAATGTATTTGTGCAGACAGTCGTGGTACTTGAGCACCATATGTCACTCAGAGTCTTTGACACCCAGCTTTGTGCGTAGAGTATGAAAAATATTTGTGACCTCGTTCACATCTTGGTCCCTTTATTGTCGTAGTGTGGTCCATCGTATGTATTTGTCCCTGTAGCTCCCCGCGGGGTAATATTGTTCCTCGACAACGTCTCAAAAAGAGTTCCAAGTGGGTGCGGCTGTGAACAGAGAGGGTTCCTTGGCCCTTTTCTCACAATAAGTTCCCCACCAATCCTTGACATGGGGAGCGGCCTTTTCCCTGCTTCGGATTCGCAAATCCAAAGTCTCGCATCTTTTGTTTAAATTTTTATTCAATCTTGGCAGCGTATCGGTATGTTGTACCAAGCGAAAAGATGTCCAGGAACTCCATTTCTTCTTGAATGTATTTGTGCAAACAGTCGTGGTACTTGAGCACCAGATGTCACTCAGAGTCTTTGACACCCAGCTTTGTGTGTAGAGTATGAAAAATATTTGTGAACTCGTTCACATCTTGGTCCCTTTGTTGTCGTAGTGTGGTCCATCGTATGTATTTGTCCCCGTAGCTCCCCGCGGGGTAATATTGTTCCTCGACAGCATCTCAAAAAGAGTTCCAAGTGGGTGCGGCTGTGAACAAAGAGGGTTCCTTGGCCCTTTTCTCACAATAAGTTCCCCACCAATCCTTGACATGGGGAGCGGCCTTAAGCAGTGCCAAAGTAATATTCTCTCTATTGGAGAAACTATGTACTGAAAAATAACCCTCTAGCAAATTCAACCATTTATCTACAACATTTGCATCTATTTGACCTTCAAATATAGGGATATCGAAGTTCACTTGTACCTTGAAGGGGGCGGTGCCTCCGAAGTGATTGCAGGATAAAGATGTGTCGCCCGTGGGCATCCGCTGAAGGATCTGGGCAAAGTTGTCGATCATCTTGTTCCTTTGTAGCCCGAGGACTTCTTCAAGCAACAGTTTGATAGGAGCTCCTGCTCCCTTGTATTTTTTTTCTTTCGCCATGGGAGGTTGTTGGTGTCGGTGGGGACAATCTTGCAAGGGCTTAACTAGTTCAAGTCCCAACTCCTTATACCCCGACCTTGTTGGGGACATGCATAGAAAAACAGAGAAAGTGTAGACCACTCTGATACCATTGATCCGTATTTATGCAAGAACAAATGAAACACAGATCTAAACAAAAACATAGAGTTACAGCGAAAACATAAATTTAATTCATTAATAACAAAGTACTGAAAATTGTTACATGCAGAATGGAAATAAACTAGTTCGAGCAATGGTAGCTTATCTCTAAGAAGACATGTGGTAGTTACATGCCTTCTAAACTGTGTTATAATGAGGATCGAAAGCCTTTTTATCATTAAGAAACAATGGGAAACCCTAAACATCCGAAAACCTAACCCTAGGAGATGAAGCACCAAAAGCTTGTGGGCCCTGTTAGGGTTAGTTGGAATGTCAACTTCCCGGGGTCGTGAATTTGGCATATGATATTTGTTTGACTATCATAATACCTCGTTTCAAGGATCTCCAAGATGATGCCTAAAAAAGATCAATAAACCCTAACACTTTTCCGATCTCTCCGTTTTGCCAAAAAATGTCTTTTAGGTCCTCAAAACGGCTCCAGAAGTTTAAGACCCAAAAAAGTGCCAAAAATAGTAAGTTGTGCTACAATTAAGGAAACTGAAAGAAACAACAGTGGGGTCCTAGTGGAATAGGCGGGTGGCCACCAATATCCACCCCAATCATTTATGTTGTTGTGTTGAACATCATTGAATCATAAGTAATTAACTTGAAGTACCTAAAAGTCATTTAATCTCACTCAAAGTTATCACTCACATTTTGCATATCATTATAGGATTAGTTGTGCATTAATAAATTTACCTCCAAGCATAAGCTTGGTTGATAGAAAGATAGGACTACCACTCTCTCTTAGCTTACGACTCTTGACCCTTGCACTAAGGTTAAAACAGGTGACCCCTCTCTCTTAGCTTGTGATGCTTGACCCTTGCACTAAGGTTAAAACAGGTGACCTTGTAGTTCTCTTGTGGTCAACCCCTTGTAGGAACAGAGGCACCTGGGTTGATTAGAACCTCACGAGGGGTATCGTTAATGAGGCCATAGCCTCCTTCTTGTGGGCTTCTTTCTACAACTTTCTTGCAAGACTTGCTTCAAGACAGCTAAATTGAGGGTTATCATCTAGAATAGGCATTCTAACTAAAATCAACCAAGAACTTGCATCTTACGTAGTTCTAGGTGTTGCATCTCATATAGAATACTTTATCATCCTAACAGCGACTTTTCATCCAGTAACTTAGATTTCAATTCATATTATGCAAGTAATTTGACTCCTACGGCACTAGTCTCACACTTAAAATTCCTTAAATCTAATCAAATTATGTTAAATAATCAAACTTGTCAATTTTCTTTAACCAAGTTGCTAGGCCATTTAGTTGTGTCTCTCGCACCCATCATCTCATCCATAGGGACTACCCCCCTTAGTCTATTATAGGGAGACAGCTTAAATGGAGAGGGTCGAGATCAAAGTGACAACCCCTACCCTGAGCATTGTCGCATTCTCGTGTACAAATTTGAGTGACAATAGGGCTCAAGGGTGATAAAGGTCTAATGGTTATGGAGGAAGGTACCGACAAGCCCTTGATGGACATGATAAGAGATTCAAGCAATCAAGCACACTTTCCACCCACCCCAATGAACTAGAAGAGCATTGTTGTGAACTAGGGTTTCTATGATATGTAGGTTTACAGCACCCAAAAGCATATAACAACCAAGAAATAACCTCTAAGGGATAGATTCATAAATTATCAAAGGCTATCAAGGGGTAAGCCAGCAAAAAGGAAACTTTCATAGTTTTTAATGGTTTAATTTGCATAAAACAACAATAGAAGCATAGACGTCAATCCTAGTTTGGGGACAAAAATGCAATTAATGCTAGAATTTACCTTTAGAATTTATTAAATGCAATGCATAATGACATATAGATGCAAAATTACTATATAATGCAGAATAAAACCAAACCCTAACCCTAGTTACCATGAAAATAGAAAAAGGAATAAGAATTTAAGATCACCACAACTAGAATAATGCTTTCTCTCAATTGGGAAATGGAGTTAATTAGGGCAAGGCCTATGATAGAGGGCCTTAGATGAAGAGGGTGCAAGACTAATTTTCTTCTCTTAGAAGACCCTAGTGACTTATCCATAAGGGAGATTTAAGGTTAAAGGATGCATGAACCAAGTTCCCTTGATGGATTCTCGCAAGACAAATTTTACATACCAAAAAGAATTAAGATTTCAAGAAAGATATTTCACTTTCTATTATAGCACAAATAGAAACCCTAATTTCAGAAAATAACATGCAAATGGAAGACAATTGCAATAAACTCACGCAATGCCAACAAGAATCACTTCATCAATTCCAAACAAGTATCTCCATGCAAGAATCTCCCTCCCAAGACAATTCGCTCCACTAAATGTCCATTACGTTTGTTACCCACCACTTTGTGGGTGATATCCCTAGGAGAAATTTTTTTCTCGAAGATGGTTCTCAGCCAGCAGCTAGCAGCTCCTCGCAGTCACCAACTAGCTCGTTGTGCCATTTCTCTGCCACTTAGGCCATCCATGTGGTCACTCACCCATCTGTCATGATCGTATGTTGGAAGGTGGGCTTCCCGAACCTAAAGGTATGTCTTGTCATTTGGTAATTCAGTATTGGGTTTACTTATCATGGACACTTTTGGGCATGGGTTAATGGGGGTATTCAGCAGAATGAGTGGTTTTAGTTTGTGCTTTTGTCCACTTGACCTCTTTTGGATGTTACCCTTGGATCTTAGTCCCGTGGGATCCCGTTTACTAACCATTTGGTTTTAGGGTGGTACTACTTGGGAAACCCTGATTTTGGTTGCGTGGTCCCGCTCCCTCATCCACATATATCACTCCCCTCCATCCGTTATAACCCCTTCATAATCTTTCCCACTTGGGTCCACATTTCTTCATTGGGTCCACATAGGGTTAGCCTCCCCTTTCCCTTGCCCCCACCTTGGGTCAATCTTGGAACGATGCCCCGAAAGTTGAAGCAACTAAACCCATGATTGTCCCAACCCTTGGAGGGAAATGAACCGCCCCACCTAAAAGGGGGTATCCACTGTTATATCTTACACATCATGCTCTTATCCTTTAAGCCCCGAGCAGTTAATTAAAGAAAAATCATAAAAGGAAAAAAGCATATAAAGAAGGGTGGAAAAATCAAAGAAAGGGCACCTCATGTACCACGATTGCTCCCTTTTATACATTATATACCCAGGTGTGGGCTTCCCTTCTTCTAGCTACCCCTGTACCCCAATATGTGGCCCAGGATTCCCCCTCTCATTCCCTATTCCATTCACCTCTTTATCACATGCCACCACCAATTGAGGGATGTACTTTGGACAAACTATCCCCTCTAAAGGTAGAACCACCTAATAAGGTCCCTAGTTAACCCCCTTTGGAGGTTGGAGACATTAGCACAATCCAAAGCCCACTATGGAAGGGCATGCCATTATGAAGTGTCCACTTATTGTCCATGGTTTGTAAGCTCTCTTACCTGATTACTTTAATTACTTGTTGTGCTGGAATGCTAGGGGACGCATTGGACCTTATGCAGGATTGCAGATGGTGTCCATCCTGAGTTTGGTCTCCCTATATAGGGTGCTAACTCTCCAGAGGACTACAATGGCACATGAAGGGTGTGTGTAGAGATCCATGGGCCTCCACAGCAGTAGACAGCACTCCATGGATCCCCATATATGTTCAGAGATTGCTCGAGATCAACCTATTGGACGAGGAAGATGCACTTGGTACACCATGCCCAGTTGGCCCCACAGTTGCACCATACACTTGGCAGGTGACCCACGACTTGTACGCTGATGTGGCATCATTTATTCCATCATCTGAGCCTTTAAAGATGGTCTACAGACATCTTCGACTTACTTGGAGAGACGTGAGGCTATTGGTGTGCTGCCACACCCACTGGGAGCACCATAGATTTATTGCTTAGATAACAAGGGGCCACCCCCTTGTCCATCACTTTTGAGGGTCTTATTCATCATTATGGCACTTATGGACATCATCAGGTCTCCTGGAGCACCCAACGACATGCATTATTGATCATTTGACCTCTTGAGAGGCTTATTATTTTATTTGTGAGCTAGTTTGGTGGGTTTGTCACCAAAAGTTAGTTACTTTGCACATTATTTTATTCTAGGGGCTAATGCAGCCCCAATTAAGTAATTCGAACTCCTAATTAGTGTATAAAAGGAGTGACTTGAAATTAGTTTGTATCATCACTTTATTTGGATCATTCTCTCTCTTGAGAACTTAGCATTTCCTTCTTGGAGGACAAATTGGAACATGGATGAGTTTTGATGTTTGGATTGGGTTTTCTTATGCCCAAAAGGTATTAGGCACTGATCCATCATAAGGTGCTCAAGTTAAAACCTTTTTTTCATTTTTTTCCTCTTTTCTAGGTCTAGCCACGTTGGGCCACCTAGGGCATCATTTTCCCGACAAACTAGCAATAGAAAAAGTTCGATCTTCTAGCGCCCCTACTGCGTTGGTGTGTCCTCAAGGTCTCCTCCAAATTTGATGAAATTCTGACGGTGGGATTACGAGATATCCCAAGCCCTAGCTCTGAGATCAAACTTTTCCCTTGTGTTCCCTAGTCTAGCGCCTCATAGGATAAATTTGACACCTTTAAGTGAAAATTCTTGTTTAATCCTTTCCCCTTCCTTGGGTAGGTTAAGATCATCATTGGTTGTTATGTTGGGAATCACGATTGTCGTTAAACCAATACCCTCTGGTCTTAATCAACGATTGCATCGCCAGAAATAAGGATCCACGAGAGGCGGTTAGTCCATGTCGCAAAACACACGGGAAGCGTTGGTTTATCCAATGTCCAACAATCTCCCCCCAATGTGAGTCAGTGTGTATCAAACTCGTGACCTATGCTCTGATACCACTTGTTGAGAATCACGATTGTCGTTAAACCAATACCCGCAGGTGTTAGTCAACAATTGCATCACCAAAGATAAGAATCCACAAGAGGCGGTTAGTCCATGTCGCAAAACACATGGGGAGCGTTGGTTTATCCAATGTCCAACATGTTAAACTCCCTCCCCTTAACCTAGGTTGGGTCCACTTGGCCCCGTGTGGTCCAATTTCTTATCAAAGACAATTCATCAAGGACAACTCGGGAATCCAAGTTGTCCAAGTATTTTAGGGATTGGGAAACTCCTTTACAAGTCATATTCCCTTAACCTAGCCCTTAAATCCTCACCTCCTCCTAGAAACCTTGTACCTTGCTTAAAGAGCAATTAAGGTCCATTCTTAATCTTATTCTAGGGAAAGGATCATTGAGGTCATTTCACATCTATTTGTTGATCCATCCTTCACAAGGGACTTCCTATATACTAGGTCTCCTCCCATCAGTGAAAATTCGTAAAGAGTAGGGAGCATTAGCTGAGGTGACAATGGGCTAAGTCTCCATCGTTGCCCTTGACCTAGCAATTGCCCCTTTAGAAGTCCCTTTTAGGTCCCCTGCTAGTTTGAGTGGTAACAACGTCAAAGAAAAAAGTACAAGAGCACTAGTGCACACTCCTTTAGAGAGAGAAGAGTGAACAAAAGATGTGATGATGACAAATGATAGTGACTTCCCTCTATTTATGAGGGCAAGCAAGTCACTTTTCATAATTTTACAACAAAAGCCTAAATGTTTGCCTGGAAAATTCAATTAGGCCTAAAGATCACAAGACAACCTTAAGATAGCTCTAAAACATAAGAAATACATCAAAATCTCCCACATGACTAGGAATAAATGCTCTAAAACATGCCATCGTCCTCCTATAATGGACAATTTCCATCAATCAACTAACAAAGTGGGTCCACGAGTGCTCCTCACTCCAAGGTACATCATCAAAGTGCATGGGTACATCTCCAAGTAACATCTCCTCCAACATGATGTCATCATCAAGGAGGCTCATGTCACCCTCCTAGAGCATGTAAGGATGACATGGAGACCTTAGGGGCAAGCATTGGCATCTAGGCATGTTGTGCTAGCCCTCCCAAATCATCATAGTGATATCCATCACCATCTAGGCTTTGGAACAAGGCAATGTCCATCAAACAAGGTTAAGGCCAGCATGGGGGTGTCCTAGGTCCATTTGGGCACATCATTAAACAAGCCAATGCTTTGGCTTCCTAGCTCAACATTTCAACCTCTTAAGGTGTAGTAAGGTGTAGATAACCATGTGGAGGCTCCTCAAAGCCCAACATTCATCTCAAGAGGGCAATGTTGGGGTTGCAAAGTCATATCTACTCTTAAGAGTGGGCAAGATGTCCTCTAAATGGTGTCGAAGAGGTGTCAAGCCATCCCTCAAGGGATCTTTTTTGCATTTGTAAAAAAATAGCTAAAACATACCCTCAAGATCAAGTGAGATCAACATCATTAGGGACAAAAATCATTAAAGTATCATAGTGGACCATATTCATTGTTAGGTGCACAAGGACAATTCAGACAAACCTTTCCTTCCAATGTCTTTCTAGCTTAGGGTTTGTATGCAAGTTACCCTACTTGTGTTAGGGATGATTATGCCTTTAGCCCTATTAGTTGCTTCCAGGCCCAAGGGGAAGGACATTTCATAGGCAGGCTCATTAATCCATAGGTGCATGTAATAAAGGTAGTAACGGAATGGGCAGGACTTCAAGGAAGATGGTCGTACCCATGGTAATAGCTAAAGGAGGTCCAACATCTCTAAGTGCTATAATGAGAAGAGGGAGCAATCGTGGAGGTATGAAATACCCCTTTACTCAACCTGTTTTTTCCACCCCTCTCATGCGCCAAATACTTTCATGATTTATCTTTTTGTCTTTCATATCTTAGGAGGCACAACTTGCTTTAGGCTTTTCCAATACCCTTAAAGATATAGTAGTTTATCACTCATCGAGGTTGGCACATTTAAGAGTTCCTTTTAGATAGAGCATGAAATGCTAAGGAACTAGGTGATGGCTGATGAGAAGGGGAAGAGCTCATGCTAGGCGTCTTCCCACGCCCTTACTGTGTCCTAGCCATCTTTTGCATTTTTTTTTCTTTATTTGGGGTTTTCTATGCTTTTATCTTTCTTTAAACAGCAGGGAAAAATTTTGGCCCTTATTCTAAGATGAGGATATAAAGTGCTAGTCCCAATGACAAATGACAATCAACCCAAGGAATGGATGTGGATAATAAGGGAAACATGGAAGGTGTCAAGTATGGTTAGTTACTCACAGGATTGTTTGATCAAGAACTGAAGCCAACAAACATTTTTTGTGACACAAAATTGTTTCAAATTCTCTAAGAATCTAGCATTTCATGACTGGTCCAAGAACATAGAGGTAATATATCACTTCATACAAAATAGGTTCAGAAGGAAGCAATGACACTATCATATTCCCACAGATCAACATATAGGTGATATTCTAACCAAGCCCTTAGCAAAAAAGAAGTTTGAGGAATTCAGAAACAAACATGGTGTATAATTTGTCTCGTTGAGAGGGAGTGTTGAGAATTATAACTCAAACATGAACTTCTGCACATGCAAGTAGTAGTTCGAGATATTTTCGAAAAATATTTCTATTTTATAAATTCACGTTAGTAAAAAAGCGAAAGTTTTATATTTAGCAGTTGAAACTAAAATTGTATCTCATGCATGACTTAGATTAGAAGTAATATTAAAATTAGATTCTCCGCTAAAAGTGCGAAGATAAGGCAAGGAAGAGACTTTCAACCCACATGAGAAGTTGTGTAGGTTGAGTGACAAAGAGAGGGAGAGAGAGCATGAAACTAGGAAAGAGGTGTTTCTATGGAGCGCATGGTCCCATACAGCATACAAAACAGTTTTGTACAGTCGTACGAAAGTCCATATAGTCGTACAAGCAACACAATATAGATCTGTACAATCTTACAAAAATCCATATAACAGTGTTGTACAAACATCATACAGTGTACACAGTAGAGTCATACAACAAAGAACTCTTGTTTTTATCTTTTTCAACAGTTGTATCTCTCAAGCAGCCTATAAAAAGTCTAAGTTTGGGATGATTTTGGTAATCGTGCAGGATTGGTTTTTGAGCAACAAATGGAGGTTTCCTTGTTATTTTTTTGAAGATATGAAAAGTTGATTTGAAGGAATAATTATCTGTGTACGTGAGAAATTAACTTTTATGTTTCTGCTGTTTAATTTCTAGCTATTGTATGATTGATGTTATGGTTTGAAATTTCATTTCAGCATTAATTAAATTTAACAATCTATTTGTATGATTAAGATCATAACGACATTAGTTGCCTAGGGATTGAAATTTTTCACATGACCATGTGGGGGATTTAGAATCAATTAGAGAAGTACCAAAGGTCATAAGTTATAGACAAAAAAACGCAAATACCTGGAATATTTTGGTCTGAAATCTCTAGAAAGACAAAATTTGGTTGCATACAATGGTTACCATATTAGAACTATACAAACTGAACCACCCAACTTCTATTGAAAACTTACTTTGTGTGTATTACCTTTTCAAATATGTAATATTCCTAATTAGCACCGCTAATTGGAATATTTCATTTTTGTATAGTTTTGCCGCCTATAGTTAAATTAATAAATAAAAGTGAGAAAGAGGGGGTCAACTCACTTTAATAAAATAAAGTGCTTCCTAGTAGAGTAACGTTGTAACTTAAAAGGAAAGCCTCGGGGGTCCACACTAACATGAGAGAGGCCTCACGTAGGTTCTAGAGGCAACTGCGCAGGCATAGGAGGAGCTCATGGAGAGAGGGGACGCAGTTAGGGTTTTGAGGGGAGCTAGCACTATAAAAGGTGGGAGTTTCACTCCATTTGGCATTATTGAGATGTTGATGATATTGTGAGCTAGACTTTTGTCTACTTGAGCATGCCAGTTGTTTAGTCGGTCTGCAGCACTGTTTAGTGCGACCGAGTGTCTCCGGTCGGAGATCTCGCCTTTGGCCCCGGGGGACTTCGAGTGCCTGCTCGGGCAAGGTATTCCTTCAGTTTCAGCAGTTGATTTGCAGGTGATTTGGGTGGACGTTTTGCAGAGGAGCTGGGCCCCATTGAATGACTACGCAGTCCTGGAGGGAGGACGCAGTTGGAGTTGGAGCAGCTTGGTTGCGGGGATTTTCGGGGAGTTTTCAGCGTGTTTCAGCTTGGAGGGTTAGTCTTTTCAGTTGAAGGGTTTGCAGAGGGATTTGTGGCCCTTTTCCAGCCTTCTTCCATTGGCATCTGCGCTGTGCTTGGGAGAGACAGCGTTTTCCTTGAGGAGGGCATTCTGGGGCGCTCTTCGGAGGTGGTCCATTTGCTTCATGGTTTCTGGGTTTGGTCCGGAGCAGTGAGTACAGGCAGTCTACCGATTTTCAGCTCATTCCGGTGAGGGGATCAGCCCCTAGTTCCAGTTCATTGCAGCAGCAGCATTCTACGGCAGATTTCTCCAGCAGCTGGGATGCAGTCTCTATAGCAGCCATTTCCTATTCTGAGAGGGTTCTTCACTTGCCTTGTGCAAGGATAGGTGCACTTATTCTGATTATCTATTGTACCCATATATATATTCTCAGATTAATAAAATGGCTTAGCATTCTGGCATTTTTATGTGTACTTGCCCTATATTCTAGTTCCGGCATTTTTCCTATATAGTTGCATGTTTGTATTTCTGTGTATTACTGTCTATTTCCCGTTGGGGATATTACAAAATGTGGCGGGACAACATTAACAAAGTAGAGGCAATAAAGCACCCGTCTATCCATACCTAACAAGATCACCATTGAGACCTTACTCCACTCATCTCCCTTCACAAGCTCCGATATCTTTGATAATGTTAATTGCCCTTTGTTTGCATTTTTATTATTATTGCAATTATTTAGGTTGCATTAAAAAGCTCTAAATTTATCCTTAATTAAATGTGTGTGTGTTGTATTTTATCTTGTTCCAAGCATTTATGATGATATATACTTCAATGAAGCATAGAATCAAAAACACAATCAAGACTATTTGATGTATGGTGTAAGTGGTGTTATCGACACTGGTGTGATCAGTCAATCCGACCATTTTGATGCCTAAATCAATCTGACTACTAGCACAAAGCTGGAAAAAGTCAATTTGGTACTAAACCAGGTTTTCTTTTCGCTAAACTTGTCAACTCTGCATAGAACCAGCCAGTTCTATACAATGCACCCAAGGACACTCTAAACACAAATTTTAAACAAAAAATAAACAATAATTTATGAGTGGAGCAGCCTACGAAATTGACTGGCTCAATACCAAACTGGTCAGTTCTGTACAATGCAACCAAGGTCACTGCAACCGCAATTTTTTCTCTAAACACAAATTTAAAACAAATAAATAAAAATTATGAGTGGAGCAGCCTATGAAGCTAACTGGTTCAATACAAAACCATTCAGTTCTGTATAATGTAATGCAACCAAGGTCACTTCAAACACAATTTTTTTTAAACAATAATTTATGAATGGGGCAGTCCAATATTCAACCCTAAGGCCCTACTAGTACTGATGCCATGTAATTAATGGTAATGTTAAATTCTTAAAGAAAGAGTGCATTTACTTAAATTTTTAACAATACCAGTAACCGTTTCAGGACATTTGAGAATGGTTACAAAGTCATTGGATTTCATATGGAGAAAGCAGAATTTTAAATCCCATTCAAAATACAGTTTTTAGGGTTTCGGTATTGGGGGATTGCAACGTTTCCATTGGATTCTGTCATGCATAACGGTATGGAACAAGCATTTAATCAAGAGCACCAAGCTCCCCATGTAGCTTGATGTTGGTGGCACTGATTGTTGAACTCCTTTATCATGACTGTTAAAATTGTAGCTCAAACAAGTGTCTCTACATAGGCCTTGTGTCTAGGCATGCAGAAAATACCTCAATTATTACTTATTTCAGCAGTTTTTTTTCTATGTTTAAATTTAGGGAAAGCATGATAATTAATTGAATTAGTTATTATTGGCTTTGTAACTCAAATTTCTAAAGTTTATAACTTTGGAAATTAATATTTATTTTTTGACTAGATCAAAAGAAAGTGATAAGATCAAATTTTGGCCATTGATTTTTTCATTGAAGATCTCAAGAAGGAAATAGAGTTATGAGAGAAATTACAAATTACTGGAATGAGTGGGTGAAGGACAGGATTTGGAGATCACATTGAGTGAAAGAAAAAAGGGTCAATTTGGGTGAGAAGAAGGAAGGTCGAGCAGCTGAGGAGAATCAACCGAGTTCGCAAAGAGAGAGGAGTCGTATTCAGGCTGTCCTCTACTGAAGAGAGGGCTTGTGCCCAAGCCGAGTTCGCAAAAGAGAGAGGGGCCATATGCTATAGAGGGAGAGGTTGTTTGTTGGGCCATACTGTGCAAAGGAGAGGGGCCATTTTCTAGGGTTGTTCTTGGCTGAAAATTCTTTGGAACTGTTGCTGTAATATTTTTCTAATTTATACTCTGAAGCCTAATAAAATCTCTCTTTGTTGGTTTTTCCCCACACTGGGGTTTTCCAAAGTAAAAGTTGCGAAAAGTTTCTGTGCCTCGATTTCTTGTTTCAGCTGTGCATAATTTGTTAGAATCTCAACAGTGTTAATTGTGTGTAGATTTCATATCTAAACATTTTTTGGGTTTTTAATAAAAATAAATTTCTAGTTATAAAAATTTACTGGCACATTAATCGTTTGGCTGAGATTAGAGAAACTAACATGGTATTAGAGCCAAGCCTCTGAAAGAAATTCAAGTGTTGCACAAGTTCAAGCTCAAAGAGTTTGTGGTCTTTCTAGGGTGTTCAGCAAACAGTTATTCAAGGGTTTGATTTTCCATCGAAACTAGTGTCAGGTATGAAGGCAGGTTAGAAGGAGGCTCAACCTATCTTCAATGGAAATCTGGATTATAACTATTCTCAACGAGGGCAAGTTACAGAACTTTGCTAACTCCACAATGGTTGTGCCAGAGTCAAATCCTATTGCCCTAGATCTCCATGAGGTGAAAAAAGAAAGCGCACAAAGAATCATCTTGGACGAGGTGAAAAATCACTTGATTCCCCATTTGTCTGAGAAAACACTGCCAAAGAAATGTGGGATGCACACACCAAATTGTACTAGAGTGACAACCAAAATTGGAAGATGGTGCAAGGGGCAAGCTCTACGACACCAGAATGTCCAAGGGAGAGAACATGGCTTCCTAACTTACTAGGCTCGAGCAGTTGCAAGATGAAATGGCAGTTGTAGGGGAGATAGTCCCTGATTCTAAACTAGTGTGTATAGCCTTGAATGGATTTAGAATGTAGTGGGATGTATTTGTAAAATGCATCGCAGGACCAAATCATCTTCCCACTTGGGAAAGGTTGTGGGATGATTTCACAAAGGAGGACAATTGAGAAGGGTCTCAATGTGGAGACCAAAAGAAGAAGGGTCAAGAGGAAGAGAACCTAACCCTAACCTCTAAGGGCAAGGAAAAGGCAATGAAAGGCTCCAATAAAGGAGCTACGTCAAAGGGTGATAAAAAGAAGTTCGATGCTAGAAAAGTAAAATGCTTTGCTTGCCACCAACTAGGGCATTTTGCCAACCAATGCCCTAACAAGAATAAGGGCAAACAAAAGAAGCAAATCATTGCTACAACTAAGATGGATGAGTTTGTAGCCAGATCTGAGGATGAGTTCTCACTCATTCAGTGTCTTTCTACTTCAATGGTAGTAGAGTGTGATAGGGTGACAATTTATATTTCATATCTAGAATTTTCCTAGGTTTTCAATAAAAATAAATTTATGGGTATAAAAAAATTCTAACACATTAATCCTTTGGTTGGGCTTAGAGAAACTAACAATGACCCTAGTAAAAATGTACCCATCACTCAAACAAAATCTCAATTTGACATGTTAAGTTTTTAATATCTTATTTTAATGCTTAGAGGGTAAAGTTGATGATGAGTGTTGTACCTCGAGAAACAATTCTTGGCTGTGTACAAGAATCCGTGCTCAAGACATTAAAGATTATGTCACAAAAATGTATATATGTGTCTCTGTTTCTTAACCCTTCAAAAGTTAGTAATATATCCCTCAAATATCAAATCTTTAGTAGCCATGCAATGCCATATTCCCTTTACACTGAAGTGAACATATGGAAGACAGAAAAAGAAAAGGATTTTAACTTGTCATGCTGCTTTACACAGAAACTGCCATTATAAAATCCAGAAGAAGTGAAAGACAAATAAGTTAAAGAAGAGGAGCGCCTATTAAGGATATTTAACTCTTAGACATATAAATATCAAGAGACCTGCAGCTCTATTCACTCTACTTTATTCACAGACATGTAAATGAAGTGAAAACCAAGAAAACTCTTCAACATAAATGGAATATTGGAAACCTGCAAAACTTTTTTATTCATTCGATATTGCTCAGTACAAAATTAGCCTTCAAAGGTTCAAAACTCGGAACCTTCTTCCTTCTTTCAGATGTCTTTAAATACAAGTTGAACCAAAATGGTTTCAGTTATAAAACTGATTCTAACTGACTGTAACTACTTAACTACTTTATGTCACGGAGGTATATGCCTCAGTAACATTTCATTACATTGCATCATTTGATTTGAAAATAAAATAAAAGATGACAAATCCTAATCTAAAGGAACTGATGTTCCTGGAACAGCAACTGATTCAATGATTTCTTGCGGCTGTACGGTCACTGGTGGCTGCTTGGCGGGAAATCCTTTTTCTGTATCAATAGTAAATTTCTTACATTCCTTCCAGAGCTTGTCTTGAGTTATTGGAGCGTTCTTATAACGATGATATTCTACTGTGAAGGTAACAATATGACTGTGAGTGAGGTTACTTGTAAACAACGTTTTCACCATCCACAGTAGAAGGAAATGTCTTTGTAAGAAATTGAAGACTGTTTCTCCCTTTAGTATCTGCGTCTTCTCATGTCGGCCATCTGCTCTGCTTTTCGCCTGCCTTTTCTTCCCATCCTTGCATTAATCTCAGAGCTGCATCCTTTTCAGACTGGGCCTGTTTGCAATCTCTCTCCGCCATTTTTAGCTCTGTATTCAATTGAGCAACTTGGACCTGTGGATCGGTCGCACCTGCAGAAAAATCAAAAGTACAAGTGTGGTTCTGAATTTGATTTTGTAAGGTTATGGCTGTTTGCTTTACCTTATCAAGCTCCTCATCTTTCTTTATCAATTGTTGTTGTAGCTCTTCTTTTTCCTTTTCTACCTCTGCTACTTCAGCTGCCAACGAATGCTCTGAAGCTGGCAATTTCAGCTTCTTCCTTAAGGAAGAGATTTCTGCTTCTGCGCCCTTGATAAATTTTTGCATTGCGCTCCTATCATCTGGATCAACGCCAATCTTCTTTATGATTTTCTTTAGTTCTTCATTTTGAATAGTTAATGCTCTGGCATTGGCTTTCTCCATCTTGCACTGTTTGACAACCTTAGCAAGCATATTCTCTGTCTTGACTGATGTAGCATGAGTCTTACCTAAATCATTAACAATTAACTGACATGTTTGCATATGGAGATTCATCTTGTCCCACAAGGGGATCTTCTTTACATCCATAACAATATTCAACTCCTTAAAACTGCCTGAGGGTCCCAGAGACATCCTTGTCGGATGCGATAGCGCCATTTTGAACTGGTCTTTCTCCAAATCCATTACAGTCAAAAGTCTTGTTTGATCAACAGATACATGATGTTCTGCTTGTATCTCTATATTGGCCTTTATTCTTTGATTCTTTTCTTCAATTAGAGAGAACACCTGCTTCATGGAAGGAGCCTTCTCTAACTGGAGTTCTGATCTGCTAGGAGATGAAGCACCCTGTTCTTCACTGACCTGGAGAGTGAAACCAGGTGAATTGGAGGAGTGATCTTCTGCTAATTTAGTCCTTTTCTCCTCTCGGGGCTCTTCCTCATCAATCTCAATAACATCATCTCTCACTCTCTTGCTCATCCTTTCCAATATTACAGGAGTTTGAATACTAATCCGTGATGAACTTGGCCCTCCTGGATTAGCCAACTTTTCTAAATCTGGTTTACTCACATGAGTAAAAGCAGCATAACCGTTCTCGACCCTTCTCTGTGAAATAATTGCATGTGGGTCATAGGCCCACTTCTCTCCCAATAATAACTGTGTTTCTTCCAACATCCTTGTCACCTCCTCATAAGCTTGCCTTGTGTTAACAACAAAAGGACCTACACTCATGGGCAGCTTGTACATTAACCCCTTCTTCATTGGAAGAAAATGAATTTGATCCACATTGAGACTTTGCCTTATAAATTCCAAAGCAAACAGTCTCATGGGAACAAATGTTGGAAGCCTATAAGGCTCAACACCAACTCCATATAACCTTATTTCAGAATGGTCTTCAAAAACAAACCAGTCTCCATATCTACAATTAGGTCCTAATTGCAAGAACTCCTGAGCCTTTGGCAAGAAACAGGGAGGCCGAGTTCCATTGAGAATTCTATAAGCGGTGGTCATAAAATTTTCCACAAATTCAAATAAACCAGCTTCATTTTCTTCTCTTCTGACCAAATCAGTCCAAAGTAGAACTGACTGCTTATTCTTGTTGCTATCCATTATGTTCAAACCAATACCCATGAATTCTTCCACATTCTGGTATAAAAACAGGTAAACTATTAATGAGGGAAATCTAAAATAACATGTTAGTGGGAAAGAAAGCAACTGAGAATTCACCACTTCTTGCCAAAAGGACGGAATATCTAACACCACTCCTGGTTTCATCATAAGAGTAAACATCCCCAGAGCTGCTTTGTCAATTTCGCCATCGTCTTCTCTCCCCAGAATCTCCATAATACAGCTGAGAACTGACCTGTATTGAACATTAAAAGCATCCAAACCAAACTTTCCCGAACCAAACTGGGTCTTCTCCGGACTCGGTATCAAAAATGACATGCAGCGGTTAAATTCTTCAATTGAGAGCTCCTCGAAGTATTGAACCAGCGAATCTTCTGAGAATTGCAAAGGAGAATCATTCTCCGGGAAGCATAATGCCTGACGCATTAATTGAGCTGAAACTTGCAAAACACTTTCCCCCTGAGAGTTCATGACATAACATTTACCAGGGTACATGGACGAAACCAAACAGGAGATGAATTCAGGAAAAACATGGGTCTTAGGAATGCAGGCGAACAGCACTCCAGAACTCTGCATAGCGGAAAACACAGGTGACTGGTCAGTGTTCAAGGTCACTTGATAATGCAAGAGAGGGTGATTGACAGAGGAGGCAGTATCACGGACGTCTTTCTCACTATCTAGGAGAGGGCTCAGAGTGGACAGACCAGATACGGACGCTCGTTTGGCCATGGCTGACGAGAATTTTGAAAACAATTCGGTGCGAAGGTGGCGGGACGGGGTTCGAAACAGAACAACAATCACAAATGAACCGCAACGGAACGGCAAACTCGACTTTATAACAATGAAAACCGCAATTAATGCAAAGGTGACGTGGGACGACACGTATGCTGCTTTACCAACTGTTTGGCACTTCAGAGAATGACGTAATGCGGGGGGTCCGTGAGTACGGCCAAGACCTTCAACCAATACCCCCCGCAATCCATCGGAGCCGTTGATCAACGATTCTCGTAGATCTGACTAGTCAACTGCGGGGGGTCGGGTTTTGATAACCGGCGAGCAACTTGACCCCCCGCAGTTGCTTATCCAAAAGCTTTTGCGCGTGATCGCGACTTCCGCTCCAGAAGATGCTCGAACTTTATGATTAATAAAAGATATAACAATCCAAAGTTTGCCGCTCCACAAATAAAAATGAAAATGGAAACACAATGTATTACTTCTTCGTATTTCTCCTATACTAAAGTATAAAACAATTATACTATAGCATATTTCGGATCTTTAGAAATATTTTTTCAAAAACATTTTTCTTTTTCCAAAATTTCAAAACTTTCAAATAAAAAAGGATATGCGGATAGAATGATCCACAACAATGAGGATGTTGATTTTCAAGCATCCTCTAAACTAATAATCACTTCTTATGATTTCTCTTAGGTTAATATTTTCATGCATTCATATACATCATAAAGCAATTACACAAAAAATCTCAATAGTAAAACAAAATGCCAGTAGGATCATAAAGAGATAGCCAAACAAGAACACAAAACATTTACCTTGGGAAAACCCACATGGGGAAAAACCCAGCAACCTTCTCCTTACGGAAATTCTTCAATACAACAAGAGATGCACCTAGATCATCTAGTCAACCACAAGGTCAAACTGACCTACAAAATACACTTTATCAAACCTGGTCCAACTGCCTCCTAGTCAAGTCATAAGTTTGCCCACTGAACTCAATCCAATGAGGTCTGCTAGGGCAAAATTTTGGCCTACTTCTACACCCAATAAATTTGGTCCTGCAACTCTAGTTCACCTCAGAAACTCAACCTTATTGTGTCTCAGAATTTAAGTATGTTACAAATAATAATCTCAATTTGCCTCCATTTGTTTGCTTCATAATGATCTTCTTTTCTTGCCTCATATTTAGCTTCTCTTCCTCAAATCCAACTTCTTCTTGGCCTCAGACTCGACTCCTTTCTTTGCCTTAGAAAGCCTGAGTTGCTTGCTTGGAAAGGAGGTCGAATGCCTCATATATATGGTAGACTCGTTCGCTGAATGGATGCCTTTATGACTGGGCAGACTTAGCTTCTTTGGAGCCAAAAATTCAATTTTTGATATTCAAATTTCTCTTTGAAAGAGGACATGAAGAACATGCCTTAAAAATTTTCTTTTGACAATAGCATGAAGAACATGCTTTTATATTTATTATTACAAATACATCAAAGCCAAAAGTATTAATTATGAATACAGACCATAGCTACAAAACTCAACACCCCCTCTTATAGCTAGGGAGGTATTCATAATAACTATCTAGATGCTCTCATATTGACAAATTTCTCTAAGAAAAGGTTATTACAAATCCAATTACATAATCTAGTCAACAATTGTGACACATGGTAAAATGAGTTACCATAATCTGGTTAACAACTATGACACATGATAGATCAATAGCATCAATTGATTACCATAAGCTCGTCAACAACCGTAACACATTATAAACCAACAACACCAACAAATTACCATAATCTGGTTAACAATTGTGACACATGGTACATCATTAGCATCAACTAGTCACCATGATTCTAGTCAACACCTCTAACCAATGGTATACTGACTAATCATGGCTCACCATCATCTTGGTCATTCTCTTTGACTCATGGTGAAACCCTCTGGACAGTCAATCCATTTGAGTAATCTGGTCCCAAATACAAAGGCCATATTCTAGGTCATGATGCTAAATGAGCTCACTCACCTATCTAGAGAGTAATCTGAGCCTAATGTTGAAAGGCACCCACTCAACTGAGTGATAGTGGGCCTCTAAGACCATTCATCCTAACTTTGGTCAACATACTTGACACAGGAAAAATGATTATCCTCTACCGGACCATTCTTCCTAATCTGGTCAATATACTTGACAAAGGAAGAATGGTTGTCCTCTGCTAGACCATTCTTCCTAATCTAGTCAATATACTTGACACAAGAAGAATGAATTTCCATGATGTTATTAATAATCTGGATCATTTTCCCTAATTCTAGTCTACTTAACGTAGGGAGGATGACTGCCCTTGATGCTAAAATTACATCACTCCCTCTTGCTGAGAGAGACATGTTCAATCAATCCAAGCTTGTCCTCGAAGTATGCAGACTTCTTCTCGGGATAGAACAATATTAGAGCCATATTGCTTCATTATGTATCATGTTTCAGTACTATATCTCACTGTGTTTTGAACTGTCATCATGGTCGTCACTTGCACCTGATCAAGACAATCCTACAACTAGCCTTTGAAGCCATACTGCTTCTAAGCTTGCCAACCAAGCTACAATATACTTGGCCTCTGCAATATTGAGTGCGATAGATGTTTGCTTCTTGCTCATTCAAGAAATCATAAGGAAGTCCAAACTAAATCAATATCTTGATGAACTCTTTATGTCTTATGTAGAAATTTTTGAATCTTAACACTTATGCAAAAATTATTACTATTAACCCGATTATGCTCCTCCTACTTATACAAGTTATTAACTGAATAAATTCAAGTTAAAACCGAAGCAAAACACATAATAGATCTCTACCAATTCAAATCTAGAATAAGCACATGCACACATAGACAAAGTGACACAGTTATTTCAGGACAAATAGTCCCCGGAAAAACCCAAGGTGGGAAAACCGATCTCTGGCTGCTGGAGGGTTCTATTATTAAGAATATTTCTAAATACACAACTCTGGGTTCCAGATCTGGAAAACCCGACAAAGAAAAATCTAGATCTACAGCTCACTAGCTTATTTAAGGCCAAGATAATCACTAATCCACACCCTCAAACGGGATTTACAGAACTCAGCCAAATCTAGGCCTAGAAACCCCAGTGTTGCCCCTGAAAGGCTCTGCGTCAGCCTTGGATGGCCTCCAAACCCTCAGCGCTGCTCCGGAAGGGACTGCGTTACCCCAGAATGGGTCACGCAGTCACAACACTGCCCCTAAGGGTCTCTGCATAACCCCTGAAGGGTTTCCTGAAAATTGCGTTGTCCTTGTTGCTATTGCCGTCCTCTGCATTGTCCTTGAGCTAATCTCTTCTCTGCCTCTTGTGTATTCTAGACCCTGGGATCAGATCATCCCCTTGGTCTAAATTCCCCTCTCTACAGCTGAAACACTTTTGAGTATTTTTAACAAACCCTACCCTAGAATCTCAGCTTAGCTTCAGTGCTCTGCCTTTGTGTGTCTTTACAAATGATGCCAAGCCTTTCCTTTATACTTTTCTCATTAACAAATCGACAGCCATGTTCAGATCTTGAATCAATGGCTAAGATTAAAAGAAAGCTTGCTCGGTGTGACTTAAGACAATTTCATCACATGTTTAATTAAATTCACTTTAATTATTTAAGTTCCCTAAGTTTTAACTTAGGAAATACACTTAAAATAATTAATTAATTTAATATCTCCTAAACCAGATGAAATTTCCCAAATCCATTCCTGGGAAAAGTAGATCAGGTGAACTCTAGTCCTTACTCAAAATTTGGGACCTAGAGCACAACTGATGCTACCCCAAATACACAAAATCTCAACATCTTCTGCACTCTCTACCCAATCTGAATCTATGAAATCCTGCAATTGTACTTCATTGTTTGAGACATCTCTCAAACCATAATCGGTTGTGCCATAATCAATTGTATCATGCTAAAACTTCAACACAAGTTGAGCAACATGCCTTGGCTCAATCATAAACCGACTTGCTTGCTTCATTGGATCCATCACTACAGTTGTTTTCCTGTCACCTTGACTAGGTGCTCCTTCTCACACTGAAAGATATCTTGTTGTGGTAATTCTGATTGCTCCTTAAGAATGATAGACCATGATCTCGAACTCAGACGTCAACTCCCTTTGAAGCTAAAACAAGGCTCTCTGACTGCTCTATTTGTTGCAGAAGCAATTCTTTCTGCCACAGCTACTCCCTCTGACACATGAGTCCTTTTGCTTATGTCAGAGACAAATCAAATAGGATCAACCTTGATCCACTAATCCAAAAATACCAAGCTCAACGTGTCTGCTTGTGATGTACAAAGCCTTTCTTCAATTATGAGACTTTTTCTCCAAGCCCTGAGGTAGCTCTATGTATACGGACAACTGAAGCAAACGTCTTGTCATGATCCTCTCCCTCTTTCTAGGAGAACCTTCTTTTCTCAACTCTTGTTTTGTACTTGTTTATGTTGTCATCTGTTACACGCTAGATCTTGTAGATACATTTGGAAGTCACCATTGACTTATCTTAGGCACAATCAAGGTATACTTCAAACTTGCTTATATGCCTGCTCCCTTTGAGCTCAAATCTCATCTAGTACAATATCTCTCAACATAAATCACTGATTCTTGAAAAAGTCCTCTTGTCACATGCCTTGATTTCTTCTTCCACTAATTTTGTCTGTTGCAACTTGCCAAAGTCTAGGTAGCCTTTACTATGTACCTACAATCCTCACTAGGAGGCCATGGAAAAACGATTACAACCAAGCAAAGGGTACAAAGACAATAGACTAACTAATAGTAAAACAACAATAGTAATAATCAAGGAAAAGATACAAAATACTTAATTTTTTTTAGGATTATACGGAAATGACAGCTCCCTCTTGATCTTAGCCTTCTTGCATCCATCTTGAAACTTTACCATCCTCGTTCTCCTCATCAGCATGATGTCATTCCTTCCTTGCATGTGCTAGGGTTTCTTCTTTCAGTGGAAACATTAAACTAAGTTTAGTTTTAAGGTTTTGTCCATAAACCTTAAGGCTTTCTTATCCAAGCCTTTTTAGCTAGCAAGGGTTTTCAAACCCTAGATTTACAATTTTTATATCAAAATTCAAAACCCTAGAATTGATATGCTCTTTATACATGATATGAACTCCATAATTGTCATCAACCAATTAAGAAGGTTTCATCCAATGATTTTCCAGGATCTCTCCAAACCAAGTAACTTGGCTTTCTCACAATCATTGTAGTAGCAACAATATTTTGTCCTTAAAGCCTTGGTCTTCATTTCAATGTGCAAAGAATAGACTTTATCGAAAAATATCTCAGCACTTATATACCCAAAGTAGTATAGTAGTATATATGACATCAATACTTTTAGAAGCCTTGGACTTTGCAACGACGGATTCGTTCAATCCAACATGTCTTCAATCGCTTATGTGACGAGGCGGTACTAGATCTGCAAACGACTTGAACTTATTAAGAGAGTTTTGATCTTTAACCTTGAAGAGGGACTCAATCTCTTTTCCTTCATCAAGGTGTGCTTTCTTCAAAGACAAGGATCCCTTTTTTTTGTCTTGCCTTGATGCGCAAAGAAAACTGAGCATCCATAATTCATAAAATTGATATCATTCTTCAAATATCCTATCAACAATCATATGCAATGCAAGGTTCATGACATATCTTGCTTCTGAATATATTTTGAGATATAATACAACATCTCCAAAGAGCACAAGTTCGATACATCACACTTCAACCTTTCAGTACATGAGTCAAGATCACATATTTCCCTTATGTGGCTAAGTCTTGCTTTGAGCCACAATCTGAATTGTAATGTTGTCATTTTTTCTTGCCCTATCAAGATGCCACACATTAAAAATATTTTCATGAACGTGATCGAAGATTATTTGAAAAACCCATCAATGAATTTGTAGGATGAAGAGATTCCTTTAGTATTCAAATCCATTGTAATTGTCCTTGATGGTTTCTCCAAGGATCCCTTTATAACTATTGTAAAAGATTAGATAGTCTTATGATCTGACTAAGGAATAGATCATAGTCTTGTTTGATCTTTGAACTTGATCTGGTTAGGTATGCTAGGGTCGAATTTCAGCCTGCTTCTGCACCCAATAGAATTGGTCCTGTAGCACAAGTTAACCTCACAAACTCGGCCTTACTATGTCTCAGAATTTCGGTATGTTTGAATGCCTCATATATATAGTAGACTGGTTGGCCAAATGGGTGCCTTTATGACTGGGCCGACTTGGCTTCTTTGTTTGGAGCCAGAAATTCAATTTTCGAAATCCAAATTTTCTCTTTTGAAAAAGGACACAAAGAATATGCCCTAAAAAAATTATTTTGGCAATAGCATGAAGAACATGCTTTTATATTTATTATTACAAAGCCCCAAGGGTTAGCTCAATTGGTCGAGTTCTCGTTGCTAAAGCACCTCGATAATGGGAGGTCACAGGGTCAATTCTCCTCAACGCCCTCAGGGTTAGGCTCCACTAATAAGCCGACGATATGTGATCCATTCGAATCAATCTACCTGAATATTTCCTCAGGATAATAAAATTAAAAAATAAGAAGAAGAAGAACATGCTTTTATATTTATTATTATAAATACATCAAAGCCAAAAATATTAATTATGAAGACCGACCATAGCTATAAAATTCAATAGAGGATCCCAATATAGACAATGATTTTGATGATATCTATGTAATTGTTGTAGCATGATTTTTTTTATGTAAGAGGCCATCTAGAGCCCCTTTGTTGATGTATTTTTGGTTCAGAGATGTATTGCATTAAGTGTTATTTTGGTTATATGCACTCTTACTTGCTATATAAATGAGAACTTTGGCATATTTGTGTATAAAGGGTGAGGATTCATATGGTTGTACATGAATATATATGCTTTTTTAATAAATTTGAATATTTTATGTATTTTTTGGTCGACCGGTCTTTTGGCCCTAGTTTTTCTAGTTCAAGGGGTTGACCGGTTCAGTTTTGATAATATTGGTTGCAAGTCTTTCAATACTAACAATTTAATAGAATATAAAATCCAAAACACAATCAAAGGAGTTATGTTATTAGTTGTTTGTTGTAAATCGTAAACTTCTATGCAATTTGACTACAAGGTCACCATTGGTAACTATAAAACAAGATTAGATCAATGATTTCGAAATCAAATTACTTCAAATATGTCAAAAATGTTGAAATATGTAACTAGGTTTGGTCTTCATAATGTCTATTGTAATCGTGATTTTTGTATTTGATAAAAAGAGAAAAAGAATTTTATTATTTTCATTCTTATTGCATGGGTTTTAGGCTCAAGGTAAATTTATTTGTAGGTCAAGCACTGATTGAGTGCTTCTAGGTTTGTCATAGAATTATGAAGTCAAAAGACTCATTGTCATACATGTAAAAGACCCCTTTGGGCAGTTGTATCTTGTAAAGAAAATTTATGCAAAGTTAAATGTGTCATATAGACCCTCCAAGACCTTGTCATCATCAAAGGAACAAGTCAGCCTTCATGCGTGGACAAGTCGGCCTACAAGCGGCAATTCGACTTAGAAGAGAAGCCCATATATAAGAGAATTTGACCTCACTTGAAGAATACACTAACACTCACAAGAGATTCGATCAAGGAAAAGAAAGAGATCAAAAGATGCGAATAAGAGAAGGATTAGAAGAGGAAGAAGAAAGAGAAGTTTTTGGACTATCTTTGGGCTACTATCCTTCACACTTGTGAGAAAACTAGGGCACCTATTGCAACAGCTAGATCAAATTGCATGTTAAAATTTGATGACTAAAAAGTTTCCTACAATCCCAACCCGGTTTTAATTTCACCTTATCACTCCCATTCAGTTAAATGCCCTTTCCCATAAACTTACATTCAACATATAGAATTCTGTAAATGAAATTTTCGGATTAAAACACATGGGACTGTCAACACATGCTGAAAATAAATATGGACATAAACAGACCAGCAACACATAAAAAAATACACAGAGATTTTTGGTCAACTTAGACCCAAGCAAAACCCCTTCAATCTTCTCCGGGGAAAACCTGTTAGAGAGCTCTTCAAATTTATTTCTTTCAAGTTCACAAAAAATAAATTTGCAGACAAAACAAAATAGCAAGATACAACTTATGTCTTCAGCCCAAAACTCCTTGAAAATCGTGTCCACTTTGCCTCGATTTCCATGCCCATTTGAAGCTGAAACAGTATTGTATGGACGCAGACTGTACTGCACGGATTCCGTATGGACTGTATGGATTATTTTCCAAAAAAAAAAACTCAAAATTAGCCCTCGAAATGTGTGCAGCTCACACAGCATTAAATGATGTTCAAACTGTACCTTCCATTGTCTTCTATGCCTTGATTTTCATGCCTAGCTTTGCCCAAAAATCACTCCTTCAGCTTGCTGCAACAAATTTCTCTTTCAGAACTTTTCTCCAACTCTTAGCCTCCTTTCTCCAATCTGCTCATGAAGAATGAAAGAATGCAGTCTCACCTTTCTTTTCCCTCTTTTGTTTCCATAAATGACTTTTGGACAACCCTAAGATCCAATGGCTCAGATTCATAGATCAAGGGATGAGAATAAATGTGCATTCAATTCTTACTTTCTATTTTTCACTTTCACTTTATAATCTAATATTGACTTTACCACTTATAAAGTCACTTTCACCTTATAAAGTCACACTTAGGAAAAGAATTATTTTGGACACTTGTCCCTAGGTAGAGACTAACCCATGGGAAACCACTTGTCCAATGTACATTAAAATCAACACTCCCTCTTACCGAGGAATGTGTTTCTCACACCACCCATCTTGTCCCTGAAATGGACATGCTTGCCTCTTGGCAAGGACTGTTGAGATTTTGTGTATTTGTGGTACCATCAGTTGTGCTCTAGCTCCCAAATTTTGTGGAGAGACTAGAGTACACTTGATCTACAAGACCCAGAAATTGATTTGGGAAATTTCATCCGGTTTAGAAGATATTAAATTAATTAATTATTTTAATGTATTTCCTAAGTTAAAACTTAGGAAATTTAAATAATTAAAGTGAATTTAATTAAAAATGTGATGAAATTGTCTTAAGTCACACGGATCAAGCTTTCTTTTAATCTTAGCCATTGATTCAAGATTTGATCATGGTCGTTGATTTGTCAACGAGAGAAGTATAAAAGAAAGGCTTGGGGTCATTTGTAAAGACACACAGAGGCAGAGCACTGAAGCTAAGCTGAGATTCTAGGGCAAGGTTTGCTAAGAATACTCGGAAGTGCTTCAGCTGCAAAGAGGGGAATTTACGCCAAGGGGATGATCTGATCCCGGCGTCTAGAATACACAAGAGGCAGAGATCAACTCAAGGACAGCGCAGAAGAAGAGGGCAGCAGTAGCAGCAGCAAGGACAGCGTGATTTTCAGCAGGAAACCCTCAGAGGGTTACGCAAAGACCCTTAGGGGCAGCGTAGTGACTGCATCACCCAGTCTAGGGTAACGCAGTCTCTTCCAGAGCAGCGCTGAGGGTTTGAAGGGCTTCAGAGGCTAAAGCAAAGGCTTTCAGGGGCAGCGCTGTGGTTTCTAGGCCCTAATCTTGGCTGAGTTCTGTAAATCTCGTTTGAGGGTGTGGATCAGTCATTATTTTGGCCCTAGATCAACCAATAAGCTATAGATCTAGTATATTCTTTGTCGAGTTTTCCAAATTTGTGTATTCAGAAAAATTCTTAATAATAAAACCCTCTAGTAGCCAAAGACTGGTTTTCCCGCATTGGGTTTTTCCAGGGACTATTTGTCCAAAAATAACTGTGTCACTTTCTCTATGTGTGCATGAACTTGTTCTAGATCTGGATTGGTAGAGATCTGTTATGTGTTTTGCTTTGATTTTAACTTGAATTTATTCAGTTAATAACTTGTCTAAGTAGGAGGAGCATAATCAGATTAACAGTAATAATTTCTACATAAAGTGTAAGGATTCAGAAATTTCTACATGGTATCGAAGCAATTGCAGATCTAGGAGGATCACCAGCAGGAAAGACTGAAGGTTCTAGCTGCAGAAAGCATCTGGAAAAGCAGCAAAAACGCATATCTGAAGAGAAAGGGCAGTTTTCAGAGTCAGATCCACGCAGAGGGAACAGTGACACTGTCTAGCACTGTCTCCTAGCAAGCCCATGCAATTACTACGCAGAGGCAGCTCAGAAATAGTGCTGGATTGGTCTGAAGCCAGCCAGTGTGATTCATATCCGAATCTGTCAGATCCAGAAAAGACTGCAGAAATTCAGAAGAGCTAGTGGGGTTAAAATCCTGAAGTTTTCAAATTTTTAACCTTAGCACAAGTGACAAAGAGCGGGAGGAGATCGGCTTCTCAAAGAGTTTCTTGCCAAAGGAAACTTGAAGTTTGATCAAAGGATCAAAGAAGAAGTTGAATCATAGTTGATTTGGTAGATTTCCAAGGAGTGAAATCAGCTGTCAAGTGCCTATTTATGGGTTGTCGTATAGAAATTGCAGAAGAAATTGTTGGGGGTCAAAGTTGCAGAAGAAACTACTGGGGGTCGAAGTTGCACAAGACACTGTTGGGGTCGAAGTTGTTGGAGAAGTTGAAATTGAAATATGTAACTAGGTTCGGTCTTCATAATAACAAATGTAATCATGATTTTATGTATTTAATGAAAAGAGAAAAATAAATTTATCATTGTGAGTCTTGAGGCACGGGTTTCATGCTCAAGAGAATTTATTTTTATAGGTCAAAGCACCCATTGAGTGCTTCTAGATTTGTTATAAATTCATTGAGTCGTTGTCATGTATAAATGACCCATTTGGGCATGTTACATATTGTAAGAAAATTATTTGAGTCATTGTAAGAGTCAAAGACCCTCCAAGACCTCGTCACAAGTGCTCATCAAGTCAGCCTTCAAAAGGAGCTATAGACCTATCTAGAAAGAGATGTCGGCCTAGAGGTGATGGCAAGTCGGCCTAATAACATGGGATAAAAGTCTATATAAAGGACGACTTGGCCACACTTGAGGAGACATCAATCAAGCATCCGAAGAAGAGAAGGAAGAGCGAGGAAAGGGAAGAAAGAAGCCTCTCATACAGCGAAGAGAAGAAGGAGAAGATCGAAGGTTTTTTGCATTGTTTTGGGTCCTTCTACTCACACGTGTGACTGCAACTAGGGTTTCAACAGTCCATGAAGAAGCCGAAATAGGGATCACAAAAGGAGCATTCTTGCTAGTCGAGATCTCAAGGAGAAGAGTTCAAGTCAAGCAAAGGAAAGGAGCCTCACTAATCTGCCCCATCAGCTCACACGTGTGGAATTTTTGTCATTACAGATAGGCTGAAAATTGCAGACATGTAGCAAGAGGTCGAAAATCAAGGAAAGCCGAAAATAGAGGTGCAAAAGTTAGTTTAACCAACACTGACTTGGAGAAGAAGAATAGTTGTTCAAGGAAGCATTGTAACTTGGCCTTGGAGAGGTTCTTAGGTCAAGGGTCTTGGTCTTGGAGTTCATCAATTGAAGATTCTATAAGAAGAAGAATTCAGTTGGTTTTCCTCTCAAATTTAGAGAGGTTTTGGCCTTGGCTGATAGCCTATATCTTGTGTCCTTTGTCTCATTGTGTATTATGTTTTGTTAATTGTTTGATGAAGAGAAGACAATAATAATCAAGCTAAAGATCAATATAATCAAGAAAAGTAAAAAGTCTTCACAAGCTCTTATCATAAGCAAGAGAAATCTCTTGCATCTCGTTGCCCTAGATTTCTCAACATGGTTTCAGAGCTAAGGTGACCAGTCAAGGAAGGGCAGCTCAATAAAGGATACTCAATCACTCAAGGAACGAAATTCTAGAAGGGTATCAAGGGCATTAAAGCATCAAGAAGATCCTATCATCTCCAAGGCATTTTGAAGACAAGTACTACATCATCACCTTAAAGAAAGTATCAAAACCCAAGCTCGTTCAAGTAAAGAGTCTATACTTGAAGCATTCTTGGGAATCTCACTCAAATCATCATCAGAAGGAGACCTCAAAAGACCCTACCTCTAGCCAAATTGAAGAGATTTACAAATCAAAACATCTCGAAGTCTACACATCTAAGGGAAGCAAGAAGAAAGGAGTTGTCATCATCAAAATCAAGAGAGCAGCAAGTTGAAGATGTTATCACCAAGGAGTATCTTCACAAGTAAGTATATTTATGTCTACATTCGAATCTATAAAAATGTCTTTTTGCAAGGAAAGCAACAAGTTGGTTGGGGCTTCAAACTTTCCTGCATGGAAGAAAAGGACAAATTTGAACCTCATACAAAATAAAGTTATGGAACAACATGTTAAAGGCTCAATCACTAAACCTCCAAAGGAAGAAGCTCAAGCTCATGCAAAATTCATGAAAGGGGAAGTAAGGGCTCAAAGGATTCTCATAGAATCCATTAAGGATCCCCTCATTCCCTATGTATCAAAATTAGAAACATCAAAAGAAATATATGACAAACTTGTAGAATTGTTCTCTGTAAGCACTGCGGGAGAAGCGATCTCGTTAAGACAAGAACTCTACAAAAGAATAAGGAATAGGCTCATACTTTACAAGGGTGTCTGAAATAAGGGACCAATTACAAGAGTTGGGAGAGATAATGTCTAACAAGAAAATGACTACTATAGTGCTCAATACACTACCAGAGGAATGGGGTAACTTTACATCAAGCATTTATGGGAAGAAGGAAGCTACTCCATTCAATGATCTATGGTCACTATGCAAAATTGAAGAAACCAGGTTGAAGGAAAAAAGTGATGTAGAATCAACCGAGCAAACTCAAGCATATGCTACCATGGGAAAGAGGAAAAGAAAGATTGGAAAATTTGGTCCTCGGAAAAGAAAGAAGAATATGGTGAAGGTTCAATGCTATGGATGTCAAGAATATGGGCACTACAAGAGAGATTGTCCCAAACTCAAGAAGGACAACATCAAAAGAGGAAGAGAAGAAGCCCATGTCACTGAAGAAGTGGAAGAAGCTAAAAAAAAGAGATCCAAGAAGGAAGAAGTAAATGATCTCTACTATGACTGAGATAAGTCTTCTCCACCTAGTTCTTTTCAGTTTTTGTAAAATATGGCTATCATGGTAGGAATCATTAGAAGCATGATAGGATGCATCATCTTAGGAGATGGCATCATAAGAGCATACGATTAAAGCAAGAGCTCAAGACATCATCATAAGAAGCTTGAAAGGTAGTTGAAGTAGGACCCTATGACAGCCATCATTAGAAGGAAGTAGCTCTTGGAAACCTCACTAGAAGCATAAGTAGCACTTATGGGTGGAAGTAAGTCATCTAGTATAGAACTCATCATACATCAATGGGAAGGAGCATCTGCAAGATGAGGATAATCGCAATCCCCTGCTGGAATCTTCATTAGAAGGTTCATCTCTTGAAAGATGCCTCGCTAAGAATTCCACTTGGGATGGGATTTATTGTTTAAAAGAATGATGGTGTGATGACAAAGTGTTAAAACTGGACAACTAGGTTCAAACTCCATGTTGTGATGCTCAAATGAAGATACCAATATTTGTATTGGGTTCCTCTTTCAGAGAGATGTAAGATCGATCTAAAATTGATCTTAATCCGATGAGCAGAACATTTATTTTGAATTTATTTTTAATAATTTCAAATATGTGCAGGTCGGCCTTAAGGTTTTACACCCCCAACAGATGTGTCACACACCTCAGTGATTGATATAAATAGAGTCAACGTTGGAGGACTTTTTCACTCATCTCATCCTCACACATCATCTCCTCTTCTGATTTAGTACGAGCTCCTTGGAAGCAATTTCGGTTCACACGTGGGAAGAAGGACGAATTTACTGCAACTAAGGTTTCCACGCAAGTTTGACCAGCGTTGACTTTGGTCAACGCATGGTCCAAAGACGCTGAAAATTGGTGGAGACTTCGATTTTGGAAGGTCGTACACATTGGCACAAGAACCGAGGTCAAAAGGTTGACCAAAGACCGAGTTGCATTGACTTTCTTGCTGTTGTCCTGCATTGACTTTTCTTTGGTTGACTTTGAGTTAACCGTGTGGCTGTTTTGAGGGCTGTTGTGACACATGCTGGGTTGGCTAACCAAAGAGACTTTGCTGGTTGAAGCATCCTGTTGACCGTCGTAATGCACCACCACATTTTTCTGTTTCTGGTTTGTCTTTTGTAGATCCACTGGTATGTTCTATCAGCATTTTACTTGACTGTTTATGTGATTGTTGTAGTAAAAAGTAAAGTTGCATCAAGAATAGAACATCTACATAAATTTACACAAAGGAATGCAGCAAGTCAAAGATGATTGAAGCACTCTCATTCAAGAACAGGAAGTTGTTGAAGGAAACCTAGCTGACCAAAGAAGAAAAGAGGTATGTATGCATATATTCATGTTGAAATTTGGTTACCGGAGGACAGGTGGTTCCCTAAGGCTTTGATCTTTGGCCTAGGGAAAAGTGTCCAAAAGAATTTAATTTTTCTCCTAAAGTGACTTTATAAAGTCAAATCTAATTTAAAAGTGACTTTAAGTGATAAAGTTACTAAAGTCTAATTTTAAAGTGACTTTAATAAAGTCAATGTAAAATTAGAAAGTGAAAAGTGACTTTGGAAATAAATGACTAAGAGGGTCTTTATTAAAGTGGGGTGAATTAAAAAATAGAAAGTGAGATTTAAATGAGCATTTAATCTCAGCCCTACATCTAAAGCTATCTCAGCCATTGGATTTAGGGATTCCCCAAAAGTCACTTAGGGTTAGGTTAAAGGAGGAAAGGAGAGAAAAGGTCATTCATTCTTTCATGAGCAGATTGAGAGAAGGAGAAGGAGAGAGCTGGAGAATTTCTGAGCTTGAGAAGGTGAAGGAGAGGAAGAGTTTAGCAGTCCGTACAGCAGAAAGAGGCTGCACGTTTTTCGAGGCAGCAAGAGGCTGCACGATTTTCGAGACAGCAAGTCTATACATCAGCATAGTTTTCAACGCAGCAGTCCGTACAGCAACTTGAGGCACAATTTTCAAGGAAAGGGACAGCGCAGAAATCAAGGTGAATGTACAGCCAGCTAAAGGCACAGATTCCAAGGTGGCTGGGCAAAGTTTTTGAGGCAGCTTACACGGATTTTGAGGCGGAAACTTTGATGTACTTTTCCGTACAGTTCGTACAGTCCGTACGACCGTATAGCTAAGTACTGGGCACAATTTCCAAGGCTGTTAAATGCTGTAATAAATTTCTGTTTTGAACTTTTTGTTGTTTTGGCACGTTTTCCAAGGCAGAGGCAAGCACGGAAAACAAGATAAGTCTGTACTTTGTTTGCTAGAATTTTTCCTGTACATTTCACTTCTCTATAGAAGCATTTTCCAGAAATAAGAAGCTTTTGAACTGGTTTTCCCCAAGAGTTGTAGGGGGTTTTCCCAGGGTCAAGTTGATCAAAAATCATCGTGTCAAAAATTTTGTGTGGCTGATTTATTTTATGAGTTTTTATTTCTGCATTTCAGCATTGTGAAATTTCCAAAATTAGTGTTTTCAGAAAATATTTATTTTTCCAGCTTGTTGAATGTATGGCTATGGAAATGGGCATTTAACTATATGGGAGAAATAAGAAGAAACTGAAAACTGGGGTTGAGTTATCAAATTTCTCCATGGTATCAGAGCTATTTTGCTGAAAAGTGTAGTTTGAGATAGCAAGAAAAAAAATTACAAAGCTGATTTTTCACACAGAAAACAGTACCTTTACTACAGCAATGTTATTTTCAGTTTATTTAGGACAACAAGCATGTCTTTGGGATTGAGGGTGGGGGATAGGTTGGATGGGCATAGTAACTACAGTGTATGGAAGGAGAGAATGCAGAGCACTTTGAGGAGGGAGAAGTCTGGGATATCATGGTGCATACCGCACAGCACCTTGTTAATGTGTTACTGATGTTGTTCAATTGGCAGCATTTAATAAAAAGAATAACAAAGGTAAGAGACTGATTCTGGATGGAATCAAAGACCACTGCATTCCTTATGTGAGAGGAAAGAGATATGCTCATGAGATGTGGACAGCATTGACCAATCTCTACCAGAGTACCAATGAGAACAGAAAAATGGTCTTAAGGGAGAAGCTAAAGACCATTAAGATGGGTAAGACTAATAGTGCAGCTAGATATCTCACAAAGATTACTAATGTGAGAGATACATTGGCAGCAGTTGGAGAGGTCATTCCACCCACTGAGTTGGTGTGGATTGCAGTGAATGGCCTTCCCAGTTCATGGATGAACTTTGTTGATGGGGTTTGTGCACGTGAGACCCTTCCCTCTTGGGAGAGGTTCTGGGATGATTGCATACAGACATAAATCAGGAAAAGCTAGCTTGAGGCAGCCAAATCAGTTGAGCAGGATGAGGATGTAGCACTGTTGGTAGGAGGCAAGAAAGGCAAGGGAAAGAAGCAAGCTTCCACAAGTGGTGGTGGGGGCAAAGGAAAAGGTAAAGGTAAACAGGGAAACACCCAGAAGGACTATTCCAAGGTGAAGTGTTGAAATTGTCAGAAGATGGGACACTATGCAATTGTGTGTCCAGAGAAGAAGGGGAAAAACCAACGCATGGCAACATCAGTAGAGATAGAGGACTTTACGGATAGCTTTGACCGAGAGTTTGGGTTCATTGCTTGTGAGTCCACTAGTGCAGGATCACTTGCCACGGAGGTTGAGAGGGAGTGTGCATTTCCCTCCACTAGCGGAGCATCTTCAGGTATCTGGTATGTTGACAGTGGGGCTTCACGTCATATGACAGGAGTCCATGAGTTACTTCTCAGAGCTTTCAGAGAGTGGCACTGATATAGAGGTAGTACTTGGAGATGACAGCATTGTTAGAGCAGTCGGTGTGGGGACATTGACATTTGATAGGGAACCCAAACCTCTCTTGAAAGTGTCAAATGTTTTATATGTGTCAGGGATGAGGAAGAACCTCATATCCGTCTCAGCATTGGAGGACAGAGGATATGAGATATTGTTCAGGAGAGGACAGGTGCTGATATATCCCAGGGGCGCTCCAACTGATTCAGCTAGATTGATTGGTGTACGCCATGCAAAGGTGTACAAGTTTGCATTTCAGCCCCTTTTGGCATTGAGCAGTAGTATCGGCAGCAGAACTAGTAGTTTAGAGCTGTGCGAGATTTGGCACCACAGGATGGGGCACATGTATCATGGAGCCTTGAGGACATTGCGGGAGATCACTACAAGTGTGCCAAATTTCAATACTGATCAAGTTGATACATGCAGAGGATGTGCTATGGGCAAGGTTGCCAAATCCCCTTTTCCCAGCAGTGACAGCAGAGCGACTGGGATACTTGATTTGATTCATTCCGACGTGAGCGGTCAGATGTCTCATGTTTCCTTGAGTGGATATGAGTATTATGTTTTATTCATTGATAATCACTCCAGGACGACCTAGATTTATTTCTTGAAGACCAAGAGTGAGGTCTTCAAGGGGTTTCAGGAGTTCGGAGCTCTTGTGGAGACTCAGATAGGTCGGAAGATCAAGTCCCTAAGGTCGAACAATGGAGGTGAGTACACCCTTGGTGAGTTTGTTGAGTATTGTGCGGAGGCAGGCATTAGGAGGGAGTTCACAGTTCCTTACAACCCCCAGCAGAACGGGGTTGCGAAGAGGAAGAACAGATCCATCGTTGGGGCTACCAAAGCCATGTTACATGATCAGGGGTTACCATTGTTTTTGTGGGCAGAGGCCTGCAACACTGCTGTATATTTGCAGAATAGGAGTCTGCATCGTGCCTTGGGGCATGTGACTCCGGAGGAGACTTTTTTTGAGAAGAAGCCTGATGTTGGTCACTTCCGTATCTTTGGGTGTATTGCATACTCCTACGTACCCAAGGAGAAGAGAAGCAAGCTAGAGCCCACCGTAGAGAAGGGTATCTTTGTGGGCTACAGTGAGACCTCTAAAGCCTTTCAGATTTATATTCTCGCGCAGAGGAGAGTTGTTGAAGTATTTGGATCAGCCAGACCCTCAGGAGCAGCTGAGTCAGGCACAGGGATCCAGTGGGCAGGGATCAGGAGGATCCAGAGGTACATCGATTACAGTGTCAAGTCCATCAATGAGCAGTGGCTCGCAGAGTCAAGATGGGTGGTGCTTCGGGCAGCATGCAGAGCAATCCGCAAAGCAGTTCACTAGGGAGTCCACTGATGGACAGTTCACACGGTACTTCAGCGTCTACAGGTTCAGGTTCAGGCAGGAGGACAGCAGACAGACAGTCAGGAGTTCAGGCTCCTGATGATGAGGAGGAGGAGTTTCATTCTCCAGTGGGAGAAGTGTGCTCAGGGAAGAGGAAGCCCAAGTGGCTTCAGGATACCTTGAGAGAGGCCACCTCTGTTGCTGGGCCAAAGAGGCCGGTCAGAGAGAGCAGACCACTTGAGAGGTTCTGTAGCTATATGGCAATGGTTGCCAACATCATCGACTCTAAGCCTTTTAGCTATGAGGAGGCAGCTAGCCAGTACGTCTGGAGAGAGGCCATGCAGGAGGAGTATTCTTCTATCATGAAGAATGATGTTTGGGAGGTGGTGCCGAGGCCCGAGGGCAAATCTGTGGTTACTTCCAGATGGCTTTACAAGGTAAAGCATGCTGCAGATGGCAGCATTGAGAAATTCAAAGCGAGGTTTGTGGCTAGAGGGTTCTCCCAGGTATAGGGAGTTGATTATGAGGAGACCTTCGCTCCCGTGGCTCGATATACTTCGATTCGCTCCATTATATCGATAGCAGCAGAGATGGGTTGGAAGATCCACCAGATGGATGTGAAGACCGTATTTCTCAATGGCTTCATACAGGAGGAGGTGTACATTGAGCAGCCACAGGGCTTTGAGGTGCATGGGAAGGAGTCCCATGTGTGCAGACTGAAGAAGGCCCTTTATGGCCTGAAGCAAGCTCCTAGAGCTTGGTACTCCAGGATAGATACATACTTGCAGGAGATGGGTTTCACAAAGAGTGAGGCAGATCCGAACCTTTACTTTATTGTGATAGGTGAGGAGCCTCTCATTCTGGTGCTATATGTGGATGACTTGGTCATTACAGGTGCAGAGAGACTCATAGAGCACTGCAAGAGAGATCTTGCGGCGGAGTTTGAGATGAAGGACATCGGCTTGATGCATTACTTTTTGGGTTTGGAGGTGTGGCAGGAGGAAGGGCATTTCTTCCTGGGACAGGGGAAGTATATTGTGGACATCCTTGGCAGATTCCACATGGAGGATTGTAGACCCATGTCGACACCAATGATCACCAACTGGAAGAAGCTTCATGCTTCGGATTCCGAGTTGGTGGATCCCACATTGTACAGACAGTTGATTGGTTCCTTGATGTATTTGGTCAACACTAGACCAGATATATGTTTTGCAATCAACACGATGAGTCAGTTTATGTGTGAGCCTAGGAAGGTTCACTGGGTGGCTGCAAAACACATTTTGCGGTACTTGCAGGGGACAGTGGATTATGGTCTGGACTACAGGCAGGGGGATGGAGTGAGATTGGCAGGTTACACTGATTTTGATTGGGCAGGTTGTGCTTTTGATAGGAAGAGCACTTCAGGGTGTTGTTTTGGGTTGGGTTCGGCAGTTGTGTCATGGTTCAGCCGAAAGCAGCAGTCAGTAGCATTGAGTTCAGCGGAAGCAGAGTATATGGCAGCCAGTCTAGCTAGTTGTGAGGCCATCTGGCTTCGCAAGATGTTGTTTGGCTTATTTGGTCATCCGTTGAGACCTTCAGTGATTTACTGTGATAATCAGAGTTGCATTAAACTCACGGAGAATCCAGTATTTCATGACAGGTCAAAGCATATCGGGATCAAATATCATTTCATCAGAGACTATGTTCAGAAAGGAGCTGTGAAACTTGAGTATATTCCCACTGATGAGCAGGTTGCAGATATTCTTACCAAAGCCTTACCACGGGGCAAGCATGTCTACTTCAGAGACAAGATGGGTGTGGTGAAGAACACCTTCCTCGGTAAGAGGGAGTGTTGAAATTTGGTACCGGAGGACAGGTGGTTCCCTAAGGCTTTGATCTTTGGCCTAGGGAAAAGTGTCCAAAAGAATTTAATTTTTCTCCTAAAGTGACTTTATAAAGTTATAAAGTGAAATCTAATTTAAAAGTGACTTTAAGTGATAAAGTTACTAAAGTCTAATTTTAAAATGATTTTAATAAAGTCAATGTGAAATTAGAAAGTGAAAAGTGACTTTGGAAATAAATGACTAAGAGGGTCTTTATTAAAGTGGGGTGAATTAAAAAATAGAAAGTGAGATTTAAATGAGCATTTAATCTCAGCCCTAGATCTAAAGCTATCTCGGCCATTGGATTTAGGGATTCCCCAAAAGTCACTTAGGGTTAGGTTAAAGGAGAAAAATGAGGGAAAAAGTCATTCATTCTTTCATGAGCAAATTGAGAGAAGGAGAAGGAGAGCGCTGGAGAATTTCTGAGCTTGAGAAGGTGAAGGAGAGCAAGAGTTCAGCAATCCGTACAGTAGCAAGAGGCTGCATGTTTTTCGAGGCAATAAGAAGCTGCACGATTTTTGAGGCAGCAAGTCTGTACAGCAGCATAGTTTTCAAGGCAGCAGTCTGTACAACAACTTGAGGCATGGTTTTCAAGGAAAGGGTCAGCATAGAAATCGAGGTGAAGGTACAGCCAGCTAAAGGCACAGATTCCAAGGTGGCTGCGTACAATTTTTGAGGCAGCTTACATGGATTTCGAGGAGGCAGCGTGGTTGTACTTTTCCGTACAATCCGTACGGTTGTACAGCTAAGTACTGGGCACGATTTCCAAGCCTGTTAAATGCTGTAATAAATTTCTGTTTTGAACTTTTTGCTGTTTTGGCACGTTTTCCAAGGCGGAGGCAAACACGGAAAACAAGATAAGTATGTACTTTGTTTGCTGGAATTTTTCCTGTACATTTCACTTCTTTGTAAAAGCATTTTCCAGAAATAAGAAGAAGCTTTCGAACTGGTTTTCCCCAAGAGTTGTAGGGGGGTTTTTCTAGGGTCAAGTTGACCAAAAATCAATGTGTCAAAAATTCTGTGTGGCTGATTTATTTTCTGAGTTTTTATTTCTGCATTTCAGCATTGTGAAATTTCCAGAATTAGTGTTTTCAGAAAATATTTATTTTTTCATCTTGTTGAATGTATGGCTATGGGAATGGGTATTTAACTATATGAGAAAAATAAGGAGAAACTAAAAATCGGGGTTGAGTTATCAAATTTCTACAATTCAATGAGTCATGTCATTAGATAATTGTAGATAATAAAGATGCATGCTCTACCTCATGAGCATGATCGAGGGAAAAAGGATATCTTTCATTAAAAGGATGCATAAAGGCATGGGTCACATATTAACTAGATGAAATCCACATAATATGTCCTCATATGGAATATGATGTGGTTGACAAAATGAAGGAACTATGATTGGGAGTTCCTAGGAAGTAATATGTGAATAAAGAGAATGGAAGAGATCGTGAAAAATGCAACTATGGAGAAGGCAATCAACATCCTATGACTAGAAGAATTGACAATGATATCTCCATGGGAAAGATATGAAGACCTTGGAAAAGTCCGGAAAGAAATAAGACGCTTCACAATTGAATATCTTGGAGATGTGTCAATATGAATGCAAGATGTTGATGTTACATCAAGCATGTCATGATGAAGGGCTATCACAAAAGGTAAATTTTGATTTGATGTTCATTTCTGATTTTTGAACAATATCTGGATGGGCTAATACAAGGCTACCGAAAGAAAGGTGTGGATGTCATCTACAACTAGTACTCATGTGGTGGGATGGAAGACCTTGAAAGATACATGATGTGGAAAAGGTATATGTATGAGGAAAAGCCAAATATGGTCTAATGGATAAAGGAAGAAAGACATGACTACCTTAATTTGAGAAGGAAAGTGATGGATGGTCAATGCCCTACAAAGAAGTCCCAAAAATGAAGGCTCCATAAAGTTAAAAATGAAATTCATGACATCGAATGGAGGAGCACTACAAGAAGCTGAAGGTCCCATGGTCTCCACCAATGAAGAAAGAGTTTCTACTAGAAACAGGTCCCTAATTAAGAGGGAGCCCGAAAGCAAGTTTTAATTAAGAAGAAAATTGGAAGCAAGTCCCTAGCTAAGAGAGAGCTTGCACAAGTCCCTGGATAAGAGGGAACTTGGCTACATTCCTTTTATAGGAATGGGTACATTCCTTCATTGGAATGGGTATGTCCTCCCTAGTTGAGAGGGAAAGATAGACACATCATTCTTGTCTTCACTTGGAAGAAAAGAATGGAGGATTGAGTGAGCATCTAGCATCTGATAATCTTTGAGGATGTGGTAGGGCATCCAAGATAAAAGTAGTCGTAGAGGACCGATATTCTTTGAGGACTAGGCCCTGGAAGAACATAACCTTTGAACACTCGAGTGGGGTATGCTCCTGGAGAGACAGTGATGAAGGTGTTTATAAATCATTGGTCTCGCCAGTATTGTGCTCTGATCTTGTGGAGAGATAGAGTTGTATGGATTATGAATACCTCCCTAGTTAAGAGGGAGTGTTGAAATATGTAACTAGGTTCAGTCTTCATAATGACAAATGTAATCATGATTTTATGTATCTAATGAAAAGAGAAAAATAAATTTATTATTGTGAGTCTTGAAGCATGGGTTTCATGCAGAAGAGAATTTATTTTTATAGGTCAAAGCACCCATTGAGTGCTTCTAGGTTTGTTATAAAGCCATAAAGTTATTGTCATGTATGAATGATCCATTTGGGCATGTTACATATTGTAGAAAAATTATTTGAGTCATTGTAAGAGTCAAAAGACCTTCCAAGACCTCGTCGCGAGTTCTCATCAAGTTGACCTTCAAAAGGAGCTATAGACCTATCTAGAAAGAGATGCCGGCCTAGACATGATGGCAAGTCGGCCTAATTACATGGGTGAAAAGTTCATATAAAGGAGGACTCGACCACACTTGAGGAGACATCAACCAAGCATCTGAAGAAGAGAAGGAAATGTGAGAAAAGGGAAGAAAGAAGCCTCTCATCTAGCAAAGAGAAGAAGGAGAAGATTGAAGGTTTTTGGCATTGTTTTGGGTTCTACTCACACGTGTGACTGCAGCTAGGGCTTCTGCAGTAGGGTTTCAACAATCCATGAAGAAGCTGAAATAGGGATCACAAAAGGAGCATTTTTGCTAGCCGAGATCTCAAGGAGAAGAGTTCAATTCAAGCGAAGGAAAGGAGCCTCACTAATCTGCCCCATCAACTCACATGTTTGGAATTTTTGTCATTACATATAGGCTGAAAATTGCAGGCCAATAGCAAGAGGTCGAAAATCAAGGAAAGTCGAAAATAGAGGTGCAGAAGTCAGTTTTATTCACGTTGACTTGGAGAAGAAGAATAGTTGTTCATGGAAGCATTGTGACTTGGTCTTGGAGAGGTTCCTAGGTCAAGGGTCTTGGTCTTGGAGTTCATCAATTGAAGATTCTATAAGAAGAAAAATTCGGTGGGTTTTCCTCTCAAATTTGGAGAGGTTTTAGCCCTGGCTGATAGCCTATATCTTGTGTCCTTTGTCTCATTGTGTATTATGTTTTGAAAATTGTTTGATGAAGAGAACACAACAATAATCAAGCTAAAGATCAGTATAATCAAGAAAAGTAAAAAAGTATTCACAAGTTGTTATCGTAAGCAAGAGAAATCTCCTGAATCTCACTGCCCTAGATTTCTCAATGGTTGCTGGGGTCGAAGTTGCTATAGCAGTTGTTGGAAGGAAAGCTCATCAAGGAGGAATGATTGACTTGGCCTTGGAGGGGTCTTTGACAAGGGTCTTAGGTCTTGGAATTCGTCATTTGAAGTTCTATAAGAAGAAAAGAATTCTTGCGAGTTTTCCTCTCAAGAGAAGAAGTCTTGGCCCTGGCTGATAGCCTATACCTTGTGTCCTCTTGTCCCATTGATCTTTATTGTTTGGTAGTTGTTTGATGATAGAAAACAAAATATTAATCAAGTTGAAGAAGTAACTAATCAAGTTCAGTAAAAAGAAATCACAATCAGTTATCAAAGGAAGAGAAATCATCTAATTAAGCTGCCCCTAGATTTCTCAACAAAAAATAACACTCTCCTTCCTCTTTTTACATGTCCAACCTTGATTCCTAATTATTTAGAATATGTACTGAATGATTAAAAATCGTTGGTTTCTCTAAAGCTTCACACCATCCTAATCAATGAAAATTGTTTGAGCTTAGTGTACCTCAGATAGTCTTATACAGGGTTGGGAAAACGTGTGGCAGATCTGGGCACTTCAATAACAGCAGCATGACACACTAAGCAGATGCATACAACATCATGGAGCATGATGATCTGTAGATGAGGGTGTAGCAGTACATTAGACTAGGGTGTGCACCATTACTTTTTGAGGGTTTCCATCATTGACGGAGCATCCATGCATACATACATCAGCCACAGATAGAAAGGGATAATGTTATCCTTGGCAATGTGCAATTTTTAAACAGTTTGCATGTTATGTAAAAGAGGGTGCACGTATTTGCATTTGCTAGCTTCAGTTTTATTAAACAATATTCTTATTTGGGGAAGGTGCCTGCAAGTTGTCAATTGGTTTTGGCCCAAGCAGTTGTGGGAGGGAGTGTTATCCTCTCCACCCAAGTAACACTCCTGTAAGTGACATTGAGTTCATAATAAATATAGTGCTGCAACAACATTGAGCCATGTCGTTGACCTAGCCTTATGCCCTGAAGAATCTAGATTTTATCATGGGTACGATCCTTGAAATGAAGGGAAGTGCCCGAGAGGTTTTCCCCGTGATCTGTTACTTGGAAAAACAGGAGCATGCAAGATAAGGGCACAGATCTCTAGGAGGATGCATTGTTGCATGCCTCAAGGCATCTCTAATTGAGGTGTTGTTTGTGTATGTATCCAGATTCACTGTACCTAGTCTATAAAGGAGAAGACAAGGGTATAGGTTTAATTCATTCAGTTCTGAAACTAGTTGTGAATTAGGTTGCTGTTTTTTCCTCTAGCAGATTTCAGTTCAGTATCAATAACAAAGCAGTAACAGGTTTTGACAGTCCATCTACTGAGTTTCTGTTTTTTTCTTTTTACAGTGATTTAGCAAGCAATTTGTAATCCTGTTTTTTTGCTGTATAATAACACTTTTATGATTTAAGATAGACCTGAGAGTGTCCAAATTTCTGCAGTATGTGTTTGTAGATCTTAGCATTATTAGAGCAACAATTTTGAGTGGCTTTTAGGTTTCAGCTATCTACTATTTCAGGAATTCTCTTAGAGCAAAGTGTGCTTACCATGCTTTAGAAAATTTAACAAACTTCACTGT
Source organism: Pinus albicaulis (assembly GCA_034641835.2). Taxonomy (NCBI): domain Eukaryota; kingdom Viridiplantae; phylum Streptophyta; class Pinopsida; order Pinales; family Pinaceae; genus Pinus; species Pinus albicaulis. Next base: position 983,352,656 of record CM076584.1, on the reverse strand, counting down.
ATACATCAACAAGATTAGAAGTCCTAGTCAAGTACCCTGAAATCATGGATAGGCTACACAAACAGAAATTCCTTCAAACAAGCCAACAGCTTAAAACAAACTGTGATATCCCCACAAAATAAAATTCTGCTAAATAATTCCCTTTTAGCAATTTTGACATTTTGGCATTGATGAACTTAGGAAAAGTGGGTTGGGGAAGACCCCACTTGCATTTTAAATATATGAGGCCACAAACATTAGAGAAAAAGGGAAAATTAGATTGTTGGTGGAATATGGGGGCCACCCAAAAGGGGTATTCAAATCCCTTGGGAAATTCGCACTTGAGGAAAAGGAGGGAAAAGAGGGGAGATTGAATTAGTGGATCCCATAAGGAGAGAGGGAAGCAGCAATTATAGCTGGATAAAGGCCTCATTTTGGGACTTTTTGCCATTTTTACATCTGAACTTCAGTTTTCTTGAGTTGTTCAGCGAAGTCAACCAGTGTTGTTTAGCACAAGGGATTTCCAAGCGGAAATTCCACCTCTACCTTTCGTGAACTTCGAGTGTCACGCTAAGAGAGTCAAGGGGCATACTTTCAGAACTATTCCGGAACAGATTGCGGAGGATTTTACCCAGTTATGCGCTATGTTGCACGGGTACCGCTCCCTACTGTTGGAGATGAAGTACCTGAAGCTCCGGCGCTCCTAGGAGCTTGGGAGCTGGAACGAAACGTTTCAAAAATAGCGGGAGCTTCGTTGGGTACTCGGGAGCTTTTCGGGAGCTTTTCGGCGACTGAATAGAGGTTTCCGGTACTCGTGTCCGCGGGGAACGCTGATCGGGAGCTTGTGGGAGCTCCCATCCATCGAGGAGCTTCTAGAAGCTCCTCGATGGATGGGAGCTCCCACAAGCTCCCGATCAGCAAGTACCCGGCAGAAAACCCGCGAAAAACTTGGCGCAAATCCTTTGGCGGGAAATTGTTGGCGGCAAACATGCATTCTATTTCTCTGCGTTAATTTCTCTAGAGTCTATATAATCAGCGTCCATCACAAGGGTAAATCAAACCAGTTCTGAGTTCAATGTTCATCTGCTAGAGACGTTGTTTGCCATTTGGAGTCTGGACGTTGTTCAGTGTTTGCCGCTCCATCACTGCTACAGTGTTCACTGTTGAGGTATCACTGCAGTGATCACCATATCATTTATGATTTTAATATTTTATCGTTTCTCAGTTCTGAATCCGTCTTTAGAGTCCAGTTGTATAGTTTTAGACTTTAGTTTGTAAAGGAATTTTGCTTGTGCTCATTCTGGAATGTTTATTAAGTAACAAGTTCATTGTTCAATGTTTAGTTACTGGCAACTGCGCATTACTCTGTTTTAAACTTTTAAGTTTTTATTAAATGGATTCATTGTTCAACTTCACCCTTGCTCCACGCAAGGTCCCTTCGAAGATATTGTGTGTTCCATTGAGCTTATCGCTCAAGAGTCAAAACCTCCCTTCACATATGGCTAAAGAAATTCGTCATGCTAAAACGCATAAGCGGCAAGCCTAATCTTTCTAAAGAGGAGATCCAAGCCTTCGATTTCAAGAAATGATTTATAACTTTTTAACCTGTTCATTGTTCAATGTTTAGTTATTATTTATTAAACTTATTACTGCGCTTTACTCTGTTTTACTCTGACACTGTGTTTTGTTATTTAATTGAAAATTCACATTAATGATTACTCATATTAATATATAGCCAAAATATTTTGAGTATTTCAATCGATATAAAGTTTAAACTTAAATGAATTGAGAAATCCAGTAACCCACCAAATTTTCATTTCAGTGTTGTTTTGTTTTCAATCCATTTTCCAATTACTCTCGAGGTCTTGATACACAGATCAGAGTAGCAAAGGCTGCGTAGTTGGTAGGTACTCTGCACTTGGTGTGATCATTTAAAGTTAAGAGCGCATCTCTATCTCTGCAAAACATCTTGGATCTGCTCTTTTTATTTTATATCTCATGGCAGACGTTAATTTGACCCTTGCCCGGGACACTACATCCTCCGCATCCTGCTCTACTATTATAAACTCAGGTTTTAACTTTTCGTTTTTATTGACACTGTGTCATATAATTAGTAACTTAGTTCAATATGCATATATGATATATCTGTACTCGAAAAATTATTTTGTTTTTACTGACAGTGTATCATATAATTAAACTTTTATTACTCTGCTTTAACCTGTTTTGTTTTATTAGTTTTAATTTTAAATGTGAAGAGAAAATTTCAAAATTTCAATTTTATTTGGTTTTCACATGCTGCTTTATTAGAAATTCTGTTCAGAGTCACCTCTATTTCGTTTACATTTCCAAGCGGAGACCATACTACACCTACTTCTATATGCACCTCTCTATTTAAAATTTTAATATGTCGTTGAACATTTGTGCACATTTGAAATGCGATGCTGCATCGCGCAATAGTCACTAGTTAAAGATCCGGATCAGGCAATCGCAGCTGCCCACGTTCAATTAAAGGTTTAAGGAATATAACTTTAATTTTTAAATTTTAGTACGCACAATATAACTAGAATTACTAGAATTTGATAACAAATGAACATTTTAGTACGCACAATATAACTAGAATTACCATATTTAAAAATGACAAATGTTCATTTGTTATCAAATGACAAACTGTACAATGTATGCATATTGATATTTTATTTGTAGATTTAAATTTTAATCATTTAAATAATAAATATTAAATCTCATTTAAGTGCATTCAATATAAACTTAAAAGTTTTCTTTACCCATTTATACTAGTATAATAAACTTATAAAGCAATAGCATGTGAGGATTTAAATTTTTAATCAAGATATTGCTATGATTTAATAAATCAAGATATTGTTATAATTTAATAACTTATCAATGTTATCATCTATCTCTTAATGCAGCGGTTAGACATTTTTTTTGGTTAGAGGTTTTTTTTTGCTACCATCTCCTATGTAGCCTAACTTGAAGTTGATATGAAAATTCAAAATTTCAAAATTAACATGAATTTTGAAACAAAGTAACTTTTCATTGTTTAGTAAATGTGTAGTTTATTTTTAAAATAGTTATGTAACTAGAGTTTAGCTAAAAATCATTAAACAATTTTCTTCTTTTATTGCATTAAATAAAATATTTATTATTAGTATTTTCAATTTTAATTCTTTGCCATGACTCATATATGTACATTTTAAAATTTTCTTCTTTTATGCAAATTAAATTATTATTATTAGTATTTTCATTTTGATTCTTTGTCACGAGTCATGTACATTTTAAAATGATAAAAATTAAAATCTAGTTCTCTGTTCTACTTCTAATTTTTGTGAATTTTGATGTAAATTTTCAGTATTGATACCATGGAAAGAGGATTGGGCAGTGAATCTGGTGACATCAACAGCAGGATGAGACCCCCACTACCTCCACAAGCCCCACAAGTTCAAGAACATAATGAAGAGACAACACTAGGTACCAACAGACAATCAAGCACCATTTCGAAAAAGCACTTAATAGAGTTTGTGAAAAAGATAACACAGAACAAGGCAAAAAATAGTGGGGAATGTGAGGAATGGAAATGCACCTTATGTGATCATGTATTTAAGGGTAGCTATACAAGAGTATAGCATCATCTTTTGAGCATACCTGGTTTAGGAGTGAAGGGTTGCACATGCAGCCTTGAACAAAGAATGGTGATGACTAAGCTTCACATGAAAGCCAATGGAAGCAATGAATGTGATAGTAGTATTGTAGCTCCTAATAAGAGAGGTAGAAATGAAGATTCTTCCCAATGTATGAATGAAAAAAGTCACATTCAATCTGAGACTAATGAAGGGGGTTCTAGTTCTAGGAGGACTAATGTAAGTGAATCCATTCAAAAAATGTACAATGTCATGCATAGGGATGAAGCTGATGATGCCATAGCAGATTTTTTTATGGCAAATGGCATTTCATTTAATGCCACTCGTTCACCATACTATAAAGAAATGGTAAAAAAAATCCTAGCTGCAGGGACAGGATATGCACCTCCAGGTTACAACAAAATGAGGACTTCATTGCTAGATAGAGGGGTGACAAGAATGCATGGACTTATGGAGGATCTCAAATAATCTTGGGTTCAATCAGGTTGTTCAATTGTCATGGATGGTTGGACAGACATTCAACAAAGACCTTTGTTGAATGTTATTGTCACTTCACCAATAGGGCCTTATTTTTTAAAGGCAATTGATTGTAGTGGAAAGAAAAAGGATGCTACTTTTATGTTTGAAATGTTGAAGGATGCAATTGATGAAGTTGGTCCTTCAAATGTGGTACATGTCATCACAGATGCAGCACCTGTTTGTAAAGCAGCGGGATTGATGATCCAAAGTCGATATAGGCATATTTTCTGGACTCCTTGTTGTGTACTTGCCCTTAACAATCTCCTAAAAGACATTGGTAAAATACAATGGATTGCAAAAATCATTTCAGATGCGAGGGAGGCACAAATGTTCATCTGCAACCACCATGCTTCCTTGGCAATTTACAGGTTGTATTCAAAGAAGCATTTTTTAAAACCTGCAGAAACCAGATATGCCACATACTTTATTTTGCTTGAGCGCATGGTTGAGGTCTATGCATCTTTACAAGCCATTGTTGTTTCTTCAGAGTGGAATGCATGGAATGAGTCTAAGTCACCTCAAGCGAAGAAGATAAGAGAAATGCTTCTTAATGAGGATTGGTGGGCTGACTGTACATATGTTGTCTCTTTCACAGCTCCAATTGTGGAGTTGATCAGGTATGCTGATTCAGATTCTCCTGCTCTTGGAGAAATATATGAATGTATTGATACCATGGTGGGCAAGATAAAACACATCATTCGCCAAAGAAACCCTTCTTTGGAGTTTTTCCATGAAATCCACAAGCTGATAGAGAAAAGATGGCTTAAACTCAATACCTCCCTTCACATGGCTACATATGCCCTTAATCCGAAGTGGTATATGGAAAGACCAAATAGAATTATTCCTATTGATGATGAAGAGGTAAAACACGGGTTTCTTGATGCTATAGCTAAGATGTACACTGTTGATGAAGCAAGTGTGATACGAGAGCAATTTATTGATTTTGGTACATTAAGCCCTCCTGCATTCAACCAAGATGCAAAGAGAGACATCAAGCATTATGCTCAGAAGAAACCCCTTGGATGGTGGAGAATGTATGGGGGCCAGGTCCCAGAGCTCCGAAAGCTTGCTTCACGTTTGCTATCTCAGGTTGCCAGTTCCTCAGCTGCTGAAAGAAATTGGTCCACTTATAGTTTCATACACTCTGTTAAGAGGAATAGACTTACCTCTAAGAGAGCGGAGAAACTTGTTTATGTGCATAGTAGTCTTCGACTTTGTTCAAGGAAGCTGCCTGAATATTTAGAAGGACCTGTTGCACGATGGGATGTTAATGTTGAAGATGCTTCCCAAATTGACGATGATGATGACAATCCTTTACCAAATGCAGGATTGGTTGGCATACCTTTAGATGACATTGTTGCTTCTGATGATGATGATGATGATTATGTTGATCCAATACCCAGTGAGGCTCAAGCTTATATGGATATCCTTGATGCTGAAGATCGTACTCTATGATCATCTTAATATTTGTATTGTTGTTATATTTTGGCTCTTGGGCATTTTGAATTATGTACTACTTTAGGCTTTTGCCTTTTTTTCCAGTATGAACATCAATATGATTTGTGTGACTTGTCACTTTAGCCTTTTAGTTTTGGTTTTAACTTTTTATGGTCTTGAATCTTTTAAAAAATCAACTTGGTATGACATATGTACATTTAAATTTTAATATGTACACTATTAAAAAAAAAAACTTGTAAAATATATATATTAAAATTTAATTTTTAATATATTATATAATATATTATTGCCGCTCCCAACTTGACGTTTCCTGTAAATTTGGACAAAGCTTCTAGCCGTACCGGATACTCGTTCCCACATACTCGAAGTATCCCCGTACCGGAAACTCGTGCAACATAGGTTATGCGTGTGGCCTATGTAACATGGTTCGGGTTCGAATTCGAGTTCGGCAACGATTAAGTTCGATTCAAATTCGAATTTTTCGTTGAGGTTCGCATGAGGTTCGGCATTAAGTTCGACTATATATATATATATATATATATAAAGTTATATGAATAGTAATGAGAACGCATGAGTCACAAATCACAACCACTATTCACTTCACGCTCCAGGAGGCGGGGACAAGCAGCATTTAGAAATTGAATCCAGGAAATTGCAGAGAATATAACACTGAGAACAATAGAGCGAGTACACTCAGGCTGAAGTTGGCTTGTGAAAATCTATCGACAACCATGGTAAATAAAGACAAACCAGTGGCCACTGCGGCAAATTAATTGGCAGGAAGCAGAACTAGAGAAAACCATGTGATGCCCATGGTTTTTCTCATAAACCTTAAAACAACTGACAAAAACTACCCGAACTCTAACCTCAAACCCCATTTTTTTTTTTTTTAATTATAAAATTTGGCTTCAGGTTCGTCTTTAGGTTCGCCTTCAGGTTTGAATTTGTTCAAATTCGGCGAACCCTGTGACATAGCGTGTGGCTAGGGCACAAAAGGAAATTTGCACTACTTGTTTGAGGCAGCTTCAATGGGTGCTAGATTTCGGGCTTTTGTGGAGTTGTTCACCTTAGCCAAAGCTGAAGTATTCAGGCTGGGCTTGCGCAGGATTTGGAGCAGAGCTAGGGGAGTGATAAGGACTAGAGGAAAGAGATGATAAGGACTGGAGGAAATAGGCTATTTCCGGAGGATTTTTTCCGGAGATTTTGGAGGCATTCCGGGAGGAATTTTGGGCGCCCATCAGCAGAGTCTTTCCAGCAGTGCGCATTTATGGCAGATGGAGCAGCTCGCACTTTTGTGGGGTCTTGGGAGTGGTTGGAGAGAGCCCAAACCCTTTCTGGGTTTTTGTGGGTTTGGTGAGAGGAGACTCCAGTTAATTTGGTGGAATTTTCTAAGCATTCTAGAGGGCCAAAACACTTGTTCTTATCAACCAGCAACAGCAGTGCTTCCATAACAGGGTGCAGATTCTTGTGGAGGGCTTTCCAGCATCTTGAGCCATGTATTCACACATGTGTTTTAGTAGTAGCAAGCCCAAGTTCCATTTCTATCATTGATGTATTCAGATTTCCTAAATTAATAGAATGGCTCAAATTTTTGGTCTAGTTTTTTGTGTTCACTGATCTTGTCTTGTGAATTCAGTATTTATTTGTTGTAGCTTAGTTCATGCATCTGTTATTTACTATATTTTCCTAGTTTGGAACATTACAGTGGTATCAGAGCGTGTTCTTGGCCTGTTGTGGACACAAGGGCAGGTGATGTCACATCCTTTGGTGGAGCAGTTGATCACAAGGGCAGAAACAGGGGTGGTAGAGGGGGTTGAGGTAGAGGAGAAGGCCTGATCCCTTTTCTGATACAAAGGTTTATAATACCAAGGAAGATGACTTTTGGGTGCAGGACCACATGGAAAACCAGGGAGGTAACGAGCAACCTAGGCAGGATGGTCAGAATCAGACTTTGGACGAGCTGTTGAGAGTGAACCAACAGATGATGCGGCAAGGCCAGCTATTGATGGATACGATGCAGCAGTTGGTGGACCTGCAAGTACAAAACTAGCAGGGGCACGACCAAAATGGAGAAGGGGGCTCCCGAGCAGGAAGTGGAAGCCACACGCATGAGTGTGTATATCAGCAGCCCCACACTCCTATATGTGGCCAAACTAGTCGTCCCACCATGCCTCAATTCATGGACGAGCTGAAGAGAGGGAAAGAGAGAGAGCCAAACCCCGTTGCAGATTTGGTGAACTCAGTTGAGACAGGGATTCATGAGTATGAGGGACTAGACCCCAGGATTCGGAGAGTCATGTCATTTGGAGAATTTATCCACCTTAAGCAGAGGCATAAAACCGGGGCCGGGACATCTTATAGAGGGGGGCAACAGAGTCAGGATGTGCAGAAGGTAGCGGGGAGAATCACACTTTCCAACTATGACAGGTCAATTACGAGTTTGGCTAGAGCATGGGTTCAGAAGTTGGACAGCTATTTCCAGCTGAACCCCATGCGAGAGACTGATGTTATTCAGTCTGCCACCCTGCATTTGGAGGGAGATGCACAGGAGTAGTGGTACCATGGGTTGATTACACAGGGGCATATTCATATCACCTATTACACAAAGTTCGCTAGAAGGCTCAATAAGAGGTTTGACAAGAAGGATCCAGAGCTACACTGCAGAGAGTTGGTACAGTTGAGACAGATGGGCAGTCTTGAGGCGTACATAACAGAGTTCCAAAGATTAGTCGTGATGGTTGCAGATATTTCAGAGGCATGGTTGATTATGTTGCTTGTTGAGGGATTAGCTGACCCATTACGTGGATGGGTGAGAGCTTACAAGCCCATATCATTGACAGATGCTATCTCTAGGGCCAAGGACATGATGGATGGATGCAGTCCCTAAGACCAGAGCACTAGTACCCACTAAACCCATTGTTCCCTAGAGGGGCAGAGACACCAAACCACCGCAAAGGGAGATGGTTGGGTGTGGCCAACTTGATGATGAGACTAGGAGGGACCTCGGGAGGAGGAAGTTAAGTTTGATATGACAGGAGTCGTGGGCACCGGGGCATAGATGAACCAAGGGCAAGGCCCATTACATAGAGGTATTCTCAGACAGTGAGTTGAAGGATGAGGTTGAGCAAGAGATAGATGGAGGAGATCGCGAGCCATATGCTATGGGGGAGGCCCACCTCCCCCTCTTGGAGGAGGTCCACCTCTACCTACTGGAGGAGTTATTGCTTCACTCAGGGGAGTCCCGAAGTACTTGACATTGAGGATTAGGGGCACAATGCACAGACAACATGTGTCGGTGCTGGTGGACAGTGAGGCAACCCACGATTTCATTGATGCACAAATGGTGGAGCGAAGAGGTATATGCAAGGAGACCTTTGAGGGCGTTTTAGTATTGGTACCAGAAGACAAAACCATGCAGTGTACCATATATGTTCCCATGTTGACAATGGCAATGGGAAACTATTCGGTGACAGGCCATTTCTTTGTAGTCGATGTTCCAGACACCAATATGGTGTTGGGTGTTCAGTGTCTATCTTCCCTTGCACATCTCACCACAGATTAAAGGAAGTTGGAGATGGAGTTTATGGGGCTAGACGGGAAGTTGGTTGTGTTGAGAGGCATGCACTTGTACCCCCCACAGACAGTATCAGCTCATAGGATGGAGAATGACATACGACATGCAAACATAAAGTGGGCAATGGAACTCAGGATTTCAGAGGTGGGGACTCTAGCATGGTAATCGCATCTAGATATTCAGGTATTACTAGAGAGGTATCCGACAGTCTTTGGAGACATTCCTCTGGGCAGCCCACCAAATCGGGGTTTGAACACACAACTGAGCTAGAGGGGGTCCACCCAGTTATCACTACCCCATATATACATCCCAAGGTCTACAGGGATGAGATAGAGTGGGCCATACAGGATTTTTTGGCTTTGGTCCATATCAGGTTGAGTTCTAGTACCTTTGCTTCTTCTGTAGCGTTGGTGAACAAGAAGGATGGGGCTTTGCACATGTGCATTGACTACAAGGCCTTGAATAAGAAGACGATGAAGAACTGCTACCCAATGTCGCACATTGACGAGCGGATCGACGAGCTTGGAGAGGCTAAATACTTCTCTAAGATAGATTTTCAATCGGGATACCATCAGATTCGAGTGAGAGAGCGGGATGTCCTGAATACTACATTCAGGTGCCACTATGGGCACTTTGAGTTCTTGGTGATGTCCTTTGGGCTAACCAATGCACCAACGACCTTCCAGTCTTGCATGAACCATGTGTTCTGCAAGCAATTACGCAGATTTGTGTTGGTATTCTTCGACGATATTTTGATATATAGTAGGACTTGTAATGAGCACTTGCGGCACTTGGAGGAGGTGCTACGCATCCTAGAGGAGCAGCAGCTATAAGCCAAGATGTCCAAGTGTGAATTTGGACTGATGGAGTTGTTGTATCTTGGCCATGTGATCGGCGAGGATGAGGTGCGTGTACATCAGGAGAAGATCAAGGCCATTCTGGATTAGCCTACACCCAGAAATGTGACAGAGTTGAGAGCATTCTTGGGTATATGTACCTATTACAGGAAGTTCGTGAAGGGGTTTTCTCAGTTGGTAGCACCCCTCACAAACTTGACTAAGAAGGGGGCTTTTGGGTGGATGGATGTGGCACAAGAGGCCTTTGAGCACCTTAAGAGAGTGATGAGCAGCTACCCAGTGTTGGCCTTACCTGACTTTATGTAGCCTTTTGTTTCACAGTGTGACGCATCTGGAGAGCGTGTTGGGGCAGTTTTGATGCAGGGAGGTCACCTAATAGCCTTTATGAGTCGAAAGCTTGATGTCCACGAGTGGTTGTATTCTATTTATAATAAGGAGATGTTGGCCATCATGCATGCGTTGGCCAAGTTCCGATAGTATTTGGTATTTGATCACAACAGTCTTCAATTTTTCTTGGAGCAGAAAAAGTTAAACAAGAGGCAGCAAAAGTGGGTAGCAAGATCCAAGAATATGACTTTGACATAGAGTATTGTTAATTTTGGTCAACTAGGTCCAAACTCCATGTTGTGATGCTCTGATGAAGATCCTAATATTTTTATTGGATTCCTCTTTCGGAGCGGTGCAAGATCGATCTAAAGATCATCTTGATCCAATGAGCAGAACATTTATTTTGAATTTATTCAAAATATGTGCAAGTCGGCCTGAAATGAAATGTAGGCTTGAAGCCCCGGCAGTTGTGTCACACACCCTCATTGATGGATATAAATAGGTCAACGTTGGAGGTCATTTTCACTCATCCATCATCACATATTCTCTCTCATCATCTGATTGGTTTGATCACCTTGGAGGCTCTTCTTCATCCACACGTGGGAAAACGCAGCAAGAAGAAATTTATGTTTTCGACCTAGGGTTTCAGCCCAGAGTTGGCCAGCGTTGACTTTAGTCAAACTGACCCCACCTTTGGTCAAAATTCTGATTTCTGCAATCCGTATTTTTGGCACAGAAATCAAGGTTGATCGTTGACTTTTGACTGGGCTGCGTTGACTTTTTGCTATTGTTGTTTGCATTGATCGTGACTTTGACAACATTGACTTTCGTTGACTTTTGGTTCACTGATCTTGTTGTCCGAGACGGTTGTGTGACACTTCTGGTTGGCTGACTGTATTGAGACTTTGTTGGTTGAAGCATCCTATTGACTGTCGTAACGCACCAACACACATATATATTTTGGCTTGTCTTCTGTCGATCTACTAGTATGTTCTATCAACATTTTACTTTCTTGTTTATGTGATTGTTGACTGATATTGGGGATAAAAAGTAAAGTTGCATCAAGCATAGACCATCTACGAAAATTTACAAGTATGTCAAGGGCAAACAGAATGTGGTGGCAGATACATTATCTAGGAGGCCCGCGACACTCTCCCTTATGGACAACACTCAGGATTGGACGGCACAGTTGCTAGTGGAGTACTCCAAGGATCGGCAAGCATGTGAGATCCTAGATGGCACTGTTGGGGAAGACATGCACAAGGTGATGAACGAGATAATTTATTACAAGGACCGGATCTATTTGGTGCCTAGATCACAATTGCGAGAGAGGATCATGCAAGTCACACATGAATCACTTTTGGTTGGGCATTGTTGAAGAAGTAACTAGGTTTGGTCTTCATTTATGATTTGATGATGAACTTGTCAAAAGAAAATGTAATTATTGATGTACTTGTCAAAAGAAAAGAAAAAGAAAATTATTTTGTAAAAGAAAATTATTATTATTGAAATGGGTTTCTTTCCCATCATGTTGTGGTCCTAGGTCAAGCACCCATAGTGTGCCCTAGGGGTCTTGTTGACAAGTCAAAGGGTCAAGGTCATGATGTACTAGCCCTTGGAGGGCTCATGTAACAAGAAAGAAATATTATTAATGTTTTTTTGTGGTGTCTAGAAGTCTCCAAGTGATGGGTCGACCAACAACTATATGTCGACCTAGTGAGGGCTAATTCACGGAGTTGTATACAGACGCAACAAAATAGCCCGAACGGCAATTTTTTGCCGAAATCCAGTGAATTTTTTTTCAACAAATCAGGTAGTTGGAGTGTTTGAATCATTTTTTTTATGGTGGAAATGGATTCAGCACCATCAAAAACCCCTAGGGCACCCAAAATCCTGAAGCTTGACACCCATAACCCACATTTTCAAAAAAAATCTGCCAGAATTTCTGGATTATTTTGTGGGTTTTTTAGACTACACACAAATTCACTTCCTAAGAAGCCTATAAAAGAAGATCCACTATGCTCACTTGGATACACAACATTCAAGTTATTTCATCTATGATCCAAGCAAAGGAGAATGCATTTGATCCAGCGAATTTTTTGAGGAAGGGGGAGCGAAATTTATGAGATCAGCGAAGAAGTGATATTTTGTTTCTAGGACTCACACATGCGAGTTTTTGGAGGAAGACCTAGGGTTTCCTCAGTCTGTTTTGCAAAGAATTGATTTCAGGTTTGGCTGGCTCATCACTTGGTTTGGTTTGGGTACTAGTCTTGGAAGTCTTCATTGGACAAACTCTATAAGAAGAGATATTATTATGGGTTTTCCCCTCTTGGGGTTTTTCCCTAGCTTGAAGCCTACTTCTAGTGTCTTTCTTGTGTTTGCATTGTGATCTTTTTTTTGGTAATTGTCTTGATGATAAACAGAATCATTCTATGATGCTAAAGAGTTAACCTAACTCACAAGAAATTGTCAAAGACAAGAGAAATCAAATAATAATAACCCTAATGCTTTGCCCGATATTTCTCAACACGATATCAGAGCTAGGGCTTTGAACAATGGGCAGAAAGAAGATCGGTTTGGCATCATTTCAGTTCAAGGAAGACATTCATCCTAGGCCAAATTTGTGGAGGCATCAAAATCAATTTTTGTGCATGAAATCAAGACCAAATTGCAGGGATCGGGCCCCAGACCCTTCTCAAGGGTAGTGAGGGTGTTTGAAGATCAATTTAGGTTTGTTTCAAGAGACCGAAATAGTAAGAGGACAACCCTATCAAGGCCACACTCCCTGGCTGGCAGATCGAAGAGTTTTTGTACCTACTTTAGCCCTTAATCACTTCATTAAGGCTGCAGACCTACTACAACTAGATCGAGAGCACAAAAGGCACAGTTTTTAGGAGTGAAGGGCTTATATTCTAGCCTAAGGGAGCTCGCATTCACTGGCATTGGAGCAAAGATCCAAGGAAGACCACAAGGTCTGCAAACACCCTCCTTTCCTGAGAAAATTGGCACCTCTAGTGTGTATATCTCAGTCATTGTATATTAGCAGTTTTCCAAAGTCTTGTGAGGGATTCAAGGACTATTTTGTTCGCATCTATTATAACCCTAAGAAAGGAGACGAATTCTTCATCTATAAGCAAATGATCTAAGGTATCATTTATGTGCATAAGTAGCTAATTAAAAAACCTAGACAGAGTATCAAGATAGTCTCTTCTCCTGTGCATAAGCTTCATTTTGAAATCATGTGTGTAAAGATCCTTGTCATAATCTTAAGGAGGTCCGAGATCAATGTTTGAAAGATTATTTCAGAGTCTTGAAGTTTACCTTACCTCTGTGCAATCTTAGTCAAAAGGGGTCATTACAAGGTCACTCTTGTGCATTGAAATTCAATAATACATAAGTCCTGAAGCAAAGTCTCTTTGGAAAGCAAGATAGACGAAGATTCTACCTGTAAGAAGAAAAGGTATATTTTGTAAAGTCTATTGTCATCAAGGAGTTGAGATCTCCTTCCAACATTGGCTTTATCCTACCTGTGTATCCATATCTCAAAAATTCGCAAAAGGGAGACCTAGATCGAGATAGGTAAAGGCTCTCTAGCCCTGTCATAAAAGTATATTCAACGTTATAGGTTCGTTGACCTATGGAAGAAGGATCAATATTTGTGATCCACATCTTATGCATCCTACAGTGACAAGGCTAGCATATATATATACACACTGAGAACTTGATCAGTCAGTGAGGCCGATCTACAGTAATAAAGGTATAGTTGTTTTTCGAATTGACAGTAATATTTTTTGTTGGAGACTTTGTTAAAAGTATTGCTCTATAAAGGTGTCAAGAATCTCTGTTTGTTAGAACCATAGTCCTAGGGTATAAACTTCAGTAAATAAGCTACGTTAGAAGATCTATGTGACAGAAAACCAGTGCAACAGCGATTGCAAGTCAAGTAGAATATTTAATACACCTGTAGCAGTCGGTCAAGTGTGACCTGTACAATTCAAAGTGGATTCAAAAGAGGAGCAGTTTGTTGAAATTGAAGGAAGCAGCAGTCCAGGGGCAGTCTTATCTCAGGAAATCAACCTACAGTCTGTAACTCTAGCATCCACCATGTCAGTGTTTTGCAAAGAAAGTAACAAGCTTGAGGGTACCTCTAACTATCAAGGATGGAAAAAGAGGATAGACCTCATTCTGATATAGAATGATGTCATGGACATTGTTTTAGGAAATACTACAGAACCTGACAAGAAGAATGTGGATAAGTGGAACAAATATTAGAAAAGTGAGATAAGAGTCCAAAGGATATTGATTGAGTCAAGGATCATCTAATACCGTTTGTTGCAGAGCTGAACAAAACCAAGGATATCTATGACAGGCTGAACAAATTATATTGTGTCAGCACTTCTGGACAAAATACTGCTTTGAGGAGCAGGTTGTACAAGATAAGAATTCCATTTAAAGAAGAAATTGCAACATATCTTTTGAAGATATCTCAGTTAAGAGATCAGTTGCAAGCTCTTGGTGAAACAATTTCCGATGCATAAATGATGACAATTATACTCAATGTTCTGCCTCTAGAATGGAGCTCTTTTGTGTCCAGCATCTACTCGAGAAAAGAGACCTCCAGTTTTGATGAATTATGTCTCAATGTGTAATGGAAGAATCTCGTTTGAAGGCCAAGGAGGAAACTGATCCTCCCAATAAATCTCAATCCTATGCAGCAAGGATGAACACATTGAACAAAGGAAAGTACTGGAAGGTCTCAACATCAGAAAAGGAAGCAAGACATTGCGAATTTAAGATGATTTGAATGTAAAGAGTTGGGTCACTACAGGAGGAATTGCCCGAAGCTGACAAAAGAATCTAATCCAAAGAAAGGTACAAAGTGAAGGATGGAGCCCATGCAGCTTAAGAGGTCAAGAAACCCGAGAAGAAGAAGACAAAGGAAGAGGATCCTAGGGATCCACTCTTCCAATGACACTCCATCATATTGATACTTTGTACAGTTAGAGTAGGGCATGTAGTTGCATTGGTAGAATGCATTGCATCATGGTTTATAGCATGTGACACTTGAGAATTTCATTGTAGAGATTCTGATATATGTATCTGGCATTCATCTAGCTAACATTGATATTATGTGGCGAGCTGAACAGTGTTGTATATTGGATCATGTATAAATCTTTTGTCGTGATGTCATGGAGTGATTTTTCTAGGAAGAATGACCATGATGGTATCACCATTGTTATCTATTCTATATGTTTTTGGAGCAGGTCTCTGAGTAGCCTGCTAGTTCAACTGCAGCATCATGAGATGATGTACAGGACTAGATGACTGGTCAAGACATGATGTCGATGATTCCGCTGAAGACTGTGATGATGAAGAAAGACTGTGACGCTGATGATGACATGATTCCACAAGAGGTTCTGCACGATCCTGCTATGTGAAGTATGTGTGACAGATATGATGCATTGGATGTTGCCTTGGCACTTGGTCTAAAGGAGCTGTTGTACACCATGACGACAGATATGAGAGCAGGTTGCAGACGGTTTGATGATTGTGTCCTAGATCACTTTCCCTATGTTCAAAGGGAGCCATGTTCGAGCTCTACGATGATTGGTTCGTGATGATACAACAGTTACAAACCGATGTTGTGGAAAGTGATGGTGGACCCTGTCTTGATGATGATGATGCTATTGGAGGGCTCTGCGATGTTCAGAGAAAGCTCGAACGTGTGATGATGATGATAAAGCCCTAAGAGTTACTATCATAGTAGTTGATGATGGACACTTCTCCCTAGTTGAGAGGGAGCTCCTCCTTGGTTGAGAGGGAGTGACAGATATGATTCTCTGCTTCATGTGTCATGCACTAGACCAGGGCTAACAGTCGTAAGTCTTAGTGAAGGCCATGAGGAGAGAATGGCATCCGGAGGATTGGGTAAGCATCTAAGACAAATACTCCTTGAGGATTTGGAATCCAAGATAGGAAGTAGTCTGGTGACCGACACTCTTTGAGGATCTGACAGGGTATCCAAGACAAGAGTGGTCGAAGAGGACCGATATTCTTTGAGGATTGGGAATCTAGAATAAGAATAGTCCTAGACAGACATACCTTGTGAACATCCGGATGGGGTATGTGCCTTGAGAGGTAGTGTGGCGTCCCACGTAAAGCCTCCCCGCATTGTGCTCTGATCTATTGAGAGATGGGGCTTGTTAGTCAAGGCCTTGCTATGTTGACAATGTTGGTTGTATATTGATCATAATGTTGATGCTTAAGTTGGCTTACCAATCCAACTCTTCTTATCAGAATGTTCCAATGGAAGTATTGCCCTTGTATCTATTGTCAATTATGAATACCTCCCTAGTTAAGAGGGAGTGTTGAAGAAGTAACTAGGTTTGGTCTTCATTTATGACTTGATGAACTTGTCAAAAGAAAATGTAATTATTGACGTACTTGTCAAAAGAAAAGAAAAAGAAAATTATTATTATTGAAATGGGTATCTTGCCCATCATGTTGTGGTCGTAGGTCAAGCACCCATTGTGTGCCCTAGGGGTCTTGTTGACAAGTCAAAGGGTCAAGGTCATGATGTACTAGCCCTAGGAGGGCTCATGTAACAAGAAAGAAATATTATTAATGTTTTTTTGTGGTGTCTAGAAGCCTCCAAGTGATGGGTCGGCCAGCCAGCTACATGTCGGCCTAGTGAGGGCCAATTCACTTCCTAAGAAGATCCACTATGCTCATTTGGATACACAACATTCAATCTATTTCATCTTTGATTCAAGCGAAGCAAAAGGCATCTGATCCAACAAATTTTATGAGGAAGGAGGACGAAATTTTGAAGATCAGCAAAGAAGTGATATTTTGTTTATGTGACTCACGCGTGCAAGTTTTTAGAGGAAGACCTAGGGTTTCCTCAGTCCTTTTTGCAGAGAATTGATTCCAGGTTTGGTTGGCTCATCATCTGGTTTGGTTTGGGTATTATTCTTGGAAGTCTTGTATAAAAGGAGATAATTTTTTGGGTTTTCCCCTCTTGGGGTTTTCCCCTCTTGGGGTTTTGCCCTGGCTTGGAGCCTACTTCTGGTGTTTTTCTTGTGTTTGCATTGTGATATTCTATTTGGAAATTGTCTTCATGATAAACAAAATTAATCTAGGAAGCTAAAGAGTTAACCTAACTCACAAGAAATTGTCAAAGACATAAGAGAAATCAAATAATAATAACCCTAATGTTTTGCTCGAGATTTCGCACCAGGCATCAGGAGTTCCTCAAGACATATCGAGCTATCAAGGAGAGTTTCACTTGGAGGGGCCTCAAGGGGGATGTTCTGAGGCATGTACAAGAGGGTGATGTATGCCAGAGGAATAAAGGGGAGCAGACACATCCTGCAGGGTTACTTCAGCCTCTCCTTATTCCAAAGAGGAAGTGGGAGAGTATTTCTATGGACTTCAGAGGTCTTTCAGTCGTGCAAGAACGAGAATACATCTATGTGGTGGTGGACCGACTGACCAAATTCACCCACCTCTTTGTCATTCTATCCAGGTACTCAGCTTCGCAGGTAACGGAGCTCTTCTTCAAAGAGGAAATTAGGTTGCATGGTCTTCTAAAGTCTATTCGAGACAGCAGATTCATGGGGGCATTTTGGCAGGAGCTTTTCAGGTTGGTGGGCACAAGCTCACTCCCAATACCATTTATCACCGCCAGACCTATGGACAGACAGAGATTGTGAACAAATGGTTGGAGAGTTGTCTCTAGAACTATGTGACAGGACAGCAGCGCACATGGGTGAAGTGGCTACACCTTGGGGAGTATTGCTACAACACCACCTACCACATGTCCATTGGTATGTCACCTTTCCATGCCCTTTATGGTTATGATGAATTATCTTTTGCTAACATGGTTTTTGGAGACAGTCAGGCCCCAAGGGCCAAGGATTGGATACAGGAGAGCCAAGAGATCCTAAGGGCTCTTAAGGATAACTTGCAGATAGCGCAGCACCATCAAAAGATGTACGCAGACAGACACAGGGTTGAGAGACATTTTGAGGTTGGGGACTTGGTGTACTTGCGCCTCCAACCATATAGGCAGTCCACGCTCAAGCAGAAGGAGATGGAGAAGTTGAAGCCCCGCTTGTATGGACCATATAGGGTGATCAAGCGTGTAGGGGAGGTAGCTTATGAGTTGGAGCTCCCACCAGGGGGTCGGGTGCACAATGTGTTCCATGTGTCTTGCCTGAAAAAGGCCTTGGGGCAACAGGTTACAATTGCCACAAAGGTACCACCATTGTTGAGGGACACTTGGTACTGGTTTCGAAGGCCATTTTGGAGGTGAGGGAGAGAAAGCTCAAAAATAGAGTCATTCGAGACTTCTTGGTCAGGTGCAAAGATTTTTCAGAAGAGGATGCCACTTGGGAGGGCGAACAAGTCTTACAGCATCCAGCATTACAATTGCTCGAGAATAAGCAAGCTTTGGGCAGGGAGGACTGTGATATCCACACTAAATAAAATTCTATTAAATAACTCCCTTTTTGCAATTTTGACATTTTGGCATTGATGAATTTAGGAAAAGTGGGTTGGGGAAGACCCCACTTGCATTTTGAAGATAGGAGGCCACAAACATTAGAGAAAAACGGAAAATTGGATTATTGGTGCAATGTAGGGGCCACCCAAAAGGGGATTTCAAACCCCTTAGGAAATTCGCACTTGAGGAAAAGGAGGGAAAATAGGGGAACTCGAACTAGTGGAGCCCACAAGGAAAGAAGGGAGCAACAACTAGAAATGGAGGAGAAGGGCCTCATTTTGATCCTTTTTGCCATTTTTACATCTGAACTTGAGTTTTCTTCAGTTGTTTAGTCAAGTCAACCAGTGTTATTTAGCACAGGGGATTTCCAAGCGGGAATTCCACCTCTACCTTCAGTGAACTTCGAGTGTCACCCTAAGAGAGTCAAGGGGCGTACTTTCAGAGCTATTCCAGAGCAGATTGCGGAGCATTTTACACAGTTATGCATGTGGCTAGGGCGCAGATGGAAATTCACACAACTTGTTTGAGGCAGTTTCAGTGGATGCTAGATTATGGGCTTTTATGGATTTGTTGGCCTTGGCCAAAGCTGAAGATTTGAGGTGGTTTGCAGGGCTGGACTAGAGAGAATCTCTAAGGCCAAATTTTGTATTTCTGGAGGGGCGCAGAAGTCTCCAGGCTGGGCTTGCCCAGGATTTGGAGCAGAGCTAGGGGAGTGATAAGGACTGGAGGAAAGATGCTATTTCCAGAGGATTTTTGTAGGAGACTTTGGAGGCATTCCGGGAGGAATTTTGGGCACCCATCAGTAGAGTCTTTCCAGCAGTGCACATTTCTGGCAGGAGTAGCTTGCACTTTTGTGGGGTCTCGTGAGTGGTTGGAGAGAGCCCAAACACTTTCTAGGTCTTTGTGGGTTTGGTGAGAGGAGACTCTAGTTAATTTGGTGGAATTTTCTAAGAATTCTAGAGGGCCAAAACACCTGTTCTTATCAACCAGCATCAGCAGTGCTTCCATAGCAGGGCACAGATTCTTGTGGAGGGCTTTCCAGCATCTTCAGCCATGTATTCACACATGGATTTTTGCCATAGCTTGTAGTGGCAAGCCCAAGTTCCATCTCTATCCTTGATGTATTCAGATTTCCTAAATTGATACAAGGGCTCAGATTTTTTGTCCAGTTTTTTTGTGTTTGCTGATCTTGTCTTGTAAATTCAATATTTATTTGTTGTAGTAAGGTAAAAGAGCATACTCACTTTATGATTTCAGCATGGTCCTCAACATAATTGAGAGCTGCAAGCTTAATAAACCCATAGATTTTCCCCGTGGTAAGACCTTGAAGATCCACCGGTCCATCTTCAAAGTTTACTGCCTTGCTCAGGTACCCTCTCTCATTCAAATGTTCTACAAATTGAACCCACTCTAGCCATGGATGCTCCAAAGAACCCGAATCTCCCTCGGCCTTCTTCTTCATAGACGGCATTTTCAACTCAAATTTCACGCTCTCCTTCTTCTCGTCAGATTTCAGACTTTTCTTGGGGTGAGGCGATCCCTCACTAATACTATCACTTTTCCCTATTGAGCTTTTCTTGAATTCGAGAGAACTCGGGGTTATCAGATTCTTGGAGTTTTCCAGGAGTGCATTCTTGCTATTGAGATCCTTCACCGTACTTTCCAAATCGTCTACGCTATCCCTCAACGTATTAATCATTTCCCACTGAGATTCAAGCTTGCGCTTCAATTTTTTAACCTGTTCTTCTGGGGTAAGATCCACCAGGCCTTTAAACTCCAGTTCCAGTCTTTTACTCTCCGACCTTTTCTCAAGGCCGATGGCTTCTTTGAAGAGTAAGGCAACGGTTTCGATCTGCATGCTTTCAGACTCTGCCTGAGATAAAATTTCGACCTCGGAACCGTGCTTGAAATCACTGTCTTCGTTTAGTTCCTTTGAAACGAACTCTGAAAAATCCTCGTCGTGAGATTCAGATGACTTTTGAGGATCAGCGGAGAAGTATTTGAATCCCGTCGGTAAATGCAAACGAACAAGCGTCCTAGAAAGGACGTCATTACCGCTGAAACCCCAAGGATTTTCCGATGAAAACGCTGGAGACTTCTGCGGATTCTGCGAAGAAAATGAGCATAATTTTCCAAGACATGTGGACATATTCAGGTGACAACGAAACAATAGAATTTGATGCGCTCTGCGTGCAACTGAGCAGCTTTGAGCGAGCATTTTGAGTGGAAAATGATAGAAAAACCCAATGTGAGCGGTGGTTTTTCAGTGTTTTGGAGCGAAAGAAGCCTCTGGCAGTCATGCCCAGCGTTCGATAGAAACCCACAAACCTGTGGAATGTAGATATTTCGGTGGGTAGTGACGATCAGGGTTTAAGGAACACCCCCAGCAACGACAGGTAGGGTTTAAAGAAAACCCGCGGCAACGAGGATTAGAGTTTAAAGCGGGACAGAACATATGAGGCTTAAAGCAGAGTCGCATAAAAGTGCATAAAAGTAGCGCTAAAATTGTGGATCCAACGGTCGCATGAAAAAAAGGAATTTCATCAGCAATGTAATATATGTAATATTGATATTGAGGACAGGGCGAGCCTTATATCCTAGTCTATCGGCTCATAAATGCATAGAGAGATTAAATGGCCACCGTCAAATTAAAGTCTCAGTCTATAGGCCTATAAATGCACCGAAAGACGAAATGGCCACCATCAGATTAAAGCAATAAATGATCCTACGGTGGCCATTTCGTCTCTCGATGCATTTATGGGCCGATAGACTAGGATATAAGGCTCGCCTTGAGGACAGTGTGATGTATGTTTGGGATTTGCACTTCGAACCATGTTTTGGAAAAGCATTTTGTGGGGAATATTTTCCAAACTATTTACATTTTTAAATTGTTATAAGGTGTGTAGGAGAGGATTGTGTTTGAGACTTTTTCCAATTTAGTATGGAAGAGATGTTATAATGTTATGTTGTGTTTTGTTATGTAAATATTTTGATTTGGTTAAATAATATAAAAATAAAGTTAAAACCTAATTTAGATTTATCTTAATTTTGGATTTATGGAGCATTAAAAGGGATCAAATCTCTTGAGGTGTAAAACTCTTTTAGAGTGAAAAAGGTTTGATCTCTCTAAATGTTTTGTAGATCAGGAGTTAAGATACATCTATACTAATTTACAAACACATTTGAATCATTATGATATATGACTTATAAAGTTTAACATTAAAATTATAAATAATGTTAATTTTAGGTTTTCAATTGAAGAAAACAAATTCTTAAAAAAATAATTAGATTTAATGAGACCATGAAGAATGATAATATTATAGATGTATTTTCTATAGATTTTGTATATAATAGTAAGAAATATAGCTTCATAAAGTCCTTTGTATGTTTGTTGATTTTACATTAAAAATTATTCAATGTAGAGATTTTATTATTAAATATGTGTTTTTAGGTTAATATAGATTAATAAAGATTTAATATATAATGTGTATTTGCACATATTCTCATATTTGTTTAAAGATACAACTAAGTACTATGTCCAAGCACGTAGACATCACAATGTCACAGTTTTTTTAAGCTTTTAAATTTGAATCACCATTACATCATGGTTGATAAAGTCATTTTCAGTTCCCTCTTAGGCACTAAAGCGACCAACTATTATTTTCAATATTGCAATTTTATTCTCAGCTTTTTTGGTCATTGGAACTTTGAAATCATCTTTTGTAAACATGGTGTCTACCTTGAACCACTAAATTAAAACTTAAGTTAGGTGCCTCTACTCTAATGCACCTCAACCAGTTAGAAGTTATAAAGTTTAGTTGCTCAAACTTGTTTCCTTTCATCACATGGGTTGTTTATTTTTACAATGGGAGGGAAACATATTGCAACTCCCATTTTAGAACTCTATAACCCCTAACATGAACAATGATTTAGCAAAATCCCTAGACTAAAACCACAATTCAAGATATGGAAATGTCCCACCAAAGGATTCATACATGGAAGCAATTACAAATTACTTTAATTCAAGTGATGCAACTTAGGTTTTTAGTTGCAATACATTAAGATGAAGGGATTATTATGCATCCTTGTATTTTTGGTTCCTTGAGAAATTAAAAACCATATCAATTGATGATGTAAGAGGGAGGCCTCCCCAAGGACTTAGATAGGCTACCCAACATTATCAAAATACAAGAGATTTTGTTGAGAAAGCACAATTTGGTCTAACCTCTATAGATTTACTCAAGGCCTTTGCAAAAGTTAGTCCAAGTAAACCATATTTCAATAATACATTAAGCAAAGAAAACACCAAGTAAAAACATCACAAGTGACAAAACGACTCCTCTATCCATACATTTGGTCTTCCATAATTGTTATAATAGCCTCCCTTAAATTATGACTCCCAATAATGGTTGAAGCCCATTCAAATGGTCCCATTAAATCCAAAGTTCTTAATAATTTGAGTTTGCACATATTCTAACATCCACACTTAATGACAACATTCTTAAACCCTAACATATATTCAAATATGGAATATTTTGGCCTCTATTAACAACTCATGAAGATGTCAACAACCTAATCATTTTATTTCAATACCTAAGGGATGTCACATATTCCTATACAACCTGTCTTAGACGGTGTGCATGAATCTCAATATGCTTGGTTTTGATATGTGCAACTAGAAGGGGTTATAATAATTCCTCTTTATTCCACCTCCTTAATACTCATTTATGATTTCACCACCATCTTCTACTTATTGAGTGTTATGGAACCCACTCACAAAATAGAAGAAAATATAGATAAACGACTTAGAAATCAACCTCTTCGAGGGGGAAACCTCCTTTACAATGCATAAATGAACAATTCTTGGATGATACAAATGACAAAGCCTGCTTTCTATATATATGATTCCATGGGGTGACAATATAATCCTAGCCGACCT
The DNA here is from genome assembly GCA_034641835.2 of Pinus albicaulis. Classification (NCBI taxonomy): domain Eukaryota; kingdom Viridiplantae; phylum Streptophyta; class Pinopsida; order Pinales; family Pinaceae; genus Pinus; species Pinus albicaulis. The sequence goes on along the minus strand of CM076584.1, from coordinate 983,328,841 downwards.
AACAATAATAATGTAAGGGCACAACAATAAAAATAGTGGCATTTTATGGGGCACAATAATAACAATATGGGGACTACAGGGATACAACAATAACAATAAGGGGGCTACACTAACAATAGTAAGGGACTACACAAGTAATATAGGGACCTAACACCCCTCCTTCAAAAAATTGTTGTCCTCAACGCTTGAGTAATTCTCGATGCTTCTATATAAAATTCTTATCTTCCCATGTGGAATCTTCAGTGGGTAAGTTCTTCCACTTGATGAGATACTCTGAAATTGATCAATGTCGTAGTTGTTGAGTTCTTGTTTCCATGACTACTTTAGGTTCCAATATGATTTTTCCTTCCTCATCAAGTTCTAGCAATATTGTTTGAACTAGAAGTTTGTCACCTATAACCTTATTTAAGCATGAAACATAGAAAACCGGGTGCACTCGGGAAGATGCAGGAAGCTCCAATTTGCATGGCATAGTACCAATCTTTTGCAACACCTTGTAAGGACCATAGTGCTTTGGCGATAATTTATTATCCTTCTTAGCTTGCTTGAGGGACATTTGTTTGTATGGTTGTAGCTGTAAAAATACCCATTTGCCTACATCAAAATTTCTCTCGCTGCAATGTTGATCTGCATGTTGTTTCATTCGATTATGTGCCAAATTTAGGTTATCCTTTAAGAGTTGGAGAACTTGTTGTTGATGCTCGATGTGATCTTCCACTACTTGAACCTTAGAATTTTATTTTAAATATGATGTGATGGACAGTGGATGATATCCATAAAGTGCCATAAATGGGGTTATTTTTGCTACAGTGTGGAAGGAAGTGTTATACCACCACTCAGCCAGAGTTAACCACTTGACCCATTATGTTCATTTATCAAATACAAAGCAACGAAGATATCCTTCCAAACATTTGTTCACTATCTCAATCTTCCCATCGGATTGAGGATGATAAGATCAGCTATGAGCTAGTTGAGTACCCAAACAAGAAAATAACTCCATCCAAAAATTTCCAGTGAAAATGGGATCTCTATCGCTTACAATAATCTTTGGGTTTCCGTGTAGCTTTTGAATTGTTTCCATAAATGCAGTAGAAACTATACTCACTTTAAATGGACGAGATAATGAACAAAAGTGTGCATACTTGGTAAGTTTATCAACTACCACCGTGATGACACTCTTTCCTTCGGACTTAAAGTAAACCTGCAATAAAACCCGTTGAAACCTCCTCCCAACGTTGACTTGGAATGGATGAAGGTTTTAGCAGATCTGGGGTCTTAATTGTCTCAACTTTATTTTGCTGGAAAACCAAACATTCCGCTGCAAACATTTGAATACCAAATTTAAGGCCATCCCAAAAAAAAAAATTATTCACCCTATGGTAAGTTTTTAAAAATCTTGAGTGTCCCCCTAATGGAGAGGTGTCCAATTCCAAAAGAATATTTTGTTTTAGTTGTAAATTCTTACAAATATATAAGCGATGTTTGTACCATAAGGAATCATTTTTCCAACTAAATGTATCAGATGTACTGGGATATTACTGCAACTTTTGAATGAGTGTGCACACTTCTTTTTCATTATTCCATTCCTCCCTTGTTTCGATTATCCAATCTGGTTGGATAATAGAAATGGCGCAAAGCAATGCTTCCACATCCTCATCCTTTATTGACAGTGCATCTGCAACAACAATTAGCTTCCCTTTTGTAGATGATCTCAAAGTCATAACCCAACATCTTTGTGACCCATTTTTGTTGCTCTTCCGAAGATAGTCTTTGTTCCAAAAAGTATTTAAGACTATCATGACCAATTTTTACCTTGAAGTTTCTTCCCATTAGGTAAGGTCGCCATTTATTTAGTGCATGTAGTATTTCCAACATTTCCTTCTCATAAATAGCTTTCTGTAAATGCTTTCCTTTGATTGGAAGACTTTCAAAAGCAATGGGTCTTCCTTCTTGCATTAAAACAACACCATTTCCATTTCATGAGGCATCACATTCCACAATAAAGATTTTTTTGAAGTCTGGCGTAGCTAAGACCGGTGCTTGCCATATTCCCTCTTTAAGATGTTCAAAGGCCTTAGTTGCTTCCGGATGTTGGGAAAAATACTGAGGGGGGGGGGTGAATCAGTATTTAGGGCAAACTAAAACTTTTTACTTTTTCATGCTCTAAAACCCATACGCTACTTTGCTGAAGCCAACTAGCGTATGCACGCGGATATCCTTCATAAAACTCGTATACACAGAGATCTAATTATGCCATTAGTTCTTCACTTATATCATTCCATCATTCATTGATTAGATGTTCTATAAACAGTAAACATGTGCAGTAAGAACAGAATAAACCATCACACAAAGCATCACACATGAACACCAGGATTTTTAGGTGGAAACCCAAGTCGGGAGAAAACCACCGCTGCAGTTGCTCATCCTTCAATATTTTATTATAGAGAAAACATATTACAACATATGTGCTGGCGCAGACTTGACCAGCACGCAGGCACCCACCTGCGCTCGTTTACCAGCCTCTCCTGGAAGGGAGCTCCAACCCCCTGACTCGTTTACCAGCCTCTCCTGGAAGGGAGCTACGACCCCCCGATCTCGTTTACCAGCCTCACCTGGAAGGGAGCTACAACCCCCTGATCTCGTTTACCAGCCTCACCTGGAAGGGAGCTACAACCCCCTGACTGAAGGCTACAACCTTCAGCACCACCTTGGACCACGTTTCATCAATTTTCACACCGGATCCAACAACTTCAATAGAACACCACTTGCAGGCCACATTTCATCATATTTCCAGACTGGACCCACTCCACATTTTGTTCAACGCAGAAGACTTCATCAACAACAGCGCAACACAACAGTAACGTACTCTGCATATTTGATACTATATCAACCTAATCTTCATACGCGTTTTCCTTTCACTGATCCGTAGATACGCGCCTCTTCAACATACAACCTCATGTAGGAAATTCGTACATATCATGTGCTTCTTCTCCGCCTACACGCGCTTATCTTCAAGAAACTCTGGCCAGATATACGTTTACCTCCCATGCGAACTAGTTGTAGTCTTTAATATTTAGTCAGCTGCAATCTTCAGTTCGTATACATCACTCGGATGCATCTTTTACTCTCGCATGCATGTTCGCCTCATCTCAGATCTAATCATTCCATAAACAGATCTAGCAGATACAAATACATTCCAGATCTAGATTCCCTTCTTCATCATTTCTTCATAGGTGCATCATACATTCAGATCTTTCATTCAACTGTAACCCTTTTCCATTTAGATATGCTTCAGAGAGAAGTATTCATTCAAGCTCAGACTTCTTGCCCACCTTTGCACAATGAATTTATTCTCCTTATATAGGTTTACCCTTTATCAATACCATGAGCCAAAACCACATTACTTTCGATGGTATTCCTGGACGGGGTCACATAGACGAATCATTACTCAATACAATGGGTCAATACAATGGTGATTACCCCTGGTTTTACATATTTAGAGCGCTTTTCCCATACGCGACTTGGCACGTTATTTCTCGCGTGCATACGCTACTTTGTCTAGACAAATCCGCGTATGCCTTGAGACATACTCTTTTCATCATGTTCTAGCACATACTGACATTCCTTCCATCATTACCTTATGTACTCATTGTATATACATCAGATTTACATCATTTAACAAGTTCATCAAGACATATTCCATCAGGGACAACTTCATCAAGTAGGTTGCCATCATCTTCATCAAGTGGGTTGCCATCAAGGACAACACTCAGCATCATATTGCCAACAATCTCCCCCTTTGGACTTGATGGCAACCACGATGGTGTTTGATCACTACAACAGATATAACCATTATATTATAACCATGTTACTCTACCCTTATTCAAACACCATGTCACTCTCCCCCTTTGACATCAAGGGCAAAGGGCAGATCAACACCAACACAAGGTTTTTCTCCTCATGTCGAAGGAAGCGTTCTGCAGATTTGATGTACAGTGAAGTGACCATGCTCCCCCTGAGTTCATGCTGATCCTACAAACATATTTTTCAATGAAGTACATGACTCTATGACCTTCCTATCACCAATGACTCATACTTACATCAAAGATCCATCCGAGTGGATTTACATATGAGACTCAAATACCCAACCAAGTGGGTTTACAAATTTGACTCAGCTACCCAACCAAGTGGGTTTACAAATTTTGACAAGTCCTTACATGACTGAATATTACAATTTTACTTCATGAGTCTCAACAAGACCTTTTTACTTTTTATGACCAATACCAGAAAGACCTCAAGAGAGAGATCATATTTCAGAATCATCATAATGCCAACAATGCATTATACTCAGTTAGGCTAGTGCTCCCCCTGAACATGTTCATCCAAACATCTTTTCATATGACCAAGGATCCTCCTTAGCTTGTGCAACCTGAACACTTTCAACAGCAAGTCATCAGCAAAATTCTCTGCATGATCTGTCCCGATCTCCGAATCAAAAGACTTCCATCATATCCAAAAGATATTCTTCATCAAATAAGCAATCCGGGCTCATCCATAATCTTCAACATAAGAAACCATGTATCATTTCATTAGCATGAGTATAACTAGAATAATGCTAACAGTACAATCATTAGCAGTCAGACTGATGCTCCCCCTGAACCTCTGCTCCTGATCTTCAGCTGTCATCCCAATTCTCTTATCATCAAAGCATATGCGACTGTGTCTGCTGGAACTCGCGTGTATACGCGGCTTTAGTTCACTGAACTCGCGCATGGAAAGTGAATTATAGAAAATTTCACATTCCTCCATCTCCCCCTGAATTTGTCCTTCATGTACCTGTCTTCTTCATGTAAGATGCTCTGTCAGCAATAATCATAACCAGATTTGCCAAATCAACCATGAGAATCATCATACATCGCTCCCCCTGTGACGATACATTACTAAGCTCCATAATGTATCTCACATCACTTCTGCAGTCATTAAGAGAATTAAGCTTCAGAAGCTGATGACTGCAGTAGGGTCAATATTCCCTACGTTTCTGACCGGTCCTCCTTCTTTTTCCAAATTTGCTTGAACTTTCTAATTGTGTGCTAAAAATTGTCCACTTTCTCAGATCTGTTCGACCTTCATTCTTTTTCTACATGTCCATACTTGTTACAAGAATAACATCTCATGTGTCTAGAGAAATAAGCATAAGAATCATAATGAGTATTTCTAATCTTCCTTCTTTTGCAATCAGCTGCTTTATGTCCATACTTGTTACATGAAAAACAATATCCCTTGAAGAAACCAAAGTACCTTTCTATGTAGGATCTGTTTGTTTGTGGCTGAAACAATCTGCTTCTGCAATTGGCTGCAACATGTCCATGATTATGACATTTAAAGCATTCAACATTATTGAATGATTTCCTTTGAGAATTCATGATTGTCGGTTGACCTTTTGCTTCTTTCAACACTTCAAGCTTTGCATTGATATCCTTTGAATCTTTAGCACTTCCTTGTGAACTAGATTCTCCTTTAACAGTTTCATGAAAACCAAGACCAAGTTTAACAGAAGGAGACATTTGACTACTAAGAATATTGCCCAGAATCTTAGTACTATCTTGAAACCTCAAGAGTTTATCATTTTCTTCTAATTTACCTTTGAGAATGTTTACCTCAACCTCCAATTTTTGGCATTGCTTCTTCATGCTTTCTTCGACCCTTTTTCCTTCTTCTACTTGATCATTCAATTTTAAAATCTCTTCCTTCAACACATTTTCTTGTTCTTCAAAAGTTTGTAGAAGTTCTTCATTCCTCTTATTCGATTTTTCCAGATCTGTTTTGAGCGAGATGAATTCTGCTTCACGTCCTTCCTTTTCAAATGATTGTAGAAGTTCTTCATTCTTCTTATTTGATGCTTCAAGGTCTGCTTTCAGAGAGATGATTTCTGCTTCAAGTCCTTCACTGTGATTGGTTACTTTGTCCTACAGTCTTTGATACATTTCTATCTGTCCCTTCATTGTTTCTATTTGTTCATTCAATCTAGAGATCACATCCTTGAGGATAGATTCCCTCCTTTTAAATTGATCCCAAAAATTACTTTCATCATTGATCTTGAGATTTGCTTCTAGAATTATACTGTTACTTTCACTATCTTCATTATTAAATGCACAAGTGAGTGGATTACAAGAACAACAATCAATACCTGTTTCCTCTTCTTCATTTTCTGTTGCACATGTTTTCTGAGATATCTTCTTTCCTTGAGTAGCCTTCTTCTTTTGCTTCTTTGCCATGAGCACTAGCATATTTTGGTCATAATCTTCTTCATCTTCACTTGACATTTCATTATTATCTTCATTTGCATAATAACTCTTTCCCTTTACAAATTGCTTCCCTTTATCATGATTTTCTTTATAAGGACATTTAGCAGCATAATGACCAACTCTTCCACAACCAAAACATTTGAAGGGGAGCTTACCTTTGAATCTTCCAGTTCCTAGTTGGAGTTTTCTCACAAAATTTGCTTCTTCTTCTTCTGATATATAATCTGATTCCTTGACAACTTCCTTTTCTTTTCCTTTTGCACATGCCTTAAAAACAGCTTCTTTGATTTGAAAGGGACCTCCTTGTCTCATTTCATCAGCAGTCAGAATACCATGTAGTTGAACAATAGTAAGAGTTTGCAGATCTTGCCTTTCTTCAATAGCTGACACTTTTGACTCAAATTTTGAAGTTAAAGATCTCAAGACTTTTTCCACCAGAGTAGTATCGGTTATGGTTTCACCCAAACTTCTCATACGATTTACAATATCATCTAGACGTAAAAAGAAACTGGCAATACTCTCATCACTATGCATCCTTAAATTTTCATATTCAATTTTGAGAGTTTGGAGTTTTGCACTTTTTACCTTTGTATCTCCTTCATAGCTCAGAATGATTTTGTCCCATATTTCTTTTGCTGAATTTAGCTACATCACTTTAGCAAATTATGGTTCAGACATGCTTCCTAATAATACATTGACGGCTTTGGCATTGATTTCATATTTCTTCCTTTCTGCTGCATCAGTAGGAATACTTGCCGAATACTGATAACCTCCTTCCACGATTGCCCATACTTCTGCACCAAGACTTTGCAGATATGCTTTTGTTCGTATCTTCCAGAATAACATATTATTTCCATTGAATAGAGGTGGCCTTATAGACATTATCCCTTCATGACTTCCCATTGCGACGGATCTCCTTCAAGCGATCAAGCTTCTGCAGAAGGACCTGCTCTGATACCAATTGTTGGGAAAAATACTGAGAGGGGGGGGTGAATCAGTATTTAGGACTTAATCAAAACTTTTTACTTTTCCATTCACTAAAACCCATACGCTACTTTGCTGAAGCTAACTAGCGTATACACGCGGATATCCTTCATAAAACTCACGTATACACAGAGATCTTGTTATGCCATTAATTCTTCACTTATATCATTCCATCATTCATTCATTAGATGTTCAATAAATTGTAAACATGTGCAGTAAGAACAGAATAAATCATCACACATAAGCAACACACATGAAAACCAGGATTTTAGGTGGAAACCCAAGTCGGGAGAAAACCACCGTTGCCGTTGTCTCAGCCTTCAATATTTTATTATAGAGAAAAAATCTTACAACATATGTGCTGGCGCAGCCTCCTACCAGCACGCAGGCACCCACCTGTGCTCATTTACCAGCCTCTCCTGGAAGGGAGCTATGACCCCCTGCTCTCGTTTACCAACCTCTCCTGGAAGGGAGCTATGACCCCCTGATCTCGTTTACCAGCCCCACCTAGAAGGGAGCTACAACCCCCTGATTGAAGGCTACAACCCTCAGCACCACCATGGACCACGTTTCATCAATTTTCACACTGGATCCAAAGCTTCCTTTAGAACACAACTTGTAGGCCACGTTTCATCATATTTTCAGACTGGACCCACTCCATACATTTGAGCTCAATCATACATCATCAACAGATAGCAGTAACACAGCAGAATAGATCAGACATTTGATACTTCATACTTCAACAAACCCTAATCTTCATAGGCACTTTTCTTTCACTGATCCTGCGTATATACGCGCCTTCGACCATACAAACCCGCGTATACTTCTGTACATATTACAGAGCTAATTTTACTGCCCATACATGCTTTCTCTTCAGCAAACCCGCGTATATACGCGCTTACTCTGCGGAAAACTAGCGTATATTTCTTCAGACATTTAGGTCATTGCAATTCTTCAGAACAGATACATCACTCAGATTTTACCCTTTACTTCAGACAGATGTTCGCCTCATCTCAGATCTAATCATTCCATAAACAGATCTAGCAGATACAAATACATTCCATATCTAGATTCCCTTCTTCATCATTTCTTCATTGGTGCATCATACATTCAGATCTTTCATTCAACTGTAACCCTTTCCATTTAGATATACTTCAGAGAGAAGTATTCATTCAAGCTCAGACTTCTTGCCCACCTTTGCACAATGAATTTCTTCTCCTTATATAGGTTTACCCTTTATCAATACCATGAGCCAAAACCACATTACTTTCGATGGTATTCTTGGACGGGGTCACATAGATGAATCATTACTCAATACAATGGGTTAATACCATGGTGGTTACCCCTGGTTTTACATATTTAGAGCGCTTTTGCCCATACGCGACTTGGCACGTTATTTCCCGCGTGCATATGCTACTTTGTCTAGACAAATCCGCGTATGCCTTGAGACATACTCTTTTCATCATGTTCTAGCACATACTGACATTCCTTTCATCATTACCTTCTGTACTCATTGTATATACATCAGATTTACATCATTTAACAAGTTCATCAAGACATATTCCATCAGGGACAACTTCATCAATTAGGTTTCCATCATCTTCATCAAGTGGGTTGATATCAAGGACAACACTCAGCATCATATTGCCAACAACGGAGTCCATGAAAATGCATTTTTCTTCAATAATGTTGTTAGAGGTGTTGTTATTCTCCCATAATTCTTAACAAACTTGCGATAATACCATGTTAACCCGAGAAATCCTTGAAACTGCTTTATGTTGTGGGGACTTTCCATTCCTTAATGGATTTAATTTTGTTAAGGTCTACCGTAACACCCTCCTAAGATACAATATGACCTAGATATTCCACCTCTTGTACTCCAAAGAAACATTTGGAGGTTTTTGCATATAATTGTTTCTCCTCTAATATTTTGAGCACCATGTCAACATGTTGAACATGATCCTTCCAAGACTTGTTGTAGATCAGTATATCATCAAAAAATACTAACACAAATTTTCTAAGGAAGGGTTTGAAAATGGAATTCATTAACCCTTGAAATGTGGAAGGTGCATTGGTAAGGCCAAAAGACATGACCAAAAATTCATAATGACCCTCATGAGTTCTAAAAGTTGTTTTTTTTAATTTCTTCAGTCTTCATTCTAATTTGATGATATCCTGAACAAAGATCCAACTCGGTGAAATAAATTGCTTCATGTAATTCATCCAATAATTCATCAATCATGGGAATGGAAAATTTATATTTAATAGTGAGCTTATTGAGCTCCCTATAATATGGACACATGCGCCATGATCCATCCTTCTGGTGCACCAATACTATTGGAGCAGAGAAATAACTTTGACTAGGTTGAATTATACCAGCCTCTAACATTTCTGCAATTTTACGTTCAATCTCACTCTTTTGAGCATAAGGATATATATAAGGTCTGAAGTTTGGAGGAACACTTCCTGGAATCAAATGAATAGAATGATCATGATCATGAATAGGTGGGGGTCCTTTGGGAGTCTCAAACTCCTTGGAATGATTGTCCAGTGCTTTTTGGAGATATAAAGAAATAGATGATTTTGATGTTTGAACCTCTAGTGAGCATAATTGTGCAATTACACCTCGTTGTTATTTCTTCAGAAGCTTTGTCGTGACATTAGAGCTTATTATCTTTCTCAGCTTCCCTGTGATACCCCGTAATTCAACTTCCTTTCCTTCCAAAAAAAATTCAAGAAAAGTTCTTGAAAATTAAAAGCTACCATCCCCAAAGATTGTAACCATTGTACTCCTAGTAAAACATTATCACCACCCATTGGAATGGAGAGCATTGGACTATTCAATACATATTCCCCCATGGTTAACTTGACATTAGGGCACTTTCCAGAGCAATTTATAGTTACTTCATTTGCAATCATCACTTGACACTCTAGTGTTTGGTATAGGAAACAATTCAATTCCTTGGCTACCTTAGAATGAATAAAATTATGGGTACTACCTGAATCAATCAGCCTTATTACATTTTTCTTATTGATGTGTCCTTCTATCTTGAGAGTTTGAGGAGTGGTAATTCATGCCAATGCATTACATGATATGGTCGGATTGATTTATTCTTCCTCTTAGGTTGGTAAGGTTGGTTCCTGGTGTATATCCTCTTATTTTGAATTTTTTTGTTCTTTTTTTTCCTCCTCTTCACAATCTATGTAAAATATTTTATTCTCAACACACTTATTACCTTTATTGTATTTTCTATCACAACTATAGCAAAGCCCTTTTGCTCTTTTTTCTTCCAATTGTTGTGGTGTCAACCTTGTAGGTTGTGGAAGTCTAGGAGTAACAACACTTCCATCTGTATAGTTGTGAGTGGTAGGCTTCCTTGTCACCATAATTTTGCTTTCAATTTTTCTTTTCAACCTAAATGTGTTCTCCAATGAATCTAGTTCCCAAAGGCGAAACTCATGTTGGATGTTCTCCTTTAAAGTCCCTATGAAGACATCAATCATGTGCTCCTGGAATATCCTTTACCCTTATATTCAATTTTTGGAAGTCTTGAATGTGCTCCACCATTGAACCCTTTTGTTTGAGATTTATCAATTGGCTAAAGAAGGTGTTTCTCTTTGTATCCTTATAATGTGCTATCATTTCCTTCGTAAAAATTGACCAAGGGAAAATTTGTTTATGAGAGCAAAGACATCAATACCATACAAATGTACTGGGTTCTAAATATAAAGCTTCAATTCTTACCTTTTGCATGTTTTTCACATTCTGGAGATCAAAGTATTGCTCCATCTATAGTATCCATGTTACGGGATCCTTGCCATGAAAATTCATCATATTGATCTTTGGAATATGGTGGGTATTCAATCCAACAATAGAGTTTATGAAATCACGATTAACATTTATTTTTTTCTCATCAAGAGTTTCCTCTACTACATTTTCACCATTACGAAGCTTTTCTTGTAGCAACTTTGCCAACCCTTCCTTCAAACCTCATGTCTTTCTTCAAATTTCCATGTTGCCTTCTATACCATCGATCTTAGATTCCATGCTATTCTTCAAACCATCCATGCCATTATTCGAAACATCCATCTTAGCTTCCACGCCATTCATATTAGCTTCCATGCATTTCTTCAAACCATCCATTTTAGCTTTCATTTCATTTTTGGTTACTTTTTGCGAGAGCGACATTTGTTGCACGTGGTCTCGTAATTTTGATATATCATGTTGCACTTCTTCCTCTTCATGCGTCATAGTAGAGTTTTATGAGCGCTTAATGAGTGTGGAATTCTTTTTGGGAGGCATTATAGAACCAAACACTGATATATATGCTTCAATATGCCCTTGTAATCACTTCAAATTGATTTTTCAAACAAAAGTTATGCAATTTAAAAAAAATGATACACACCTTTATCTTGCTTTTGGGAAGCTTAATATTGAAACTGATGTATCTCTATGATTTAGGATCCCCAATATTTGAGCTTCGGTCATGAAGTATCCCTCTAAGTCTTCTTTCCAATGCCACAGGTCAAACTTGATTTGGATTCTTCCAGACAAAGTTATGCCCAATCTCCCACAATGACCTAATTATGGACTAGTTTAGTAGAGAAAACTTGTACGACATGCCACGTGTCATTGTTTCATCCTTCAGCTCCAAAATAGATACACAAGAAACTGCAGTCCATGTACATTCGACCACTTCTTACAAAATTCTAATCTGATGTTTGAAACGAACATTATGACGATTTTCCCTCGGGCACCTGTTTGAGGTGAAATTTTGGAGCTTGCAAAAACCCTAACTCCCTTAGATCATATCTCCTCAAATATAGCGAACCAAGATCTGAAAGTTTACACGAAGTTCCTCAAAATTTCGGCTCAAATGTTTTTTTTTTTAGCTTATGAACCTTCGTAGAAAAAACTTTATAGTGAAAATGCCACAATGACCTGTTTGTAGCAGCGAAACCCTAGAATCCAAAGCTCTGATACCAAATGTTATGAAACTAGCTCAAAAAATAGAATAAAAGATAGATAAACGACTTATAAATCAACATATTGGGGGGGTAACCGCATTTAAATTACATAAATTAACAATTCTTGGATGATAGAAATGAAAAAACCTCATTTCTAAATATATGAGTCCATGGGGTCACAATATAATCCTAGTCGACCTACCAATAATAATGTAAGGGCACAAAAATAACAATAGTGGGATTTTATGGGGCACAATAATAAAAATATGGGAACTACAGGGGTACATCAATAACAATAAGGGGGCTACACTTACAACAATAAGGGACTACACTAGTAATATAGGTACCTAACATCCAGAGCTTTCAAACAAAATAAATTTTACTCGAAATTGAACTTTCAGTGAGAGATTATGCACATCGAAAGATTTGTCCTTCAGGGGCCACATAATCCTCTATACTACCATGTGTCACCACCTCAGTGGTCCATGTAAGTTATTCTGACCTGCCTAGGCATATATGACATCAGGCCCCCAAGCAAGATTTCACTAGTTGAACATGTCTATCTTATTTCCACTTGACTCGACATTGGGCCATTAATTGATGGATTCCAATTCCCATTAATTTTTGTTATGTTTATCGACTCCTCATGAACTTGACCACTTGGACATACCTCATTGTTGCAATCTAAAATCAACCTATAGTTAACATTACAAATGTTGATAGGTCGATCGTTAAGCCATCAGGTCACTAGGTCCCATGAAAACTAAAGGAGTCTCCAATTGTTAATACCCGATAGTCCAAATCCCAGCATCCACATCATCGATATCCTCATGGCCACTTAGAAGCCACCTCAATTCCATGTCTACACTCCAAATCCACTTCCTCTTACCAGAGGGACATGCCACATCATTATAATGTCAGTATGTCATGTTATCAAGCTAGGTCAACTACCACATGACTGACATGTGGTAGGCTCATGCTTCCACACGTGGTATCCTCGTCAACATTTATCTTGGAGGGCCCTTTACCAAGTTTTTATAGTGTCAGGAGAAAAATGTGATAATTGAGCTCTAAACTCTTAATGCCCAAAATTCGATGGGCTAATACACCCTCATCATATGATGGTAAACAACCTCCCAACATGTGACATACTTGTTGGGTTCTATTACTATTAGGTTACTCACTAATAGACTGTTCATTATTCTCTTGACATCTAATCTCCTAATTATTGATATTATGGGGTTTTGAAACATTGTTGTGACTTGACCTCCATTGCGCTCACTAGTTAATACTCCATTTCCCCATGTTACCATCCACCACCCTGATGCATCTCATGCTCAACTCCCTAATCTAGTTGGATATCAGCAGCCACCCACCTATTCCACTAGCCCAAAGCATAGTCCTCCATCTTGACAAATTTTCTATAGTTTTCTGGGTCATGAACTTTTGGGGTCATTTTGAGGCCCTAAATGACGTTTTTTTAACATGGTGAAGCCTAAAAATCAACCACAGGCTCTTACATAGGCCTAGTTGGAATGTGTGCTCCTTGGATAGACCTTTCTAAGGGGATAAAAAGTGTGCCAAATATAGATCGTATGAAAAAGTTATGACGTCGGTAAGTTGATGTACCGACCCCATTGGGGCCCACAAACCTTTTGGAATTTCATCTCATAGGGTTAGGTTTTTGGATGTTTAGGGTTTCCTCATTTTGCTTTATGTCCTTTCATCGTCATTGTAATTCATTATGGTGAATGTGTGTAGACGTCAAATCTCTTCTCATATATAATACCAACATTCAAGCGAGTTTGTTCCATTCCACTTTATTTACAATTTCAGCACATTCAATTTATTAATAGAAGTCAAGTTTTATTATATCGTTTTGTTTTATTATTATTATTATTATTATTATTATGTATAAATATTCATTTCATTTCATTCTCTTCTTAAATCAGGAAAACTCCCCTAATCCGATATGGATGTCAACCAAGGGGAACAGCCCCAACATTTGACGAAATTTTTAGGTCTATTGGTATCGAAGTGTACTTTGTGTATTGGTTCAAGGTCTACCCAGCGCTTGACATCTCAACACTTTGATAGTCATTATTCCCAATAATGAATTCACCCACTAACAATGTGATTCTCAGTCATCTAATGTGTAATTTTAGGATATGTCAGTATAAACTCTTCTTGAGAGAGATCGCTCATAGAGATGATTTTGATACTTCGATAATTCTCCTCCCTCGAGATTAATACCCCTTCCAATTAAGCATTATGTCACGACTCCTATTGACTCAAGTTACCAAGCTAAGGTTGAAGCTGCCAACCCAAAATTTATAAAAATCCTAACAAAGTGTTCTAAGCATGCTCCAAAGGTTTGACATTGCCTTAGACAGGCACTAAATTTCCCATAAAGCTTCTGAATACTAAGGATTTTTTAACAACTTCTAGGGGAAGTGCAAGGCACTACTTTCAACCAGGAACCTATTTAGAATTAGAGCATAAGGGTAGTTAATTGCAATATTTTTCCAACCTTAATAAGAAAGACAAGGAGATGGACATGGGCCAAATCCTTAACTTTTCTCAGTTGAATAAAAATTTCCCCAATCCCTTTGGAATACAAATTCACTCTTCATACTTCTAACATTTACAAATAGAGAGGCCAATACATTGGATTTCTCTATAATGACCAAATCCTCTTATGCATAGAAGAACTTTCCAACTTTCTCATTTCAAATAGTGAGATAGTCTCAGCTGCTTTTATCCCATAATTGGCCTGACAAGGGCCATTCACATAACAAAATATAGGAAGAACCTTTGGCTCAAATCAACATATGCATTTTCTTAACACACCATTCCTCTCACAACCATTACTAGCAACATATTTTAGAGAATAGATTTACATACAAGATTCATTCATCAAGAAGTACAAGTTATTAAAAAAGTAGAATTATACATTACTTCCTGTTATTCATTCATACATATTAAGCATATATTCATGACATATTTCAACTCACCATCACAAGCAATCACAATGACCAACATAACAATAATCAATAAAGCATTGAACAATAATTCCATTTCATTAAATGAAGGTAGATACATGTATTTGGTGCACTTAATGTTAAGTCCCTATATTACTAGTGTAGTCCCTTATTGTTGTTAGTGTAGCCCCCTTATTGTTATTGTTGTACCCATGTAGTCCCCATATTGGTATTATTGTGGCCCATAAAAGCCCACTATTTTTATTGTTGTGCCCTTACATTATTATTGTTAGGTTGGCTAGGATTATATGTGACCATATGGACTCCTATGTATAGAAAGGAGGTTTCGTCATTTGAATCATCCAATAATTATTCATTTATGTAATGCAAAGGAAGTTTCCCCCTCAAAGAGGCTAATTTCTAAGGCGTTGATCTATCTTTTCTTCTATTTGTGAGCCGTTTTCATAACATTTGGTATCAAAGCTTTGGATTATAGGGTTTCGCTGCTTCAAACAGGCCATCGTGGCATTTTCTCTATAAATTTTGTTCTATTAAGGTTCAAAAGCTAAAAAAACCCATTTGCGAAGAAATCCTAAGGAAATTTGTGTAAAAATTTCAGATCTTGTTTCACAATATTTTCGGAGATATGATCTATGGAAGTTAGGGTTTTTGCAGGCTTCCGAATTTCATATCAAAGAGGTGACCTTGGTAAAATCATCATAGCTCTCTCTCTGAGCATCAAATTGGAATTATGTAAAAAGTGGCTGAAATTAAACAAACTGTAGTTTCCGGTGCATCGATTTCATAACCGAAGGAGGAAACAATGACACGTGGCACACCGTACAAGTTCACTCTACTGAACTAGTCCATAATTAGGTCATTGTGGGATATTGGACATAACTTTTCCTTTAAGAATCCAAATCAGGTCAGACCTGTGGCATTGGAAAGAAGATTCAAAGGGATACTAAAGGACCAAAGATTAAACCTTAGGGATCTGAAATTAAAAAGATACATCAGTTCCAATATCGAACTCCTCAAACGCAATAAAAAAGTGTGTATTCTTTTAAAAATTGCATAAGTCTTGTTTGAAAAATCAGTTTGAAGTGATTCCAAAGGCATATTGAAACATATATATCGATATTGGGTTCTAAAATGGCCCCTAAAAATAATTCAACACCCATTAAGCCCTCATAAGGCTCTACTACGACTCATGAAGAGGAAGAATTGCAACATGATATATCAAATTACAAGAGCAAGTGCAACAAATTTCGCTCTTGCAAAGAGTAACAAATAATAAAATGGAAGCTAAGATGGATGGTTTGAAGAAAGGCGTGGAAGTTAAGATGGATGGTTTGAAGAAAGGTGTGGATGCTAAGATGGATGTTTTGAAGTATGGCATTGAAGCTAAGATGGATGGCATCGATGAAAAAATGAAAGGCAACATGGAAGACATGAAGAATGTTCTAAAAGCAGACATGGAAGATTTGAAGGAAGGTTTGACAAAGTTGATACAAGAAATGATTCCTAATGGCGAAAAGGTAGTAGAGGAAACTCATTATGAGAATGAATGTTAATCGTGATTTCATAAACTCTAATGTTGGATTGAATACCCACCATATTCCAAAGATCAACATGAGGAAGTTTGATGGCAAGGATCCCATAACATGTATACTACAGATGAAGCAATATTTTTATCTCCATAATGTGCAAAACACACAAAAGGTATGCATTGCAATTTTATATTTAGAACAAAATACATTTATATGGTATCGATGGCTTTTCTCTCGTAAAAACATTGTCACTTGGTCAATTTTCCGGAGGAAATGATAGCACATTATGAGGATACAAGGAGCAATACCTTCTTTAGCCAGTTGAGAAGTCTAAAACAAAAGGGTTCAATGGTGGAGCACATTGAGGACTTCCAAAAATTGAATATAAGGGTAACTGATATACCAGAGGAACACATGATTGATGTCTTCGTAGGCACTTTAAAGGATAACATCCAACATGAGGTTCACCTTTAGGAACCCCATTCATTGGAGGAGGCATTCAGGTTGGCAAGTAAAATTGAAAGTAAAATTATGGCGACAAGGAATCCTACCACTCACATCTATAAAGATGGAAGTGTTACTATTCTTAGACTTCCACAAAGCACAAGGTTGACACCACAACAATTGGAAGAAAAAAGGGCATAAGGGATTTGTTACTGTTGTGATAGCAAATACACTAAAAGTCATAAGTATGTTGAGAATAAATTATTTTACATAGATTTTGAAGAGGAGGAAGAAAATAAAAATAAACTTCAAAAGAAGAGGATATACACCAGGAACCAAACCTAAAGAAAGAAGAAATGAGTTCGACCATATCTTGTAATGAATTGGCAGGAATTACCACTCCTCAAACTCTCAAGATAGAAGGACATATCAAGAAGAAAAATTTAATAATGTTGATTGATTCGGGTAGTGCCCATAATTTTATTCATTGTAAGGTAACCATGGAATTTAATCGCTTCCTATGCCCAACACCAAAGTGTCAAGAGGTGGTTGTAAATGGAGGAACTATAAATTTCTCTAGAAAGTGCCATAATATCAAGCTAACCATGGGGGAATATGTATTGAATAGTCCAATGCTTTCCATTCCAATGGGAGGTGTTGATGTTGTACTAGGAGTACAATGGTTACAATATTTAGGGATGGTAGCTTTTAATTTTCAAGAACTGTTCTTGATTTTTTTTCGAAAGGAAAGGAAGTTGAATTACGAGGTATCGCAGGGAAGGCAGGAAAGATAATAAGCTCTAATGTCATGACAAAGCTTCTGAAGAAAGAACAACGAGGCGTGATTGCACAATTATGCTCACTAGAAGTTCCAACATCAAAATCATCTATTTCTCCAAATTAAAAAGTCTTGGAAAATCATTTCAAGGTGTTTGAAACTCCCAAAGGACTCCCACCTATTTGTGATCATGATCATGCTATTTATTTGATTCCAGGAAGTGTTCCTCCAAACATCTACAAATATCCTTATGTCTAAAAGAGCGAAATTGAATGTATGATTGAAGAAATGTTAGAGGTTGGTATAATTCAACCTAGTTAAAGTTCTTTCTCCGCTCCAGTAGTATTGGTGCACAAGAAGGATGAATGATGGCGCATATGTCCGGATTATAGGGAGCTCAATAAGCTCACTATTAAAGATAAATATCCCATTCCTGTGATTGATGAATTATTGGATGAATTACATGGAGAAATTTATTTTACCAAGTTGGATCTCCATTCAGGATATCATCAAATTAGAATGAAGATCAAAGATATTTCGGAAACAACATTTCGAACTCATGAGGGTAATTATGAATTTTTGATCATGCCTTTTGGACTTACCAATGCACCTTCTACATTTCAAGGGTTGATGAATTCCATTTTCAAACCCTTCCTTAGAAAATTTATGTTAGTATTTTTTGACGATATACTAATCTACAACAAGCCTTGGAAGGATCATGTTCAACATGTTGATAGGGTGCTCAAACTATTGGAGGAGAAACACTTATATGCAAAAACCTCCAAATGTTTCTTTGGAGTACAAGAGGTGGAATATATGGGTCATATTGTATCTCGGGAGGGTGTTAAGGTAGACCATAACAAAATTAAATCCATTAAGGAATGGAAAGTCCCCACAACTATAAAGTAGTTGCAAGGATTTCTCGGGTTAACAGGGTATTATCGCAAGTTTGTTAAGAATTATGGGAGAATAGAAGCACCTATCATAGAAAATTTTAGGGGCGAATTTTAGCCCATGGGCGAAATTTAAGGGATTTTCGATTTTGAAGGGGCGAATTTTTTAAATTACACCAATTTTCAATAGTTAAAAAAGTTAGCCCAAAAAATATTTAATAAATAAATTATTATTATATTTTAGCCATAAAAAATTAGGGCGGATAAACCTTTCCAACCCCAATTCGCCTGGTTTGTTTGGAAAATTTTATTCAGATCGCCCGATTTCTAGAAATGGGACTGGTCATGTTGGACTGGTTCGCCCTCTCAATTCCTTGAAAATCAAGCCCATCTGCGAGACTGTTGGGACTGCAACAACAAAGTTCACGGTGCAAATTTTCTCATGGCGCGACATTTTCGAAGCTTTCTATGCTAGATCTGCCAGTCTGTAATTGCTTGGGGGCCTTTGGTGCAAAGTCAGATCCGATTGTCTCCCACTGCGAGAGATGTGCTGGTGGAAGCCACAAAAAAGAGTGATGGTGATGTCAACGAGGAAAATTATGCCAGAAACCAAGTGGTACCGCACGCCGTCGGCTACTTGGGACCGCCTCTCAAATGTTCTTCTATCGATCAAGAAGAGGAATCGTTTGGTGATGACCAGCCATACAGGCCCCCTTTTGAAAGCCCTGGTTTGTGCAAGGAGCCTCGGTTGCTTTTTTAATGGTGCAGATCTACCAAAATAAACGCCCTCTTATTATTGGTTCAGGTTGAGTGGAGGGGGTCGAAAGAGTTGGAACAGGGGAAGGGCTTTCAAATTTTTATCAAGACCTTCAATGAGAAGTCTCACTTTTTTCGGGTATCTAGCTTGGACTATGTGGTGAATCTCAAGCAAAGTATAGAGAATCTAGTGGGCTATCATGCAGATATAGAACGTTTTATTTGCGCAGGGAAGCAACGTCAGGATCTATCCCAGCTACAGGATTACAACATCTTGAGAAATTATACCATCGTCTTGACTTTGAAACTGCAAGGGGGTGCTTCAGAACCAAAGAACCCAGGAGGTACAATCTCCTATAAAGGTGCAACACGGGGCAAGGAATCTACCCCATCAGATCTGCCACAATAAAATCTGGGACCTTGTATTGTTGAGAAACAACAATAAGTCTCTGCCATGGAGGTAAACGTAACAAAGATAAATCAGCTTTTTCTTATTCTTCAATCTTGAGCAGACATTTACAAATTTAATGGTTTTTGGCCCAGATTTTATTTGATGCTTCACATAAGTGGGTTTTTATTACTTGACAAAAAAACTGTGACATATACTTATGCTTAAAATTTTTCTTTAATGTTTAATTTGATACTCATGAAGATTTGGAGCAAATATTGGAAAAAAGACCTTGCTTTTGGAAAATGTAGGATTCTCGAATTCGCCCTGTATTTCAAGGAGCACGAGTTGGTAGTTTGTTCTTCATTTGTGCTGCATTTTAGGGTAGAACAAGGGTTTTCAAAATCCAGGGCTCTCTGCACTAGGGTTTTCAAAGTCCAGTTTATCATTTTTCAAGATCCCCATAGCTTGGCAATCAGATTTTATCTCTGATTCTTCATCATATTATTGTTGCTTCGGTTGCAACACTTATCCAAGATGCCCACGCTTGTAGTGTATATGGGAAAGGAGGAGAAACACTGGAATTCTCACTAGGAAAATTCTACCAAATATGGTTCTAGCAATCGTCATTATGGCCAGTTCAGTAGCCCGATGCCACTTTCTGATCAACAGATCCAGCAAGCAATGAAAATTATCATAACATTGTCAAATTGTGTGGTTGTTATGTGAATCGTGATCAGATATGTGTTGTAATTAATGGCCTTTGTTGCTTGTCCCTTCTTTTATGCAGCCGTTACCCACAGTCCAAATTGCGAATGTCCCAGTGATCTGACAGGCTCTGGAGTTCAATGTGAGGCCCAATGACACTTTTGATCCACAGGAACAATGGGCAACATAAGTCCAAAATAACCATGGATGTTTTGGTTGTCTTGAATATCTTCATATTTCTAAGGGGAGATGAACTAAGTTGGAACTTAGAGCCCTCTAGTTTGAAGGCTATTTTTGGGGAATACAATGATACTTCTAAGGCTTATAGAATCTACATTCCATCCTAGTGGATTATAGTTGTAAGCTGAGATGTCAAGTTTGATGAGGATATAGGGTCCTCTTAAGTCTCAAGAGCCTCCAACAGAGGTTGAGAAGCTTATTTTTTTCAATTGTTGATCCATTGATTCCAAATAAATGAGAGTTAGATCACTGGTATATTCCAATGTAGGTATAGAGACCATTTGACCTTCCAGTTCAGCGAGGAGGTCCAGGTGATTTACCCAAACAACACAGGGGGCACATGAGGAAGTAGGAGAGCCGAAGAGTTCTTTCCAGTGCATCAATGTCCTAAGAAGTTTCCTAATTATGTTGCACTGATGTATTCCATTTTTGTTGTAGATTCTTCCAGTTACAAGGAGACAACAAAGTGAGAAGTTAAAAACCAACTCCAGAGGTCAAACACCTTTCCTCATTATCATCCCCTTCTATGGTCCTGGCCAGATCTTCACATATTGTAACTCTCTTGTTGGCTTGCAATCAGTTGATTAAATCTATTTAATTACTTTTTCAAATTTATCTTTATATAAGGAAAATTTAGGTTCGAAAAATCTCGTTCTTTAGACCTTTTCATCAATGGTAGATAATTTATACTCTGTGTCATGTGTATCATGTGTGAATCTGTGAAAGTGTTAGACCTAAGATGTATTTGTTTTTGGGATGAGAAACACTTATGACACTGGCATACCCAAGAGATCATGTAATCAATTGAGCATAGGTGATACAATTTTCACATTCAAGTGTCTTTTTTGAATAATTTTTAATAATGGCCAGAAAGAAAATAGGCAAAGGAAGAAAATAGGCAAAGACCCAAGGAGAATGCCCCTGGTTCTTGGAAGCTGTATCTATTCCAAGATTAGAAACATGTGTGACACTGGCATACCTAAGAGAGTATGTAGTCAAACGAGCATGGGTGATAAAAAAATTTACATTAAAACATTTTTTCTCAGTAACCTGCCATAATGGTCAGGAAAGAAATTGACAAAAACCCCAAGAGCATGTCCTTGGTTGTTGGAATGTAAAATATTGGTCATGCCCTTCATGCCCATGTAACATTAGGTGGCATAAATGACGTGACTCGACATGCTATGATTTAACCATAGTTATTTAGAAAAACCACTTTGAAATCATATTCAAATGGAAGCTATACTGGTTTCATGATAGAAGTCTTGTTAGTTTTGAGATGAGAAAACTAGTTTCTTGTGTATGTTGGATTTGGAAATTTGAATGGTCAGGACTCGTGTTACAAAAGATTCCTTCTTACTCTTGTTTTTTCTTTGAATAGGTGCATTTTCTGGTTTTTCTTGATCATATACGCGCAGAATATTTTCATACGATGAGCATATGAGTAGTCAGAAAATACACAATGTGCTGTTTGCTTTGCTGTGCTGGTGCAGAAGAAGAAAGCTTTGTCCCACCTGATAACCATTATCAAAATCAAGGGGCTCAGGGCTGCTGGAAAAGTTCTTTGAATGACATAATTTGGTCTGCAACTCTTCATGAAGTGATGTGCAAATATTCACATGGCCATAGTACAGGACCCTTGCTCTAGGTCTGCACTCTCGCATTGACTATAGGACAAAACATTTTTTGATTTAGGACCTTGCCACATGGTCACGCTCTAGTCTGATTCAAATACAATAACTCATGATCCCGTTCTCCGTATGTTGGAATATGACACTGCTCTTGATGAAACGATATCTCGTCTATGGTATCTATCATTGTATTGATATAACTGATTCACCGACATTTTCTGGTATTTTAATAATTTAGAATTTTGATTCTCATTATGTTGACCTTTTGCATTATTTTGTATTTGTTTCTTTTATTATTAAAGTTGACATCTTAGATTGAATTTGTGATTGAAGATGGTGTACCCAAAGAAGGTCTACGGATACAAGACGTTCTTGTTCGCCTTGCAATTTTGCACCTGATAAAAGACAAGGTATGTTTCTGTATAGAGGTACAAAGCATTTGTACCATATGATATTTGTTGTGTCTATTGGTCGATCCCTAAAGAAAGTTTCTCTGGAAGGTGATATCTTGACCTGTATATCTATCAGCTTATTGGAGAATTGTTCCTCTTGGAATTTTCTCACTAAAGGCTAAAATTAATTATGGACATGTACAAGTGAAGTTATTAGCAGAAAATATTGCTATACCATTTTTTGCCATTGATATCTACAAAAAAATTCCTGCACTAAAGAACTCTAGAATTTGGAAGGAGGAACATCATTCCAAGCTGCTACAAGATATTCTGAAGTATGCACAAACCATGCTTGTTTCACTATTTTCATATGCAAACTCTAAACAATCGATGATTCTCTTGTGCTTTTGCAGGCATAGTTATGGGAGATGGCATGCTATTGTAGAGGACAATGATCTTAGGTTTCAACATGTCATCCGAAAGGAGTTGCAGTTACCACCCTTAAATATATCTATCGTGGGAGATCCATTATATAAAAATGCTGGAGTCTCCTCTGCTATAGAAAACAAAGGTTCCCATATACAGGAGGATAGCTGTAGCAGCATGGTAGAAGGTCAAGTGAGGTTACCTTCTGTAGAACGTGCTTGTGATGTTGCAAGTGTTGGTGAAGTGGTAGCAACATTGGCAACTGAGAAGAGAAGCCAGCTACCTCAAGCTGGATCTTCAGAGAGTCTTCTTGTCCAATTAAGAGATGTACAAAAGAGGCTCCTTGAGTTTATTAGAAAGAGGGTGTCACTTCTAGAAAAAGCACTCAATGTTGAATACCAGAAGGAGTCAATAATTGTGAGTATCATGAGTTCTGCACATTTTATTTATCATACTCACTGATTTTTCAAGGCTTAAAGATGTGCTATGGGTAGGAGGTAAAAACAAATTAGCCCATGATCATGCAACCAAACATGATTGATGTCATTTATGTGCTTGGTTGGACAAGATCACTTGTTTCCAATGTTCATTTTGTATCATTGTGACACTTTCTGCTGCTGTATTGTTCACACACAAGCTCGTTGACTTTTTGAAATAAAAGTATTCCAATATTGGGAACGTAGCAGTGCAGATGCCTGTATTTTATCTTGATGCAGATTTTTTTGTTAGAAATTTATACTCAAGTGGGCCTTGACATAAGAAAGAGCACATTCTCTATCACTTGAAACATGATCATATCCTAGATTTATTTGGTGTAACTTCAATTTTCATCATATAAAAACCAAGGGACGAATCCTTGAAAACATAAACAACCTTGAAAGCCTTGTATTGTCGGACCAACTTAAAACCAGAGGCCGACTCTATCCAATTCTAGAAACCACCTAAAATAAGCTGAGATGTCAAGTTTGATGAGGATATAGGGTCCTCTTAAGTCTCAAGAGCCTCTAGCAGAGGTTGAGGAGTTTGAAAAGCTTATTTTTTTCAATTGTTGATCCATTGATTCCAAATAAATGAGAGTTAGATCACTGGTAGATTCCAATGTAGGTATAGAGACCATTTGACCTTCCAGTTCAGCGAGGTGGTCCAAGTGGTTTACCCAAACAACACAGGGGCACATGAGGAAGTAGGAGAGCCTAAGAGTTCTTTCCAGGTGCATCATTGTCCTAATAAGTTTCCTAATTATGTTGGACTGATGTATTCCATTTTTGTTGTAGAGTCTTCCAGTTACAAGGAGACAACAAGTGAGAAGTTCAAAACCAACTCCAGAGGTCAAACACCTTTCCTCATTATCATCCCCTTCTATGGTCCTGGCCAGATCTTCACATATTTTAACTCTCCTGTTGGCTTGCAATGAGTTGATTAAATCTCCTTAATTACTTTGTCAAATTTATCTTTATATAAGGAAAATTTAGGTTCGGAAAATCTCATTCTTTAGACCTTTTCATCAATGGTAGATAATTTATACTCTGTATCATGTGTATCATGTGTGAATCTGTAAAAGCGTTAGACCTAAGCTGTATTTGTTTTTGGGACGAGAAACACGTATGACACTGGCATACCCAAGAGATCATGTAATCAATTGAGCATAGGTGATACAATTTTCACATTCAAGTGCCTTTTCTGAATAATTTTTAATAATGGCCAGAAAGAAAATAGGCAAAGGAAGAAAATAGGCAAAGACCCAAGGAGAATGCCCCTGGTTCTTGAAAGTTGTATCTATTTCAAGATGAGAAACATGTGTGACACTGGCATACCCAAGAGAGTATGTAGTCAAATGAGCATGGGTGATAAAAAATTTACATTAAAATACTTTTTCTCAATAACCTGCCATAATGGTCAGGAAAGAAATTGACAAAAACCCCAAGAGCATGTCCCTAGTTGTTGGAATGTAAAATATTGGTCATGCCCTTCATGCCCATGTAACATTAGGTGGCATAAATGACGTGACTCGACATGCTATGATTTAACCATAGTTATTTAGAAAAACCACTTTGAAATCATATTCAAATGGAAGCTATACTGGTTTCATGATATAAGTCTTGTTAGTTTTGAGATGAGAAAACTAGTTTCTAGTGTATGTTGACTTTGGAAATTTGAATGGTTAGGACTCATGTTACAGAAGATTCCTTCTTACTCTTGTTTTTTCTCTGAACAGGTGCATTTTCTGGTTTTTCTTGATCATATACTTGCAAAATCTTTTCATAAGATGAGCATATGAGTAGTTAGAAAATACACAATGTGTCGTTTGCTTTGTTGTGCTGGTGCAGAAGAAGAAAGCTTTGTCCCACCTGATAACCATTATCAAAATCAAGGGGCTCAGGGCTACTGGAAAATTTCTTTGAATGACATAATTTGGTCTGCAACTCTTCATGAAGTGATGTGCAAATATTCACATGGCTACAGTACAGGACCTTTGCTCTAGGTATCCACTCTCGCATTGACTATAGAACAAAACATTTTTTTGATTTAGGACCTTGCCACATGGTCACACTCCGCTCTGATTCAAATATAATAACTCATGATCCCGTTCTCCGTATGATGGAATATGACACTGCTCTTGATGAAACGATATCTTTTCTATGGTATCTATCATTGTATTGATATAACTGATTCACTGACATTTTCTGGTATTTTTAATAATTTAGAATTTTGATTCTCATTATGTTGACCTTTTATATTATTTTGTATTTGTTTATTTTATTATGAAAGTTGACATCTTGTATTGAATTTGTGATTGAAGATGGTGTACCCAAAGAAGGTCTATGGATACAAGATGTTCTTGTCCACCTTGCAATTTTGCACCTGATAAAAGACAAGGTATGTTTCTGTATGGAGGTACAAAGCATTTGTACCTTATGATATTTGTTGTGTCTATTGGTCGATCCCTAAAGAAAGTTTCTCTGGAAGGTGATATCTTGACCTGTATATCTATCAGCTTATTGGAGAATTGTTCCTCTTGGAATTTGCTCACTAAAGGCTAAAATTAATTATGGACATGTACAAGTGAAGTTATTAGCAGAAAATCCTGCTATACCATTGTTTGCCATTGATATCTACAAAAAATTTCCTGCACTAAAGAACTCTAGAATTTGGAAGGAGGAACATGATTCCAAGCTGCTACAAGCTATTCTAAAGTATGCACAAACCATGCTTGTTTCACTATTTTCATATGTGAAATCTGAACAATCGCTGATTCTCTTGTGCTTTTGCAGGCATGGTTATGGGAGATGGCATGCTATTGTAGAGGACAATGATCTTGGGTTTCAACATGTCATCTGAAAGGAGTTGCAGTTACCACCCTTAAATATATCTACCGTGGGAGATCCATTATATAAAAATGCTGGAGTCTCCTCTGCTATAGAAAACAAAGGTTCCCATATGCAGGAGGATAGCTGTAGCAGCATGGTAGAAGGTCAAGTGAGGTTACCTTCTGTAGAACGTGCTTGTGATGTTGCAAGTGTTGGTGAAGTGGTAGCAACATTGGCAACTGAGAAGAGAAGCCAGCTACCTCAAGCTGGATCTTCAGATAGTCTTCTTTCCCAATTAAGAGATGTCCAAAAGAGGCTCCTTGAGTTTATTAGAAAGAGGGTATCACTTCTAGAAAAAGAACTCATGTTGAATACCAGAAGGAGTCAATAATTGTGAGTATCATGAGTTCTGCACATTTTATTTATCATACCCACTGATTTTCCAAGGCTTAAAGATGTGCTATGGATAGGAGGTAAAAAAAATTAGCCCATGATCATGCAACCAAACATGATTGATGTCATTTATGTGCTTGGTTGGACAAGATCACTTGTTTCCAATGTTCATTTTGCATCATTGTGACACTTTCTACTGGTGTATTGTTCACACACAAGCTCATTGACTTTTTGAAATCAAAGTATTCCAATATTGGGAACATAGCAGTGCAGATGCCTGTATTTTATCTTGGTGCAGATTTTTTTGTTAGAAATTTGTACTCAAGTGGGCCTTGACATAAGAAAGAGCACATTCTCTATCACTTGAAACACGATCATATCCTTGATTTCTTTGGTGTAACTTCAATTGTCATCATATAAAAACCAAGGGACGAATCCTTGAAAATATAAACAACCTTGAAAGCCTTGTATTGTTGGACCACCTTAAAACCAGAGGTCGACTCTGTCCAATTCTAGAAACCACCTAAAAGAAAATCAACTCCATTGATTTTTCACTTGTTTCATTTTTGCTCCGCATTTTGTGAATTATGCATGTTAGAAAGTAGCATCTTTCAAATATATATTGTATTAGTACCATTTTATTGGGGGTTGCCACTAAACCAACTTTTCATGTTGCTGAATATTAGTGGTTCTGGTTTTGGAGCTTTTCATTTTTTTGAAATTACTATGTAGTTGTAGGTGCCTATGTTACCCATTCTTTACCTTCCAGGTCATAGGTTCTCTTCAGGTGCTTTTAATATTTATTCTTGACTATACTTATAATACTTGTATTGAGTATTCCATACTGAAAGCATTGTATTATTTACAAAAATGTGTTGGAACTAAATCAAAATATTAACTGTTTTTTCCATGTTTGCAATTTCAGGCAGAGCAGAAGGAATTTGAGTCTATCAATGAAGAACTTGAGCAAGAGGCTAGAGATGCACGTGTACCAAGCCCTTTAAATCAACCATAGGCAGAAATTGGTAGCTCTGCTTTTCCTGCTCTAGTGCCCTTCTTAATCTTGCCAGAATTCAGGGGAGCTACTTTTTATTAATTTACTTAGTGAAGTCCATTGGAGTAAGTGGTTGGGAATTTATTTATTTATTTATTTTTTCGGTTTTGGAGCTGATTTTGTTTTTCTTGACTGGCTATGAGGGGACTTTAGGTTGATATTTATGTGTTTCTGCTGAAATTTGACCCAAAGTTGTGACTCCAGATCCAGAAGAGGTGTCAACATATGCTTTGGATAATGAGTCAAATCGCCTGGAATTAGCTCGACTTTACAACGAGGTCCACTTATTGACTTCCATCTTAACTCTCTTATTTAATTTTGGGGCTCACATTCAATTCAAATGAAGTCTTTGAATTTATTATCCTATCCTGTTCATTCATGTTTCTGGCACTTGAACTTGCAGAAGAGGTTATGTACCATTCTAATTATCTGCTTTGTATATTTTTATCTTGAATTCTTTCAAGTCCATATGTATTGCAGATGTGTAAGGTGATTAATGAAAATGAGCAAGAATCATTTCAAACATATACAAGAAATAAGTCAGCTGGACTTTGTTTGAGGAGAAATCTTCGCCCCTTTGACAACTTGTGTGAAGGAGTTTGGAAAATTCTCAAAGTCCTGCAGGCTTCTGTAGATTTCAATGTGGGCTTGAATCAATCATCCATGCATAGTGAGGATCATATCAATGGTGAAGATGCTGATGTTCAATCAGATAGTCATGAGGATGACTTAGGTGTAGGTGACAAGGTCAATTCTGATAGCAAACAACACTTGGCTAATTCAAAAGCATCACCAAAGAGAACTGGGAATTCAGGTGTTGGTGTATTCTCTTCAATGACAGTGATCGCATCAACTCTGAGGGGCTTTCAAAGTGGGGAAGCATGTTGTAATACAAACTTTGCAGATATATTGAGATCATATCCAAAAGTTGGAGCAAACTTTGAGGTAATGGAAGGGAAAGAAGATAGAAGTGGATGCTTCTTGACCACTCCAAGAGTCATTGTCCTGGATGATTAAGAACTGGGAATACTGGATAATTAAATCAAT
Organism: Pinus albicaulis; assembly: GCA_034641835.2. NCBI lineage: Eukaryota > Viridiplantae > Streptophyta > Pinopsida > Pinales > Pinaceae > Pinus > Pinus albicaulis. Next base: position 983,299,595 of record CM076584.1, on the reverse strand, counting down.
GAATCCTCTTATAGATATGGCACAGAAAATTTCACCTCACTGCCTAGCATTCCTAAAGTCTTGTCCTGTGCTTGTAATTTATTTCATTGGAAAATTTTGAATCACTTTCAACATAAAATTTGATCTCAATTCATCCAGGAGCAGATTAATAATTTTTTGTTCCTGTATAATATTATATTATTTGTCATGGATATGGGCAATGCTTCAGACTTCAGATCCTATAAACTTTGAGGCATTATTCATTGTGAGTGCATGGTGAGAGTCAAAGTTAAAGCACAGGAAAGCAAACTTCTTGTTATGTACTCGTGGGTGTGGAAGACAATCATTGTTTCGAAGAATCATGTTTACATGCTGAATGCATTTAATTGTTCTAGAACACCAACGTCGCTGAAATATACAATTTTTTTACCTCTTGTATATATTTCTATGCCTCGTGCAATCTAATGAGAGGAGCCAATTATGTGATTGATTCAAATTTCACTAGTACATTTCCATTTTGGCAGTCTTTCATGATTGTCAGACTGGCAACATATTATTGTTCTATCCTTACAGACGAGCTTAAATCCTTGATTGGGAATCTTATTTGAAATTATTTATTTGAAAAAATTGCAGAACGGTTGTGAAATAATACATGCAAGATCTTTGAAAATTCAAATAAGCTTTCAATAGTGTTTCTTCTCCACTTATATTGAAATGAAAAAAAAAGGCTTGCAACTATTCCAATGATTTTCAATGTACTGCTCCTAGATAGCATGTCCATCTAGTTACAGTTTCAGAATCAACCCTGATAAGAGTGAGCTGTAAGATTATAGTGTAGGTAGTTCAACCTTTTGACCAAAACCAGGGGAGGAGACCAAGAGTGGGCTATCTAAAAAAACTTAGTAAATGTTTTAAGATTTGTTTGAAAAAATCGAGGAACGCTTGTGAAATAAAATATGTAAGATGTTTGAAAAATAAAAAAATAATTTTCATGAATGATTTTTCCACTTATATTGAAATGAAAAGAAGCTTACAACCATGCCAATATATTTGATGTACTGCTACTACACGGTAGGCCAATCTAGTTATAGTTTGAGAATCAACCCTTATAATAATGTGCTGTAAGACTAAGGTGTACGCACCATCTAAAACCCTTTTTACCAAAACCATGGGAGGAGATCAGAACGCACCATCTAAAAAATATGGGAAATGTTAAAGATTCCAAACATTAGTTGTGAGCCTCTTCCACCTGTTGTTGATTGGTCAGCTGGCTTGTGATATGAAAATTTTGTTTCTCATTTTGATTTATTGTAGGTGCAATAGGTTGTTTTGGAAGAAGCTAGACCCTACTCAAAAACATCTACTTTGAACGCTCCCTGGACATTCTTTGGAACAAATACTCCATGGACACATTTGGAACGATGGGTTGTTTATTATAGAACTCTCCTTGCACATTCTTAGGAACATATACTTTAATCACTCCATGGACACATTTGGAACGATGGGTTGTTGGTTATCGATCTCTTCATTTCCGTGAACGCTGTAAACACCAGGCACATTTTATTTGAAAACATAAGTTCAATATTTAAGATTAATTTTGAGTTTATGTAATTTTCAATGAACATCGAAAACACCAGGCACATTTAATTTGAAAACATAAGTTCATAAGTTAAATATTTAAGATAAATTTTGAGTTTATGTAATTTTGGTAAGACAACGATCAATTCTTTTCCTATGCATTACAGGAGACATGCTTTAGCTTATGGGTTAGTGTTTTAGTGATTTTGAGCTTTATGTAAGAAGTTTTATGGTCAATATCTGGGATGGCCACACATTATAGGAGACACGCTTTAGCTTATGGGCTAGTGTTTTAGTTCTGAGCTTTATGTAAGAAGTTCTATGGTGAATATCTGGGTTGGCTTATGGTCATACCAGTGACATTTATAGGGATGTGCCCTAGGGTTTCTTTGAGTTTATGTATGAGGTTTTAGGGTCAAGAGCTAGCTGCACATTACTTGATAGACATACCAGTGAAATTAATAAGGATGTGCCCTGGGGTTTCTTTGGGAAAAAATAAGAAATAGGACACATGTGCAAGGGCCATGGATACTCTTAAACATCAGCAGTTACATTGATTTATTTATGTGGTTATTTCTTGAACACGAGTATAATTACCAGATCTTATTTTATCTTGTCATATGAGAAATTCTGAGTTTATGGTAACTTTAGTAGTATAAAGTTAAATTCTGTTTGCATGCATTATATACTAATAAGATACACATAAGCTTGATGGGGATGGGTTGAGTATTTTAGTGTTTTGAGTTTCATGCAAGAGGTCTTGATGTTGATCTCTAGGTAGGTTGCTTCTATTTTTGAAACAATGCCTAGACAATATTTTTGTATTTGTATGAGTATTGATATATAAATAATTGATAGAAAGAATGATGATGATACAATGACTCTCGGGACAGTTTACTTTATAGCATTGGCTGGTCTTCAAGTGAAAGGGTATGTGCCTTTTGAATTTTGTTTAATTAATTTTATTTATTATGTTTATAAAATTGTCTCCCTTTCAAAGAATGCTTTGTCTTTAAAGTATAAGAAACACGATTTTCTCTAGTTCGGCATGTCTCTGCTCCAATGAAATATATCTGTGTTTGTGGGTTTGACTTCTTTGGCGTTTTGAGTGTTCGTGAGATTGGTGTGTATTGTTTGCATTTTTTTGAGAGTGGAAGCTTCAACACCATATAGTTTATAATGTTTATCTTACCAATTAAACTCAGTGAATTGTTCTTCAAGGTTTGTAGTATAACTTTTCAATTGCATCAATAAGTCGGCACTTATCATTATATCCATATGTTTTAAGTGGTAAGCATAGAGTTTTGTTTGTAGTTCCAAATCTTGTATTTGAATTGACACCTTATGATATTTTGCTACTTCAATTTTTGTTTGTTACAATGAGGGTCTTTGGTGGGCTACACAAAAAGGTTTATTTATTTAACAATATTAATGCCTATGGAATTACGAGTATTGCGAAAATGTACAAGTATTATGACATTTCTATTTTTTTGTGACTGGTCTTATGTTGTGGTTGCCCTATGGGATGGTAGAGTCGCTTTGTTTCTTTTCCTAAAGATAGAACCCCTTCTATATTGAGATGTGTGGATTGTATTTTGTAACCGATGATTGTAATTGGTCTTTTGGAGTAATTATCTTTCCTTACAGTTTGTGTTCATTTATATTTTGATTGAATGCATGAGATTGGGGCTAGTGATGCTTTTTGTGGTGTATCAACCTGTTTGAATCAAAGTTGTATGCTATCGTGATTTCATCATCTAGATTTTGTAATTACACTTGCCTTCCATTCTCAATTTTATAATAGCGTAAGGATATGTTTTCACAACTATGTTCCAGTGTCCATTTCTGCTTATATTTAACAACAATTGTTTTTTTGTAGATGTGTCAGAGTTGTGTTGTGCTTCGAACGCATATAGTTTCTTATTGTTGATGTGTCTCGGTGACCATTTGTCACCACAATATCTGCATTTATTTATTGCCTTTTTTTCTGGGTCATGATACCCATTTTCATCTTCTTTGGTGAATGATAGATTGTTGAACTTGTTCTTATGTTTGATCAATTTTGATTCTTGTCTAATGTCCTGAATGGTTTTAGGCTTCCATAACATTATTTCACTATGGATATAATCTTTTGATCCATAGATGTGTATTTTAGGTAATTGTTTGTTTGAGTCCATTTTGTTTAGTTGCTAAAATTTGTATTCATGTGTATATTTGTTGACATTTCCCTTTTGTTTGAGATGTACAAATTTGTTGTACAAATCCTCGTCTTTTTCGTCATGAAACTTCTTTAGTAATGTTATCGTGAAACTTCCCCAATGAAAGGAATGAACATCACACTTTTTTTTTCTACCATAGGAACCAGTTGTAAGTTGCCCCTATTAAATTATTGGGAGTTATCATTATCTTTTCTATTTCAGTTAATTAGGGGGCTTGATTAAAAATTCGTTTAATTTTATTGACCCAAATAGTTGTTCCTACACGGTCCTTAATATGTTGATGATTTTTTTTTGTTGGAATTCTTGCGTGATATTGATATGTTGATGATTTTTGTCTAGAATTCTTGTGTGATATTGATTGTTTGAAAATATTATTTCAGGTGGTTTTTGATGGTCCCATTGGCTTGAGTTTTGTGGAATAGGTATCAAACTTTGATAGACTAAAGGTTGTATGGTTAATGCATCTACCATTTTAAATAGTTGATTAATTTGTTCATCATGGTGGTTTTGTCCTTGTCATCATACCTTCTTCTTAGCACATATTGTTGTCAATCTTCAGGGTCTACGAATTGATAATCAATTATGTTCTTGCTCTATTATTTGATTCATCTTCTCAATCAATAGCTTTTGTCCTCCAAATTTTGTTTGAACATTTTTCTAATTTGTTGAGCTGATATCTCATGCTATTGACTTCGACATGTAGAACGTCATTGTTAACCATTTTGGGGTTGGCATTTTTACTTGCTTTTTACTTGTGGACACCACCTTTTTTTGTTTCTCTTTTAATATAAATATATAAAAAAGTATTTATCAAAGCATTTTTTTGAGTTTTTTCCTTGGAAATTTAAAAAATTTGGTAGTTTTTTAAAAATAACTCTATAGAAATTTGGTTATATATATATATATATATATATATAGTTTACATGTACAGAACAAGACTTGTGCTTCATGTAAATAGATATTGTACTTCTTTTGTTTTTTTTTTACCTTGAAAATATATATATATATATATAGTTTACATGTATAGAACAAGATTTGTGCTTCATGTAAATAGATATTGTACTTTTTTTTTGTTTTTTACCTTGAAAATACCATTGGCAATCACTATGATTGGCAAAAACCACAAACTAAACCACCAATGGCAATTAATGAAGAATCGCAATTATATTTTTTACTCCTTTTTTTCATGTGTAGTTTTACAGATTTTTGGAAAAATTCCCACCAATGGCCAGATCAAACTAACTCTTTCACCAATGCTACAAACATGGGATATTGCAAAGCATAGTTTTGAAGATTAGTCTAAGTTGACTCGTACCTAATCAAATCAATCAAGTTGATTGTTGGTTGAATGGTTAATTGTTGGTTCAATGGATAGAAGATCTTGCAGGCCCAAATACCAAAGGGTAAAATGGAGCCCATCATGGGGTTCTCTTTGTAATTCTCCACCACTGCTACCTTCCATGCTTCCTCAAACTCCTCTCCAACCTCAATATCAGTGCTAGTAGTAGCATGAGCAACAACACTATGCTTAGCAGAACTAGAAGAACACGCGCATGAGAACTACTTCCCTCACGAGTCACCATGTGCCATACTTGGTCTCGGTGGTTCGCTGCCTTCAACTCCTGGTTCAACTACCATATCTTTATTAGAACCAATACCCCGAAATCCACTAGACAACGATTTGCCATTTTGTACTAGTGATTCGCCATTTGTACTGGTGATTCGCCATGATTTTACAAGATAATATAATCTCGTGAGAGATTCGCCAAAAAAATTATATATACATATTATATTATTAATAAAATCGCCTTCAATTTTTCCTATGTATCATGGGAATTCACCCAATTATTATACATGTAAATTTAGGGGGGTTCTTAAAATTTTCCTTGGCACCTATAAAATCATTATTGAAGAAAGATGCATTTTCATGGACTCCTAAAGCAACCAAGGCCTTTGAACATATTAAAGAGGCAATGTGCCAAGCATCGGTCTTAGCTACGCCATACTTCACAAAAACCTTTATTGTGGAATGTGATGCCTCAGGAAATGGAATTGGTGTTGTTTTAATTCAAGAAGGAAGACCCATTGCTTTTGAAAGCTGTCCAAATAATGGAAAGTATTTACATAAAGCTATTTATGAGAAGGAAATGTTGGCAATACTACATGCACTAAAGAAATGGGGACCTTACCTAATGGGAAGGCACTTCAATATAAAAAATGATCATGATAGTCTTAAATACCTTTTGGAAAAAAGACTATCTTCAGAAGAGCAACAAAAATGGGTCACAAAGATGTTGGGTTATGACTTTGAAATCATCTACAAAAAAAGAGAAGCTAAATGTTGTTGCAGATGCACTCTCAAGAAAGGACAAGGAGGTGGAAGCATTGCTTTGTGCCATTTCTATTATCCAACCAGATTGGATAACTGAAGCAAGGGAGGAATGGAAGGATGACGAAGAAGTGTGGACACTCATTCAAAAGTTGCAGCAAGATCCCAATACATCTAATACATTTAGTTGGAAAAACAATTCCTTATGGTACAAAGATCGCTAATATCTTTGTAAGAATTCCCAAATAAAACAAAAGATTCTTTTTGAATTTCACACCTCTCCCCTAGGAGGACACTTAGGATTTTTAAAAACTTACCATAGGGTGAAGAAATATTTTTTTGGGGATGGCCTTAAATCTGATGTTCGAAATTTTGTGGCGGAATTTTTGGTTTTCCAGCAAAAAAATTGTTGATATAATTAAGACCTCGGGTCTACTACAACCTTTATCCATTCCAAGTCAATGTTGGGATGAGGTTTCAATGGATTCTATCACAGGTTTACCTAAGTCCGAAGGAAAGAGTGTCATCATGGTAGTAGTTGATAGACTTACCAAGTATGCACACTTTTGTGCATTATCTCATCCATTTAAAGCAAGTACATTTACTACTGCATTTATGGAAACAATTCAAAACATACATGGAAACCCAAAGATTATTGTAAGAGACAGAGATTCCATTTTCACTAGAAATTTTTGGACGAAATTATTTTCTTGTTTGGGTACTCAGCTGGCTCATAGGTCATCTTATCGTCCTCAATCCGATGAGAAAATTGAGACAGTGAACAAATTTTTGGAAGGATATCTTCGTTGTTTTGTATCTGATAAACAAACACAATGGGTCAAGTGGTTACCTCTGGCGGAATGGTGGTATAACACTTCCTTCCATACTTAGAAAAAATGACCCCATTTATGGCACTTTATGGATATCATCCACCATCCATCACATCATCTTTAAGAGAAAATTCTAAGGTTCAAGCAGTGTAAGATCACATCGAGCATCAACAACAAGTTCTCCAACTCTTAAAGGATAACCTAAATTTGTCACAAAATTGAATGAAATAACAGAAAAATCAACATCGTAGTGAGAGAAGTTTTAATGTAGGAGACTGAGTATTTTTACGGCTACAACCATACAAACAAATGTCCCTCAAGCAAGCTAAGAAGGATACTAAATTATTGTGAAAGTACTATGGTCCTTATAAGGTATTGCAAAAGATTGGTACTATGGCATACAAATTGGAGCTTCTTGCTTCTTCCCGAGTACACCCAGTTTTCCATGTTTCATGCTTAAAGAAGGTTAAAGGTGACAAACTTCTAGTTCAGACAATATTGCCAAAACTTGATGAGGAAGGAAAAATCATATTGGAACATGAAGCAGTCACGGAAACAAGAACTCGACAGCTACGAAATCGATCAATTTCAAAGTATCTCATCAAGTGGAAGAACTTACCCATTGACGATTCCATATGGGAGGATGATAATTTTATACAGAAGCATCTAGAACTACTCAAGCGTTGAGGACAACACTTTTGAAGGAGAGGGGCATGATAGGTCGCTATATTACTAGTGTAGTCCCTTATTGTTGTTAGTGTAGCCCCCTTATTGTTATTGCTGTACCCGTGTAGTCCCCATGTTTTTATTATTGTGCCCCATGGAAGCCCGCTATTGTTATTGTTGTGCCCTTACATTATTATTGTTAGGTCGGCTAGGATTATATTGTGACCTTGTGGACTCCTATATATAAAAAGGAGGTTTTATCGTTTGAATCATCCAAGAATTGTTCATTTATGTAATGTAAAGGAGGTTTACCCCTCGAAGAGGCTGATTTCTAAGGCGCTGATCTATATTTTCTTCTATTTTGTGAGCTGGTTTCATAACACTTAATCTTGTTGGAAACCAAAGAAGGTAGATCCATTCTCCATCCAACCATATGCTCAACTACATTGTAGTCCTTATTGCAGTTGGTCATCCTCAAGATAGATTTTATGTGTTGAGGGAAAGCTTCTCTCATGAATCTACATAATTCAAAATCAAAGGAGACTACATGAAGGCCACTCTTCTTCATATACATAAATCAAGATTTTTCTCTTCAGTCCCTAAGTATGGGTCTATTAACAAAGTAAGGTAAGGCCACCATGTGGCAACACACCACAAAATGGGATACCTTCACGTCTTAGCAGTAATTTGGTGCTTCTCCTTTGTTTTTAAGTGTATTATGTGCCTTCAAAACACAAAAGGGATCCCTTCATTGTCTTGGTGCTACTATGGTGCTTCTCATTTGTTTTTTAGTCTCACGTGCATGACAAACCACTCATCACAAAAAGGGAGCCCTTCACTATTTTAGTAGTGCTTCTCCTTTGTTTTTAATTGATTCACAAGTCTATGATGGCTCAACGTGTTCTTGATACCCCTATTCAAAGTCACACTCACAACCTCATGTATGGTTCACTTTCATTCCCATGTATTACTTTAGTTATCTCACACACATTATCTAATTTGCTTCATGTACTTCTTTCTCTCTGTTGCTTTCTCTATGTGTTATTCTACTCAACCACATGCACCACCACTTCTCTCTCTCCCTGCGTTTTCTCCCCCATGCATGTTTCCCCCCTCCTCCCCCCACAACATGAGAGTTTGGGGACTTCCTTAGGATGTGGTTTCAACATAAACCTACAGATAGTGCGTAGCCCATGCCTTAAGGAAATATAGTACCCTCTCCCCCATTCTCTAATCACTAATAGAGTTTTGGTAGTTCAATAACCACACCAAGGGATTTGGTCATTTAATCTAGGTAGATAAGGCACTTCCCCATCCTCCTTATAATTTTCACCTCAAGAAAGCTTCTCTCTCATGCATCGTGACCCTTGTTGGCTACTCTCTGCTCTAGTCTTAAACAATATGTAAATTAAAATAAATATTTACATCATAAATAAGTTTGTCAAAGTATCTATAATGACAATCCCAAAATTATAAGTCTTAATTACATTGACAAAACTTGGGGATTAAAAAGGGGTGTTACAATCCCCTCCCCCTCAAAGGAACATCTTCCTTAATGTTATGCTATTCATAGGATTGAATCTATACATAAAACAAAAATGAATATTCCCTTTTCATGGCATTCTCTAGCTCCCACGTTGCTTCATATGCTCTAAATTACTTCCATTGCACCTTGACCTACACGATGGCTCAACTTTAGAGTATGGTATCTATTTTATCGAGCATGCACTAGGGTTTTGGTTGGAACTCTCCTTTGGGTTCCACAAGTATCACATCCAAATCAATAATGTGATTAGCGTCATGTATATATTTATTAAATAAAGGATACATGGAATGCATCATGTGCTTTTATGGTAGGAGGTAGGGCAAGCTTGTATGTTATTGGCCCCACTCTCTCTATGATCTCAAAGGGTCCACAATATCACGGTCCCAACGTGACACATGAACCCACTTTCAAGGAAGTTCTCGTAGGTATGATATCGAGATACATATGTTCTCCTCCTTGAAACTCCTTATGAGTTCTACTCTGGTCTGCATAGGTCTTCTATTAATCTTGAGCCACTTTCAACTTTTGTTTTATCTTTTTGCTTCCTGCTCCATTTATTTTAAGAAGTCTAGCCCAAGTGTGATTTGGTCCACTAGATTATCCTAGGTAATTGGAATATTTCCTTTTCTACCATACAATTCTTCAAAGGGAATCATCTTAGTGACCCTTGATAGCCATTGACTTAGGGAAACTCCATCATAAGTGAAAAATATTCCCACTTCTTGGTTTGATGTATAACATACATTTTTAACATATCTTCCAACACTCAGTTTACACTCTCTTTTCGTCTATATATATGAGGATGGTAGGTTGTATTAAATGCCAAATAGTTCCCAAAACTTTCAAATAAATACTTGCAAAAATTTGAAATAAATTTGGCATATCAATCATATATGATCTTACTGGGCATGCCATGCAACTTCTCCTTCACAAATATCTAGACAATATCAATTGCTTTATGGGTAGACTTTATAGGAATAAAGAGATATTATTTTTTGAACTTATCTATTACCGCCATGCTAGATAATAATGCATGGGATTCCTTGGTAAGCCAACAATGAATTCCACATAGATGACTTCCCACTTCCATTCTAGGATTGGTATTGGCTGCAATAGCCCTATTGGGTGCTTATGTTTCACCTTAACCTGTTGACATTCTAAAATATAGCAATATATTTAGTGATTTCTCTCTTCATCCTGAGCCAATAATACAACAATTTTTTAGTTGGTATCATCTTTTGGTATCATGGGTGACTAGAATAAGGTCTCTTGTGGAGTTCATTTGATGCAGGAGCATTTGACTCAGAAAACTCATTGTAATTTAGTAGACATAGGGGTCTTATGATTTCAAGGAAGTTGGTTTCCTATGTACTAAATTAATGTAATTTTAAAATATTTTGAGTGAGACATTTAGAATAGGAATTAATTAGTATTTGTGAGGCATTTTGTAAATATTCTCGAATGGTGGAGAACATGAGAGAATTAGGATAGCTGAGAGATTGAGCAATTTGGGAATTAATTGAAAATCTTAGATTAGGAATTGGTTTCATGATTTTGTGGATTAGAGAGGATCCTTAGGGATTAGTTGAGTAAAAAGAGGACTTAGAGGATATTCAAGATTTTGTTGAGAAGATAAATGATTGGAAACCAAAATTGGTTTCAAAACCTTTTGTATAAAATTATAAGCCTCAAGGCATACAAAGGAGAGGGATTTAGGATTTAGATAGATAAGCATAGAGAGATAGGAAAAAAAAGGGCCATGTAAGGTACATTAGGCCAAATCCTGACTGTAAGCAGGTTTTTTTTCATATCTATACAAATTTATTTATCAATGAAGAATTGAATTCATTGTGATTGGTTTTGTTTCTTCTACGTATTGAGTGATATGTAGATGACAAATATGGTATCCTTGTAATAAACCCAAATCGAAGAATCCTGATGAATGAGTGGCTGGGTAAAATCTATGTGTTCTAGTTGGTGCAAGTGCAGAGTTCGAAGCACATATCTACAGGTAACGACTAGAGTGTTAAATCTAGAGTTTCTTTGTAGCGTAGACAACATTTATAATAAAGGAGAGTAGATTAATCGTTGTAAAGAGAAATTACGACAGTTTAAAAATCTGAGGAGCAACAGAGGAATTAAATATCTGTTTTTCGATTGCATGACGAAATTGGGTTTAATTGAAGTAAATTCTTGAGTCTTAGAATTGTGTTGTGAACCATGAGGGAAGGTTGGAATTGTAAGTCGATTCGTTTTGTAGCGAAGACGATATGTGTGAACGAGAGTAAATAAATGGTTGCAAGAGAATTTAAATGTGGTTGAAATTTAAAAGAGATAACGGAGAAGAGATTTCAGTTTTGCAAAAGATCGTATGTCGTAATTTGGCATAATGGCTGTGGAATTCCGTATTCAGGTTGGAACCTTGTTCTGTTCATAACCATGAGTTGGATGAAGGCAGAAATCATAAATCGTTGGCGCAGTAGAAGTTGAAATGGTTTTGCGAAAACAACAAGAGGTTTTCGCATGGAATAAAAGAGGTAAGCGGTAAAGTTTAAAGAGATGCGAAATAACATGGAGACGTCACGTAGCATATGGAAACTACCCTTATCGCACGTTATCAAGTGGTAGGGTATCGTACTTGTCCGAGTGCGATAACCGTCAAATGGATAGAGCGTAGATAGATCACCGGGGTAAGGTGCACTGGTGATAAGCGTAAGCCGGAATTATATTTGTTGGCATCGTGGGTTTTAAACCAAAGTCACACCAAAGGTAATTAATTTTTGTCGGAATATATTATTTGGGCGGATAATTATATTTGTATAAGGAAATAGTTTGATTAAGGGCTATATCATAAAATGAGAAAGTTGATTTTGTGTAAAATGTATACATATGCATTTTTGTATGCAATGTGTGGGTTTACGCAACTTAGGCTGCGTCATGTGGTATCAGAGTAGAAGTGGATTCTTCATGTATTGGAAAGAGGTATGATTAGTTAATGATTGTTTTTGTGTGAAATATAATTAAAGTTCTTTAGAAAGCTGTAACAGAGATTGAAAAAGAAGTTACAGGATCAGATTTTAAATCTGATTGGCAGCAGTTGTAGATTGGAAAATGTATGCAATGGAGGCATGGTAACCTAAGACTATGAGGAAATTTAGATTTACAGAATCTGAGTTGAAAAACAAATGTTCTTTGAAGATTTACAAAGTTATGCTTCGAAAGATGTGTATATAGGTACAATGGTGATGACATAAAGGAAAAGGAGATCAGATTTGAATCTGACAGAGATCATGCACTTAGAAATAAAGTGTAGCAGAATATTGGAAGAATTTTCATAAGCAAGGAAATAGAGAACAATCCATTCAAAGTGAAAATAAGTGGTGAAACAAGATCACATAAAGATTTTGAAGGTGAGGTGTTATGTGTTATTTTAATCTGGTTTGAAGATTATGTTTGCAAAATTCAGGTTGCAGACAGTTGAAGAGAATCTTAAGAAAATAATATCACAACCTTAAGAGCAGTGATGAAGGAAGCTGGTAAGAGTTTCTGAGTGAAAGCAAAGTGTGGAGCGGAACCATGAAGAATTCCAACAGACTTTGGATAAAAGAGGACAATTATGTTTTTTTTTAAGGAGAAGAAGAGTTAAAGCCTAGAAGGAGCAGAAAGAAATGCTCAAAAGGAGGTTCCAGAGATAGAGAACCGTACTTTCCAAAAGTCCAAGTCCAGAGAAAAAGTTGGTGAGGTAAGTGGCAGTAGGAAGGAATTGCTGTTGCAGAGGCTTAGAACAGCTCATAGTGAGGGAGTGAGTGATGAAATCATAGAGATGGAAATAAGAAGTTGACTACTGATAGTCATAGCAGGGGTTCTGAGTAAGACCACAGGAGATTAAAGGAGTGGAAAGTTGGCACAAGATTGCAACAGTGAAACTGTAGGAAGAACCTTTGAAAGTTCTTAGAAATTGTAGTAGGACCTTATTATAGCTAAGGCTTGGAATAGATAGGGACAGTGGTGTATTTAAATGAAGTGAGTGCAACAACCAGAGAAGAGAGCAAGATTGCTCAGTACAAGTTATGAGAAGGAGAAAACTTGAAGATCAGGCAGAGGAGAAGCTTGGTGAGAAGATTAACTCAGTAGGAGGTTGATTGGTTACAGGTGCAAAACCTCACACAGAAGAGAAGATGACTATGGAAAGTCATGTGCAAGGTTCAGAAGAAAGCTACAAGATGAAGAAGAAGGGTGTTAAATAAATCAACAGGAAACAGATAGGTCAAGAGGAGCGTGACAAAGAGATTGCCGAGATAAGAGAACAATTTAATAAATTAAATATGATGATAGAAGAAGACCAAAGACAAGGTTGGGTCTTAAAGAAAAAGACAGTGAAGTGGCCTAAATTACAGAGAAAGCTACAACAAAAGCAAGTGAAGTGGTTGGAGGAAAAACACAAAGAAACAGAGTCAGAAATGGAAGTTTCCATTTGTAGACTAGAATAGGGTGAAATTCTGGGTGAAAATGAAGATTGGAGATATGTGAAAGATCTTATGAAATATTGTGAGAATTCAAGACAACAAGAAATTTACCTTGCTAAAGAAGGAATTATTGAGGATTTCCTGAATTGTTGGGCAAGTTCATATCAGCAAGAGGATGTAAAGCCTTGTATTTTTGTAACTAATGATTTTGATGTGATTACAGGTTTTGCAGAGGATGAGAAATCTTTTGAAACTGTCAAAAGTATGCAAGAGTATCTTTCAGAAGATAAATACTCTGAAACAAAGAGTAATGATGAAGAATGTCCCTTGAATGAGAAAAGTAGTGACTTATTACAGCAGAAAGAAATTAGTAATGCTTTGATATTTGAAGTTGTTACAACATAGGAACAATTTCTTATGGAAGAAGGAAATGAGATTCAGTCTGAAGAGCTGATATGTGAAGCAAAAGTTGAGACTGTTGAGCCTTGTAATTTTCAAACTAAAAATTTGTGTATAAATGCACGAATTATAAGTGATGATGAAGTACTTAAGAAATGTCAAATAGAAATTGCATTGCTGGAATACTTGCTGGAAAACTCAGAATATGACAGTGAGATTGCAGAGGAAGGAGTTCACTACAGTGGACAAGAATATAGAGACATCATTGAAACAGATGGTGTGGAAGAGAGACTTGCTGACAGTCTCGAGATTCCTTTAGAGAATTATTTAGAGAGGTTGAATCAGCATACTGATGTGCTGATAGAAGATAAAATTTCAGAGCAGTAAATTGAAATGTTGTCAATTGAAAAAGAGGTACTGAGGCCTTTTGTTTTTTATTTTAATAATTGTTTTGTGAGTTTAGATTTTGCTGCAAATACTGGAGAAAATTTGACACGGGTGAGCATTCAAGTAAAGAAGGAAGAAGAAGAATCTATGGAAGTATTTAATCCATGGAACAAAGAGATTAGATTGATGGAAATTATGCTGGAGAATCAGGATTCAATATAGGAAGAGAAATCTCAATTTCAATATTGTGAAACAAAAGAGCTTGAAGAAATGTAGATTGTGAAGATGCAAGAGTTAGAGGAGAGCAACAATAAACTAAAGCAAAGCGAAGGGGATAGCAGTAAATGGAAGACTATGTACCAGTCCAAGAAATTGTTGAAGAAAGAAGACAAAGAAATTGTCATAAGTGACAATTAGGAAGAAGTTATCAGTTGCAGTAAACAAAAGCAGAAGATTGTCTTGGAAGACAATGTTGCAGAAACTAAAAAGGTGCAAGACAATAGTAAACAAGAGGGTAAGGATGAAAGGGCAGCAGCAAGAATAAAATTTCAGCAATCAAGAGGCGAAAGTAATCGGCAGTCAGAAGATCTATTAGAAAAAGAAATTGAATTGATAAGAAGGATAATGATGAAAGTGTCTCAGAAGAAGATAGTAGCAGGAAAGCAAAGAATAAACAACAAGAGGAAGACAGTAGCAAACTGTAAAAGCATAGCTAGTGGAGCAAAGCAACATAAAGTGTGGAGACCTGGAGAAAACCAACAAACAACAACAACAACAAAAGACAAATTACAGAACAAGGTATGGGATCCAGGAAGACAAAGATTAGAAACACATGATCGGGAGATCATGATTATTTTCAACCTTGGAAGTCTGATGCAGGAGCATTTGACTCAAAAATATCATTGTACTTTAGTAGACATAGGGGTCTTATGATTTCAAGGAAGTTGGTTTCCTATGTACTAAATTAATGTAATTTTAAAATATTTTGAGTGAGACATTTAGAATAGGAATTAATTAATATTTGTGAGGCATTTTGTAAATATTCTCGAATGGTGGAGAACATGAGAGAATTAGGATAGTTGAGAGATTGAGCAATTTGGGAATTAATTGAAAATCTTAGATTAGGATTTGGTTTCATGATTTTGTGGATTAGAGAGGATCCTTGTTAGTTGAGTAAAAAGAGGACTTAGAGGATATTCAAGATTTTGTTGAGAAGATAAAGGATTTGAAACCAGAATTGGTTTCAGAACCTTTTGTATAAAATTATAAGCCTCAAGGCATACAAAGGAGAGGGATTCAAGATTTAGATAGATAAGCATAGAGATATAGGAGAAAAAAAGGGCCATGTAAGGTACATCAGGCCAAAACCTGACTGTAAGCAGGTTTTTGTTCATATCTGTACAAATTCATTTATCAATGAAGAATTGAATTCATTGTTGTTGGTTTTGTTTCTTCTACGTATTGAGTGATCTGTAGATGACAAATATGGTATTCTTGTAATAAACCCAAATCGAAGAATCCTGATGAATGAGTGGCTGGGTAAAATATGTGTGTTCTAGTTGGAGCAAGTACAGAGTTCGAAGGACATATCTATAGGTAACGACTGGAGCGTTAAATTTTGAGTTGCTTTGTAGCGCAGACAACACTGATAATAAAGGAGAGGGGATTAATCGTTGTAAAGAGAAATTCTGGCGGTTTAAAAATCTGAGGAGCAACAGAGGAATTAAATCTCTGTTTGTCGATCGCATGACGAAATTGGGTAATCGAAGTAAATTCTTGAGTTCTAGAATTGTGTGTTGTGAATCCTGAGTGAAGTTTGGAATTGTTAGTCGAGTCGTGTTTTAGCAAAGACGATATGTGTGAACGAGAGTAAATAAATGGTTGCAAGATAATTTAAATGTGGTTGAAATTTAAAAGAGATAACAGAGAAGAGATTTCAGTTTTGCAAAAGATCGTATGTCGTAATTTGGCATAATCGTTGTGGAATTCCATATTCAGGTTGAAACCTTGTTCTGTTCAGAACCATGAGTTGGATGAAGGTAGAAATCATAAATCGTTGGCGCAGTGGAAGTTGAAACGGTTTTGCGAAAACAACAAGAGGTTTTCGCATGTAATAAAAGAGGTAAGTGGTAAAGTTTAAAGAGATGCGAAATAACGTGGAGACGACACGTAGCATATGGAAAACATCCTTATCGCACGTTATCAAGTGGTAGGGTATCATACTCCTCCGAGTGCGATAACCATCATATGGATAGAGTGTAGATAGATCACCGGGGTAAGGTGCACTGGTGATAAGCGTAAGCCGGAATTATATTTGTTGGCATCGTGGGTTTTAAACCAAAGTCACACCAAAGGTAATTAATTTTTGTCAGGATATATTATTTGGGCGGATAATTATATTTGTATAAGGAAATAGTCCGATTAAGGGCTATATCATAAAATGAGAAAGTTTGATTTTGTGTAAAATGTATACATATGAAATTATGTATGCAATGTGTGGGTTTACGCAGCTTAGGCTGCGTCATGGGGTATCATAGTAGAAGTGGATTCTGCATGTGTTGGAAAGAGGTATGATTAGTTAATGATTGATTTTGTGTGAAATAGAATTAAAGTTCTTTATAAAGTTGTAACAGAGATTAAAAAATAAGTTACAAGATCAGATTTTAAATTTGATTGGCAACAATTGTAGATTGTAAAAGGTATGTAGTGGAGGCATGGTAACCTAAGACTATGAGGAAATTCAGATATGTAGAATCTGAGTTAAAAACCAAATGTTCTTTGAAGATTTACAAATTTATGCTTCGAAATATGTGTATATAGGTACAATGGTGATGAAAGAAAGGAATAGGAGATTAGATTTGAATCTGATAGATAGCATGCACTTATAAATAAAATGTAGCAGAATATTGAAAGAATTTGCAGAAGCAAGGAAATAGAGAAAAATCCATTCAAAGTGCAAATAAGTGGTGAAACAAGATCACACAGAGATCTTGAAGGTGAGGTGTTATGTGTTATTTTAATCTGGTTTGAAGATTATGTTTGCAGAATTCAGGTTGTAGACAGTTGAAGAGAATCTTAAGAAAAGAAGATCACAACCTTAAGAGCAGTGATGAAGGAAGTTGGTAAGAGTTTCTGAGTGAAAGCACAGTGTGGAGCAGAACCTTGAAAAATTTCAACAGACTTTGGATAAAAGAGGACAATTGTGTTTTTTTTTTTAAGGAGAAGAAGAGTTAAAGCCTAGAAGGAGCAGAGAGAAATGCTCAAAAGGAGGTTCAAGAGATAGAGAACCGTACTTTCCAAAAGTCCAAGTCCAGAGAAAAACTTGGTGAGGTAAGTGGCAATAGGAAGGACTTGCTGTTGCAGAGGCTTAGAACAACTCATAATGAGGCAGTAAGTGATGAAATCATAGAGATGGAAAGAAGAAGATGACTACTGATAGTCATAGCAGGGGTTCTGAGCAAGACCACAACAGATTAAAGGAGTGTAAAGTTGGCACAAGATTGCAACAGTGACACTGTAGGAAGAAATTTTGTGGTGTCTTTAAATGAAGTGAGTTTAGCAACCATAGATGAGAGCAAGATTGCTCAGTACAAGTTATGAGAAGGAGAGAACTTGAAGATCAGGCAGAGGAGAAGCTTGGTGAGAAGATTAACTCAGTAGGAGGTTGATTGGTTGCAGGTGCAAAACCTCACACAGAAGAGAAGATGACTATGGAAAGTCATGTGCAAGGTTCAGAAGAAAGCTACAAGATGAAGAAGAAGGGAATTAAATAAATCTGCAGGAAACAGGTGAGTCAAGAGGTGCGTGACAAAGATATTGTTGAGATAAGAGAACAATTTAATAAATTAAAGATGATGATAGATGAAGACCAAAGACAAGGTTGGTTCTTGAAGAAAAAGACAGTGAAGTGGCCTAAATTACAGAGAAAGATACAACAGAGGCAAGTGAAGTGGTTGGAGGAAAAACACAGAGAAACAAAGTCAGAAATGGAAGTTTCCATTTGTAGACTAGAACAGGGTGAAATTCTGGGTGAAAATGAAGATTGGAGATCCGTGAAAGATCTTATGAATTATTGCGAGAATTTAAGACAACAAGAAGTTCACCTTGCTGAATAAGGAATTATTGAGGATTTCCTGAACTGTTGGGCAAGTTCAGATCAACGGGAGGATGTAAAGCCTTATATTTTTGTAACTAATGATTTTGATGTGATTACAGGTTTTGTAGAGGATGAGCAATCTTTTGAAACTGTCAAAATTATGCAAGAGTATCTTTCAAAAGATAAATACTCTGAAATAAAGAGTAATGATGAAGAATATCTCCTGAATGAGAAAAGTAGTGACTTATTACAACAAAAAGAAATTAGTAATTCTTTGATATTTGAAGCTGTTACAACACAAGAACAATTTCTTATGGAAGAAGTAAATGAGATTCAATTTGAAGAGCTGATATGTGAAGCAACAATTGAGACTCTTGAGCCTTGTAATTTTCAAACTGATAATTTGTGTATAAATGCACGGATTATAAGTGATGATGAAGTACTTAATAAATGTCAAATAGAAATTGAATTGCCGGAATACTTGCTGGAAAACTCAGAATATGACAGTGAGATTGCAGAGGAAGGAGTTCACTACAGTGGACAAGAACAGAGAGACATCATTGAAACAGATGGTGTGGAAGAGATACTTGCTGACAGTCTCGAGAGTCCTTTAGAGAATTATTTAGAGAGGTTGAATCAACATACTGATGTGTTGATAGAAGAGAAAATTTCAGAGCAGTAAACTGAAATGTTGTCACTGGAAAAAGAGGTATCGAGGCCTTATGTTTTTTATTTTAATATTTGTTTTGTGAGTGCAGATTTTGTTGCAAATGTTGGAGAAAATTTGACACAGGTGAGCAGTCAAGTAAAGAAGGAAGAAGAAGAATCTATGGAAGTATTTAATCCATGGAACAGAGAGATTAGATTGATGGAAATTATGCTGGAGAATCAGGATTCAATACAAGAAGAGAAATTTCAATTTCAATATTGGGAAACAAAAGAGCTTGAATAAATGCAGAATGTGAAGATGCAAGAGTTAGAGGATAGCAGCAACAAACTATAGCAAAGCGAAGGCGATAGTAGTAAATGACAGACTATGTACCACTCAAAGAAATTATTGAAGAAAGAAGACAAAGAAATTGTCATAAGTGACAATCAGGAAGAAGTTATCAGTTGCAGTAAACAAAAGCAGAAGATTGTTTTTGAAGACAATGTTGCAGAAACTAAAAAGGTGCAAGACAACAGGAAATAAGAGGGTAAGGATGAAAGGGCGACAATAAGAATAAAAGTTCAACAATCAAGAGGCGAAAGTAATCGACAGTCAGAAGATCTATTAGACAAAGAAATTGAATTGATAAGAAGGATAATGATGAAAGTGTCTCAGAAGAAGATAGTAGCAGGAAAGCAAAGAATAAACAACAAGAGGAAGACAGTAGCAAACTGTAAAAGCATAGCTAGTGGAGCAAAGCAACATAAAGTGTGGAGACCTAGAGAAAACCAACAAACAACATCAACAACAAAATACAAATTAGATAACAAGGTATGGGATCCAGGAAGACAAAGATTAGAAACACATGATCGGGAGATCATGATTATTTTCAACCTTGGAAGTCTGATGCAGGAGCATTTGACTCAGAAATCTCATTGTACTTTAGTAGACATAGGGGTCTTATGATTTCAAGGAAGTTGGTTTCCTATGTACTAAATTAATGTAATTTTAAAATAGTTTGAGTGATACATTTAGAATAGGAATTAATTAATATTTGTGAGGCATTTTGTAAATATTCTCGAATGGTGGAGAACATGAGAGAATTAGGATAGTTGAGAGATTGAGCAATTTGGGAATTAATTGAAAATCTTAGATTAGGAATTGGTTTCATGATTTTGTGGATTAGAGAGGATCCTTGGGGACTAGTTGAGTAAAAAGAGGACTTAGAGGATATTCAGG
Source organism: Pinus albicaulis (assembly GCA_034641835.2). NCBI lineage: Eukaryota > Viridiplantae > Streptophyta > Pinopsida > Pinales > Pinaceae > Pinus > Pinus albicaulis. Next base: position 983,279,212 of record CM076584.1, on the reverse strand, counting down.
ATTTTGTTGAGAAGATAAAGGATTTGAAACCATAATTGGTTTCAGAACATTTTGTATAAAATTATAAGCCTCAAGGCATACAAAGGAGAGGGATTTAGGATTTAGATAGATAAGCATAGAGGGATAAGAAAAAAAAAGGGCCATGTAAGGTACATCAGGCCAAATCCTGACTGTAAGCAGGTTTTTGTTCATATCTGTACAAATTCATTTATTAATGAAGAATTGAATTCATTGTGATTGGTTTTGTTTCTTCTACGTATTGAGTGATCTGTAGATGACAAATATGGTATTCTTGTAATAAACCCAAATCGAAGAATCCTGATGAATGAGTGGCTGGGTAAAATATGTGTGTTCTAGTTGGAGCAAGTACAGAGTTCGAAGGACATATCTACAGGTAATGACTAGAATGTTAAATTTGGAGTTGCTTCGTGGCGCAGACAACATTGATAATAAAGGAGAGTGTATTAATCGTTGTAAAGAGAAATTCTGGCGATTTAAAAATCTGAGGAGCAACAAAGGAATTAAATCTTTGTTTGTCGATCGCATGACGAAATTGGGTAATCGAAGTAAATTCTTGAGTTCTAGAATTGTGTGTTGTGAACCTTGAGTGAAGGTTGGAATTGTTAGTCGAGTCGTGTTGTAGCGAAGATGATATGTGTGAACAAGAGTAAATAAATTGTTGCAAGAGAATTTAAATGTGGTTGAAATTTAAAAGCGATAACAGAGAAGAGATTTCAGTTTTGCAAAAGATCGTATGTCGTAATTTGGCATAATCGCTGTGGAATTCCATATTCAGGTTGGAACCTTGTTCTATTTAGAATCATGAGTTGGATGAAGGCAGAAATCATAAATCGTTGGCGCAGTGGATTTTGAAACGGTTTTGTGAAAACAACAAGAGGTTTTCGCATGGAATAAAAGAGGTAAGTGGTAAAGTTTAAAGAGATGCGAAATAACGTGGAGATGCCACGTTGCATATGGAAACCATCCTTATCACACGTTATCAAGTGGTAGGGTATCATACTCCTCCGAGTGCGATAAATGTCAGATGGATAGAGCGTAGATAGATCACCGGGGTAAGGTGAATTGGTGATAAGCGTAAGCCGAAATTGTATTTGTTGGCATCGTGGGTTTTAAACCAAAGTCACACCAAAGGTAATTGATTTTTGTCGGAATATATTATTTGGGCGGATAATTATATTTGTATAAGGAAATAGTCCGATTAAGGGCATTATCATAAAATAAGAAAGTTTGATTTTGTGTAAAATGTATACATATGCATTTCTGTATGCAATGTGTGGGTTTACGCAGCTTAGGCTGCGTCATCATCCATTAGGAGCTTCTTCAAATTTGTTGCATTTTGCATGTAAATTTTACCTCCATACAATAATAATCCTTCCTATATTAATTGATAGTCCTCTACCATTAGCCCCTTTGGTTCTTATTGTAAGCATCCACTTACATGTTGTAAGTTCTCAACACCTTGCAGTACTTATTTAATTCATTCTTCTATGTTTGACTCACATGTAATGATGGATGCCAAGTGAATTTTTGAATGCTCCTACATAGCGCATCTGCTACTCTATTTTCTTCCCCTTTAATGTGCGTGATCTCAAAATAAAACTCACTAATAAATGCCATCCACCTAGCTTGCCCATCAGTTAGTTGAGATTGATCAAAGAGGTATTTCAAGCCATTGTGATACATCATTAATGTGATTTTTCTTCTAAATAAGTAGTATCTTCTCACTTTTAAAGCATGCATAACGGTTGCAAGATTTAAATCACTTGTTACGTAATTCTTCTCATGTTCATTTATAGTGTTGAATCCATCGCTTATCACATGTCCTTCTTGTAGATAACTCCATTAAGTCCTTCCTTACAAGAATTTGTATAGACTAATAAATCCTTATTTAGATATGCAATATTTGGGATGGGGTTATTTGTTAGAAGATGTTTTAGTTGTTCAAAATTTTTAGTGCACTTCGATGTCCAATTAAACTTTACCCCTTTCTCTTGTAATGAAGAATTGGGTATCCAATACTTGAAAACCCTTAAATATACATTTTGTAATATCTTATAAATCCCATAAATGATATTACTTTTGCTACATTTCAAGGGATAGGCCATTCTATGATTTCCACTATCTTCTCAAGATCTAATAGCACTCCTTCCCAAAATGACATGACCTAAATAATGCAATTGTGATTGGAATAAATCACATTTACTAAGTTTGCATAGAGTTGGTGCTACCTTAACACTTTTAATACTATCTCGAGGTACTCTTTGTGCTCCTCCTTGGTCACTTAATACACTAGAATATCATCAATGAAAACCAACACAAAGTTATATAAGTACTTACCAAAGATATTATTAATTGGATGTAGAAAATCCCTAAAACCTTGCAACTACTATTAAGAGCAAATTGATCTGCAAAAGACATAAGATTTCTCTACAAAAAAAATGCGGAATGAAAACAATGAATAGAAACACACTCACACATAAATCAATCACACACAGAAATATATCTGGAAACTCAACTGGGAAAAAACCCTCTGGCTTGTATTATCAACTGAGAAATCTAATCTATTAAAAAGAATATGCTTCGAGCCTGAAGCCCCTACAATACTGATAAACTCCTCACAAGAACTGGCTAACACTTAGCCAAATAAACTTGCAAGGAAGCTCCTATTTCCTTGCTCAATTCCCAAGAGAAATTCACCTGCTCAATTCTCAACGGGAAATTCAAATTGCATGACCTACTAGGGCTAATTTTAGAAGTTACAAATAGTTAACTGAGAGTAAGTTGAGTTTAAAGAAAGTCAACTACCCAACTAAACTCATAATTATCTCTATTATAGAACTAGAGATCATTTAACTGATATACACTTGAGATAACTCAACTAGTTAAGCTAATTGTAGCCATCAACTTGTCCACAACTCATTGAAAGCCATATAACTTGAATTAACTGACAATAAACTAGTGATAGGCCACATCACACATGTTAATTAACAACTAGCTAGAATTTTTATTAGACTAAATTCAAATTTTCTTCTTTGACTAAGGCACAAGTCAAAAGAAGCCCTTCCTTGCTACAATTTTAACGTTGGACAGATAAAGGTAGTTGGTGCATTTATTCGTCTAAATGGCACCACCACACATTTTTAATGTCCATACTTGGTCTTGCATGCAGTTTTGTAGATCTTCTCATCCTTCATCTAGAATTGGTGACAAACAAACCTTAATCTATTTTTAAAAAAATTGTGGCTCCTCTTAGCTAATCAAAAAGTTCATTATTTGTTTGCAACAATATTTGTTCATGATGGTCATCTTGTTTAGTTGTTTATAATTGATGCACAAATTGAGGGTATTGTTGTTCTTCTTAACAAATAACATTGGTGCTCCTCAAGGAGATACATCGAGTTTGATACACCCCTTGTCCAACATTTCCTTCACTTGTATCTTCAATTCTATGAGTTTAGTCATGATTATTCTATATAGTTCCCTAGGAACATGCACTGCTCCTTGTGCAATATATTGAGAAGTAAATTTCTCTGATGGGAGGTAGTATAAGTATATCCTAAGGAAATACATCCCTATACTCTCTTAGTATTGAGTGGTCTCCAATCTTTAGCTTGTTCTCTTTAGTTGAATTTGTCACACGTATGGCATAGAATAGACATCCCTTCCTGTAACATTTCCTCAATTGCAAAGTTGAAATGTGTCTTATGGATACAATCTTTTATACTCCCTAAAGTACTCTTTATCGTCCTTCATCATTTGTGTTTTCCAAAGTTTTATTATAGTAGTCTAATATTTTTCCATGTGTTGTCAACCATTCCATGCTAATCAACATGTCATATGCCCCCAGAAGCAACATGTTCAAGGTTGCTCATATAAGCAAGTTGATCATTTCAAATTGTTATGATTCAATAACATTGGTCACTTTCCTCTTGGTCCTTGTGGCTGGATAAACCAACAATGAATTATCGAGTTGTTTTCTCTGTAAAACATGTGTTTTTACAATTTTTTATACAATATAACTAAGGTTAGATCTGGGGTCAATTAGAATTGAAATAGGACAACTGGCAAGTATATGTTTCATCTCCACCACTAAAGCTTGGTTGTTTGATTTCCTATTCTCTACAATTGCTTAAATATGGGTACACTTATGGACATATGATTGATAGTGGTGGCTTACTGGATGTTATATACCCTTTTTCTATTATGATGTTTGTGCGAAAAACCTCTCACCATATGCTCTTCCCCACACCCCCAACATTTTAATGGCTTTTTCTTCGGCTCTTCGTCCCCACTTGGAGTAGGAAACTTTTGTTGAAACTAGCTTTTAGCTTATACGATTAACTTAATTCTCTTCCCATACTACTTGTTGCACACAGATTTCAATACCTTCTTCTGAAAGCTAGTATTATCCTTCCTTCTGAAAGTCATATGAATACTTCAGTTTTAAGATAGTGTCTTCAAACGTCTTTAGCTCATCGAACTCAATTCGGCCTTGATAGGATTGTGGCCATCCATTGAGAAAGCATTGTATTTTGACTTTCTTGTCTTTTCTCTAAGGTACATATCTCAACAATTCTATAAATCTACTAGCATACGCCTCCATAATGATTTTACCTAACTCATGTTTGTGAAACTCCCTAATCTTCCTATCACAATAGCTTTTAGACAAGTATCTATCCCTTAATTACTCTAGGTTAGTCTCTCATCTCAAATTCCCTTGACATTCCTGAGTTCTTCCCACCAAATGTCAAATTTGTCTCTCAAGTTAAATATGGCCACTCGGGCCTTCATATTCTCAGAATAATTGTGTACCTTCAAGTGTTTTTCACGCCCAATATCCATGCTTCAATTTATTCATTCTTCTTAACTTCTCTATCAAAGGTAAGAGGTTTTTCCTTCTTGAAATTTTCAGGCAATAAGCTCCTCACAACCTTCTTATTTTTCAGATAGATTGTCAGAAGTGTCAATTCCATATTTAAAGGGGTTTTTTGACTTGGTAACACTTACATTGGTGTCGTGTGGATGCTGCATATCATACTTGTTAAATAAATTATCTAAATATGAATTTCAAGTCTCTCTCTCTCTCTCTCTCTATATATATATTTACACAAACCTTTAACATTAACATTCATCTCTATGCGTATCTTTGGCCCTTTAGGTCTAGTGTTTAAACCACGGCTCTGATACCACTCTATAACACAGCTAGCCCTCTAATGTATGCTTAGGACTACAAGGTGTTTAGGCTTGAACCTCAAGATCACCTTATGGAGACAAATTTATAAAAATTCCTCATTCTTCAACCTCCATAAAACTCATCTATAACTTCACCATTGTCTCTTGCTCGTCAAGATCTTTCCAACAATATGAAATTTTCCCAAAATTGAGCTTTAGGAAATAAGTAATACCTATTGAAGGATTTTCCCTTCAAGGGCCACATCGTCCTCCATACTACCACATCAATGGTCCTAGGCATGTGGCCATTGGGCCCTTCGATAATATTTCATTGGCTAAATGTGTGTATCTTGTTTCCACTAGACTTGGCATTGAACCATTAACTAATGAATTCCTGCTCCCATCAATTGTCGTTGTATTTATCGACTTTCTAGGTTGTCAACCATAGTGACATACCTTGTTGTTGCAATTATGGAATCAACTAATAAATAACAACCAACACGTTTTTAGGGCAATGACCCATTAGGTCAATCGTCAATCCATCGAGCCTACAGGTCCTCGAGAAACTAGAGGAACTCCCAATTCTTGATACCTTACAGTTCGATGTCTCGACATTCATGTCGTTGTTATCCTAGATGCCACCTAGACACCACCTTAATGGCACATACACAATTTGAATCCACATAATTTTAGCACAATGACATGCCACATCAAAATGCCATAAAAACAAGGGCCCACTTAGTGCCACATCATCATGACACATCAACAAGTCATGTCAACTATCACACGGTAGCCTCCTACATCCTTGATAACTCTTCTCGTCAACACCTTCCATGTCAGGGCCTTTATTAAGTTTCAACGGTGTGAGCAGAAAAGTTCAATATCTACATTCTAAAATTTTGATGTCCTAAAGTTGATAGTTTAATACAACCTTGTCATATGGTGGTATAACTCCTAACACTTGAAAAACTTGTTAGGTTCTATTAGGGCGATAGCCCACTACCATCGGACCAACATGTCCCTAGGAAACTAAAGGAATCCCCAATTATTGATACCTAAAAATTTGACATCCCGATATTCATGTCATGGACATCCCAGGTTCCACCTAGCCACCACCTCAACACCACATCTACCATCCAAATGCACATCCTTTTAGCACAATGACATGCCACATCAATGCCACACTAGCATGCCAAATATATAAGGGCCCACTCAGCGCCACATCATCATGACATATCAAGAAGATAGGTTAGTTATCATGTGGCTAACACGTGGTAGCCTCCTGGGTCCACGACATCTCTTCGCGTTGGCACTTGCCATGTCAAGGTATTTATTGAGTTTCAACTGTGTGAGTAGAAAATTTCTATATCTGCATTCTAAAAGCTTGATGTCTGAAAGATGATATGGTAGCGCAACTCCATCATATGGCGGTAAACCAAATCCTACTGCCTGACAAACTTGTCGGGCTTTATTGTTATCTGGGTATTTCACGAATCTCTCAACACCCATGACCTAACCTCCACTCCTTTTGGTTGTTGACACTCCATTTCTCTAGGTTTCCACCCACTAGCCTGATGCAACACTTCACTCACAACCAACTCCCCTAATCTAGACATCAACAAATGGGGATAATATTTCCATCCAATAAACTTATTGGGTTTGTCAGTATTAATGAATTTACTTGATGTACTAGTTTGGGATCTACTTGACACCTGAAATCTCGATACTCTGGTAGTTGTGATTCTCAATAATGAATTCACCCATTTACCATGTAGTTCTTAGTTAGCTAACAAGTAATTTTAGGATTTGCAATAGAGTGGAATAACCTATTAAGGAGTTTTTAACCCGACGTTTCAGACTACTAAAATGAGTCCACCTTCAGGGGTGCGCTATTTTTCTTGAGAAGAATGATGAGATGCTAAGAGTTGAGATCATCGTATAAATATAAGGGAGGGTGAATAAAGAATGAAAGGAATGATGGGTCGGCTGGATTTATTTAAATTTAAATTTAATTAATATTTTTTTAATGGATTAAATTATGAATTAGTTATTTAATATAACCTAAGTATATTTGAAATGTAAAACATTTAAATTAGTTTACTAAAAAGACTAATCAATTATTAATTTTAATTATTGAATTAATATAAATTTTGATGTGAAATTGGCATTATGTTATTAAAAAATTATTTATTTTTTCCAAGGAAAAAATCGTAATTTTATTAATGAAAACAAAATTACATGTTGCATGTGCTAGTAATTGTCAATCAAGACAAGCTATCAAACTACACATAATAACCTATAATACAGGGGGAGAAATTAAGATTTTCTCCCTTTTTTCTTTTCAACCTTTCGCCAAGCACCATGTGTTGGCGTGGCAGAGATAAGGGCGAGTTGGTTTTCTTCTGTGAGTGCTCCATTGTCCTTATCTGAATCTGAAGTATTTGAATTGTGTTTTCTTTTGTTTCCCCTTCTGTCCGGTGCCCCGGGATCCATTGACGGCTGTACCGTGGTGGTAAGGTCAAACAGATCTTGTATTTCCTGTTCTTGTACCCCCTGATCGGTTGCTGTCTATTTAATCTCATTTGGGATGGGGCCATCCTCTTCTTATTTTGTGACCTGCTCTGGTCCACCTGAAGGAAATTTCCATCTTTTTTTTTTGCATCCGGGCATGTGTTTTGTAAGTGTTCCGTGTTCTTGTATATTCTTCATCTAAATGCAATGTTTTCATAGTTTAGGTGTTGTGTCCATTTTTGTTGTTTATGAATCAATTGAATGCTCTTTGGTAGCCTCTTGCTGAGGTTCACTTCCACACAGATTCGTGCGAAGGTGTAAATTCGCTCCTCCAAACGTTGGGTGTTTGCTTTTATGTATCTCCTGATGATGTTCCCAATATATTCTAAAACACATTCATTCCAAAAATGAAGTAGGAGGTTGTACAACCGGACCCAAACCAGCATTATGGTAACCTCCATAGTGTCTGTGTCAAAATCCGGAAACCATGGTGTGATGAAGAGTCCGGTGGATCCCCAGAACCACAATCCATCCCTAAGTATGATGTATGTGGCTTCTGAATATGGACACTTGACTATGAAAAATCCTTTAGAACATAGATGGATTTCACTATCCATGGTCTAGTTGGTAAAAATCTAATGAAAGAGCTCCATTTGTCTGGGCCAAAAGCAATAAAAACTACATATTATTGCTTGGGATTCAAATATGGAGCGATGCTTGTCTATCTCTGGAATATCTATGTTCAGTTCAGGCACACAGTTTAGTTTCTCCACAATGTATGGTTTGGGAGTATTCTCAGCTGGTACAATTCGTGTTCCTGCTCTGTTTTTCCCCTGCAAAATGTTCTTGTATGAGGGTCATTTTGGGATTTCGAGTTTGGAAGTGATGGCTCCCCTAGTGAGTCCATGGGTTATGTTCTGATATACTGTTCCTCCTCTCAGTCTCAGGTTGAGATAAATGGTAGACCCAGGGCCTATGGGGTAATCCTTGATAGAGCAGGAGTCTTGTAAGGATTTCCCACCATAGATTAAGGATTGCATGTGGCATGGGTTTCCTGAAGATAACTTGATATTTTGCTTCAGGTTTGATACCTTGTCTATATCCTGTACCCATATTAAAATATTGTTCCCCACAGGGGGTTTTATGAAAATTTGAAAATGAACATAGCTTACCTGTTTATTATTATCTGTGGCACCTTTGTGGGCTCCTATGGGAATCTGTTCTGGTTGCTTTGATAGAGTTTGGTAGGTGCCATGTTCCGTTGTTTAATAGGGATCCATGGTGAGAGGCAGGGCTCCTCGAAATGGCTTAAAGTTTTGTGTGTCGTGAGATCTGCCTCTGCTATGCCCCTGTGCACGCATAGTACCACGAGGAAATATATGGAACCTACCACACCTTGTAGCAGTCGGCACCAGTTCTGGTCTCGTCTTCTCTTTTTTGTGGCCCTGTGTCTATTTCACACCATTCCCACCAAGAGTTGGTGCTCATTTTCTGGAGCAACTCGGTCATGCAGGAGCCTATCGAGGGTATGGGGCTGTCGCAACTTTGCTTGGCATATGGCTGAAAAGGGCGATAAGGGGATGGGAGGCAGCTTAAATGAAAGCTGAGTTACCCCGATTCCAAGCTATACTCCATTCTGGCGCAAGTACAGGACCAAATACCTTGGTATCAGGTTCAGACTTCCCATCTGATGCACCTCCATGAGAGGCCACCGCCGCGCTATCCGAGAGGCCATACCTATAAACCCTAGTTCTACGGCTGGCCACCATCTTTTCCTTCTTTACAGACATCTATGGTCCCAAACCTTACCGAGGCATCTTAAAAATTTAATTTATTACACTGAGTTAATGTAATTAATTCATGGTTAAATTGATTCTCACTTTATTTAATTAAATTATAGAAAGGGTAAAATTTTAATTATTTAGATATATATTTTTTTATTGAGTTGTTTTTTTTTCCTCATTAATTTAAAGAGTTAGTTATTAAGGATAATTAAACTAAATTATAACAATGTTAATAAATTACTTACACAAAATTGAAATAAATTAAATTTTAATTATTATGATAATAAATAAATAAATTATTGAAATAAATAAATAAATAAATATTATTTTTAATTATGAAATTTTGATGTGACATTATGTTATCTATTTATTTATTTATAGGTTAATGTAAATTAATTAGTAACTTAATTCTCATTATAGTAAAACCTAAAAGAGGAATAATTTTAATTATTTAGTTAATTTGACCTTATTGTTTTAATGACTTATTTTTTCATAAATTGTCTTTATATATTATTTTAATGAGTTTATTAATTAAAGATAATTGAATTAAATTATAACAAATTTTAGGATTTGTCAATATCGACCATTCCTGAAAGAGATCACTCATTGGGATGGGCCAAATACTTGAATTTTAGATAGTTGGGTGCTCTAATTGATCTGAAAGGACTATATTAGTTTGTTGTGCTAAGTGTCTTTTCAGTTATAAAACATGTGCATACTTGTCTCCATAGTTTGCTTAAGTATTTGAGAATTTTAACCATGAATTGTAAGTGATTTTAATGAATTAGAGCATGAAATCAGAGCAATTAACATTGAACAACAATGTAAAATAGAGAAATAAAACACCACATAACATTTACCCAACAGGCATAATGAAGCAGGTCATCCCTCCTGGGCTACATCAGCTGGTCCAGCTCCCAATGGCATGTCCATCTTTCATTATGCTCAAAATTTTGCAAATACATGTGTTTACAAGCCTCTAATGGTTGTTTTCTCTGCACCCATGGCTCCAGAATGCTCCAATTAATTTAGAATGACTCTTCATTCACTCAAATTGGGCGAAAATTGAGCCTCCAACTCATTTGCCGAGTAACTCCTGGAAAAACTCCACTAATTGTGAAGAACTCCACTTAACTGGAGTTAAATTTGGCCAAAACCCACAAAAATAGGGTGTGCTCTAAAATTCCCGCCAACGGTAACTGTAAAATTTAATGTTAAGGTTAGGTGTGGCCACATGCGCACCCCCTAACCCTGCCTGACCGTAACGGTCGGTGGAACCGTATGCTAGAACCATGGTAAGTAACATTGCAACTAGATTTAGATCCGTGTTAACATAACCGTCGAAGTTTAAACCGCACGGGGAGAGGTATCACACGTGACAAGGTTGTAAACATAAATGTCGGAGTATTTAACCGTCGACTTTAATTGTTTGACGTTGTGTTTAAACTTCCACCATGTGGATGCTCCATGGGACCGCCGATGGTCCCAACCCCCCAATGAATATGTTTCAAACTTTAAATATAACCTTTGGCCCTTATATGTTAAGACTTGATGCACAGTGCAGGAGGTGTGGTGGGTGGTTACTCCACGGGAGGTCGCGGGGTCGAGCCCTGCTGAACTCCATAAATTTTATTACATCTTCCTGGGGACACGTGGCGGCCTCAGGGCTGGCCACGTGTGACCCTTCCATTGGTCCTTAAAAAAACACATGCAAACCTTAAACCAATCACATAGCGCCACTTGTAAGCCTCTGACTAGCTCTGAGAAAAGGAATATTCTTCAAAATATTCCTTTTTGCTGACTGTGCACCCTCCATGCTGACTGGGCATCCCAGTCAAACTTGTCGCAAAATTTAGATGTTTGGGAATTCAATCAGAACGCGATATCTCCCTCATACGACATCAGTTTTTCGAACCATTCGCGGTGCCGGAATCAGGAAGGCGATATATACAAAACCATCCCGGTTTCAACCCAATCCTATAACTTTCAATTTTGAGAAAAATTTATGAACTCCTTATCACTCTTCCCCATTGGGAAGATTTTGGACCCCAAAAGACTTGATTACCTGTTCAATAGATGAGGGTACAACTCCCTCACCTTTCCAACCTCCATCCACTTTGCATTTCTTGGCTTACTACCTTTGAGCCCAACTTGAAGGTAGTCAACACTTCCCCTCTTAGATGCTCTTGTCCTCCTGTCAAGAATTGTATCTTCCTCGAGCTCATCCATAAATTCTGGCGAGAAATCTTCAATAGAAGGCAACTAAAAATCACTTCCTTGATCATCGATCAAAGGTGGCTCATACAAACGTAAGTTTTCAACATTAACAACTGAATACATTTGCATATATGAAGGCAAGTCAAGTTGAAATGTATTATTACCAACTTGCTCTATGATCTTGAATGGACCATAGCGAATGGGTTTGAGCTTTTTACCTTCCCCTTTCTTCCTTTCTTTGTGTTGAGATTCAACAAGATGATGAGCTTAGTGAAAAGAGTCGCCTTCACTAAGTGGGCCCGCAGGCTATTTTTGGCGCAAAGTCTATTTTTAGACATGTTGATCATATTCTATGAGTTGCAGGATGCTATTTGTGGATGGTTGGTCAAGTTGTAAAAATAGATGGACTTCTGTTTTTAGACATATTGGGCGGAATCTATTTGTAGATTGCGAGTCTAAAAATAGATATGTCGAATATTATTAGCTCTTAATAATATTTGGACTCTAAACATTATCTTATTCTCTTGGAGCACTTCAGTTAAGTGCACAGATGTGGCACATGAGCTCACAGAAGGAATTACGCTATTCCTAAGGGTTTACTGGAGCTATTGCATGGAGGACTTAAGTTAGAACTCATATGACAGAGTTTGGTGGAGTTGTGTTCAGTTTAACTCAGTTAGACACAGTTGAGCTAGTTGTATCTAGTCTAACTGATTGATACACTAGTGAGAGTGGTGTGAATTAATTATTAATTAATTCACTAAATATTAACTCATTAATCAACTGAAGAATACATCAGTTAACTATAGTGCATGGACAGTTTCAGTGGAGACCAGTGGAGAGGTAGGTGAAAGAGTAGGTTGACTATCAGTTGTGACTATAGTGTTGCATGATTTGCAACACACAGTGATTGGAGATGCCAATGAGATCACAGTTGCAAGCTGTGATTCGAGTTCATTCGAGTCATTCTTCGGCCAGGATTGCTAGTGAGAGGTAGGCTAGCAGTAAGGTAGATCGGCATGATTTGCAAGATCAAACCGATTAGTGGTGGTAAATTGTATTAAATTTAGAGATTGATATGTTTAGCTTTATGATGATTTACATATGATATTCATGACATATTATATGCATATAGGTTGGGGTTTTTAGCTTCAGTTTTCCTGCTAAATCACCGTGTTAATATGTGTGAATTTTTGCTATTTCATGTGCATTGCAATTGATTTAATTTCCGCATGTGATGATCAATGGTGGAATAGATTTTGTATTGTGCATGAAGTCAAATAGTGTATGATCAGGAGAATATTAGACATATAACATATCAGTTATATAATTTCTACACTTTTCTTATGTGCAACCATACCTCATATCCTTCTTGAAACTTGTGATCAACTCTATAATTGTCATGCCTCTCCTTGTATTTGCTTTGACTTTTCTCAAGCTGTTCTTAAACTTGTTGATGTATAACCTGAATTTGCTCAATGAACTTTCGAGCCTTGTCAATATCACTATGTCCATCAATTTCAACATCCTTACCAGAGATGAAGTCTAATGGTGATTTTGGCAAATACCCAAAGCTTACTTCAAAAGGTGATGTATTTGTAGAAGAGTGCTTTGCTCGGTTGTAAGTGTGCTAAATGTAACGCAGTTGCTCATCTCACAACTTAGGATGTTTGTTGCAATATCCTGTCAATAGATGCACAACGGTTTTGTTCACCACCTAGGTTTGGCCATCAGTTTGCGGATGAAAAGCAGTACTCTTTTTCAATTTGTGTCCATCATACTCCAGAGATTGGATCAAAAATTCCCAATGAACCTGGAATCCCTGTCACTAACAATAGAAGTTGGTAATCCATAATGAACCCTTACATGTTGAAAATAAAGTTCAACAGTTTGTTCAACAATAATGGTTTTCTTACATGGCATAAGTATACACATTTTACTGAATCTATCCACAACTACGTAAATATAATCATGTTGTTTTCTTGACATAGGTAGACCTCCAAAAAATTCCATGGAGACACTCTCCCATGTCCTTGATGGTACCGGCAGTGGCGTGTACAATCCAATCTTCCTATTACTAGGCTTACTTTTTGCACACATAGAACAACCTCTTATAAAACATGACACACTATCTACCATGAGAGGCCAATAGAAATACCTCAGTCTGTAGATGCACCACTATTTTTCTTATCCCAAAGTGTACAAAATAAGAGATGAATGATCTTCTCTCATGACACTTAGCCCCTCTCCTTGTGGTATACACAGCTTGCCCAAATGAAACAACAAATTGTTATGCATGTGATAATCATTTTCTTCAACTTGATTCCCTTCACTCAAATTAGCATACACATCTTGAAAATCAACATCATGTGTGTATTGTTCTATGTAACTCTCATGTACAATAGAATCATTTTTGAGTAAATTAGATGCACTAATAATCGGTCTTGAAAGCATATCAATGACTTTATTGAAAATACCTTTCTTGTACCTTATAACCAAGTGAAATTGTTGAAGAAATCCTGTCCACCTGAAATGTCGTGATTGTTGCGATTTTGTTTGCGACTGCAAGTACTGTAATGGTTGGTGATCGGTATGTATAATTGCCTCTTTACCCATAAAGTAGTGTTTACACTTCTTGACGCTTTGTACTAACGCATACAATTCTTTGTCATGTGTAGGATAATTAGTTACATCACCATTGAATATTTCAAAATGAAAAGCGATAGGCCTACCATGCTGCAAAAGAATTGCGCCCATGGCATAATCACTAGCATCATTTTGTATCTCAAATGGCCGTCTCAAATTTGGTAATGCAAAGACTGGAGCTGAAATGATCTTGTCTTTTAAAGCTTCAAAAGCTTGTTGTTTTTTGCCTCCCCATTGGAAGCCTTTCTTCACACTTGTCACTGCATGCATAGGGGCTGTGATGGTAGAAAAGTTAGCAATAAACTTTCTCCAATACTGAGCTGCACCTAAGAAAATTCTTACCTCGGTTATTGTTCTGGGTGTGGGCCAATTCACAATGGCTTCCACTTTAGAAGGATAAATTCTCAACTCTCCTCCTCCTACAATGTGTCCCAAATAAACCAAAGAAGTCTTTCCAAACTCACACTTTGACATCTTAAGAAACAATTTCTCTTTCTTCAAAACATCAAGCACTCTATTCAAATTCAAGACATGTTCTTCTCTTGTTTTATTGAAAATCATTATGTCATCTAAGTACACAATTACAAAGTCATCAAGGAATGGACGCAAAACACTATCCATAACGCGCATGAAAGTTGTCGGTGCATTACACAAATCAAATGGCATTACTAACCACTCAAAGAGTCCTTGTTTGGTTTTGAATGCAGTTTTCCATACATCACTTTCTGCAATTCTTACTTGATGATATCCACTTCGTAAATCTAACTTGGTGAAAAAAATTTCTTCTTTCAACTGATCTAGGAAATCATCTATCCTTGGGAGTGGGTATCGATTCTTTACCGTTATCTTGTTCAAATCTCTGAAGTCTACACACATGCGCCAAGTCCCATCTTTCTTTGGAATCAAGACTATGGGTGTAGTGCATGGTGAAGCGCTTAGCCTTATGATTCCTTTGTCCAACATCTCATTGATTTGCCTCTTTATTTCAGCATTCTCCATTATCGACATGCGATACATGCCGATGTTTGGAAGAGGACAATCTTGCTGCAACTGAATCTCATGTTGAATCTCCCTTTTTGGAGGCAATCCCGTTGGTTCCTGAAACATCTCATGATGTGCATCAACTACATCACATAAATTTGATTTCAACTTAGGATCACAACCCTCAAATGATTCATGATTATCATCAACTTTAGGCTTAATCATTAGAAGAACAAAATTGTTACTTGAATTTACCAACCTCTTTACGTGTCTAGCATTTACCATAGCAACATTTGTCTTCTTGCGATGTGCTCTAACAATGTACTCCTTTCCATATTTGAATAAATGGTATTTGTTCTCATGGAGATGGAAGATTGCTTTCCTGTCATACAAATAAGGACTCCCCAACACAATACCTGTTATGTCAAGCGGAACCACATCTAATTCAACTGTGTCAACAAAATGTGCAGTTATTGAAAACTGCAATATACACTTCTTTGAAATCTGTAAATTTGCATCCTTACAAATCCAAACAAGTGGATATGGTTTTGGATGTGGTATGGTCTCAAGATTAAGTTTCTTTAACAAGTCTTAAGAGATTAAGTTTGCTTGTGACCCACTGGTCAAACAATGTGTCAATCTTAGTATGTTTGTATATGACCCTCACATGAAACAGTTCAATTATTTCTTCTTCATTTGGAGCATGTATGTGACAATTTGATGTGGTAGTACTGGGTTTAGTTTCAATTTATTTCTCCTTTATGTTTTTCAATCCCATGGTTGTAATTTTAGATTCATCACCTGAATCCTTTCCTAATCATGTTGAGTTGTTGCTGTATTTTTCTGTTTCCCTTTGTTGTTGTAGTGCTTAGGCTTTCTTTTAGGATGTAATTTCCAACAATTATTTTCATCATGGCATTCTTTTGAAAAATGTTTACAAACCAATTTTTCTCCCTCTTTCTTAACAGATGCATTCTTTTTGGTTTTACCTTTTGAGGTCTTCTCTTTGTTTTTACCCTTAAAATATTTCTTCCTACCCTCTTCAGAAATGTTTTTCCCTCTAGCTTCTAGATGTGTAGCCTGAAGACATACTTCATCTAGACTTGTGGGGTTAAACATGAGGATAATATGTTTTAGGTAGCTATGTAAGCCTCCTATGTACTTGAGAAAAGTGTCTTGGCTCTGCAAATCTACCCCTAATAAGAGATCTCTTCTCCTAAATTCTTGGGTGTATTCTTGCACATTCTTTCCCTTTAATTTCCTAAAGTTTTGCCAGTTCATTATGGCTTTCTGCGTATGAGCTAATGGATAAAATTTTTGTTTTATGGGAGTAATGAAATCAGTCCATGATAGAATAATATTACCATGCTTCTTGATCTCCTCCTTTGTCTTGGCTTCCCACCAAACAAGTGTTGCACCTTCCATTCTCAATGAAGCTAATTGGATTTTGGTATCATCATCTTGAAGGTTCTGGATTCTCAAAAATAACTCCAATTGCCTAATCCAATTATCAAGCTTTTCTGCATTGACTTCACCATTAAACATTGGCAATTCAAACTTAACATCAAGTCTTAAAAAAGGACTTTTACCAGTGTTGTTTGACTTGTGTGGCTGATATACTGAAGATGAAGTGGAGGAGGATGATGATGAGGGTGAGGATGGTGAATTTCCACTACCTCCATTTCCTTTATTGCCCTTCTTTGAATTATATTCATCATTGTGACCTCCTAATGATCCCTGTCATTCCTTGTGAAGTTTGGATCCTTCTCCTTCCAGTTTCTCATTCCTTTCTTGATAAAGGATTCTAACCATCTTAGTCATGTCAAGGAATGATTTCCTGAACACTCTTTCTTCCTCTTTTGGAACCACTTCTTCATGGATTTCTTCTTCCTCTAGAGGCATGCTTAATGTTGCTTCTGCTTCCTTAGGAGGTGAACTAGGTGGTGGAGATTGTGGCAATATTTCTCTCATTTCTTGTGGATCACTTTGAGACCCTCTTGCTTCCACCAATGTGCCTTCTCCTCTCTTGAGCTTGAGCCTAGTAAGCATCTAACACTTGCAAATAGTTAAAAAAATCTTTGCACAAAACAACACTAGAGAATAAAATCTAGCTCTGATACCAACCTGATCTGAAAGGACTGTATTATTTTGTTGTGCTAAGTGTCTTTTTATTTATAAAACACATGCATACTTGTCTCCATAGTTTTCTTAAGTATTTGAGAATTTTAACCATGAATTGTAAGTTATTTTAGTGAATTAGAAGCATGAAATAAGAGCAATTAACACTGAAAAGCAGTGTAAAATAGAGAAGCAAAACACCACATAAAATTTACACAACAGGCATGATGAAGCAGTTCACCCCTCCTAGGCTACATCTGCTGGTCCAGCTCCCAATGGCATGTCCATCTTTCATTATGCTCAAAATTTTGCAAATACATGTGTTTATAGGCCTCTAATGGATGTTTTCTATGCACCAATGGCTCCAAAATGCTCCAATTAGTCTAGAATGACTCTTCATTCACTCAGATTGCGCACAAATTGAACCTTCAACTCATTTTCCCAGTAAATCCTAGAAAAACTCCACTAATTGTGGAGAACTCCACTTAACTGGAATTAAATTTGGCCAAAACCCACAAAAATAGGGCGTGCTCTAACGTTCCTGCTGGCGCGAACTGTAAAGTTTAATGTTAAGGGTAGGGGTGACCACATGCGCACTCCCTAACCCTGCCTGACCGTAACGGTTGGCGGAACCGTAGGCTAGAACCATGATAAATAACATTGCAGCTGGAGTTAGATCCACATTAATGTAACCGCCGGAGTTTAAACCATGTTGGGAGAGTTATCAAATATGACAAGGTTGTAAACATAAATGTCAGAGTATTTAACCGTCGTCTTTAACTGTTTGACGTTGTGTTTAAACTTCCACCATGTGAATGCTCCATGGGACCGCCGGCGGTCCCAACCCCCAAATGAATACATTTCAAACTTTAAATATAACCTTTGGCCCTTATATGTTAAGACTTGATGCATAGTTCAGGCGGTGTGGCGGGTGGTTGCTCGACTGGAGGTCGCGGGGTCGAGCCCTTTGCACCTCCATAAATTTTATTACACCTTCCTGGGGACACGTGGCGACCTTAGGGCTGGCCGCGTGTCATCAATCCATTGGTCCTTAAAAAACACGTGAAAACCTTAAACCAATCACATAACACCACTTGGAAGCCTCTGACTAGCTCTAAGAAAAGGAATATTCCTTTTTGTTGACTGTGCACCCTCCATGCCAACTAGGCATCCTAGTCAAACTTGTCGCAAAATTTAGCTATTTGGGAATTCGATCAGAACGCAATATCTCCCTAATACGACATCAGTTTTTCGAACCGTTCACGGCACCGGAATCAAGAAGACAAGATCTACGCAACCATCTTGGATTCAACCCAATCTTGTAAATTTCAAGTTTGAGCAAAATTTATGAACTCCTGATCACTGATAATGTGCCTCCCCAAGGCTTAAGTGTCCTTCCAATTAAGCACTAGGTCAAAGCTCCTGTCAAGCCAATTCACTAGATGAAGGTTGAAGGTTCCAACCCCAAATTTCTAAAACTCCCAACGGAGTATTTTAAAACTATTCCAAATATTTGAAACTAACTTCGATAGGTAATCATTTTCTTGAAAGCCTTATGAAATTTCATGAGACTTTAATGGCATCTAAGGGAAATCCAAGGCAATGCTTTCAGCCAAGAAAAATAAAGCATAAGGGTGGCCAATGGCCGTATTTTTCCAACCTTAATAAGAAAGAAAAGGAGATGGCCATGGGCCAAATCCTTAAATTTTCTCAACTAAATAAAAATATCCCTAATCCCTTGGGATTGCAACTTCACTCTCCAAATTTATAACATTTACAAACAGAGATGTTAATACACTAGCTATCCTTTAGAGGGATCAAGTCCTCTTATGTAGAGAAGAACTTTCTATCCTTCTCATTCATAACAATCAGACAACCCCAATGCTCTTATCCCATAATTGGCTTGAAAAGGGCCATTCTCATTGATAAAATACATGAGTAGCCTTATGATTAGATCAACATGTGCATTCCTTTCATATATACAACATTCTTCTCACAATTAGTAATGGGAAAATATTTCAAAAAATACATTTGCATGCAATTTTCATTCATCAAGAAGTATAGGTGACTAACTAAGTACAATTATACAATACTTCCAACTATTCATTCATACATACTAAATATATATTCACAACATCTTCTAGTTCATCATTACAAGAAAACATGATGACCAACATAACATAATTCATAAAGCATTGAACAATAATGCCATTTCATTAATAAAAGCTAGATTCACTTATCTAATGTGCTTAATCTTGTTAGAAACTAAAGATTTGAGAGCCACTCTCCACCCAACCATAGGCTCAACTACATTATAGTCATTCTTGCATTTGGCCACTTACATGCTAGATTTAACGCCTTAAGGGAAAGATTCTCTCATGGATATACAAAATTCAAAATCAAGGGACAATACATGAAGGTGATTATCCTTCACATACATAAATCATGATTTTGTTGTTTAGTCATTGAGTTTGGGTTATTAACACAACAAGGTATGCCCACTATGGGCCGACACAACACAAAAAGGGTGCCCTTGACTATCTTAGTTGTACTTTTATGCTTCTCCTTTATTTTTTAGTGTCTTACATGTCCATACAATTTAGAAAGGGATCCCTTCACTATCTTGGTAGTACTTTCATGCTTCTCCTTTGTTTTTCAATGGCTTACATGGATGAAAAACCACTTAGTACAAAAAGGGAATGATTCACTCTTATAGCAATTCTTTAAATCTTCTCCTTTTATTTTCAGTGTTTTGCAAGACTACAATGGCTCAACGGGTTCTTGAACACCCCATTTTAGAGAACACTCACAATGTCATGTGTGGTTTAGCTTTCTTTCCATGTATTCCTCCAATTCTCCCACACACATTATTTGGTTTTCTTCACACACTTGTTTCTCTTTGTTACTTTCTTCTTGTCTTCTTCTACTCAGACACACACACCACCACTTATATAACCCTTGTTTGTTCTTCCCCGTGCGCATTACACTCCCCATCATGAGAGTTCAGGGTCCTCCTTGGGATATGTGGTTAACAACATCCTTCAGATGGTATGTAACCCATGCTTGGAGGCAATTTGGTACCCTCTCCCGCTTTCTCTGATAATTGTTGGAAATTTGGGTCATTCAATAAACACATCATGGGATCTGGTTGATTAATTCAAGTAGGTAAGAAACTTTCCCATCCCCCTCACAAATTTCCCTTCAAGTGAGCTTCCATCTCAGGAATTGGGATCCGTGTTGATTGCTCTCTTTTCTAGTCTTTAGAAAAACATAAATTAAAATAAATATTTATAATAGAATGAAGTTTTTCAAAGTATCGATGTTGGTCATCCTAGCTTTATCAGTCTTAATTACATTTACAAAAGTTGGGGATTAAAAAGTTGGTAATATTGGTTTCTTTGGCCATTGGAGCTTTTAATTTGTAGACATGGTGTCTAGCTTGAACCTTTTCAATCGAGGTTTAAGTTATGTCCCTCTACTCTAATGGCCCTCATCCACTTTTAGAATGTTGTAAAGTTTATTTACTTAGACTTGTTTCCTTTCATCATAGGGTTGCCTATTTTTACAATAGGAGGGAAAGATATTGCAACTCCCATTTGAGTAATCCATGGCCCTTAACATGAATAATGATCTAGAAAAAAATGTAATAGCACTATGTTAAAATTTCATGTAATAAAGTTAATAAAGGAAAGATAATAAGACCAAGGTCATTGGACACATATTCCAAGTTGAATGCTAGACAAAACATCCTAGTTGGGTGTTGATTTGGTTTATTATGGCTAAGGAACTTGCCAAGGCATTAGCAAAGGCTTCGAAAAGGCAAAGAGGCATTAATTGGTATTTTTGTTTATGAAATAAAGGAAAATAGGAGAACAGGAAGGTGAAAGGTCACAGGTTGCATGTGAGCAGGAAATTGAAGGAACATAAAGGAAAAATGAAGAAATTAGAGGCATCAATAATAAAAAGATGTCTTTTGTTAGTTTTGTTTTGGAATTAGTCTCAGAGAGGAGAGGAACACCAAGAGGATAAAGCAAACAAAGGAAGGACAAGGAAGCAAAGGACAAGCAAAGAAAAGTTGGATCAAGCAACTTCAACAAGAATACTTGTAGGTAATAGGTTGCATGTGTGATGTCTTAGTTGGTTTATGCATGCATGGTATATGCATGTGTGTATTTGGTTCTCTTGATATCACATGCATGGGTTTTTCCAGGTGTGATAGTGGTTTCGGCCTTTCCTTGTCAATTCCTTGATAGCCATGGTGTGATGGGATTCATTATTGGTTTACTTATGGATTTCTGGAAATTTTTGGATCTGGGTGAGGTGGTCTCAAGAAGATCCAAAGGGTTGGGGTTGGAGATGGATTTATCTGGGAAGCTCTCAAAAAATGGGTGGAGACATGAAAATTCCTAAAGGGTAGGTGAAGGAATTATGAGGCATGCAAGCTTGGTTTGGATTTGTGATCTCGAGATCAGTTTAGGTGAAATCATGGTAGTGTGAGGGTGGAGGTGGTTTAAGCTCTAGATTACCTTGGTTGTTTATGTCTTGGTTTATCCCATGAGATCCCACATTCATGCTTGGAATATGAAACATGGGTGATTTGGTGAAAGAAATATTTGGTTTAACCCAATCTATGGTCGAGTGGTACGTGGAAGTCCCTAACTTGGTTGGATTTTGCATATGTTAATAAGAGCTAATTTCCTCTTGAATTTTATAAGTAGATGTACTTGTTAATATGTGGCTTTAATGGTTGTTCTATCCTTGTTATTATTCTGGTTATATGCTGGTTATAAGCACGGTTTTATGACAGATTCAAGTTGTTATAGCCCTTATCATGTTTTGATTGGTAAATGAATGGGTATTGAATGCATGACCTAATAGATGTTATCACAACTATTGTGAGAGGGAATTAGACCTTCTTGATGATTTTCAAATAAGTATAAGACCCCTATGTTCAAATATGCATTCATGACCTGTAGATTTCATGTTCACTATGTGTTTGATGAAATGATTGTCATGGTTAGGCCTTGTTAGGTCAAGTTCTTGTCTAAGTTTTGTATTAATGGCTTTGTCCTGGTGTCATTCATCATTCTAGAAAGTTCTATGAAGTTCTAGGAAAGGGTCTAGAAATTAGACCTGAAAAGTGGCTTATATCTTATGGTCACGTGCATAGAACTGGGAAAATTAGAATATTGTCGCTAGCCTACCTTGTCATCCCTACGTTGGGAGGGTTACAGTTGAATTTGTGTAGTGTTATGCCTACGTCTGGGAGTCTATATCACTAAAAGAGCAAGTTAAATCAGGGTTTGGGCACATGGAGTGGTGTTTGGCTCTTGGGGTCCTGTAGCACTTGAGGGAAGTTAGTAAAGTTTTGGTTTGTCGATTTCTCTTCCTTAACTATACCTAAGAGGTTGAGTCATGTCATAGTAGCCCTCATCTCATGTTTACCCCGACAAGCTAGTGAAAGTGGGTAGATATGGGAGGAGGCAATACAAAGTGGCATCCGAGCAGGTTTTTCTCTCTTTGGGTGTTATATGATACCACTGAATGGTATAAGAGTAGGTTGTGCTCTCTTTGGGTGTTATTTGATACCACAAAATGTTATTTGATATCACCTAGTGATATCAGAGCAGGTTACACTCTCTTTGGGTGTTATCTAATACCACAGAGTGGTATAAGAGCATGGTTTAAACACTTGGACCGGATGGGTTAGATGCATGTCCTTAGGTATGCATTGTGATGGTTTGGGTTTTCATGAATGAGGTCATTATATGTAGCTAGCGTTGTCATGCATGATGTTGATATACTAATATGATTATGCATATACATGTATCGTTCTAATATGGACTGATTTTGCAGATGAGATAGCATCCCCTTAATGCTGTTGAGGTATGATTTTGATTATGGTAACTATTTGGTTTATTTGACATGGTATTCTTGTGGGAAGAATAGAATCAGAGATGACGACGAAAATGGTGGACTACAGTTCACGTGACTCTCCCTACAAATCAGTTGGGCAACAAGGAGATGAGTATTCTCCTGATATAGAAAATACAATGAGAATTTTGAGGGCAAAGATAAGAAGTTGTAAGGCAGACAATGACAAGTTGATTAAGGCTCAGGAAAAACTTGAAAGGGCTTAGTAAAGGCAGACAGAGGTTAATGAAGTGATCCTTTAGAGTTTGTCAGACTTGCACAAACAGGGACAGCAAAGGATTAGTCAAGAATAGGAAGAGAAGACTAGTGGGACATATGGTAGCAAGTATCGGCTAGGATACATGTCAGATACAGGGGACAAAGTTAGAGGTGGCATATCATTAGATACACCTGATAGGAGGACTGATATGTATGGATCTCATTCTAGTTCCTCATCCAGGAGACATTATCACTGTCATCACCGTCATCATCCTTATGGGAGGAGTGAGTACTTACTTGATGAGTTCAAGAAAATCAAGCCTCCTACATTTGATGGAGAGATGAAGAAGTTAGAATATGCATAGGCATGGTAGCTTGGGATGAAGAAATTATTCAGAGAACATGAAATCCAAAATAACTACCTTTAGCCTTAAAGGAAAAGCAAACATCTCGTGGGAAGATGTGAATGATGTAAGAGGCATTAGAGAAGAATATTTGATTTGGGATGAGTTTGAGAGACTTTTCGAGAAGAAGTACCTATTTGAAATATATTACAATGTCAAAGTTAATGAGTTTTATGAGCTACAGATGGGTTCTATGAGAGATGATGAGTATACTAGCAAGTTTCTGGAGTTGTTGAGGTATGTGCCTTACCTCAAGGATGAGAAAGAAAATATTCAAAGGTTCATTAGTGGGTTGTCAGCAACATATAAATACCTTATTGAGTTTGATGAACCTTGGTCCCTGGAAGAATCCATGAGGAAATTGAATCATTGTTATGAGAAATCAAGACATAAAGTTGAGCCTAAGAATGAATTGAAATGGAATGACAAATCTAAAGGGAAGTGGTCACCAAAGAGAACAAGACCTCATGATGCAAGTGAAAAAGAAAATTTTTACACCAATTTTTGGTCATCTAACCATGTATAATTAGATGGATCGAAATACACCATGTAAGACCAATATTACCATAGCAAAATTGCTTTCACTAAGAAATAATTTAATAAACCATAGTTTATTAAGTTATTTCTAGTCCAAATAGAAAACCCCATGAGGAATAATTAAATAAATCTTTATTTATTTGATTTTCCTCTAGGAATAATTAATTAAACCTATGTTTAATTATATTCCTGGTCATATTGAACCCAATTAATGAGAAATAATTAGATAAATCATTATTTATCTTATTATTCTCTAGGAATAATTAATTAAATCTTTATTTAGTTAACATTCCTTGTTAAATTTGACTAAATCATTTATGAATAATAAAATAAATCATTATTTGTTTAATTATTCCTTGTCCTTGATCCCATCCTTGAAATAATAAATAAATATTTTATTTATTTATTGTTTTTAAATAAAGAGATTTAACCAATTTAAATTCTTTTTCCCTCCAACAAAATATAATAAAATATTCCACGTAGTTAGATCTAGATTTTGATTAATAATATTTTATTATACACCATTATCAAGGATAACTCAATATTTTGTTATAAATAGGAGGGTTTGCCATTCATTCCCTACCTTTGATCCTTTTATCTTGGTTAGACTTTGATCCTCTTATCATTGTCTATCTTTGATTCATTTTTATTTTCTTTTGCTTATTGAGCTCCCTTTGAGTTCTACACGTCTTGGGTATTCTACAACCATTGAGAGAGAAAGTCTAAAGCAGAAGCATTCGAGGACAGCAAAGAACCCATCCCATTAAGGGGGACTCTCTATGGTCCCTTCCAAGGTGTTACATAATACAAAAAATTATTTATAATTCTTGTCTTGTCCATTGGATATTTTGGAGAAACTCTTATTTTCTTTCACTATTTAGCTGCTTTATTTGCATAGATCTGGGTTTATTTTGCATTTGTTTCGACCGTCTATTGCAGATCTAAGAATTTGAATAGCCACATTTGTTGTTAGGGCTATTTGTCATGTGCAGCTAAAGTGATCCCTTTTCGTACACTTGCGTTAAGATTTCATACTAACAATTGGCGACTCCACAGGGTTTTTTTTTTCTTCCCTACATGGCCATCTACTTTAGTACCTAAGGTTTTTTATTCAGCTCTTTTTTAGCTTATCAATGATTTTATTTACCTTTCATGCCCTAAAACAATAAAAAATCTAACTTCTGCATGTTTATGGATGCTTTCTGCAGGTAACAGGTATCAGCCGCGACACAAGCAACAAATTTTTTTTGCAACCTGCGGCCGAGACTCTCGGAAGTTCAACTCGCACTTTTCAGCCCAAAACCTGTGAGTTCAGCGCTCAGATACAAGCTTTTAGGCCAAAAATTGTGAGTTCACCAGCCAGCAGGTCAGTACCTGCGAGCTGCAATTTTTTTCTGGGTTTTTTCTGTAATTTTCAAGGTTTGCTACAAGTATTGTTCAGAGTTGATTGAACTCTGTCTCCACCCATATGAGGCATGGATATGCTCAGTTTTCTTTTTAAAGTGGGAACAAGCCACTTAGGGCTTCAATACACTTCCACCTTTTTAGGAAGAGTTTAGTTGAGTAGGTAGTCTGAGATTTTGTAGCACTTTCAGCCATTTTTCAGGGTCTGATCACTCTTTCTTTCAGATCCATTTAGATCGGTTATTATATCATCCAAAACTCCCTCTTGAGTCTTGTTTGACCTCTCCCTTGGGGCCCCTCTTGTTTCCGTTAGGGTTTTAACCTGTCGCCTCCCTTTTTGCAGTAGTTTTCCCTCTCGTTTTTTGATGTTTTCTACACCTCTTTTCAGCATATCTAAGTCATTAGATCCCTGTTCCTTACAACTTAAATCTTTTGGATTTTTTGTGTGTTTTGAGTCAATTTCACCCACCTTTAGAACAATTTCTTGGGATCCCTTATTTTTGGATTAGAATTTATGCATCTTTAGCTGTTTATTTCATTGTTGCTTTCAGTTTTATTTACAATCATACAACAATTTTTTTTCTTTATACACAACCGTCTAGGCTTAATTAAAATTAACACACCGTTCACACACGCACACCTATAGTGAAGAGTGTTTTGTTTACACCGCCAAGCCAATACTTAAACATCGTAATTAATTTATCTGCCCCTCTGCGCCTTTGTTTATTTCTCTTCCATCTGATTTGGGTATCTGTGTCTTGCGATCATTGCTCCCCCAAGGCATTTATCCCAAAGACTCCTAGGCCTTCATCCTCTGTTTGCGTTAGGAATACTTACTCCACCTCATCGCTGCCGAGTCAGTCCTTTATCGAGTCCCTATACCGACTTTGATTTTTGTCCATTGGGCTGTCACTCTGATTCCAAACCCGGTTCCCCTCTACCTCATTCTCCAACTATGTCAGATGCCAATGCAGGTACTGGTCCTAATGTTGGTACTAGCCCCAGACCTAACTCTGGAGATTATAGTAGTGGAACGAATAACAGAACCATCCTGGCTACTCCCTTTCTACCCTTTATGGCAGGTTTGATCCTCCCCGATTTTAGCTAGTTAATCAATGACCCTATACACCATAATCCAAGTTGGCCTGTTATGCCAACTAAGCTTCCTTCTGACATCCAAAATTTCGAAGGAAACACTAGAGAGGACCCCACTAATCACATCCTCTCCTTCCACATATGATGTTCGCCCAACTCCATTACTGATGACTTTATCCATCTTCGGTTATTCCAGTGTACACTCATGGGTGACGCTGCTAAGTCGTATGTCGACCAAGCCTCTACCTCTCATTCCACTTTTGTGACTCTCCCGAAAGCATTCCTATCCTACTTGCAGTAACCTATCCGATATGATACCAGTACAGAGTTGTTGACCACATTCCATCAGACTTCTGCCACCCGCCTTTCTGACCATGTCCAAGAATGGCGTAGAAGGAGAAGCTTATGTCGAGCTCCCAGATTCGACAACCATGTTTATATGGATTGGTTTCTCAAGATACTTTTTCCCTTTATCGGTAAAGATGTCACATCCCACTTTCCTCAGAAAGAGGAAGAAGCTCTCTAAATCGCCTTGAAATATGACCTTATCTATGCTTAGTCTGGTTATGTTTATATCGTCTTACCAGATCTTCCTATACCTGGTGGTGCCAACACACCGGGGGCATCTCATGCCACCGAAGATATCGTTGGAGTTATTTCACATCCGTGTACTCATCCTCCCATGGGTTATGGTTTCTCTCAGGGAGGCCACCTCCTCTAGCACTTATCCCCCTCCCAGCAACATGTATCCAGGACAAAGCACATTTTCCCGATTGCATCATCTGATGCCATGGCCTGCGTTTGCTCAACCTATTTACCCCAATATTGCTCAACCTTCTTACTATTAGTATCAACAGCCTGGTGCTTCGTCCCCTTCGGAATTAGCACCCCAGCCTCATATGCCTTCTCAATCTTCGCCGCGGTATCCAGCTCCCCCTTTAAGTCAGGTGTTTGTGTAGCAGAGCGCGACCAATCCTCCAATATATAAGGAAAAAGAGGAAAGGAAACCAAAATCAACTAGCGCAAGGTAATCAAGGGCGTCAACTTAATCTGCCAAACACTAACAACCAACAACAGGGAAATCAACCCAAGCAGGATATGCCTCTTCGTACGAATAAGCCTTGTTCTTATTCTGGTGTGCATGGCCATTACACTCATGATTGTCCCCTTTTACCCCAAATGCGTCAGTTGTGGGAAGCACAAGCAATAGCTAGAGGAAAACAAGGCTTGGTTTCAGCTCCTCCAAATATTGTGCCTACTCAACGGACTGTTTTTACTGATCCCTTCCCTCAGTAAGGGCATGTGGCTACCCAACCCCCTCAAGGTCAGGCTGCTCCTGAAACCTCTCAGTCTGGTACCTCTGATTACCAGATTCTAATGATGAATTTTTACGTGGTTAACACCGCAGATGTCAACCTTCAAATTCGGTCACGCCAATATGGCAAGCCACCTGCTTCCTCAGCAATCGAGCCTTAAACCACTGCTTCCACAGAGTCTAGTTCGACACCCAATGCTACTTTATATATCCCTTAACCATGTGCACAGGTATTTCCCAAGATCCCCAAAGGGCCATTACGTCGAATTATTGCTTGTCTCCCATAATTACAACATAACAGATGACTTAGCACGATCTCCTGCTGTTATGTCAATGCTAGAAGTCCTCCAGTCGTTCCCTTCACAACATAAAGCTCTATTATCTGCTCTGGGCACTGTGGATCCTTTAGATGATCGTTTGATCGCCTTTGATGTTGAAAAATCAGATCATCCCCCCTTACCTTCATCCGTCGCCTTCCAAATACCTGTCAAGATCCAGAATGCCCATGTTTCACGTTGTCTCATTAATAAGGGGGCATCCACCTGCGTGATGTTCGCCTCTGTTTGGAAGCAACTCGAATCACCTGAGTTATTCCCATCCACTGTCACTTTGTGCGCTTAGGACAGTCACTCTTCTAAACCCCTTGTCATGTTCCACAATTGTCCTGTTACTCTTGTGGAAAAGACTGTTTGCATTGATCCCCCAACCAAAAACCCTACCTGGTCAGCTCAAGCCTTATACCGCTTTGACCCCGGTCAAACCGATCGCCACGACCCCTACCTTTTCTTCAGTGCCTCCGCCACCTCAACAAGAATCTACTCCTGTTGCAAAAGCATCTAGTCAGGGGGGAAAAGCTAGAAAGAAGGAACCTAAGGACACAGCTGCCCAAAAAACTCCTACTCCTCCTAAGCCTCTAAAGAATTAAACTCTGTGCGCTTTGTGTGATGTTGTTGGGTATGCTACCCATAACTGTCCCGAACTTCCTCGTCTCAAACCTATGGTCAACAAGTCGTTTCCTGAATCTAATATCTTGGAGGTCCATGTTACCCTACTGGATTCATCCAAGAAACTGGAATCGTTGCGCGCGAACCACCCTTGTGCTTTGTGTGATATTTATGTCCACTATACTCATCTCTGTCCCCATCTAGATGACTTTTTCCACACCCTTGATTCTATCACAAAATAGAGGACGCTCTTAGTGGATCATGTACCCCTCTACTTATGCGTTTTGCTTCACTAGAACTGGAGGACATTGTCATACCTGCTCCCGATGTCTAGATGATGGAATATATGACCACCATCCATTATCTGTCATCATCCATGAGATCCTTGGTGGAACACCCCTCCGGGGAGTTCCCTTATGTTTCGACTGAACCTCCTTCGGCGATCACCTTGGGTTCAACATCGGTAGATGTTTCATCTACTAGCTCTTTGTCTATCCTCCGTAGTGATGCGTATGTGAACCATATCTCTCATGATGATGCATCAGGTAGCCCCGTCGCATCATGTGGCATTTCTTCTGCTAGTCCCCCCATATTTCACTTTGATGAATACATTATGGAAGCGATGACCACCCCCGACTTTCCTTGAGATGATATGCACCACTGTGCGTACTTCCCTCCACAGCAGTCCCATGACCAATATGTTGTGGAGTCCAAATACTTCATCCATAGTGAGCTTGATTTTTTTAATAACCCCTTACTTGAAACCCCTGCATTCGAACCACATACACCTTGTGGCCATTACATTGACACCCAATGTTTGGGTAAAGGGGCACCCATATCTGAGAGTCCAAGAGAAGCAATTCTCCACAACCCTCCTAGTGCATCTGGTAGTGTCGAATCTAGTACCATTATTATTCCCCATTTATAAGAACCTATAGAGTCCCATATCATTTCATATCACTCTAGGGATGATCCACTTAATCATTCCTTCATATTACATCAACAACATAGTCCCTCTAGACATTATTGTTTACCAAATTCTAGCTAGGGGAATCATTCCCACCTTAGCATACCATATCACTCCCATCCACCACATATGCTTGGGGGTATTATCCATGCTTGGGGGCATGATGACACCCATGACCACCTTCTCACTTGATTAACAAAAGTCTCGGCCTAGACCCCACCAATCTAGGTATGGTCAATTATCCTCCCATTCCTTGGATAGTTTTTCCTACTAGCTTCTTCGGCGAGCCATATATCGTAGATGCTTGATACCATATATTCAAATATTATACTTTATGTTTTACCACACTTACCACTTGGTCCCCATGTTTGACTTGGTGGGCGGGGATGATTCTAGACCTTATGTAGTAGTTTGTTCTCGTATTCCTCTCTTACCTTGATTCTTCACTAGGAAACATTCTTCCAAGAAGCATTAAGGCAACGTTTAGGACAAGTAAGACCACCTTCCTGAAAGTCATGGATCCTGTTTCCAATGGTCGGTTTGTCCACCATGATCGTCACAAGATTTAAGGCCTTCCCTCATTAAAAGAAAACTCTTTAATTTTTCTTTCGCAAATTGCGACCAAATCATAGATATGTTTGACGAACCGTCAGAACCATTGGAAAGCTCTCAGCAAGCTCTAAAATAGGTATTCATTCATTTTTTGTGATTTCCTATTTCATCTGAAATACTTTTTTCTACGAAGGGTCACTTCGCCACCTCTCAAAATCTAATTTCTCCACTTGCGCCACTTGTACTTGGGGCACCACTTAGCCTTCATACTTGTTGACGCTTGTGTTGATTTTCGTCATGAGTAACCATCTTTTTCTCATGCTTTTATGGTCCCCATCGGGCCCATTCTGTGTGGAAACATCATCAAGTTGTCCTTGCTCAGAGCATCTAAGTTAAGTCATCATCGCATTCTTGGAGTGCGTACCGAGTCCCTTTTTGCCTCCCGTCACAGTATTCCATCCATTCATGGTTTGTCCCTCTCTCGTGTAGCCCTTTTTGGCCTCCAGTCCCACTATCCCCCATCCCTCCAACAAAAGATAATAAAATATTCCAAGTGTTTAGATCTAGATTTTGGTTAATAATATTTTATTATGCAACATTATCAAGGATAACTCAATATTTTGTTATAAATAGGAGGGTTTTCCATTCATTCCCTACCTTTGATCCTTTTATCTTGGTCAATCTTTGATCCTCTTATGATTGTCTATCTTTTATTCATTTTTAATTTCTTTGGCTTATTGAGCTCCCTTTGAGTTCTACATGTCTTGGGTATTCTATAACCATTGAGACAGAAAACTTGAAGCTGAAGCGTTTGAGGAGAAGCAAGAACCCATCCCATTGAGGGGGACTCTCTATGTTCCCTTCCTAGGTGTTACATAATACAAAAAATTATTTATAATTCTTGTCTTGTCCATTGTGTAGAGACCAACCCTATAATTAACTAGATGAGCGCTAGGCTTTAATTTGTTTTTTTATTTTACACAGTAACTAGGAAATGAAACCATAATCGTACAAGTTGAAACTCAGTAAAATTAAATAACGTATATTAAGTCCATAAATTTAACTTATTAACACCTACATATATTTAACTTGATTGTAGGCACAATGAAATCATCATAATTAAAAACAATCTAACTAACACATGTACCGTTCACCCTTGGACGAGAACCAAACTTGACTTACTGCTACTTGAGCTCCGTTGCTGTCGTCTACCTCCAAGCCTGAAGGTTGTCGTGCTTAATCCGAATGTAATGACCCACTGGTTGACCTCCCAGCCTACTCCTTGGGTACTCTTCTTCCCCGTGGACCCCCGAGCTGCAATGGGGTTGTACAATGAAGGAATGTGCTAGCTGGTAGAGGTGAGCCCCTCTTGGCTCAAGAGTCCCCTCTCTATAATACTCTACCTCACCAAACTCACTATAACTCGTAACCACTAAAAATGACATAATTTTCTCCATCCAACAATAGGGTAAGCGAAAAGTTTATTTTCCCTTCCATTTCCCTTTCTTTTATAGAAGGCTTCATAAGTGACACTTGGAATTTCATGCATAAATAACTATTTTTTTATTACCCACAATTTGATTATTCACCCACCCATGTGTCACCCTCTCATCAAGACTCTCCAAAATAATTTACTTAATTATTCATTTAAAAATAGTATTTTCCTCAACCCAACAAGGCTTCCTATTTCTTCTCCTAGTTGTCTCTTGATTTCCCCCTTTTTACTCCTTAACTTGTGTTTATTACTGAAGTTAATTGATAATTTTCAGATTTGGTCCCCTAAGTATCTCAATTTGCCTTTTTTGACGAATATTCTTATGTTGGCTCTTGCCACATGGAGGTTCTCTAAATTTCTCAAATTTTAATTTAATAATCTTATTTTAATTCATCACCCTCTTCTCTTAATGAAGTTTTTAATAAATCTTTATACTTAACTCTATGTCCCTCTTTCCCCCTTTTGCTTAATTAAGTCTTATGTACTTAATATTTTATTTTAACAGGGAAAGGGTAGAGTTATCATGGTAAAATATTTTATCTCTTCCTATTCCTCCCTTACCCTAAGTTTTATTCTTGATTTAATTCCTTTGGTTCTAACATCATATGTCACTTGATATGAATTAGTTGGATTTTCATATATTGATTATATTGATTAGTTTGTTTAATGATGTTGAGGGTGTCAAGTTGGTCATGCCCTTCAAGAACTTCCATTTGAAGTTCCAAGGGTGCCATGCCTAAGAATTTATTTTTGATACCAAGGGTGCCAAGTCGGTCGTGCCCTTCAAGAATTTCTCTTGAAATTCCAAGGGTGCCACACCACTTGCCCTTCAAGTATCCAGTGGTTACGAGGGGAAATTATATGTGCAACGACAGAGACCCCTATCATCTCATATGTTGCCTGCTATAGTGAGACTAATGGTGTTGGGGATCAAGGAATCCACCTTGATGCACGCCCCCCAGAAATCTTCTTGAGCGAACCAAATTTGGGACCTGCCCTCACGACATCGTGATCTTCAAGGCGAAGGTACTTCGACCTTTCCAGCCTAAGTCATAGCGGGAAGCTAGTGGGTGAGATCAGGAACACTGTTCCACCCCTCCCATGTTGTTCCATCCAATTTTACAACCCCATCACCCATATGTGAGTCATTCGGCCCAGCAACTAACATGTTCCTGCAACCACTGACTTATCATCAGAGTGTATATATATATATATATCAAGTTCCAAACCGAACTTATAATTTCAAAGACAAAATATTAATTCCTATCAAACCAGATGTTGTCAGCTCATCATATGCGAGTGCCTCTGGTGGTTTCCTGTCATACTCAATAATCATCAGTAACAAAGTTTCTCATTGTTAGTCATTATCATAATAGCAACATCAACATGACCGTCATTCACATCGTTGTTCATTTTGAATCATAACTAATGTAAGTAGCTACCATAGGGACACATCCATCATGGTTATCATAATCATAACATCAATGGGAAATTAACATATCCATCAAAGCCATCATCATCGTAACATCAATAGAAAACATACCTATCCATCAAGTCTATCATCATCATGATATCAATAGAGAACATACATATCCATCAATGATGTCATCATCACAGTATCAATAAAGAACATACATAACCATCAAATCCACTAATAATAGAGTCATGTGTCTGGATCCTCAACCTGAGGTCCTCAAAGAATAAAGTATGAAGGATCAGTGTCCATCAACCAAAGTGGGGCACTACACATTGGATATTTTGGAGAAACTCTTATTTCATTTTGTTGTTTAGTTGCTTTATTTGCATAGATCTGGGTTTATTTTTAATTTGTTTTGATAATCTATTGCAGATATAAGAATTTGAATAGCCACATTTGTTGTTAGGGTTGTTTTTCATGTGCAGCTAAAGTGATCTATTTTCGTACACTTGTGTTAATATTTCATACTAACAAAAATGTTGCTCCTTACAAAAAATATAATGCAGCTGAGAAGGGACATGGACCTCAGCTTGGAGAGCAACATAATAAAGGTGATGGTAGGGGACCATTGCAATATTGGATTTTGTGGCAAATATCATCGCAAGAAGGATTGTCCTTTATACCAGGGTGGTAGGCCTCAAATATATAGTGCTCAAGGGTTGTAGATAGTTGGGGATGTGGGCCATAACATTCCTCGGATTTATGCACCTGTGGACAATACGCAAGAAGATCACCAGGCATCTATTATTGAAATGGAAAGAAATCTCTATGGTCAAGTCAATTCTATTTTGATTGACCCTGGATTTAATTATAGTTGTGTTAAGCCTTACCTGGTGGATAAGTGTGGATTGAGAAAATAAGTGCATGCAAAATCTTGGTTGGTTCAGTTGGCTACATGTACTAAGAAGAGAGTTCATCATTGGGTAAGTGCTTGCACATTTGAATTGAATGGAATACCTACTTCAACGCATTTGAATGTGCTTCCATTGGGATTATATATTAAGATTTTGGGTATGGATTGGTTTTACCTCCATGTGACCAAAGTATATTATTAGGCTATTTAATTTCTAAATAATAATGGGGAAAAAATAATCTTGCAGAATAAGAAGATGGCTACATCAGTTAGAATGGTTACAACTATGCAGGAAAAGCACAATCACAGGAAAGGGTGTGTACTATTTGTTGTTCATATTTCAAGTGATAAAGGTAAGTATATTGAGGATGTAGATTCCTTGAAGGGGTACCTGGTTTTACAACAATTTCAGGATGTATTTCCAGGAAATATTTCAGATTTTCCTCCCCACAGGGAAGTATACTTTCCTATTAAGTTGGTACCAGGCGTGATACCAGCATTAAAAGCAACTTATATGATGAGCACTCCAGAGCTAGTGGAATTGAAGTTGTAGTTGAAGGAAATGCTTGAGAATGGATACATTAGGCAAATTTTATCTCCTTGGGGTGCATCGATATTGTTTGTGAAGAAGAAGGATGGTACTCTTAGGTTATGCATTGATTACAAACATTTGAACAAGGTGACGATTAAGAACAAGTACCCTTTGTTGAGAATCGATGATTTGTTTGACCAGTTGAAGGGAGAATCAATGTTCTAGAAGATTGATCTGAGA
This sequence comes from Pinus albicaulis, assembly GCA_034641835.2. NCBI lineage: Eukaryota > Viridiplantae > Streptophyta > Pinopsida > Pinales > Pinaceae > Pinus > Pinus albicaulis. Next base: position 983,243,815 of record CM076584.1, on the reverse strand, counting down.
TTGAGATATCATCAGGTACACATCAAAGAAGAAAACATATACAAGGCTAATTTTCAGAACAGGTATGGGCATTATGAGTCTGTTGTTGTTCCTTTTGGTTTGATTAATGTTCCAACTACTTTCATGTGTTTTATGAATAGTGTGCTGCGTCCTTATCTGGACAAGTTTGTGATTGTTCATTGATGATACTCTGATATATTCTACAAATGAGGAAGAGCATGCCGAACAATTAGCAACATTATTGAGCTTGCTAAGAGAGCAGCAGTTGCATTCCAAAATTAGTAAATGAAGTTTCCTTCAGACAAAAGTACATTACTTGGGACATGTTGTTTCCAAGGGAGGCATAGTAGTGGATCCAGGAAAGATAAGAGTTATCATGGAATGTGCAGCTCTTAGAAATGTGGATGAGGTCATGTCATTCATAGGGTTAGAAGGTTATTATAGGAGTTTCAACGAGAACTTCTCACGAATTTACCGTCCTATTACATCAATACAGATAAAACACAAGAAATTTGAATGGACAGAGGAATGTGAAAATATTTTTGAGCAGTTGAAGCAGTTTCTTACAAATGGTCCAGTTCTAAAGATTGCATATTCATATAAAGAGTTTGTGGTTGTAATAACCCCAGGTTAAAATTTCATGTAATAAAAGTTAATAAATGCAAAATAAGACCACAAACAAGGGACACTTATTCCAACATGAATGTTGGAAAAATATCCTACTGGGCATCACTTGTTATGTTTTTATGGCTAAGGGGAAATTAAAAAAGGAAATGGCTAAGGATTTGGAAAGAAAAAAGGTATTTTTGGCACATTATTTATGAAAATAAAGGAAATTAGGATAAAAGGAAGGTGAAAGGCGACAGGTTGCATGTGATGAGGAAATCGAAGGAAACTAATGGAAATTGAAGAAAATAGAGGCCTCATTAATAAAAAGGCTTATGAGGATAATTTGTAAATATGTTGTCAACATTTTATCAGTTCAATTTTAGAATTATTCTTAGAGAGGAGAAGAGCACCAAGAGGAAAAAGAAAGAAAATAAGGAAAGGAAAGGAAAAGAAAGGAAAGGAAAGGAAAGACAAAGAAGAACAAGGAAAGCAAAGGAAGGTAAGGATTAAGAAACTTAAACGAGAATACTTGCAGGTAATAGGTTGCATGTATGATTTCCTAGATGGTTTTGACATGCATGGTATGTGGATGTTTGTATTTTTTTTTTTGCTATCATTGGCATGGATTTTGTCGAGTTTCGACAGTGGATTTTAACTTAGCCTTGCCATTTTCGGATAGCCATGGTGTGATGGGATTGTTCTCAGTTTTAAGCTTTGGATTACCAAAATATTTTGGATATGGGTGAGTTGGTCTCAAGAAAATTCCAAAGGCCTAGGAATCCCTTGACCAGTAATGGCGGGATACACGGTAAATATTGAGGGCAGAGACAAGAAATTTTCTCAAGGTATTGGTGAAGAAATTCCAAGGCATCCAAGCTCAGTTTGGTTTTGTCATCTCAACACTGTTTTGGGTGAGATCATGGTATGGAGAGGGTGGAGGTGGTTTAACCTCTAGATTCCCTTGGTTGTATTTGGATTGGTTTATCCCATGAGATACCACATTCATGCTTAGAATATGGCACAGGGGTGATTGGCTGAAAGAAATAATTGGTTCAGCCAATCTATGGTTAGGTGGAGCATGGAAGTCCCAAACTTGGTCGATATTTTCCTATGTTTAATAAAACTAATTTTCTCTTGTTTTTGATGAGGAAATGTACTGCTTATTATGTGGCTTTAATGGTTGTTCTCTTATTGTTATTTATTTGGTTATAAGTTGGTTATAAGCATGGTTTTACGACATATCTTAGTCATGGCTATTTTCATGTTTTTACTTGTAACTGAATGGATAATGAATGCAATACCTAATTGGTGTTATGAAAACTAATGTGAGAAGGTGTTATGACAACTAAGTGAACCTTCTTGTTAAACGTCAGATAATTTTCAGTCCCTTATGATCAAACTTGCATTCATGACATGTAGGTTACATATTTACCAAGTGCTTGAAAGAATGTCAGTCCTGGTTGGGGATGGTCAGGTCAATTCTTTGTTTCAGTTTTTGGTTTACAAGCATTGTTTCTATGTCATTTATGTTCTATGGAAGTTTCACTGAGTTCTGGGTAAAGAGCCGAGTCTTGGCACTGAAAAAATTGCATAGAATTCAAATTCGTTGGCATATAACTGAGAAGAAAAGTCCATAGTCACATGGGGGTAGGCTTATGGGATTGACTGGGGACCCATAGTCACATGGAGCCTTTTCAAGGGAGTGATTGGGGCCCTAGGTCAGTGAAAAAGTGAGTTGTCTCAAGGGTTGGACACCTGGAGGGGTTAGGTTACTCCTAGAGGTCCTGTGGCACTTGAGGGAAGTCAGTAATGTCTTAAGTTGTCAAATCCATTTTCTTAAGGTAACATAAGAGGTTGATTCTTATCATAGTGACCATCAACTCATGTTTACCCGGGGCAAGTCGATGAAGTGGGAGGAGGTGTTACAGGGTGGTATCAGAGCATGGTTCAACACTTGGACTGGATGGGTTGAATGCATGTTGTTATGCATTCATTGTCATGGTTAAGGTTGTCATGCATGAGGTTATGGTATGAAGGATATGTCATTATTATGCTATTGGTATGTTATGATGTTGATGTGTTGGCTGAGATAGAGTGGGAGATGTAGATCATCAGAGTGAGGTTGCAGCACTAGACTTTGGGGCAAGAGCATATCGCCATACATGTATTGTATGTTTGGCACACATGTATGCTGGTTAATGATTTTTACAAGCTTTAGGGTTGTGTACATGTCTGTCAGTCCATGGTTGTTGCAGTTACATGTATGATAGATGTTAGTTAATCAATGTGATCATACATACCTGTGTTAGTTAATCATGAAGGATTGTAACTTGTTGTCATATGCATTGTGGTTGTATGCATGATGGTTATGGTAATTGTACCTATGATCTTGATGTTATATTTATCATGTTAATTTGGATTTTCCTATGTAGATGGTTAGGGTTATGACAGTCAAATATGAGTCGACCTATTTGTGATAATGTGTTGTATTAATCTAGACTGACTGTGCTTATGTGATTGTTATGCATGAATGAAAATTGTTTATGAGTTTATGATGTGAACATGTTAGATAATTACTGATATGGAAATCATTTCCTTATTTATGTTTGAGTTGATATGTTGTGAAGTTAAATTGTGCTAATACAGATTGAGTGTGCAAACAAGAAAGTCTCCTGTGAGATACATTAAGGTATGAGTTTGATTATGTTGTCTATTTGGTGTTCGAGTTTTTGATTATGTCGCCTATTTGGTATGAGTTTGCTTATGTCATCTATTTGGTGCTTGAATGTTGATTATGCCATCTGTTTGATGTTTGAGTGTTTGGTGTCCATTGTGTCATCTATTTTTTGTTTGAATGTTTGACTAGTTGCATGATATGAGTTTGTATCTATAAGATTGTATGAAGGAATGATATTGTTCGAGATGGTTGCACTAACACATATGTGCTGAGAACAGTTGATGTGTACTTGAGTGTAAGTAGGTGATAGTTGTAGCATTATGTATTATGACTGATGAATGTGAGTTGATTATTGATTTTGACATGGTTGTTAAACTTGGTAAAGGTAGATTTCAAATTAATAGATGTGATGTTTTTATCTTTGGAACATGTGGCTGACATGTGTTTCCTATTACAAGGCAACGTGTTGGCACAAGAAGGTAAGATAACTGGTATATTGTTATATTTATTTATACACTCACATATTATTTTTTATGGAAATATGATACAGGGAATGACATCGAAAACATACTGCCATGAAATCTTGGAGAAGGCTCAGGTTGAGCTTTCCTTTGGAAGTATTAGAAAGTCATGGGGATTGATTCATGGTGTTTGTTGCTAGTCTTGTGCCTTTGGTATTTTGTGATTTGTTGTGCTTGATTGCGAATTTGTTTATTTCTAGTTTATGGCCATACCACTTTGTTTGTGGTGTAGTATTGCCATTGGTTTTCATGGGTTTATTCTTGGTTGCTTTTGGTTCTTGCGTTTTATGGTTTGAGGGTCTTGGGGATTACTTGGGGAAAGAGGGAAGTTGATGGAGCTCAGGGAGAGCTGTGTGGCATCTGACAGGTAATATAAGACCCAAATGAATCTCGGTGCATGTATAAGGGAAGCTGAAGGAAAGAATATGACAGCCAGTTGGAATGGTTGGGTCCATTGGGGTAAATGGATAGTGGAAGGACAATCATGAGAAAGGTAACAGGAAAGGTAAGTAAATGGATATGAGGTGTCAAATGCCTTGGCTACGTTGGGAACTATTTTTCTCAATGTTGAGCATGCATTGCATGAATAAAGGGAGTTCTCTTAATCTGGACCTTTTGCTACCTGGTAATTATGTTGTGATCATGATTATGCTAATTATGCTAATATATATATATATATATATATATATATATATATATATATATATATATATATAACAGGGTTGTTAGAGATCATGATTGTTTTATGCTGATTTTTATATGTATATATATGTTTGTATGTCATTTTCTAACAAGGTCGTCAAGGATCATTCTTGTGGAGCAATGCTTGTTTATGCAGGTGAATGGCATGAAGAGGTTCCTGGTCTTATGTGGAGTCAAGTGGGAAGAGTAGTCTTGGAATATCTATGAGGTCAGTATCATGTAAATATGAATTGATATTATGTGATTATACTATGTCCATGTTTATGTGATGGACAGGGAATGTTGAGGGATACATCAATGCAATGAAAGCAGTATGATATGTGGCATGCTGGGACAAGCATGGATAAGACACTAGAAGCAAGGTTGCTTGGTAGGATAGTGTGGTTTTAGGATGTGCAATACCGATGTCGTGTTACATGTAGCATATGAAGTATTGTGTACAAATTATATTGTGTGCATGTTGCATATATAGTGTTGTGTGCATGTTGCATATATGATGTTGTGCTAAGTGCATGTGGTATATGCAGTGCTATGTACAAATGGTGCTAGATACCGATGGTGCTAAGTGCATGTAGTATATGCAGTGCTATGTAAAAATGGTGTTATGTACATGTTGTGAATGCGATGCTATGTACATTTGGTGTAGTGTACATGTTGTATATGCGGTGCTATGTACATATGGTGCAATGTAAAAGATGTACATGCGGTGTTGTGTACATATGGTTCCGTGTGCATGATTGTACATGTGGTGTTATGTGCATGTGGTGCTATGTACATGTGGTGTTGCGTGCATGTGGTTTAATGTACATGTGGTGCTATGTACACGCCGTACAATTGGTTATGTGTACACATTGTGCAGGTGGTGTGGTGTACATGTGGTGTTGTGCACACGTTGTACAAGTGGTTTCGTATACCTGCAATGTTGTTTACACATTGTGCAGGTGGCACTGTGTATAGGTGGTATTGTGTACATGTTGTAGATGTGGTATTGCGTACACATTGTACATGTTGTGTTGTGTATATTTGGTATGGTGTTATAGGTATTGTGTAGTCGTTGTATCGCGACATGTGTATTCGTGGTATTGTATGGTGTGTACATATATGTGTTATGTTGTACATTGGGTGTAGGTGTATGTATTGTGTTGTACACCGGGTGTAGGTGTATGTGTTGTGTTGTACACCGAGTGTAGGTGTATGTGTCATGTTGTACACTAGGTGTAGTTGTATGCGTTGTGGTGTACACCAGGTGTAGGTTTATGTGTCGTGTTGTACACTAGGTGTAGGTGTATGTGTTGTGTTGTAGACTGGGTGTAGGTGTATGTGTTGTGTTGTACACCCAGTGTAGGTGTATGTGTTGTGTTGTACACCATAGGTGTATGTGTTGTGTTGTACACCATAGGTGTATGTGTTTTATTATACACCAGGTGTAGGTGTATGTGTTTCGGTACATTGTGTATGTGTATGTGTTGCACAGTGTGATGGGATAAATAGGTATGATATTTTATGGCCCTTTTTGTTGTTATTAAGGTTTGAGGCGGTTTAGTCCCTGGATTCCCTTATGGTTGTGTTGGAGCGAGGTCCCCTAACAACAATTTTGATGCAATTTTGTAATAGTTTAGTTTGGCGCAGGGGCTTTGGGGCGGGTCAAAGCCCCTAATGAATTGTAATGGGTCAAAGGGTAGACCAAGGGGCCGCAGACCACAGTTTTCGGACCATAGAGTAGCGCAGGATAATATATTATAAATAGATGAATAGATCAAGTATAAAAGTAAGTTTTGATTAAGTCTGGAGGTGAATGTTGGATCTATGATACTCGTTGTGTGGATTGTCTGGGTAAGGGCTCCTGCTGGTTGTGTGGGCAGAAACCCTAAGTCCTACTGTGTGTGGACCCCACGCACTGTGTGCGCGGGTGTATGAAAGAGTCTGTAAGTGGAATCTGAAGCATTAATGAATGAGAAGACATTTTTCTGATAGTGGAATATCTCTGTGTTCTGTTATGAGTTGCGATATATGTTGATTTCCAAGTTATGTTTGTGTACTGAATACTGTTAGTTAATTGATGCGCACGTGGATGCGATGCTTTAAAGTGAATGCATAGATATGGTTATGTTTGGTCATATTGATTCTGTTAACTGGTCATATTATGATTTATGGGCTTCGCACAAGTTATTCAGCCAAGTATATTGTTAGGGGTTTTTGGTTAGGGGGTCCTCGGCACAGGTCTATTCTAGATCTGAAGGCACCCGCTTCATTAAACTCTCTCTCTCTCTCTCTCTCTCTCTCTCTCTCTCTCTCTCTCAGGGTGCGGAAACTTGGTTCCAACACCCTCCCATACTACTTCAGGTTAGAACTTGACTTGCGCAAGTAGGTCATTGCCGAAAGGGCCAGTAGTAAAGGGGTTTGCTGGTAAAACTCAAGCCTGAACCTAGGTCAAGACCCCTCAAACCAATAGGCTGCTATTGAGGGTTGAGGTGGTTTAGGCTCAAAATTCCCTTGTTGCTTAAAGGGAAGGCACTAGGTGCTTGTTGGGTTGGGAAACCAATTCAATATGCATATGGAAAGGATAAAGAACAAAGGCAGAAGCAAAGAATTTTTTGAAATATAAGTATCAATAATTTACTTCATTTTTAACTATGTATGTGATCTATGATTTTGATAATGATGGTTGCATTTTGAGCTAACCAGATGTGACATGTTTATAAATGATGATTTGATCAAACAACTAATTTGACTTGTTGTGGCAAGAAGTAAACAAAATTGCAAGTGTACCTTGTTTATGAGCCACTAGTGAGGTATGGATTGAATTTATTTCAATTCCTTTTTAGTCTAATGGAAATTATGTGCTTGGTATAGAAAAGCACGGAAATGCCCGGTTGGGGTGGTTGAAATTCGTTGCAAGAATTAACAGATGCAAAAGGAATTGGAAAAGGCAGCAGTATGTTGGTAAACCACTTCATGAGAAAGGCCATTGTGGGACAATATTACCCAATAGTGCCCATTGATTTCCATGAGCATGTTGTGACTGGTATGATGGTTTTGAGGCAGGGATATGCCTTGGTTGTTTGAACTTCCGATGCAAGGAATTCTTGCCAAGGGAGGGATCGCCCGGGATAAGGGATGCCGAGGAACTTGGAAGATGAGTGAATGCATAGAAGGGGGTTGTGGGATTTCTTGAGGGACTGTGTAGTAGAGAAGGGAAGGTTGGGGATGGATTTTTTTTGGTAATTAGCATCGTTGGATGGAATCAGATGCACTTTGGGAGTGTGCCCTAGAACAATGAGCCGGTAACTATTCACTGAGAGTACAAGTGGCATAGGATTGTAGCACTGGACATTGTATGCAGGTTGAATTAGGCAAATGATTTTGGAATTTCTAGGAAGTGTTTGGTCAATTTAGTGTGTCCTAAATTGCTGCATTTAATTTGTCAATCCGAGAATCGTAAGCTGATGAAGTGCGGCATACTTAAGAAATTACTGAACCAATAACTCCCTTTTCTGATCCTCCAGATCACACTAGGTGCAAGAGGAGAGCATACTTCAAGAAGTTATCAAGTTTTCCCCTCTTTTAGAATTTTTGTGTGTTTTTTTTTTAAAGAAATTGGCTACCTAGTTACACTTCCCCGGCAACGGCGCCAAAATGTTTGGTCAATTTAGTGTGTCCTAAATTGCTGCATTTAATTTGTCAATCCGGGAATCGTAAGCTGATGAAGTGCGGCGCACTATATGTACAAGATAACCTATTTCTTAACTTTTTGTCGTTTTTGGTTTTCTAAGGTGAAATGGAAATTCTAAGATGAAAACAAGTTTGGTTATGTTTGTTCAAGGAAGTGATATCCCCTATAATGATTTACCAACTTGAAACTTTAAAAAGCAATTTGAAATTTACAATGACAAGACTTGTAAGAAAATGAAAATGTGCTGCTGAAATGAAAAGGTGCTGCTAATATAATAAATCAAAACAATGAACTATTGAGCATGAAAACTAAACTATTCTTGCTGCCAACTAAACATAAAAGAAACTATGCTTAAGGAAATTCAAAATTGCAACAAAATAAATCTAAATCAGATTACATCAATTTATCTTCTGATCCTTCATCATTAGTCCAACTATGATTTTCGGAAGTAATCATAAACAGCTTGAGTAACTGATATCTAACTTGCAGAAAGTAAACTAATATCAAACCATACATTCATGATTCAATCCCTCACCATCAGTCCAGCTGTGGCTTTCGGAGGCAACTGAAGATGTCATGCACGATTTAATATATCTAATTTTACAGAAAGGAAACTAATACTAAACTACACATTTCATAATACAATCCCTCACCATCAGTCCAGCTGTGGCTTTCGGAGGCAACTGAAGATGTTATGAGCAGCTTAATATATCTAAATTTGCAGAAAATAAACTAATACTAAACTACACTTTCATAATACAATCCCTCACCATCAGTCCAGCTGTGGCTTTCAGAGGCAACTGAAAATGTTATGAGCAGCTTAATATATCTAAATTTAACTACTGAAGCAAATAAGCAAAACTGAAATGAACAAAGCAATACTGAAATTAAACAGAAACTATGAAAAGCAAATTAGCAGCAGAACAATGTTAGTTCCATGTCATTAGGCAAAAATCTATGAAAATGCCCGGGCTGCCTATCTATAACCTGAAACAAGAACACTTATCAGTGATTAACAACATAAAACATGAAAGACAGAAGTGAAATGTAAATTATGGAAGTTTATAAATAGAAATGAAGCAAATGCAATGTATAAACATATGAATGGATTATGGCACAATGAGCTTTAAAGAAACGAAATGAGAACTATACATTAATGCACAAAACCTTAGCTGAGCAGGGGCCCTCTACACCAGCCTTGGCAACGATCTTCAAATACGAATTTCAGTTGAAAACAGAGTCTTCTTATATTAAAAAGCAGTCATTACAGAAAGGTGATGTTACGGCACAAGTGCAGCGTAATCACATTACAGAGCAAACTAATAAAAGATAACAAAGACTAACATCGACTAACTCTATATGCGTATGCAAACACATTATATATAACAAAAGAAATATAACTGTCTCCTAAAGTTCATGCTGGTGGAGAACACGTAGACCATTACGTCCACGGATCTAGGATCATGGCCGTGTTGGAAAGTAAATCTACGAGGAGTGGATGCTTGAATTCGACTAAGGAGCCATGTACAGATGTTGATTTATCCTCCGCAGCTTAGAAACGGCCGTATGAATCTTCATGTGACACGAAACAGAGTCCTGCCAACATGAGACTCTATGGTTGACTTCCATGTGGACGCCTTTGACCGCGGCTTCTTTAGATGAGTTTGCTCGAACCAATAGGACACGAACCATGTCCACGTCATTCCTGACCTACCCATGTGGCTCGTTTTCTTTGTAGACACCTGTAGCATAGAGTTTCACAAAATAGCTGCGGAAAGTTGCAGCAGCTGCGGAAAGTGGCAAGATTCCGCAGCTGAATGAACAAAATCTAAATCAAATAGAAAACAAAAAAATATAATTAAAAACCATGTTAGATGCTCTTTTGCACATGATATTGACAACTTGGGAGGTTCAGGTGAGTGAAAAAGGTATAGAAAAGTGTATGGAAAAGATGAAGATTTGAGACTCAACATACCCCCACTGTGAAGGTGTTGCATGTCCTCATGCAACCAAAATTTTGATAATCTTTCTTCAGTTCATGTGCCTTGACACTTCAGCCAGCACATCCAATCCTCTCCTCTTCTTCCTTGGTACTGCCAACATTCTGGGTTTCTTCATTAAGCACCTAAATTTGATATTAACGAGTGCTCTGCTCAACTTCTGGTGTTTCCTTTTCAATTTCTTATTCTTTTTCTGCCATATTCCCAAATGTAGCATGGTATTATCATGGATGATTTTGTCCAGTTTGCCTTGTTCTTTCAATGTCTCATTTTCATTTTTGATGTGCCTATTTAAAAGCTCTAGCTCAAAAATTTCTTGTTTTAGTGATTGGACCAAATCATCCTGCAATATATGAGGCTGAATGGACGAAGTACTTGGACCTGTGGCTGCCTTTTCCAAAGATTCTATATAGTCATATACTTCCTGCTGCTTGGGGTCTATTTCAGGTGTCATTTTTATTGGGCTGTCCCCAAAATGCCGTGAAGGAGAGTTATCTTCAAAATCTGGCTCAGAAGGGCTCACATCAATATCTTGCTGAGAATGGGATGGAGTATGTTCAATATCTGATTGGGAATGAAATGAACCAGGTTCACTAACTGACTGAGATGGACTATGGTCAGCTGGGGACTGTTCAGATGTCTCCTCACCCAAATCAATGAAATGAAGACCCTTAATTTGTGTTTTCCTCAATTTCCCTTTAAGTCTGCTGCTTCTTCTCACACGCTGTGGTACACTATCCTTTTGTTTTTGTTTTCCTTTCTCTGTCTTCTTGGGTATAGATGACTGTTTTTGAAGATAAACTAATCTTTCAGATAACACTTGATGATCTTCTTCTTCAGAAGAAGGAGTTTTATATACAACCTCAATAATTTTTCTCTCTTTTGGTGTTATTGGCTTCTTACCCTTGATTTCTTTCTTCTTCCTCTTTGACAGTCTCTCTTCCCTATCAGTTTTTTTAATTGCAGTAGTAGGAGTATTTTGGATTTCATCAATTATTCTTTTTCTCCTACTTCTTCTTGCTGTGCTACCTTTAGGAATTCCCTGAGTAGGAGTAATTTGGGTTTCAACATTTATTCTTTTTCTTCTACTCCTTCTTGTTGAACTACCTTCAGGAATTTCCTGAGGTTCCTCAAAGAAATTTCTAACTAGAAATTGTTCCCATGTGTCTTTCTTTTCCTTTAACTCTTTTTCAATCATAATTTTTACAAGGCCGTGGTGATATAGATGGGGTTCTACATCTCTCAAATGTTTCTGAACAGTCACAGACATTTTCTTCAAACTATTGAATAGAAAATATGGGAGATTGAGAGTTTGATTATCTAGAAAATTCATCAATAACCTGGTATGGTACATATACATGGACCCAAAATGGCCTTCACATGTAATGAATTTTTGAACAACTAGCAGTAAAGTAGCCCATTCCTCTTTCAATGCATGCACAGGAATTCCTCTTTTAAAAACAGTTATGTCCATACCTTGGTTTCGTAAGATTGTTCTCCATGCTTCATCACTGATGCTTTTATTCTTAAACCAACGCTCACCCTCCTGAAGAAGTTCCGTGGCTGTTGCTATAGATGCTTCATTGACCGCAAACTTAAGGTCTCCAATCTCTGCTTCCAAGCCATTGAACGACCTTGCGAATGCCTTCGTCACTTCTTTATGATAACCTCTGAATTTTTGGATAAACCGCAGCCAATTTGCTTTCTTCAATATCTCCTTTACTTGCGGATATCCCTCTATAAACTTGGGTCCTTCCGGCTCTGCTCTTAGCAATTTACCCATTTCTCTTTTCTGCTCTTCACAAATTTTCCTGCGTGAGGGTTCAAATGGAAATAGAACGGTTGAATGCACAGGAACGAGCACAATGACTGTGGGAATGTATCATAAAATGGGAATGAGCACCATAAACGGAATGGAGTGAGACTGTGGGTAGATATCCGAGAGTGAGAATGAGCACAATGAACGAAATGGAGTGAGACAGAACAGAGTGGGGTTTCGTAAACACGGCAGAGACACGACAGAGATATTAACAAAGTATAACACATTCGGCAGCGTTTTGAATTTTGGTGGCTGCACAATAAATATGAGCACGTTTTAACAACGGTTATGGATTTATGCGGCTGTAAGAGTCCGTGGTCAAATCAAATATGTCTCATTGTCGCCGGTGGAATATTGGAACATGAGTGAAAATCGGAAATTTAATGATGGAACCGTTTGTGAATGAATGCGAGAGGATAATATGGAGATCGTGAAAGGTTACGGAATTGTCAATATAATCATTGCACGTAATGGATAGAGCGCATGGTTCAGAACTATATAAAAATGTGTTTTTCAATGCTATTTGAAATAAATTTTATTCATACCTTTGGAATCTTTGCCTTTTCCCTTGGTCTTCAACTAATTGATCTCCATTGGTGTCTTGAATGCTCCATGTCTTCATTTTTGATCCTCTCACCTGCATTTTATTTCATAATTATGGAAATAACGTCTGACTGTACATTCTTTTTGAAAACAGAGTAGTAGCTGCGGAATCTGCTTCTGGTTGCGGAAACTGGAGTCAGCTGCGGAAACAGATGTCAGCTGCGGAAACTGACACAACTCTTACTTGGATGAATGGAAATGAACAGATGACAAATGACCAGATGGAAATGGTCATGAAAAAGATTTTTATTGATGGAATGGAATGAAATGGATAAAATGAAGTGGAATGGGGTGAAATGAAATGAAATGAAATGAAATGAAATGGAATGAAGTGGAATGAAATGAAGTGGGTGGTGACAAAACTTGTGAAATGAAAGAGAGATTTTTTTTTTTGGAAAATATAGAGTGTCAGGTGTTCCTGATTTTCACCCTATATTTTCTGTATAAGACTGCCAATCAATGATTGGTTTTCAGGCTTATAGCATTTTTTTTTTTTTTTAACTGAAAAGAACAAAAGCTAGGCTGGTGGAGAAGAAGAATTCTTCTGTACCAGCCTGATTGCAGAACTTTCTTGAAACAATTTGACAAAATCCTCTTTTGAGAGTGGCTTATGATAAATTTTCAATCTATGGCCATTCACAATAAGAGGAGTTTGAAACTCATCAATGGTCTTGATTCTTACCGCTCCATTGCTAAAGATCTTGTCAATCTCATATGGCCCAAGCTAATGAGTCTGAAATTTTCCTTGAAAATATTTAAACTTGGAATCAAATAACAATGCCCAATCTCCTTCTTGAAACTTCTTCTCTTTGATATACTTGTCATGCCATTTATCTCTTTGATATTGAACTAGATCAGTTCTTAGAATTGCTTCTTGTCTGATCTCATCTAGCTCATTCAACTGCTCCATTCTATGCTTTTGGGCTTCTGATAAGTCCATCCCCAACTAAACTGCTATCTTGAAGGTCTTGACTTGGAACTCAATGGGGAGCAAGACTTCTTTCCCATAAACAAGTTCATAGGGAGAATGTCCTGTTGTATTCCTCCATGTAGTTCTGTAGGCCCACAAGGCTTCTGGAAGCCTTTCCGCCCAATCTCTTCTATGTAGATGAACAGTTTTGGTGATGATACTTTCAAGAACTTTGTTTGTGGACTCCACTTGACCATTTGCTTGTGGATGGTAAGGAGTAGATCTTCCGTGCTTGATTTTGTATTCTTCCATCAACTTCTCCACCAAATTGGATGTGAATTGGCTCCCCTGATCTGTCACAATTTCTCTTGGAACACCAAAGCGAGTAAAAATATCTTCATAAAGAAAATGAACAACTGAATTTTCAGTAGCAGATACTAATGCTTTAGCTTCTACCCATTTAGTAACATAATCAGTACAAACCAATATATACTTCTTTTGCTTGGATGGTGGATTAATAGGTCTAATGAAATCTAAAGCCCACTTTTCAAAGGGTTCAATGAGTACCGTGTTTGCAGTGGCATTTCATTTGAAAGGGTAGGTTTCCCTACTCTTTGGCAGCTGTCACACCTTTTGACATATTGTTTTGCATCTTTGAAGAGGGAAGGCCAATAATATCCTAAAGAAAGGATTTTATAGGCCGTCCTTTTATCTGCAAAGTGTCCGCCGCATGGTTCATCATGACATGCCTTAAGAATATCAGGCATTTCATCTTCCCTGACACATCTTCTGATCACAAGATCTAGCCCTGTTTTAAACAATTCGTTAGAAATCCATGAATATTTTGAACTCTCCTGAATAATTTTTCGTTTTTCACTTGGAAATAAATGTGAAGGCAGTTTTCCTGTAACCAAATAGTTAGCAATATCTGCATACCAAGGAGTCTTAATAGTTATCGCAAACAAGTATTCATCAGGAAACTTATCCTCTACAGGAGAATCTTCTTTAGTATTCTGAATCCTAGACAAGAAATCAGCTACTGTATTTTGTTTTCCTGGTCTATCCAACACAGTAATATTCAATTCTTGCAAAAGTAAAAGCCATCTTGTCACTCTGCCATTAGTAACAGGTTTGTTCATCAAATATCTAATTGCAGAATGGTCAGTATGAATAAAAGTTTCATAGCCTGTTATGTAATGTCTAAACTTATTAATTGCATGAACAACAGCTAAAAACTCTTTTTCAGTCACAGTATAGTTCAACTCCGTGGGAGTCAAATTTTTACCGGTGTAATAAATGGCATAAGGAACTAAATCTTTTTGACCCAACACAGCTCCTAGAGCTGTATCTGAAGCATCCGTAGAAATATGAAAAGGGAGTTTCCAATTTGGTCCTCTCAAGATAGGTGCTTCAGATATTCTTGTTTTCAAAGTTTCAAAAGCTGATTGACAATCAGGATCCCATTTAAATTCACAGTCTTTTGTAAGCAACTTGAAGAGTGGAGATGCCATTTTAGTGAAGTTTTCTATAAATCTTCTATAGTAACCAGTAAATCCTAGAAAACTTCTAACATCTCTTTGACAATTTGGAATAGGCAACTTGGAGATGACTTCTACTTTTGATCTATCAACCTTAATCCCATCTCCCGAAATATGATGTCCTAAAACAATCCCTTCAGTAAACATCATAAAGCATTTTTCATGGCTTAATGAAAGGTTTGTTTCTTTACATCTTATGAGAACTTTTTCCAAATTTTCTAATGCCTCTTCAAATGAATAACCATAAACTGTAAAATCATCCATATAAACCTCTACACAATCATGGATTAGATCAGAAAAAATTCCTAGTACTGCTCTTTGGAATGTTGCTGGTGCATTACATAACCCAAAAGGAAGCACTCGGTAGGAAAAAGTTCCCCATGGACAAGTGAATGTGGTCTTATCTTGATCTTCAGGTGCTACCTGAATTTGATTATAGCCACTAAAACCATCCAAAAATGAAAAGTACTTTTTACCTGCTAATGTATCTAATACCTGATCAATAAAAGGCAAAGGAAAGTGATCCTTCAAAGTTGCTTTGTTCAATTCCCCGTAATCAATGCATACCCTCCATTTACCATTCTTTTTAGGTACTATAACCAAAGGAGAAACCCATCGGCTATCTGAAATTGGATAAATGAAGTTTACATTGAGTAGTTTTTGGAGCTCTTCTTTCACTATCTCCCTAAGATTTGGATTCATCCTTCTTTGAGGTTGTCCGATTGGTCTACTGTTTTCCTCAATATAGATATGATGGATGCAAGTCTTAGGATCAATACCTTTCATGTCAGTATACTCCCATGCAAATGCAATAGAATGTTTTTGCAAGATTTTGATTAGTTCTTTTTGTTGTGACTTTTCCAAATGTTTGTTGATATTCAATGTTTTTCCTGGAAAAATCTCAATGGTAGAACTACCAAACTCTTTCATAGAGTAAAGAGACATTTGTCTTGATGATAAATATTCTATGTCAGATTCCAACTGAAATTGTGTGGGGTCATATTCTGAAGATATCTCAAAATTTTCTAATGTGTTCAAAATTTGACTATCCTCACTGATTTCAGAAATGGTAAAGACAGGTTGTATAATGTCCTCATCATCGACCCATTCATTGTCTCCTACTTCTGTGATTGCTTTTGCTGGAGGATACAAATTGAATTTTTTTGTCGAATTACCATTAGAAATGTACATATCCCCAGATCTACAACTAATAAAAGCATCAGCTGTGGCTAGCCAAGGTCTTCCTAAGATAAGTGGGTGCCCTCCTAGATTAATCTTGGGAGTCAAAATCATAAAATCTACCGGATATTCCCAAGAATATAAGGAGACTGAAATATCTTCTAATACACCATCTGGTTTAATAATTGATCGATCTGCAAGTTGCAGTAAAGTAGGTGTAAAAAGAAGGTTAGGAAGTTTTAGCTGGTCCATAGTCTGTCTACTCATAATGTTGATAGCAGCCCCTAAGTCAATCAATGTGTTTGGAATTCCTATCCCATTTATATGTGTCTTGACAATTGGACTTCCTGGATCTACATACTTCTGCATGGTAATTTTTCCCATCATAATATCTGCAATCTTTCCTACTAGGTGGATTCTTCTTGTGTCTTTTAGTTTCCTTCCTGGTCTTTTGAAACTCAACTCCTTTATGGTTTTTGCTAGAATAGGAATCTCTCGAATGGCTTGTAGCAAGGAAATCTTGATACAAACATTCTTCAATTCATCTAGAAAGTCATAGTTAGGCAACAAGATTTGTTTTTCCACCCCCTTGTCAATTTGTAGTCTTTCAGGAAAAGGAGGTGTAGATGAAGATGCTGGTTGCTCAACTATAGGAGTTGTGGGTGTTAACTTTTCTTTTTCTTTTTGCATGCTTGAATTTTGAAGAGATTCTTCCTCAGAACCTTTATTGACTTGAAGAGAGTCCTCCTCAGAGGTATCTTGCTCTTGAATATCTATAGAAGTTTTTTCTAAAACTCTACCAGATCTGAGTTGTACATCGTTGAGAGGAACAATCATATAGGTAGGAAATTGTTGTCCTTCTACCATGTAAGTATTCCGAGGATTTTTATTGTTAGGATTTGGCAATGGCTGAGCTGGAAGTTGATTTGTCTTTTGTTGGTATGGGAGCATGAGTTGAGGATTTGGATTTTGTTGAGAAGGTTGTTGTTGTGAAAATGGCAATGAAAGTTGTGGATTTGAATTTGGAAGTTGTGGAGCTTGTTGATTTTGAAAAGATGGAGGATATTGATAAAATTGAGCAAATCTCCCATAAGGATTTTGCATCCCTTGTACCCATGGATGATATGAATTTTGATGTTGGGGCCAAGGTTGTTGCCAAGGATTCCAATTTGGTGGGGTTTGAAAATTCATAGGGTTGTTAAACCCTTGAGTTTGTTGTCCCTGCCAAGGTCTTCTTGCAACAAAACAGAGAGATTCTACCGAATTTGGGTCTTCTTGAAAGACAGCTTTGAGTCCAGGAATTGAAGGACAATCCTTGATCTCATGATTCTCTGAGCAAATCATACATGTTTCTACAACTTTTGCATCCAAGGGACATTCCCTTAAAGCATGTTTCTTCCTACATTTCGGACAAAAGATGGCTAAAGCATCCGTTTCTGCTTTCTGCTTGTTTTGGATTTTAAGGGTGTCTAGTTGTTCACTAAGGCTCCCTAAGATATCAGTTTTGAACTCATCAAGCATATTACCAATCTCGGCCCTACTTACCGATCCAGTTGCAGATTTGTTAGCCCTAATAAGAGAAGAATCCCTAGGCCCTTTTCCAGTTTTAGATTTTCCTCTTGAGAGATGGATACATAGTTCTGTTATATCACGAAATGGGAGTTGAGAAATGTCTCCTTTCCCCATCATGTTTAAAATGTCTATCCATTCATCTCTAATGGCTTTTAATAGGAGGGCTTTCAAGGTTTCACTATCTAAGTTGCTCATCTTTGCTCTTTTCAAGTTGTATTGAAATCTTTCAATTAAGTCTTCCAAATTTTCATCTTCTTTTTGCATCATTTTGAATACCTCATCCTTGTGATTTGTGGGCATACAATAGTCCAAGTATCTATCCAAAAATGTTTGTTTCATTTCATTCCAAGTCCTGATAGATTGAGTGGCTAATCCCATGAACCATTTCAAAGCAGATCCCTTCAATGTTGAAGGAAACAGTTTGAGTTTTTGAGAATCTTCCATATAGTCAAAAGTTCGGCACACTACTTCAAACTCAAACAGAAATGTTTCAGGATCCTCACTTCGCAATCCATAAAAGTTAGGGAGAACATATGGTGAGATATTTTTCATTGTTGCATGAGTTTCCTCATCAACTATAGGGAATCCAAACAAATTGTCTCCTTCCCTATTTCTACCATTATTTCCTTCACCATTGTTGTCTCCATTGTTTCCTCCTCTTCTACCTCTACCTCTACCTCCATATATTACTTCCTCTGCCATGATAGTTTCTTTAGAGTCCTTAAAGTCCTCTAGTTCTTCTACCAAGGGAGGATGGGAGAGAGTCTCTTTGTTTTCTAAATGGGTTTTAGTAGGTGGTATAGGAGAATCCTCTAATTCAACTGTTCCTTGACTTCCAAAAATCTTAAGGCTAGGGGTAGATGGTGGTGAATCTGGTCTATGCCTTGAAGAAGATGGAGTTGTGAAAATCGAACTCTTGGCTTTAGCTATAAACCTTCCCCTAGAATCTCTTGCTCTATGCATGTCATTTATTTATTTATTTATTTTTAAAGTTGGGATAATAATTCTCTTTCTGATCTTCCAGGTCACACTAGGTGCAAGAAGAGAGCATACTTAAGAAATTACTGAACCAATAACTCCCTTTTCTGATCCTCCAGATCACACTAAGTGCAAGAGGAGAGCATACTTCAAGAAGTTATCAAGTTTTCCCCTCTTTTAGAATTTTTGTGTTTTTTTTTTAAAGAAATTGGCTACCTAGTTACACTTCCCCGGCAACGGCGCCAAAATGTTTGGTCAATTTAGTGTGTCCTAAATTGCGGCATTTAATTTGTCAATCCGGGAATCGTAAGCTGATGAAGTGCGGCGCACTATATGTGCAAGATAACCTATTTCTTAACTTTTTGTCGTTTTTGGTTTTCTAAGGTGAAATGGAAATTCTAAGATGAAAACAAGTTTGGTTATGTTTGTTCAAGGAAATGATATCCCCTATAATGATTTACTAACTTGAAACTTTAAAAAGAAATTTGAAATTTACAATGACAAGACTTGAAAGGAAATGAAAATGTGCTGCTGAAATGAAAAGGTGTTGCTAATCTAATAAATCAAAACAGTGAACTAGTGAGCATGAAAACCAAACTATTCTTGCTGCTGACTAAACACAAAAGAAACTATGCTTAAGGAAATTCAAAATTGCAACAAAATAAATCTAAATCAGATTACATCAATTTATCTTCTGATCCTTCATCATTAGTCCAGCTATGATTTTCGGAAGTAATCATAAACAACTTGAGTAATTGATATCTAACTTGCAGAAAGTAAACTAATATCAAACCATACATTCATGATTCAATCCCTCACCATCAGTCCAGCTGTGGCTTTCGGAGGCAACTGAAGATGTCATGCACAATTTAATATATCTAATTTTACAGAAAGGAAACTAATAATAAACTACACATTTCATAATACAATCCCTCACCATCAGTCCAGTTGTGGCTTTCGGAGGCAACTGAAGATGTTATGAGCAGCTTAATATATCTAAATTTGCATAAAAGAAACTAATACTAAACTACACATTTCATAATACAATCCCTCACCATCAGTCCAGCTGTGGCTTTCGGAGGCAACTGAAGATGTTATGAGCAGCTTAATATATCTAAATTTAACTACTGAAGCAAATGAACAAAACTGAATTAAACAAAGCAATACTGAAATTAAAACAAAAACTATGAAAAGCAAATTAGCAGCAGAACAATGTTAGTTCCATGTCATTAGTCAAAAAGCTATGAAAATGCCCGGGCTGCCTATCTATAACCTGAAACAAGAACACTGATCAGTGATTAACAACATAAAACATGAAAGACATAAGTGAAATGTAAATTATGGAAGTTTATAAACAGAAATGAAGCAAATGCAATGTATAAACATATGAATGGATTATGGCAGAATGAGCTTTAAAGAAATGAAATGAGAACTATACATTAATGCACAAAACCTTAGCTGAGCAGGGGCCCTCTACACCAGCCTTGGCAACAATCTTCAAATACGAATTTCGGTTGAAAACAGAGTCTTCTTATATTAAAAAGCAGTCATTACAGAAAGGTGATGTTACGGCACAAGTGCAGCGTAATCACACTACAGAGCAGACTAATAAAAGATAACAGAGACTAACATCAACTAACTCTATATGCGTATGCAAATGCATTATATATAACAAAAGAAATATAACTGTCTCCTAAAGTTCATGCTGGTGGAGAACACGTAGACCATTACGTCCACGGATCTAGGATCATGGCCGTGTTGGAAAGTAAATCTACGAGAAGTGGATGCTTGAATTCGACTAAGGAGCCATGTACAGATGTTGATTTATCCTCCGCAACTTAGAAACGGTCGTATGAATCTTCATGTGACACGAAACAGAGTCCTGCCAACATGAGACTCTATGGTTGACTTCCATGTGGATGCCTTTGAACGCGGCTTCTTTAGATGAGTTTGCTCGAACCAATAGGACACGAACCATGTCCACATCATTCCTGACCTGCCCATGTGGCTCGTTTTCCTTGTAGACACCTGTAGCATAGAGTTTCACAAAATAGTTGTGGAAAGTTGCAGCAGCTGCGGAAAGTGGCAAGATTCCGCAGCTGAATGAACAAAATCTAAATCAAATAGCAAACACAAAAATATAATTAAAAACCATGTTAGATGCTCTTTTGCACATGATATTGACAACTTGGGAGGTTCAGGTGAGTAAAAAAAAGGTATAGAAAAGTGTATGGAAAAGATGCAGATTTGAGACTTAACAGGAAGAAGGTGAATCTTGGTGTTACTTTGAGAATGGAGGTGTGAGCCTTTGGACTCTCTTGTTGCGGATGCAAGCATCGTATCCTTTTATTTGTTGGTTAATGAAAACGTGCATATGTATATGTGTATTTTATTATAAATACTATATTGAGATGGATTTATAAAGATCCATAGACAATATGGCTATTTTCTGGTTGAAGAAAATGTGCATGAGTATATGTGGTTGTTATTGTAAATACCATAATGAGTTGTGTTATAAATATCTAATACACGATATGATTGTCATGTTTTCAACAGGTTGTTCATTGTAAATACTGCAACGAGCTGGGTTGTAAAGCTCATAGGTAGTATGGTTTTGATTTTCAAGGTTTTTGCTGGTTGTAGGTGTCATAGAACACCAAGGACGATGTTCTCATAAGGGGCAGGGGTGTGTAACAACCCTGGGTTAAAATTTCATGCAATGAAAGTTAATAAAGTCTAAATAAGACCATGGGAAAGGGACACTTATTATAAGTTGAATGTTGGGAAAAATATCCTAGTGGACACCACTTGTTGTGTTTTTATGGCTAATGGGAAATTGGCAAATGCAATGACTAAGGCTTTGGAAAGGAAAAATATTTTTTGGCACATTATTTATGAAAATAAAGGAAATTAGGAGAAAAGGAAGGTGAAAGGTCACAGGTTGCATGTGAGGAGGAAATTGAAAGAAATAGAAGCCTCATTAATAAAAAGGATTATGAGAATCAGTTGGAAAGATTTTTTCAACCTTTTGTCAGTTCAATTTTAGAATTAGTCTCAAAGAGAGAAGAGCACCAAGAGGAGAAAAAAAGAAATCAAGGAAAGAAAAGAAATGAAAGGAAAGGAAAAGCAAGGAAAGGAAAGGGAAAACAAGGCAAGGAAAGGGAAAACAAGGAAAAGAAAGGAAAGGAAAGGAAATGAAAAGAATTACAAGGGAAGGAAAGAAAGGAAAGGATTAAGCAACTTCAACAGGAATACTTGTAAGTAACATGTTGCATGTATGATTTCCTAGCTGGTTTTGACATGCATGGTATGTGCATGTTGTTGTAATTGACATGGATTTTGTTAGGTTTCGACATTGGATTTTAGCCTAGCCTTGCCATTTTTGGCGAGCCATGGTGTGATGGGATTGTTCTCAGTTTTGAGCTTTGGACTGCTGAAAGATTTTGGATTCGGGTGAGGTGGTCTTAGGAAAATTCCCAAAGGCATAGGAATCCCTTGAGTGGTAATAGTGGGATACACGGTAAAGCGTGAGGGTGGAGACGAGAAAATTCCTCAAGGTATTTATGCAGAAATTCTGAGGCATCCAAGCTCTGTTTGGTTTTGTGATCTTGACACCTGTTTCGGTGAGATCACAATATGGAGAGGGTGGAGGTGGTTTAACATCTGGATTCCCTTAGTTTACTTTGGATTGGTTTATCCCATGAGATCCCACATTCATGATTGGAATATGGCACGGGGGTGATTGGCTAAAAGAAAGAATTGGTTTGGCCAATCTATGGTTGGGTGGAGCATGGAAGTCCCGGACTTCGTCGATATTTTCCTATGTTTAATAAAAGCTAAGTTTCTATTGCTTTTGATGAGGAAATGTACTGGTTATTGTGTCGCTTTAACGTATGTTCTCTTATTTTTATTTATCTAGTTATATGTTGGTTATAAACATGGTTTTATGATAGATCTTAGTCACTACTCTTTTCATGTTTTTACTTGTAACTGAATGAATAATGAATACAAAACCTAATTGGTGTTATGACAGCTAATGTGAGAAGGCAGCGGCCCTTCTTGTGAAAACTCATATAAGTTTCAGTCCCTTATGATCATACTTGCATTCATGACCTATAGGTTGGATATTTACCAAGTGTTTGACGCAGGACCCCTAGTTGAGGATGGTCAGGTCAAGTCCTTGTTTCAGTTTTTGGTTTACAAGCACTGTTTCTATGTCATTTATCTTCTCTGAAAGTTTCACCGAGTTATGGGCAGAGACCTGAGTCCTGGCCCTGCAAAATGGCACAAAGTTCAGATTCGTTGGCATAGAATTGAGCAGGAAAGTCCATACTCGCATGGAGGTAGGCCTATGGGAGCGACGCAGGACCCCTAGTTGCATGGAGGCCTTGGAAAGGGAGCGATTGGGGCTCTAGTTCAGGGAAAAATTTAGTTGTCTCAGGGGTTGGAAACCTAGAGGGGTTAGGTTACTCCTCGAGGTCCTCTGGCACCCGAGGGAAGTCAATAAGGTCTTAAGTTGTTGATTCCATTTACTTAAGGTCACATAGGAGGTTGAGTATGATCATAGTGACCCTTAGCTCATGTTTACCACGGGAAAGCCGGTGACAGTGGGTAAATGTGGGAGGAGGCGTTACACTGGTGGGTAAAAATGATTACAAGAGAGGATTTGGTGGAGTCCTGATGCAGGAGGGACATGTGGTGTGCTATGAGTCAAAGAAACTGAAAGAACACAAGAAGAACTATGTGACACATGATCTTGAGTTGGAAGTGATTATTCATGCCTTGAAGATGTGGAGACATTATCTTCTTGGCATGAGGTTTGTGTTGATGAGTGATCACAGTGGGATGAGATACTTGTTTGACCAACCTAATTCGAATGCCATAAAAGCCAGGTGGTTGGCTATGATCAATGAGTTTGACTTTGAGATCAGGTACATTATGGGTAAATAGAATAGGGTTGCTGATTCTCTTAGTAGAAGAGTACATGTAAATCATATAAAAACTATCATTTCATATCAGACAGATTTACTGGATCATATATAATAGGCAGGGAAATAAGATGACATGTATAGGAAGCTTAAGTACGGCTTACAACAATAGGGTACAGGTGATCAGGATGTGGACTATCATCTCACGACATATGGCTTGGTGAGATATATGGACATGATCAATGTTTCAGACAAAAACGAGCTTAAGAAGCTTGTCTTGAGGGAATTTCATGTTAAGCCAAATTCATGCCACATGGGATATCGGAAGATGTTGATAAATGTGAAGTAGTTTGACTATTGGTCGAATCTGAAGAAAGAAGTGGTTGAGTTTGTGGCTAGATGTTTGGATTGTCAATAGGTCAAGGCGGAATGTAAACATCCAGGTGGTCTACTATCGTTGATTCCAATTCCAGAGTGGAAATAGGAGGTAATTTCCATGGATTTCATTACAGGGTTATCGAGGACCTCGAAGCAACATGATTCTATCAGTGTTGTGGTTGATAGGTTGAGCAACGTAGCTCACTTCATTTCAGTGAAGACTACTAATTCAACAAACGAGGTAGGTCAGGTCTTCATCAAGGATATAGTGAGATTGCATGGTATTCCTGATAAGATCATATGAGGTAGAGATGCCAAGTTCACTTATAGGTTTTGGAAGTAGTTGTTTGCAGGTTTGGGTACATAGTTGGCCTTCAGTACAACTTATCATCCATAGGCAGATGGACAGACAAAGAGGGTCAATAGGATACTGGAGGATATGCTGAGGATGCGTGTCATGCATCAGCAAAGAAGGTGGGAGGATTATCTTCGACTGGTTGAGTTTTCTTACAATAATGGTTATCATGAGTCACTGAGGATGAGTTTGTTTGAGGAACTTTATGGGTGGAGTTATAACATTCCTATCAGTTGGAGTGATCTAATGAACATGGTATTGATTAGACTAGACATGTTGGTAGCTATGGAATAATAAATACAGGTCATCAAGAAGAATCTAAAGGCATCACATGATAGGTAGAAGAGTTATGCAGACCAGCACATGGAATTTAAGGAGTTCTAGGTTGGGGAGTGTGTGTGCTTGTGCATCAAGCCCAATAAAATCTCCTTGAGGAATGGATCATGTGCCATGTTCGCACCTCATTATTGTGGGCCTTTCGAGATCCTTGAGATTATTGGACCAGTGGCCTACAGACTTGAATTTCCGCTGACAGTGAAAGTCCATGGTGTTTTCCATGTTTCATTGCTTAAAAGATATGTGAAAGATATTGATCATGTTATTTATTGGTCTGTATTGCAGGTGGAACCATAAGAAGAATTCCAGCCGGAACCTTAGTTCATATTGAAATGGAAACAACTCATGCTTTGGAACAGAGAAATCGAGCAATTTAAAGTGTAATGGAAGCGCTTTGGTCCTGCTGAAGCTACATGGGATATGGTTGATTAGATGTGGGGTATGTATCCATCATTGTTTTCCAATTGAGTCAAATTAGTTTTGGTATATGTACATATTTATGTATGGTTATTGTTGTAAATAATGCAATGAGATGTGTTATATAGCTCAAATAAGTGGTATGGTTATCATGTTTGTCATGATGGTTTTGTTTTTTAGCAGCTGCAATGAGCTAAGTTATAAATCTCCATGGGTAGTATTTTTTGGTTTTGAGTGGTTTTTTTGGTCATAGGTGTCATAGAATATTGAGGGAAGTGTTCCCCTAAGGGGGAGGGGTCTATAACAACCCCAGGTTAAAATTTCATGTAATAAAGTTAATAAAGGCAAAAGAATAAGACTAAGGTCATGGGACACATATTCCAAGTTGAATGTTGGGAAAAACATCCTAGTGGGGTGTTCATTTGGTTTATTAGGGCTAAGGAATTTGGAAAAGGAATTGGAAAAGGCTTTGAAAAGGCAAAGAGGCATTAATTGGCATTTTTATTTATGAAATAAAGGAAAATAGGAGAAAAGGAAGGAGAAAGGTCACATGTTGCATGTGATGAGGAAATTGAAGGAAAATAGAGGAAAAATTAAGAAATTAGAGGCATCAATAATAAAAATACATCAAAGCATCAGTGTGGGGCCTTTTGTTAGTTTTGTTTTGGAATTTTTCTCAGAGAGGAGAAGAGCACTGAGAGGAGAAAGTAAGCAAAGGAAGGACAAGGAAGCAAAGGAAAAGCAAAGGAAAGTTAGATCAAGCAGCTTCAACGGGAATACTTGCAAGTAACAGGTTGCATGTGTGATTTCCTAGCTGGTTTATGCATGCATGGTATATGAATGTGTGAATTTGTTTCCCTTTTTGTCATGGGCATGGGTTTTTCCAGATGTGACAATGGTTTCAACATTTCCTTGCCAATTCTTGGATAACCACGGTGTGATGGGATTCATTCTTGGTTGACCTAAGGATTTCCAGAAGGTTTTGGATCCAGGTGAGGTGGTCTCAGGAAAATCCAAAGGGTTGGGGGTGGAGATGTTTTTCTTCTGGAAGCCCTCAATAGGTGGGTGGAGACAAGAAAATTCCTCAAGGGTTGGTGAAGGAATTTTGAGGGATCCGAGCTCTGTTTGGTTTTATTATCTCAGGACCATTTTAGGTGAGATCACGGTAGTGTGAGGGTGGAGGTGGTTTAACCTTTGGATCCCATTGGTTTTTTATGTCTTGGTTTATCCCATGAGATCCCACATTCATGCTTGGAATATGGCACAAGAGTGATTCGTTGAAATAAATATTTGGTTCATCCCAATATATGGTCGGGTGGTACGTGGAAGTCCTTGAATTGGTTGGCTTTTGAATACGTTAATAGGAGCTAATTTCCTCTTGTATTTTATGAGTAAATGTACTTGTTAATATGTGGCTTTAATGGTTGTTATATCCTTGTTATTATTCTAGTTATATGCTAGTTATAAGCATGGTTTTATGACATATTCAAGTTATGGATGTTACACTAAAATTTTTCACCATGACTGTCAATTCGGATATCTCGCCATCTGATGGTGTGTCTCAAGTGAATCCCCTATAAATATTGAAGTAAAATAGTACTTGGGACAAAAGGAATTTTGGTTTTGACTGCTTAAAAACCATTTTTGAGCACCTGTTTGCGCAGTTTTCCTAAACAAAAAGTGCGCAGGTCCATTCACACATGTAAAATGAAAAAGTAAATTCTAGAAGCTCTGTTTGAGGAATATTATCCAAATTAGAAACCTCAAACCACTACATACCTGCACCTCATCCCTTGGAATATGGAACTAAAATCCTTTTCTTAAGGATCATTTCCCTTGAGAAGTGGAACTAGAAACCTCCTCATCCTTCCTATAAATTCAGCATAGGCTTGGGAGACTTTTAGAGACTTGGATTGGTAAACTCATGATGTTGGTTTTGGGTCTGAAGATCTTGTCATCAAGGGAAGGAAAGGAGACCATTGGAAGAGGCTTGTAACATCAAGGCATCAGGTTGTAAGCTTCTTTTCCCTTTTTATTTTAATACAAAGTAATTGTTCTTTCCTAATTGCGTCTATTTCGATTTTATTTGTGGGATTCCTTGATCACTCACATGGTTTATAATTGATTATTGATTCATTTATATGTTGTATGTTAGACTAAGGATTTCATTTACTTTTTCTTTTAAATGCGAGATGCTTTGATCCCTTTGAATGTTTTTGTCTATGCAGATCTCTTTTGGCGCATCATGGAGAAGTTATGGAAAGCATTTAGAGAGACTGTAAATCATTGAGGAAAAGCCGGTTGTGGAAGAGCTAAAAGGACTTCTACAAGATCTTGGTTAATAGGTAAGTGATCTTTCACATACTATATGTTTCATGATTAAATTATAGGCTAAGGAAAGCACCATTGTTTTGTCTGTTTGTTTCTAGTTTTCAATTAGGATTCTAGGGAGATCGCTCTTGTTCGCAAGAGGGATTAATCCGGGTAACAAATTGTCAACCATACTGGGGGACGAGTTCTCCTTTGTGTCCTTTAGTAACCTTTGATGCCTTTAGAACCTTTTAAGAATTGAAATTTTGGGTTTGAAACCTCTATTTTTTTTTCTTAATTTTCTTCATTTGTGCGATTTCTGTTCAGAAACTGAGCGCAGATCTGTGCCTTTTTTCTTTAGAAACAATGCCCATGTGCACTGAACTCTGTTGTCTACCAGCGCAACCCTGTAAATTTTTTGAAAAAGTTAAGGTTTCTCTATTTTAAGTCCAAATTTTTGGTTTTTATGATCGTATTAGCTTATTTACAGTCTCATTAAGTCTTTGTTAAGTTAATTGGATGTTTTGAATTTTCTTTTTTGATAAATTCTTAATTTGATTTCCTTTGGTCATTACTTTGAGGTTTGTCTCAGGTTCTTAACAATTTTTGCATCTTTTTGTTTTTGTTTTTGCTAAATTGTGTTTGAGTGTTAATCGCCTTTGAGTTTTTTTACTTTTGACCTTTGAAATTCTCACCCAATTTTCTTTACTTACACTTGATTGGTTCTTTAGATTACATTGGTGAAGGAAAATAGTCTTGTTGTTCTTTCGCTGATTTGGAATCATCTTGTGTTTGAGAATTCTCTTGGATATATTACATTTTCATAGTTAGAATTCTCATCTTCAGAATATGAATGAAAATTGTGTATAGATTACGTTGGCATACTTTTCAAGTGAATTGTGCATAGATTACATTTGCATAGTTTACCTTTTGGAAAAATTGATTGTATTTTTTAGGAAAATCACTTATCTTTACAGTTTTTGGGTTTTGAGTTTGTGTTGGTTTGCTGATCTATCAAAAGAGTTTTTCACTTCTCGAATTGGTTGTGTGAATCTCTTTTCTTCCAGTGAATCTCATCATATATTCATTTATGCCTATTGTAAAGAGTTATTTCATCGATTTAAAGATAGTGTCTCTGATTGAAAGATAGCCCTGATTTGAATTTACATGTTTTTATGCTTATTTTAAAACATAAAGATAAAAAATTTTGCTTGGAATTGATTAGCATTAGTTTTTCATGTTGAAATTAGTGCATTAGATAATTTTCTATATTTTCTCTTATTTATCATTTTCTGCATTGTTGGAAGTGAATGGAATGTCTCTCCTTCCTTTAGTTAGGATTCATCGAAGTGAAAATATTACATTATCATATTCGATTGAATTTAGTTTTGGGTCAGGTCATAACTCCACTGGTTTCATATCCATTTACCCTTTGAGTAAAAAATAGCCAAAATAACACAACGCTAAATAAAATTCATCTAGAATTTTTTACATTTTCTAGGGCTCATTCCACCAATTTAGCTTAGGCTAGTGCTTTGGAATAAGTTGTAGGTAACGTTCAAAAGAAGTTAAAAAAACAATAGTATCTTGCGGTAAGGAAAAATTCCAATTGTTGCATTTGTACTCTGGGAAGCTCTTCTTAAAAGAGTCAAGCACGAGGTCATGTTGAACCCAGTGAGGTAATCGTACCTACCAAATTGGTAAAGATAGAAGATGTGCATGTAATACAAACAATAAAACTTGGATTAACCATTGTCGAGGAGTCTGGGGTCACTTGTTATCAAACATCAGATTCACCATGTCGACGAGATTTGAAGGGGATTGAGCTTGATACTCTGCCCTTACATGTATATTGGATCGTAAATTGTTCCCCCAGGTGCGTTTGTCTCAGTTGGTGACCTTAGTGGCCATAATATTTAGGATTTTTCCCAAGGTGACGGTGGAGGGAAGGTCCCACTGTACCTGGAGCTGACGTTGACTAGATCCACTTGGACTTTCCGAAGGCTACTCTTCACTTCGAGATGGCATAGTGAAGTTACTTGCACTGGACTGTTTCATTAAGCAGGTTATCAAGGTAATTGTTCCAAACGCCAGTTTTCCACATTAAATTCCGCTACGTTGGATTTCATCACCAACTAGTGTTTTTATTGTGGAAACATATTGTTTATGTGTGGTTTGGATCCTAGATTTGATAGCGCGTGTTCATTTGTTTGTTTTTACTTTTTAGAGACCTTAGGTGTGGATTGTGAATTTGAATTTTTAATATTTTTTAATTGTTAATAAACTCACTGAAGTTGAATTTAAAGGCATCTGTTTCGGAATTTACCAACCAAGGAAACCATCTTGACAAGAATCCTAGTACTTTTCCTTGCTTTGGAAATGTTGGTACTCCTTATATGGCTACATTGTCATTACCTGGATTTACCATAGGTTTACCGGTATTTTTATTTTCAACTTCTTTGGCCTCGAATACTCAAATTGTTCCACCTCAACCAGATTCTTCACCTCAATAGAGTTCACCATATCAACGTCACCAACCTCATGTTGGCCTTTTGCCTTCTTCGCCCAACATGTATTTCTCCCTTTCTTCTTCTTTTCTTGGTAAAAACCTTGATGCTAGTAACCAGGTGGTTAAGAAGAAGAAGAAAGGGAAGAAGAAGAAGAAACAAGATAAGAAATAATTCAACCAACCAATCATGGATACAAGTGTTGGTAGTGTTGAGGAAACCTCCAACATGCATCGTAAACCCAAATACCCTTGCAAGATTTGTAAGGGTGACCACTTCCTTATCAATTGTCCTAGTGTTCATAAGGTCTTGGAAATATGGTCAGAAAAATCCTATCAACTTACTGTTGATCCATCAACCAGTGATTGTCAGGTTCCTGGGAAAAAGGGTAAAGTTAGGTTTCCTTGTAGGTTATGCAAAGGGAGTCATCATACTCACATTTTACCTCACATGGATGAAGCCTCAAAATTGCTGGAAAACCTTACTGTTCCGCATCAACAACTTCCAACTGGTTACCATAAACTTTCTCCCAACCTACCGTCAATTGACGAAGTGATTGATAATTCCAAGTATAGTCAATCCCACTCTTCCATTGGAGAGTGAAACTCATATCACTTAGGTTATTGATCCATTATTTTATCAAGTGGTCGACTTGATTTCACATTCGGTCGATCCCACTATCCCTATAGAGAGTGAAATTCATACTGCTCAGGTTCATATTATTACATCAGATTCTTCTACACTAGGGGGAATTTCACCTATTTCTGCAGAACCCCCTCCAAGTATTGAGGTATTTTTCTTTGATTGGAATATCTTGACAAAACCTCGTCTTCCTTATTCCATCCTTTTCCAAGTCATTGTGCAGGCTTGTGGTAAGAATGTGCGTCACACAAATGTAGATGAAGGTGCTTATGTTAGTATTTTATCCTCAACTTCTTGGCAAGATTTGGGTTCCCCTTAGCTTGTGCCTGTTACACAGAATATGTCAGCTTTTAACAGAACCATTAGTGAACCTTTAGGGATCCTTCATAAGTATCCTACTACCTTGGTAGGCAAAACTGTCTGTATTGATCTTATGGTAGTCGAGGCCCCTTGGATTTAAATTTTCTCCTTGGGTGAGACTATGTCTATGCAATGAAAGCTGTCGTATCGAAACTCTTTCACGTGATGCCTTTCCCTCACAATAGAAACATTGTGACTGTCGACCAATTTTCGTTCGTTAGTCTTGATTCAACAACCAACCATCCGACACCCTTGAATTTTCCTTATATGGAAGTGGTATTTACCCCACCATGGGTTAATTATGTGGCAACTAGTACCATGTATTTAATTACCGATGTAAGTGAGCCTCTCACTGTTTGCTCGACTTCCTTTGACTTAGATCCGGTAATTGAGATGATGAGCCTTATAGGGGTATTTTAACACAATGTTATTATCCCTATTGAGTCCCTTGACATAGGTTCCTTCCAGAGAACTGTTCTTCCTTCTGATGAAGACCTCTTGGAGGCCATGATCGAGGTGTGTCCCTTGACATGTTCCTTCCAGTTCGAAGCCATGATCAAAGTTTCCTTGAGGATATATATTTCACTGTGTCAACCATGTTTAAAAATGAATCAGGTCATGAGTATGGTTCTTTTATTGTGTCAACCTCATTAAAAAATGAAATAGGTTCCTTTGAGGATAGTTCTTTTACTGTGTCAACCTTGTTAAAAAATGAATCTAGTCATGAGGATGGTTCTTTTATTGTGTCAACCTCGTTAAAAAATGAAACAGGTTCCTATGAGCGTAGTTCCTTTTCTTGTGTCAAGCTTGTTAAAAAATGAAAGAAGGTTCCATGGTCATAGTTATTTTCCTGTGTCAAGCTCGTTAAAAAATGAAACAAATCCTCTCCTAATTAAGTTGAGTCTTTCATATGATCTCGTAAATGAACCTTCATTTAATCCAACTATTAGTAACCAGTAGTCTAATTAAGTGAATTAAATGAAGCTTGGGGGGCATGTGCTCTTGCAGGTTATTCTTGGGGGGCATTGAAACTTATCTCAATCATGATTTTTCCTTTGTTTCAAGTTTGTGTAAAAATGAAACAAACCTATCTCAAGCACAATTTTCTCTGTTTCAAGCTTGTGTAAAAATGAAACTACCTTCAAGCATAGTTTTCCGCTATTTCAAGCTTGTATAAAAATGAAACCTATCTCGAGTCCATTTCGGTTATTATTTTCAAGACTCTTTAAACTCATAAAAATCATGAGCTTCTTTTTCTATTATTTTCATGGTCATAAAACGTACATGAAAATGTCGAGTTCTTTCCGTCTTTTCCTGCTCGTAAATTAAATTGAAAGTTGGCCATATGAGTACACTTTTTATCACTTTTTCGAACTTGTTAAAACGTACGAAAAAGCGAAACCATGGAGTTATATTTTAAGACCTTTTAAGACCATTTAAACATGAAAATATTGCTAAGCACTTGACTGTCAAACTCGTAAATGTAAATGACCAGTCGTCTATTCAGTATAAGTTTACCCCTTTTCCGGATTGAATTGGAAAATTTATGAAAAAGGTATACGTTGACTAATCATGGTCAATAGAGTTCTCTCATGCATTATTTTATCCTTTTTCAGGCTTGAGGGACTAAATTCACGAAAAATAACATTTGGAGTTTACTTATGTTTTTTTTCTGACTCCCTAAAAATGAAAAGCACTAAGTTTTAATTTTTCTAGGCTCGTTAAAAAATTACGTTGAAAGAGCTGAATGAGTTTTTTTTTGGTGTGTTTTCATACTACTTAAACATGAAAATAACATCGAGTTAACCCTACACTGGACTCTTAAAAATTAAACAGTGTAGGACTTGTCGATTACAACAGGACCGAACCACTCCTTCCTAGGGTTCATTAAAAATAATTCGGAGGACTCTTCGGAAGGATGAGCGTATATGACAAGCAAATGTTATCCTCCTCAAGCTTGACAAAAATAAAGAGGTACTTTCCAGTAATGGTAGGGGAAAATTGGGAAAGAACATTCATTTTTGTATTATTAAAGGCAGTATGTCGCTCTTGAACATGACACTTCGTCACATCTGTGTTCGGGTTGGGAAATCCATTTGCCTCACAGTTAATCAAACCTTATTGAAAGTATTTTGCTAGTTTTGGCTATTATCGTTGAGTCAAATGATGCCAAGTGTAAGTGCCGTGTCACCAACATGTTCAAGAGATGTCCAATCTCAATAAAAATTACCTTGCTATTCATAACCTTCAATCGCATCAGTCATCCCTGAGACAATCCTGAATCACTTCAAATATTGTTCTTCAAAACTTGACATGAAGTTTCGTGTCGTAGGCCCTCCTACGACGGATCGCTTCCTATCGACTTCATCTCACTATCTAGGAAGTTGATCTAGAAACCATTTTTAGTACCTTGAGGCTTGCATGCCTTAATGATAGGTTTCTCACTTTCGACGATCGATTTTCATCATTGACGTTCGATCGAACGATTATATGAGTGTTCGACTTCAAAACATTTAATCACACTTCATAGATTGTATTGGAAGCACACTGGGAATACCTTGAGGACTATTTTCATCATTGGTGGTTTCTCTTTCATTTGCTAATGGTTCACATCATTGACCGATAATCAAGTGGTTTCTACCATGTTCGACTTCTAGACATTCACTCGTATGGTTAGATTTTTACTATGGATCGAGAGATGGAGATCAAGACCCTAGATCTAGTTTCATCCATCCAGGATGCGTAGAGTTATTAAATATTCATGATTGTAAATATAGATCCATTGATGGCTGCGTCCATACTATGTATACTATTGACATGGATCTTTGTGTATTTCGATACTAGTTCATTGAGTTGTCTTTACTCTGAGTATGGGAATGCCTACCTGAGTGATGTTTATATGAAAGCATGATATGGTAATTTGATTGTTTGTTTTAGGTCTTCAACCAATTTGTCTCTAATCCGAACCTTTGACATGATAAAGTGCTTTAGTCATCAAACATTTTTTCTAGCTTTGCATTTTAAGGGGCAATCCGTTACATTAAAATTTGTCACCATGACTGTCAATTCTGATATCTCGCCATTCGATGGTGTGTCTCAAGTGAATACCCTATAAAGCTTGATGTAAAATAATACCAGGGAAAAAAGGGATTTTGGTTTTGACTGCTTAAAAACTATTTTGAGCACCTGCATGGTTTTCCTAAACAAAACCTGCGCATGTAGAGTTTTTCTAAACAAAAATTGCGTAGATCTGTGCAGTTTCTTGTACAAAAAGTGTACAGATCCGTTCACGCACGTAAAATAAGAAAGTAAATTCTAGAAGCTTTTTTTGAGGAATCTTATCCAAATTAGAAACCTCAAATCACTACACACCTGTGCCTCATCCCTTGGTATCTGGAACTAAACTCCTTTTCTTAAGGATCATATCCCTTGAGAAGTGGAACTAGAAACCTCCTCATCCTTCCTATAAATTCAAAATAGGAATGGGAGAATTTTAGAGACTTGGATTGCTAAACTCATGCTATTGGTTATGGGTTTGAAGAGCTTGTCATCAAGGGAAGGAAAGGAGACCATTGGAAGAGGCTTGTGACATCAAGGCACTAGGTTATAAGCTTATTTTCCCTTTTTATTTTAATACAAAGTAATTGTTCTTTCCTAATTGCGTCTATTTCGATGTTATTTGTGGGATTCCTTGATCACTCACATGGTTTATAATTGATTATTGATTAATTTATATGTTGTATGCTAGAATAGGGATTTCATTTAATTTTTCTTTTATATGCGAGATGCTTTGATCCCTTTGAATGTTTTTTTTTCTATGAAGATCTCTTTTGGCGCGTCATGGAGAAGTTGTGTAAAACATTTAGAGAGACTGTAAAGCATTGAGGAAAAGCTTGTTGTGGAAAGCGCTTGAAGGAATTCTACAAGCACTTCGTTAATAGGTAAGTGATATTTCACATACTACATGTTTCATGTTTCAGTTATAGGCTAAGGAAAGTGCCATTTTTTTGTCTTTTTGTTTCTAGTTTTCCATTAGGATTTTAGGGAGATCGCCCTTGTCCGCAAGAGGGATTAATCCAGGTAACAATGGATCTTATCATGTTTTTATTCGTAGATGATTTTTTATTGAATGTATGACCTAATATATGTTATTGCATCTATTGTGAGAGGGAATTAGACTTTCTTGATTATTTTCATATAAGTATGAGCCCTTTATGTTCAGATATGCATTAATGACCTGTAGATTTCATGTTTGTTATGTGTTTGATGAAATGATTGTCATGGTTAGGCCTTGTTAGGTAAATTTATTGTCTAAGTTTTGTATTAATGGCTTTTTCCTCTTGTCATTCATCATTATGGAAAGTTCTATCATTTTCTTGGTAGGGGTCTAGATATTAGCCCTGAAAAAGTGGCTTATATCTCGTAGTCACATGCATAAAACTGGGAAAATTAGATTGCAATTGCTGGATTTACTTGTCATCCATGTGACTGGAGGGTTACAATTGAATTTTTGTAGTGTTATGCCCGCGTCTGGGAGTCCAGATCACTAAAATAACAATTTAACTCAGGGTTTGGGCACCTGGAGTGGTTGTTTGGTTATTGGGGGTGCTGTAGCACTTGAGGGAAGTCAATAAAGTTTTGGTTTTTCTATTCCAATATTTGTAGTCCTTGAGAAATTAAAAACCATATTAAGTAATGATGTGGGAGTGAGGCTTCCCCTAGGACTTGGATAGGCTACCAAACATTATCAAATCAAAATAATTTTTGTTGAGAACACATGATTTGGTCTAACCCTTTTAGATTTTCTTAGGGTCGCTGCAAAAGTTATTTCAAGTAAGCCATATTTCAACAATACATCGAGCAAAAAAAACTCCAATTAAATACATCTTAGATGACCAAATGACTCCCCTAACTATACAATTTGTATTCCATAACTATTATAACAAACTGCCTTGAAGTATGGCTCCCAAGAATGGTCGAATCCCATTCAAGTGGTCCCATTAACTTTAAAGTGCTTGATAATTTGAGTTTGCACATATTCTAACATCCCACTTAATGACAACGTTGTTGAATCCTAACATATACTCACGTTTGGAAAATTTTGTCCCCCATTAACGACTTCTTGAAAATATCAATAACCTGAACATTTTATTGCAATACTTAAGGGTTTTCACATATTCCTATACAACCTAGCTAATGTAGTGTGAAAGAACCTCAATATGCTTTGTCTTGCTATGTGTAATTGGATTATGAGCCACCTAGATTCTACTTTGGTTATCACAATAAATTATTGGTGATTCCTATTAAGAATGTCCAAGCTCCCCCATTAAGTTAAAAAACTAGTCTATTTTTGTAGCCATCTTTTTTAGTCCTTTGTACTCAATATTAATGGTGGATAGCACAAAAATTTGTTGTTTCTTGCATGAGAAAAAAATTAGATATGAACCAAGATGAAACACACATGTAAAAATAAATATTCTATTATCAACATCACTAGCACAATCTGAATTTATTTAAAGAATATGTATCCCGAGATGATAAAAATTACATCACCATAGAAATCTCTCAAGAAAGGGAGCAAAAGGTTTGTAAAGAAAAATAAAGAAATGAGAGAAACATTAATGCCCTTTAGAAAAAATGATTTTTTTAAAAGCATCCTTATAACATTTTGAAAAATTAAGATAACATTTTAATCATAAATTTAATATTTTTTTAATATCTTACGTTTAAATCTCTATTAAAAAAATAACCAAAACACTTTTTTATAAAATAAAAAAATTTAAAACCTTATTAGTGTTGAGAAATCAATGCATGTAGATATTAACGTTTGATTCCTCTTTTCTTGATAATTACTTGTGATTATGTTGGCTTGTTTTACTTCTTTATTATGTTATCTTTCATCAAGCAATTACGAAATAAAATGTATGAAGATCACACGAATAAGGAACACAAGATATATGCACTCCAACTAGGGAAAAAACCCTATCCAAGGAAAAATCCAGTCAAAATCTTCCACTAGTAGATTCAAATCAAGATGAGACAATCCAAGACCCCTTTTGACCTAGACAAATACCTCCTCTAATCAACAAGTTAGCGCTTCCTTAAATTTGATGTGTTCTGCCAAAGTCTCCGAGTGTCATCTTCCCAGATGCAGCTTCAATCCAGAATTTTAGCCCCCTAGCTATGTAATTTCATACTTCAACTACTTCAAAAATTTTGGCCCCTAGCTACTCGTTTGGAAACCCTAAAATCTTTGCACATGTGAGAGAGAGATTCGTAGAATTTTTTTTTTCTTTATTCCTTGAGCTGGGTCTTTTTCTCCTGCACTTGGCTCTATTTTTCGTCCTCTTTCTCTCGTATATCAAACTCGTGTGAGTGTTCTTCTAAATGAGTCAATCTGCCTCTATTTATACTACTTCTATAGGGTTGAATTGCCTTCAATAGGGTCAAATTCTCGAGGGTAGGGCTTAATTGGCGAGGAGGGACAAAATTTCTCTTTTGACTCAAAAATAAATCATTTTACATGATACAAAAGCTCAAGGCAGGTCTAATAAATATGACAATGAATATCCTGGCTCTTGAAAAAAAATAGAAGCCTTCAATGGAGGCTATGACCTAGAAAATAAATGAAAGACCATGAAACCTATCCTTCAAAATAAATTTTCTTTTACAATAAAATTTATTTTTATATTATGACTGAAATACAATTATGAAGATCAACAGTAGTTACATTCTTCAACACTCCCTCTTAACTAGGGAGTTATTTATAATTACACACATATATAAAGGTACATGGATTAACTCAAAATGATATGACATATGAAAAGTCACGACACACGCAGTGCTACCGATTAGATACTTGACCAAGGTATCTAACTCGGTGGGAATAATGTGTACTCAAAGCTTCAACCTCTATAGGTACCATCAAGATTATGCTCTAACACCAACCCAAGGATCTAGGTGTGTATCCAAGTTCAGAGCTCCAAGACCATTTCCACCCTCCCTACTTCGAGATCTAGACATCATCACAGGTTG
The DNA here is from genome assembly GCA_034641835.2 of Pinus albicaulis. NCBI lineage: Eukaryota > Viridiplantae > Streptophyta > Pinopsida > Pinales > Pinaceae > Pinus > Pinus albicaulis. Next base: position 983,205,766 of record CM076584.1, on the reverse strand, counting down.
TCCAAATGTCCTCCCAAGCGTATTTTTGAACTAAAAAGCTTCATCTATCCCTATATACTAAATATTTAATATCAACCAATCCAAGTATGCTTCTAAAATATTCGAACTTCTTATTTCGATGAGACTTCATCAACACATCAACTACTTGATCATCTGTTGGAATATATTGTAGCTTCACGACCGCATCCTGCACCAAAATTCTATTGTAGTGATACTTTTTGTTAATGTGGTTTGTCCTGACATGGAATAAAAGATCTCCATATATCTTGATGTTTCTTTGATTATCAAAATTTATCACAGTAGGATCTAGTGGTCCTCCAAACAAATATGATAGGATTTTTCTTAACCAAACTGCTTCCTTTCCTACTTCACATGTGACAACATATTTGAATTTATCACTACTCAAGGAAACTAAATATTTATTTCTAATCATGCATGAAATCGTTGCATATCAAAAACTAAAACAACCACCAGTAGTGCTTCTTTCATTTGTATCACTGCCACCCCAACCATAATCGCTAAAACCTGTTAATAAAATCTCCTTCCCATCATATTTTAGGTAGCGATGAATAGTTCCATGTAGGTATATAAAAATGTGCTTTGCAACTATCCAATGACCATGACGAGGTTCCATATGAAATTAACTTAAAACATTTATAGAAAAACATATATCAGGTCTTGTGTTCACCAAATACAACAAGGATCCAACCATCTTTCAGTAACTTGTGGGATCAACAGGAATAGAATAAGAACTTCTTATCTTCTTGAGATTTGTGATCATGGGAGTTGTCATAGGCTTGGAATCCATCATACTGAACTTTTGTAACATCTTGATTATGTAATTTCCTTGACCAAGATATATTTCATTGGGTTTCTTCCAAACTTCCAAGCCCAAGTTGTAATGCATAAGTTCTAGATCCTTCATTTCAAAATCAACTGCTAGCATCTTCTTACATTCTAGAATTATGTGCTCCACAATTGTAAAATATATATCATCCACATATAAAAGTATGATGTCTGGTTCATTCTTCACTATCTTGATGTAGAGGTTTTCATCTACATAACTTTTTACAAAACAAACCCTTAGAAGATATAAATCCATTATGGCGTACCAAGCCCTAGGAGCTTGCTTCAAGCCATATAGGGATTTATTTAATCTACAAACATGAGTTTCCCTATTATTTATCTTTAAGCCTTCCAGTTTATCAGTATATACTTCTTCATCAGTTGTTCTGGAGTGTAAAAACTCTGGTAAACTTGATAAATATATATTATTATTGATGATAGATGAAAAGATGATTACAATGAGGGATCACCTAGGCTTTAAATATAGCCTCAAGGTGTCCCTTGGCGAAGAGGCATGATCTTTGATCATGCCCTTTCACTAATAAAACCTAATATAACTATATCTAACTAACAATTAATAAAATTTACATAACATTGCCCCTCTCTTAAAGATTCTTTGTCCTCAAAGCATATGTAACGATGGACAATGTTGACGAACGCCTGGTTTTCTTGAGCGGCGGGCTCTTGCTTCCCACATTTTAAAAAGATCGTGGAGCATATTCTCGAGTTCAATCTTTTGTTGATCTAGATAGTGAAAATATCTGATATCGACAAGGTCGGATCCTGTCTTGACTTCTGGCGACTCTTCGTGGCTCCCTTTTGAAATTAACATTTCTAACTGATGACATTGTACTGTAGATGGTGGCGCTCCTATTTGAATCATCTTCGTCATCAGAGAGGAAGATACGACTTGATTTTCTGGGGCTTGGAATCCATACAACTTGTATTTCTGCACCTTCCACTTAAAACTTATAAACTGCTTCTGATGGTTGGCAGAATAAGTACCTAGAGTTCGTAGCCATTGAATTCCTAAGACCACATCTACTCCTCGTAATGGAACGGTGTAGAATGGAGATTCTAAATGAAATTCTTTAATCTGCAATTTGACTTTATGGCATTTTCCTACTTGTTCAATCTTCTTACCATCGGCCACCATTGCCTTCATATTAGGCATGGGAAAAGTAAAGAGGTTGAGTCTTTTGGCCATGGTTGAATCTAGAAAATTGTGCGTGCTGCCTGTGTCTATTAGAACCATTACATTGTTTTTCTTAATATGTCCTCTTAACCTTAGGGTTTGAGGTTGTAATATGCCTGTCATAGCTGATAATGACACTTGCGGAATAGTTTCGCCATCCACTTCTGGAGAGAACTCTAAGTTGTCTTCTAATCCTTCTATACATGAATCAGTACTGTTAGCATCGTTAGTTGCTTCACAACTGTATAGATTCTTCGCTTTTTCATTGGCACATCTGTGCTTAGGGTCCCAGTTTTCACCGCAACGTTTGCACTTGCCCTCTCACATTCTTTGTTTTTCCAAACTAGATTTTTCTTCTTCACAAAGATGGACAGGGACATATTTTGTGTCATCTACATTTTCAGATTGAGGAAACCGTCGTCTCGAATATACTTTTCTGGTTTTGATAATCTTTCAAATTTCTTTTCAGCAGCTTTTACTTTTTGCCTTGCTACTTCTACGGACGTAATTTCATGTAGTTCTAGCTCTTCCTGTATGTGGATTTTAAGTCCTGAGATGTAAGACTGGATTAGACGAGATTCCGACAATCCAGGTACTCGTGTTGCCAAGGTCTCCCATTCTCAAGTGTACTCATCCACATCTCCTTTTTGGCGTAATTTGATAAAGGTTGAAAAGAACTTTTCTTCTTTTATGCCTTGAAACCTTTTGAAGAACGCATCCTTAAATTTCCTCCAAATGATAGCGAGCGTCATCTTTTTCCACCACATATACCAATTATATGCTTCTCCTTCCATTTTCATGGAAGCATGCTTAATTTTTTCGTCATCACTAGTAATGTCATAAATCTCAAAATACTCTTTTGCCTTATTAAGCCATGCAACGCTATTTTTTTCATTACCATCAAATTTGGGTAGGTCGATCTTGGCTTTGCGCTGATATGCTAATGGTGGAACAAGAAGGGGATATTGATTAGCGAATGCATTCCAGAGTTGCTTATTTTGAAAATCTGCATTACTATCTTCTTGATGATGTGGGGAATCGGTTTTTTCTTGATGCTCTTCGGAGTTCCCTGAATCTGCGGAATTGTTTTGTTGATTTTGTTCCCTGTTAGGAGATATTGGGGATTGTGTCTGACTTATCTTATCTATCTTATCATTTAGCTTACTGAAGAGTTCTGTCATATTGTTCATTGCTTCGCTATACTCTGTCATCTTGTTCATTGCTTCGTTAAGCTTTTCTGTGGCCTCATGATGATTTAGCCACATTTGTCTTTCTATTCGATTTGTTGTATCATGAACCCTTTTGATGTCGTTGGAATGCCCTGCAACTGTACCTTCAAGGTCGACTAATCTTTTTCCGAATTCTTCGGAATTATTAGTGATCTGTTTCTCGAGATCAACCAATTTTTTCTGGAATTCAGCCATTGACATTGACGACGACATCGAACGCGTATGAGGTGGGGAATATTTTTTTGCCAGTTTCTCTTTTCCCTTTTTTTTTTTTTTTTTAAAATTAATTAATTAATTAATTAATAATTTTTTTTTTTAAATTTAAATTTAAATAATTATTATTGTTTTTAAATAAATTATATAATTATTATATTTATATAATTATTTATTTGAAAATTATATAATATATAAATAAATTATATAATTATTATATAACAATAATAATTATTTTTATTTTTTTGTAACTAATTTTTATATAAATTTAATTTTGAATTTAAAGTTTATATAAAAATTAAGTTATAATCATATATATATATATATATATATATATATATATATATATATATATATATATATATATATATATATATATATATATATATATATATTTATTATATATATGAATATCGATGAACCCGTCGCAAAAAATATACTCTTCCGCTTAAAAAAAACGAGACCCTTCTACAGATGAGTGAATACGCTGCCCTCTGAATATGCTGCCCACTCTGCGTATTTACTATTGAGTGAAAAATAACACTGAATAGGCTGTCGGGCAGTGACACGGTGAACACAGTGAGACACGCTATTACGCAATGAGTCAGACTGTCACCGTCGAACCTCTCGAATACGCTCAACGTTGTGAAAATTGGAGTGAACTTAATCGCTGGTGAAGTTAGCTTGTAAATCATTTTTTTTTTTTAAATGTGCCTGTTCGGTTTAAATGACACACTGTTTTATATAATTTTAACAAATCGATTTGTTTTTTCAACCGTCACCTGTTCATGATTTGAAATGTAATTTTTTTTAAATACACGCCCTTTCTATTTGGTTAATTTCTGTGGCACAGCACCGGCCGTTCTGACGTGGACAGCACCCGTCTGACGTGGACAGCTCTAACGCTGGATTAATAAGATCAAACCGATTAATTTAGACGCTGGGTTAATTAGACGTGGACAACACCTGTCACCAAAATGTCAACCGGTTCACACGAATGATGTATCGTTCCACTGTGCCGTGGAATATATTTATATATATTTATGCAGCGGAAGAAACGGTCAACGAAATAGTGGTTAATGAAATACAATCATAAGGTACGATGATAATGGAGAATGATGTCTCAACCAAATGTGGTTGACAACAAAATAATAGAGCAGAAAAAGATATTAGGACGGTGAATACACATGTATAAATGGGATTGGAATGAATGGAGAACACGCGTAGGTTGCAGGGATAATCGACCGCGGAGTGAGTGCTGGTGTGGCAGAGTACGTAGGGAATAGTGGTTGGTGAGCGTAGGGGGAATTAATTCTTTAACCTTTCTGCACTTGGTAAGAAGGAAAATTTCTGGAATTTCCTTCGAAATTTTTTAATCTGATGATCACACAGATCCAGAAGAGCGTTGGCTCCGATACCAATGGAGTGTAAAAACTCTGGTAAACTTGATAAATATATATTATTATTGATGATAGATGAAAAGATGATTACAATGAGGGATCGCCTAGGCTTTAAATATAGCCTCAAGGTGTCCCTTGGCGAAGAGGCATGATCTTTGATCATGCCCTTTCACTAATAAAACCTAATATAACTATATCTAACTAACAATTAATAAAATTTACATAACATGTTCCATTTAGGAAATTTGTTTTGATATCCATTTGATGGATATTCCATCCCATGGTGGCTGCTAATGAAACCAAAGATCTAATAGCGCTATACCTGGCAGTAGGAGAAAATTTTTCTTCATAGTTTATTCCTTCCTTTTGAGAGAAACCCCTTGCAACAAATATTTCTTTGTATTTGTCTATGATTCCATCAAATAAATTTTTTGTAGAAATTATTCAAAAAATATGTATACCAATGGATTCAATATGATCATGCAATATACTAGAGCAAGATACTGAATCCTTATACAATTAATTTTGCGGAAATTAAACACGATCGCACAATCACACCAAGTAAGAGAAAGCAAATCAATCCACAACACAAGATATTTTTCCGGGGAAAGAAACTTCTCAAAACCACTCTATCTCTATTGTATAATGAACTAAGGAATCATGAAATGATACAATGCACTCTTCTCACAAGAGTTTGCTGCACTATCCTGACTGTCTCACACTGATCTGGACAAAATTGGGCTAGTACTTAGCCAATTATCAGCCTCTGCTCAGCCTACCTTGCTTACACAATCCCTAGGAAATTAATCCCTATTAAATAAGATCATTATCCTTCCTTGACTATGCAATATATCATAGGAATCTTATGGTGTATATAATTGTGCCCGATAAATTTGCTATAAATACAACTGATAGATAAATTCCCTTTAACCTCTGTCTCAACTGGGTCTTCATCGGAACTGACATGCATGCAACTATTAATAGTAAATCACCAGTCTCTTGACAGATCACTGCATGTGAATTAAATTTGATTTAATTCACTTGACCTCTCACTAGTGCAACAATAAGTTACAACTAGTTAAACTGATTTTAACTCACTTAATTGAGTTAACTTATTTCTCATGCATTAAAATAATACACTAACTGCAACTTGGACTCTAAAACAAATAGAATCACTCTACATGCCTCACCAACCACCCTCAACTCGAATTTCATGAGCTAACCGAGTCTATCACACTCAGTTAACTATAATAAGTGATTATGAGATAAGATTACAATTTATTGTCTAATTTGTTTAAGGGATAAATAAATTTGACACATATTTCTTCTAATTTAATTAAGAAATAATTAAATCAAAAGCCTCCATGGTAGCCATTTCTGGATGCCATTTTCGCGATGTTGTTTCTAGATGCCAATTTCACTATTTCTTGTTGCAAATTTCAACACTCCCTCTCAACAAGAAAGGAATCAATCTATCTCGATATGGTACCTTTGGAATGTTCTTGCATGCAACCCTTCCTAGTGTTGTTCGCACATGCAACGCTCCTGAAACTGAATAGCCTCCAACAACTGAATCAGTATAATGCATCTGTCATCAGAGTCTCTTGACTGCTGGTACCTACTGCACATGTCTACTAGACTCTCTGCACTACTGACATCTGCATCCATGCACTTTGCACTGCTGCCAACTCTGATCTGCGCTCCAGTATCCGACACCTGTCACTCTGATTTTTTTATTCCTGACATATGACTGCATCAATCTAACTGATCCTTCCTACTATTGCTGTATTGTGGGCTCCTCGTAGTCAGTTTCCATGCATCATACACACCATCTCAATGAATCCTGCCCAAATTTATTATTGGGATTAATTCTACACATCGCTCCACCTCACACTTGGAGGTATAGATGCATGTAATCCCTCTGCTCATCTGGATTGGAATTTTCCCCTCCTAGAGGTCTCTTCTTGAGTGGATTCTTCCTCTCAGTCTCCTCTCTGATTCTTGAATTGTGGCTGCTCCGAAACCTTCTCAGACTACTTTTGAGGCTGCATGTTGAGAGACAATTTCTCCCTCTCAACCACCAAGTCACTAACCACTTCTTTGCTCCTCAAAGCCTTGCATGCATACTCAAAATCGAGAGCATACAGGTTCTTGAATCTTGAACCGATCTGCTTTACCTATACCGTGGCTATGTGTTTAAGGGACGTTAAAATGAATACTGTGGAGATTTCAAATACTCTTTCTCTAAACTCACACCACAAAGATCTGCAAACTATTAACAATAGTCATATCAAATTGCTGCAAAAGTAACAACCATCTAATTATCCTAGCATTAACATCCGATTTTTTCATTAAATACTTGATGGCTGCATGGTCAGTGTGAACAAATGTCTAATATCCAGTTACATAATGCCTGAATTTGTTCAAAGCATGGACAATGGCTAACATCTCCTTCTCAGTGTTGAAAATGGCAACAAGAAACAGTGAAGGAGGCCTCCTGAAACATCTTTCCTGATCCTAGTTGGAAAGTGATCACCTAAACTAGGTGGAGGCCACACAGGTGATTTTTGTCGCAAAGTCTATTTTTAGACTATGTCTATTTTTAGACATATGGAGCATATTCTATAAGTTGCAGGATGCTATTTGTGGATGGTTGGTCAAGTTAGAAAAATAGATGGACTTCTATTTTTAGACATATTGGGCGGAATCTATTTTTAGATTGCCAGTCTAAAAATAGATATGTCGAATATTATTAGCTCTTAATAATATTTAGACTTTAAACATTATCTTATTCTCTTGGAGCACTTCAGTTAAGTGCACAGATGTGGCACAGGAGCTGACAGAAGGAATTACGCTATTCCTGAGGGTTAAGTGGAGCTATTGCATGGATACTTCAGTTAGAACTCATGTGAGAGAGTTTGGTGGAGCTGATTGAGGAAGTTAATGGAGTTGTGTTCAGTTTAATTAATATAAACATAGTTGAGCTAGTTGTATCTAGTCTAACTGATTGATACACTAGTGAGAGTGGTGTGAATTAATTATTAATTAATTCACTAATTATAAACTCATTAATCAACTAAAGAATACATCAGTTAACTTCAGTGCATGGACAGTTTCAGTGGAGACCAGTGCAGAAATAGGTGAAAGAGCAGGTTAACTATCGGTTGTGACTATACTATTGCTATTTGCAACACACAGATGGGTGGAGTAACCCATGAGGATTACGCAATTTAGGTTGGGTGGTTTATCTATATAAAGAGGCCATCCCATAGCATTGACACAGGCAATTCAGGTTGGCTATCAAGTGGCTAAAGGTTGGAGCATGAGTTTTGCTAGATCTAGCTTGATAGTGTGTAGCAAGGGAGGTAGTGCATGAGAGCTTTCAAAGAGCTTTGTACTATGATTATTACATGATCTCCATGACATGTATAATATACAGATAGTTGGGGGTTTTCAGCTTTAAGCTTTCCCATGAAATACTGTGTTCATATGTGTGAAATTTTTATGGCTTTAATGTGTGCATGCAATTGATTTTATTTCCGCATGTGATGATCAATGGTAGAAGAGATTTTGTATTATGCATGAAGCTAAAATAGTGTGTGATCAGGAGAATCTCAGTGGATAACATATCAGTTATTCAAATTTCTACACTCAGGAACAATATAATTCAACTCGACCTTGGACAAGTTCTTGCTGATGAAATAAATGGCATAAGGGATTTTGTCCTCTAATTGTCCTAATTCTCCCCCTACAACTTTGTCGGATGCATCAGTGTGGATGTGGAAATGCAGAGTCCAATTTGGACCTCGGAGGATGGGGGTAGTAGTCAACTTTTCCTTAATGAGCTCGAAAGTCTCTTAACAAGGACCGAACCAAATAAACTCAGAATATTTGGCCAATAATGAAAATAATGGCGAAGCCATCTTGTTGAAATCTTTGATGAAAATTCTATAGTAAGTAGCTAAGCCTAAGAAACTCTTGACATCTTTCTGCTTTTGAGGAGCATGTACCTTTTTGATGATAGTGATTTTGTTTGAGTCTACTTGTATTCCTACTTGGGATATGGAGTGTCCTAAACCAACCCCTACTTTCTTCAGGAATTCATACTTTTCGCGGCTCAAGGAGAGATGCATCTCAATGCACCTTCTTAGTAATTTATCCAAAGTGGAGAGAGCTTCCTGGAATTCATCCCCATATGGTGTGAAATCATCCATGTAGACTTCGACAAAGTCATGGACTAACTTAGTAAAGAAGCTCAGGACAACTATTTGGAAGGTAGCTGGGGTATTGCACAACCCAAAGGGTTGGACTGTATAAGAGAAGGTACCCCAAAGGCAGGTGAAAGTAGTCTTATCCTGGTCTTGAGGGCTGATTTGAATCTGATTGTACCCACTGAACCCATCTAAAAAGGAAAATAACTTCTTCCCTGCAAGGCCATCTAGGACTTGGTCTATAAAGGGCAAAGGGAAATGGTCTTTCTTGATGTCTTTGTTAAGTTCTTGATAATCAACACAAATTCACCACTTCCCATTCTTTTTTGAGACTAGGACAAGAGGAGATACCCACTCACTATCAGATATATGATATATGAACCCTGCATCCAATAGTTTCTGTAGCTCTTCTTTGACTATGTCCTTCAGAGCCATGTTCATCCTTCGTTGGGATTATCTCACAAGATTTCATCCTTCTTTGATGTAAATATGATGTCTGCATACTGAAGGATGAACCCCTTTCATGTCCTTTTAATCCCAAGCAAATGCATCTAGATTCTCTTTCAAAAGATGGCATAATTGCTTCTCTTCTTCATTTGAGAGGTCTGGGTTGATTTTCAGAGATCTGGATGGGCCAAACTCAATAGCCTTGGTGGTTTCGGAGGTTGACTCAACTGAGTGCACTTCCATCCAAGGTTGGCTTTCAAAATATTTGACTAAAGTTTCGAGAGGAATTTTAGTGAAGGATTGGTTTTGAATTGCATGGTTGATGATTTCATCTTCATCAAGCTGCCCCCCTCTAAGAATAACATCTAAGGTACACATAGGGGAAGTGTTATATAACTCATCTTCCTCATCCTCCAACCATATAGGTAGATCATGATCAATGGAAGGCTGGGTTGGAGGATATAACAATAGCTGTTTAGACAAAGGTCCATTTTTTATAGTCATGTTTCCGGCACGACAACTAATATAAGCACCTACAGTGGCTAACCAAGGTCTCCCTAAGATGATAGGGTAAGGATTAAAATTGGTTTTTGGTTGGAGGACGTGGAAATCTATAGGATATTCCCAAGAGTCAATGGTAACCATAAAATCCTCAACAATTCCTTCTGGAGTTACTATGGACCGATCTGCAAGTCGCAGAACGGTTGTGGTTTTCCTCAAAGTCCCTTGGAGATTAATTTTCAACATAGTTTCCTTGGTCATGACATTGAGGGCAGCCCCTATATCAATCAGAGTGTTGGGTACTATGACACCATCGATGTGCACATCAACAACTGGACTACCAGGGTCCACGTACTTTGGAAATATCACCTTTCCCAACATTAGGTCGGGCAACTATCCTACCACATTGATGGTAGGGGTATCTCTCTTCTTTCTCCTAGGTCTCTTGAAGAAATTTTCTTTGATGAGCCTATTTTATATAGGGACATCCTTAATGGCCTAGAGAAGTGGTATATTTACACACAAATTTTCCAATTCTCCCATAAATTCAGTGTCCTCTCGGGTGTACTGACTAGGGTGGATCAAGCGCTCGGGAAAAGGAGGCTTTTGGATCTGAGTGTTACCTTCTTCGTTTTCCTCCTCAACCTCTATAGGTGGAGATGGAGGATGGTTTTCTGGAAATACTCTTCCCAACCTGAGATTAACCTCTTGTATCTCCACAACATAAGCTAGATAAGATGTTTCTCCACTGAGAGCCTGATGTGCCCGTCTGTTGTGTTGGGAAAAATACTGAGAGGGGGGGGGGTGAATCAGTATTTACTGCATATTCAAACTTTTTACTTTTTCATTCCTTAAAACCCATACGCTACTTTACTACAGTAAACCAGCGTATATACGCGGATCCCATTTATGAAACTAGCGTATACACAGAGATTTAGATATGGCATTAAATCTTCACTTAAACCATTCCATCATTTATTCATCAGATATTCAATAAGCAGTAAACAGGTGCAGTAAGAACAGAATAAACCATCACACAAAGCATCACACATGAACACCAGGATTTTTAGGTGGAAACCTAAATCGGGAGAAAACCACCGCTGCAGTTGCTCAGCCTTCAATATTTTATTATAGAGAAAACATCTTACAACATATGTGCTGGCGCAGACTTGACCAGCACGCAGGCACCCACCTGCGCTCGTTTACCAGCCTCTCCTGGAAGGGAGCTACGACCCCCCGACTCGTTTACCAGCCTCTCCTGGAAGGGAGCTACGACCCCCCGATCTCGTTTACCAGCCTCACCTGGAAGGGAGCTACGACCCCCTGACTGAAGGCTACAACCCTCAGCACCACCTTGGACCACGTTTCATCAATTTTCACACTGGATCCAACAACTTCAATAGAACACCACTTGCATGCCACATTTCATCATATTTTCATACTGGACCCTTTCCATACTTTTAAGCACAACCATACATCATCAACAGATACATATCAACACAGATCAGATAGCATAAACACAGCAGAACAGCTCAGATATTTCATACCCCTTGCTTCAGCAAACCCTAGTTTGCATACGTTCTTTTACTTCACTGATTTCGCGTATATACGCGCTTCCGTCCACACAAACCGGCGTATACCTCAGTGTATATTTTATTGCGCATACGCGCTTTCTCTTCGCTGAAGCTGCGTATATACGCGCTTCCTCCGCGTCGAAGTAGCGTATACATCTTCAATTATTCCAGAGCAGCATACTTCTTCAGATCAGATATTCAGTTCAGATTTACCCTTTCACTTCAGACAGATGTTCGCCTAGATGTTCGCCTCATCACAGATCTAGGCCTTCCATAAGCAGATCTAGTAAATACAAGTGCATTTCAGATCTAGATCCCCTTCCTCATCATTGGTGCATCATACACTCATATTTATCTTCAAGTGTAACCCTTTCCAATCAGATCTACTTCAGAGAGAAGTATTCATTCAAGCTCAGACATCTTGCACCCACACTCATGTTGTGCACAATGAATTTCTTCTCCTTTTATATGATTATCCTTTTTCAATACCATGAGCCCCTTTTTCAATACCATGGACCAAGACAATACCATAAGCCCAAAACTACCTGGACGGGGTCAATTAGGCGGATCATTACCCAATACTATGGGTCAATACCATGGTGGTTACCCTTGGATTTGCACTTTTTGAGCGCTTTAGCCCACACGCGACTTGTAACGTTCCTTTCCGCGTGCATACGCGACTTCCCCTAGGCCAATCCGCGTATACCAAGAGACATGCTCTTTTTCATCATTCTCTGAGTACATTCTGAAATCCTTTCTTCATTGCCTTCTGTAAATACTGTAGATACATCATATTTCCTTCATCAAGGACATATTCTATCAAACACAACTTCATCAAGTAAGTTGTCATCATCTTCATCAAGTGGGTTTCCTTTCAAGTACAACACTCAACATCATATCATCAACAATCATCATATCACTTCATATTTACATCATTTAACAAGTCCATCAAGTCAAGCATAACTTCATCAGGTGGAGTGCCATCAAGGACAATACATGTCAACAGTCGCACGTCTTCATCTTCATTCAGTGGGTTGCCATCAAGGACAACACTCTGCATCATATTTCCAACAATCTCCCCTTTTGGACTTGATGGCAACCACGATGGTGTTTGGTTACCACAGCAGATAGATACCATGTCACTCTCCCAAATATGTCACATCATTACCTTCTTTATTCAAACACCATGTCACTCTCCCCCTTTGACATCAAGGGCAAAGGGCGGATCAAAAACCAACATTCTCCCCCTTTTCTCCTCATGTGGAAGAAACAGTCTGCAGATCTGATATGTGCTGAAGTGGCCAAAACTCCCCCTGAGTTCATGCTGAATCTTCAAACATATTTGTCAAAGAAGTACATGACTCTATGAACTTCCTATCACCAAAGACTCATACTTACATCAATTATCCATCCAAGTGGATTTACATATGAGACTCAAGTACCCAACCAAGTGGGTTTACAAAATTTGACTCAGCTACCCAACCAAGTGGGTTTACAAAAATGACAAGTCCTTACATGACTGAATATTACAATTTTTACATCATGGTTCTCAACAAGACCTTTTCACCAAAATATAAATATGATCATTTATGACCAACACCAAAAAGTCCTCAAGAAAGAGGACATATTTCAGAACCATAATAATGCCAACACTGCATTATAGTCAGCAAAGCTAATGCTCCCCCTGAATCTGTGCAACCATGCATCCTTTTCATATGACTAAGGCTCCCCCTTAGTTTGTGCAACCTGAACATTTTCACCAACAAATCATCAAGGCATCTTCATCAAAACATTAGAAACAGATTTATGAGAACTGGAACACCACCAGAGATACCTATCAGCAACTAGGGCTCAAAATCTTATCATAATAATCCATGTACCAAATCATCATCATTTGAGCATGAGTATCACCAAGACCAAAGAATAAGCAGTCATATTTCCAACAATGCAACCATTAGAATTCAACCTGCTACTCCCCCTAAACCAGTGCTTCTTCCTTAACTTCTGCAATCTGAGATACCTTCAACAGCAAGTCATCAATAACACTCTCTGCATGATCTGTCCTCATCTCTGAACTATAAGACTTTCATCTCAACAATGAATGCTCTTCATCATAAAGCAACCAGGCTTCATCCATAATATTCAACACAAGAACCCATGCATCATTTCATTATCATGAGTATAACTAGAATGATGCTAACAGTGCAATCATCAGCAGTCAGACTGATGCTCCCCCTGGACCTCTGCTTCAGATCTTCAGCTATCAGATAAATTTTTTTATCATCAATGCATACGCGACTGCGTCTTCTGGAACGCGCGTGTATACGCGACTTTAGTTAATGGAACCTGCGTATGGAAAGTGAAGCATAGAAAATTTCCATCTTCCTTCATTTCTTCCAGAGCTTGTACCTCCTGTACCTGTCCTTTCCACATCAGATGCGCTGTCAGAAGTAAACATAACCAGTATAATCAAATCAACCATGAGAGTCATCATGCATTGCTCCTCTTGTGACGATACATTACTGGATCTCATAATGTATCTCACATCATTCCTGCAGTCAACAAGAAAAGTCAGCTTCAGAAGCGGATGACTGCAGTAGGGTCATAATTCCCTACGTTTCTGATCGGTCCTTCATCTTGAATTGAGTGTTTTCTTCAAGAAAATCATTGTTTTCCAGAGCATCAACAAAAACATCCTTTTCTTCTCTAGATTGTTTCTTATTCCATCCCTCCATCTTCTTCCAGATTTGTTTTCTATTTGTGTGCTGAAATTTCTCATATCTGTTCGACCTGCATTCCTTTCTTATATGTCCATACTTGTTACAATAATAACATCTCATGTGTCCAGAAAAATAAGCATAATAATCATAATGAGTATTTCTATTCTTCCTCCTTTTACAATCAGCTGCTTTGTGTCCATACTTGTTACATGAAAAACAATATCCCTTGAAGAAACCAGAGTACCTTTCTGTGTAGGAACCGTTTGTTTGAGGCTGAAATGATCTGCTCCTGCAATTTGCTGCAACATGTCCATAATTATGACATTTAAAACATTCAACATTCTTGAATGAATTCCTTTGAGAATTCATGATTGTTGGTTGAGCTTTTGTCTCTTTCAACACTTCAGGTTTTGCATTGACATGCTCTGAATTTTTGGCACTTCCTTGTGAGCTAGATTCTCCTTTAACAGTTTCATGGAAACCAAGACCATGTTTGATAGCAGGAGACCTTTGATTACTCATAATATTGTCCAAAATGTTAGTACTATCATGAAACCTCAAAAGTTTAACCTTTTCTTCTAATTTACCTTTGAGAATATTTACCTCAACCTCCAAGGCTTGACATTGCTTTGTCATGCTTTCTTCTTTTCTTCTTCCATCTTCAACTTGATTCTTCTGATTTAGAATCTCTTCTTTCAACCAATCTTCATTTCCTTCACAAGTTTGTTGCAGCTCTTCATTCTTCTTGTTTGATTTTTCCAGATCTTCTTTGAGAGAGATAATTTCTGATTCAAGGCCTTCCTTTTCAAAGGATTGTAGAGGTTCCTTATTCTCCTTACTTGATGCTTCTAGCTCTGCTTGCAGAAAGATGATAGCAGCTTCAAGTCCTTCATTCTTCTTGCTTGATTTTTCCAGATCTGCTTCTAGATCTTTAATTCGATTCGATGCATAAGTATGAAACCTTTGATACTTGTCCACCTGTTCATTTAGCATTTCTATTTGATCTTTCATTTGTGAGATCATCTCTTTATAGATAGTTTCTTGCTTATTGTATGAACGTTGTAGTTCTTCTTCTTTAATCTTGAGAGCTTCTTCTAGATCCACAACTTTACTTTCACTATCTTTACTATTGTTTGCACAAAGAAGAGTATTACAAGTGGCCTTCTCCTTTTTCTTCTTTGCCATGAGTGTTTGTAGATCTTCGTCAGAATCTGTTTCATCTTCTTCAATTTTTGCTATACATGATTTCTGAGATATCTCCTTTCCTCGAGTAACCTTCTTCTTTTGCTTCTTAGCCATGAGCACTTTCAGATCTTGGTCAGAATCTTCTTCATCTTCACTGGACACTTCATCATCATCTTTTTTTGCATAATAACTCTTTCTCTTTTCAAATTGTTTCCCTTTACCATGCTTTTCTTTATAAGGACATTTAGCAGCATAATGACCAACTTTTCCACACTCAAAACATTTGAAGGGAAGCTTACCTTTGAATCTTCCAGTGCCTAGTTGGAGCTTTCTCACGAAATTTGCTTCTTCTTCATCAGATATATAGCTGGAATCTTTGACAAATTCCTTTTCCTTCCCTTTAGTAGATGCCTTAAAAGCAGCTTCTCTTACTTGAGAAGGGCCTCCTTGTCTCATTTCAAAAGCAGTCAGAGTACCATGTAATTGAACAATAGTAAGAGTTTGCAAATCATGTCTTTCTTCAATAGCTGAAACTTTAGAGTCAAATTTTGAAGTCAATGATCTTAAGACCTTTTCCACCAGAGTAGTATCAGCTATGGTTTCACCCAAATTTCTCATTCGATTTACAATATCATCCAGACGAAGAAAGAAACTGGCAACACTCTCATCACTATGCATCTTCAAATTTTCATATTCAATTCTAAGAGTTTGGAGTTTTGCACTTTTTACCTTTGTGTCTCCTTCATAGCTTAGAATGATTTTGTCCCATATGTCCTTTGCCGAATGTAGTTGCATCACTTTAGCAAATTCTGATTCAGACATGCTTCCCAATAAGACATTCACTGCTTTGGCATTGATTTCATACTTCTTTCTTTCAACTGCATCAGTAGGAATACTTGCCGGGTATTGATAACCTTCTTCCACGATTGCCCATACATCTGCACCAAGACTTTGCAGATATGCTTTTGTTCGTACCTTCCAGAATATCAGATTGCTTCCATTGAATAGAGGTGGCTTTATAGACATCACTCCTTCTTGACTTCCCATTGCGACGGATCTCCTTCAAGCGATCAAGCTTCTACAGAAGGACCACGCTCTGATACCAATTGTTGGGAAAAATACTGAGAGGGGGGGGTGAATCAGTATTTACTGCATAATCAAATCTTTTTACTTTTTCATTCCTTAAAACTCATACGCTACTTTCCTTCAGTAAACTAGCGTATATACGCGGATCCCCTTTATGAAACTCGCGTATACACAGAGATCTAGATATGTCTTTAATTCTTCACTTAAACCATTCCATCATTTATTCTTCAGACATTCAATAAGTAGTAAACAGCAAAGAAGAACAAAGA